>OY740790.1:46605715-47235715 GCA_963514005.1 Raja brachyura
GTAGCTAAAAGATTATATAAAAAGGTGGGCTTGAAAGAGAGAAGCTTAGCCAAAGAGGCCATATTAATTCATTCCAAAGCATGGAAAATGGAAGGGGCAGCTGCCAATGTTTGACAGTATAAACACAGGAATAGTACAAGGCAGTGACTAGTGGGGCACCACAGTTTAAGAATAAGGGGGAAGCCATTTAGTAACACTTTTTCACACCGAGAGTTGTGAGTGTATGGAATTCTCTGCCTCAGAGGGCGATGGAGGCCAGTTCTCTGGAAACTTTCAAGAGAGAGCTGGATGGGGCTCTTAAAGATAGCAGAGTCAGGGGATATGGGGATAAGGCAGGAAAGGGGTACTGATTGTGGATGATCAGCCATGATCACATTGAATGGCGGTGCTGGCTAGAAGGGCCGTAAGGCGTACTCCTGCACCTATTGTCTATTGCCTGGGCCAGAGGAGCACATATCACAAAGCACTACAGGGTTGAAGAAAGTTGCATGTATAAAATGGGATGAGACCATGGAGCAAGATGAAAAAATTAATAATAAACTCAAGGTATTACATAGTCTGATGTAATGTTAACGTAGGAAATTGAGCCGTGCTGAGCCGTGAAATACCATTACCTTCACATTTTGTCCTCCAAGGTACGAAATATTTTAACCAAGTGCAACATTGACTGACATGGTAGACACAAAATGCTGGAGTAACGCCTGACCCGCTGAGTTACCCTAGCATTTTGTGTCTACCTTTGATTTAAACCAGCATCTGCAGTTCTTTCCTACACATTGTATATTTACCGTACATTCCTTGTCAGTCAAAGTTAATGAGCCATTCAAAAGAAACACAAAATTAATGTGAAAATAAAACCTTCGATGAAATAAACACAAAATGGTGGAAGCTCCTGATCAATAAGCATTGGTAGAGACCAAACAATCTTGTGTTTCATTCCACAGTCCATTACACTGATTGAACCTCAGTTCTAATGAAGGGTGTAGCCTGTACATTAACTGATCTACTCTCTCTACAAGTCTGACTCAGCTGATAAGTTTCTACCATTTTCTGCAATACAATTTCCTTAATCTGCAATTACAAATATTTCAAGACAACATGGAAATTTCACTGAACTTGACAGTAAAAAATGTTAAAGGTAATAGAAGCAGGTAACACTTTCTCTTGATCAAGTAAGTGGTCAATAAATCTTTGGATAATTCTAACCCAAATATTGGCAATAATAAAATCCAAAAAGATTTTGGATGAAAACCTAACCAGATTCAACTGTTTCACATATACTGATATTTTCAGTATTTGTGACAGAAAACTCTAGGTCAGATGCTAAAGTTAATCAAAATTGTGAAAAAGGTTTAATACTGGACAATGCAAACTTTGAATGAACATTGATGTAATGAAATATGATATTGACAACATTAAACAGATTTTAGTTACAAAAATCTTTAAGCGCTATAAAATTATTGACTTCACCTTAGTAGGAGGTTACAAATGCTCAAAGTAATTGACCTGAAACTCAAAAAAAAACTACAACTGCTGGGAATCTAAAATAAAAGCAGAAAGTGATGGAAATACTCCAGAGTTCAGACCACACCTGCAGGAAGAGCACCAAATTTCAAGTTTCAGGTCCGCCTGCTTCAGATACAGCCTGGCATACTGAATACGTCCAGAATGTTCTTAAAAAGTCAACAAGTGCTACATGGATTTTAGTAAGGCATTTGATAAAGCCCCCAAGGTGGGCTGATCCAGAAGATAAAGTTGCGCAAGATTAACAGTGTCTTGGTCGTATGGATTTAAAACCAGCTTACTGATAGAAGACAGAGTGTTGTGGTGAAAGGACAATATTTAGGCTGGAGAGCTGTGACCAGTGGTGTTCTGCAGGGATCTGTGCAAGCGACCTCTACTGTTTGTGATATACTGCAGACTATGAGGAAGGCTGCCAAGGTGCACAGCGGGGCATAGTTTTGCGACAGAAATGGGTTGAGAAATGGCAGATGGTGTTTAACCCAATTAAGTGTGAGGTGTTGCACTTTGGTAGGTCGAATTCCATGAGGAAAATATACAATTAATGGCATGACCTTCAACAGCATTAATATACAGAGGGATCTTGATGTCCAAGTCCAGAGCTCCTCTAAAGTGGCAACACAAGTAGATAGAGTGCTAAAGAGGCATCTGGTATACTTGCTTCAGGGAGTAGTTGGACAGACTTGGATTATTTTCTCTGGAATGCCAGAGATTGCAGGAAGACTTGATAAAGGACAACATTATGAGGGGCGTAGTGTAGATTGTCAGAACCCATTTCCTCCAGGATGCAAAAATCAAATGCTAGAGGGCATAGCTTTAAGGTGAGATGGGCAAAGTTTAAAGATGTGCAGGGCAGCTTTTTCTTTTTAAAAAAAGAGGGTGGTGAGTGTCTGGAATGCACTGGCAGGGTTGGTGGTTAAGGCAGATGCGATAGTGGCATTTCAGAGACTATTGCTTTGGCATATGGATATGCAGGAAATAGAGGGACATGGATGATGTGTACGTTAATAAGAGATGGTCTTGACATCATATTCGGCACGAATATTGTGGGCCGAAGGGCCTGTTCTTGTGCTATACTGTTCTATGATGGACTAACTCAGCGGGTCAGGCAACATCTCTGGAGAACATGGAGTCAACATTTTGGGTCAAAACCCTTCCACAGACCCAACCCAAAACGTTGCCTTTCCCTGTTCCCCAGAGATGCTGCCCGATCCATTCAGTTACTCCAGCACTTGTGCCTTCTCTTGTACACAAGGGACTGCAGTTCCTTTTGGCCAACATGTTCGACTTTTAATTTATAATAATCAAATGCTAACTTTCACGAGATGTTGCCTGACCTACTGAATATTTCAACATTCTATTTTAATTCCATTTGCCAGAATGAAACATATTTACAAAATGAAGATACAAGAAACTGCAGATGCTGAGAATCTTGAACAAAACACAAAGTGCTGGAGGAACTCAATGGGTCAGGCTGCTTCTGTGAGGGGAATGGGCATATGACATTTCAAATCAAGACACTTTGACAGAAGAAAGATCCTAACCTAAAACATCATCTGTCCATTCTATCCACAAATGCTGACTTACCTTCCTTCAGCATTTTGTTATTTACATGCTTAAATTGAACATTGGATTGGGGAGTCAGCAGAGCAATTAAGAAATCTGGAGCACACATCAGCATCAAGATCAAAAAGAAAGCTTCTAAGCTGCGGGTCCAAAGGCCTATTTCAATGCTGTATGACTTTATGACTCTTGTCAGTATCAGTAAACAATCGAGTAAAACCTCAGACTGCACGCCTCGACACAGCAAGAAATTATAACCATGAAGAGGGTACAGAAATACCCTACATTATCAGGGTACTTCTACTACATTGTCAACACTAAGTTTTTGATACGACAAGAGCATAGCAAGATTGTCACAAAATGCTGGAGTAACTCACCAGGTTAGGCAGGTATCTGGAGGACATGGATAGGTGACCTTTCAGGCCGGGTTCCTTCTTCAGACTGATTGTGGCAAGTGGCAAGTGATTGTGGACAAAGGCTACATACAGATGTACAGACAAAAGATGTGTGAATAGGATTTAAAACAAGCTGTACATTGTGAAGCCAGTAGAAGGAATAGGGAGAACTGGATGTGCGTCCAGGTGTGGCACGGGGAGGGGTTAGTTACCCAAAACAGGATAATTCAATGTTCATAATAGTATATTATTCAGGATAATTCAATGTTCATAATAGTCCCTTGCCAGACTTCGTCCTGCTGGTCTGAAGAAGGGTCTCGACCCGAAACGTCGCCTATCTCCTTCGCTCCTTAGATGCTGCTGCACCCGCTGAGTTTCTCCAGCTTTTTGTGTAACCCTCGATTCTCCAGCATCTGCAGTTCCTTCTTTAACAATTCGTCCTGCTCCTCCTTTCTTCCAGCCTTCTCCTCCTCCTCCACTACTCCCCTCCAATGAAGTAAGATCCTGACTTGAAACGTCGCTTATCCATGTTCCGCAGCGATGCGTCTGACCTGCTGAAGTTACTCCAGCACTTAGTATCTTTTTTTGTAAAACAGCATCTGCAGTTCCTTGTTCTTCTATTGGCAAGATTGTTTGATTACCAGCGGAACCGAAGTGATCAGCCGGACATGGGCAATAAAATCAGCGACAAAAAAGCAGAGACTGAAAATGGGTTTTAGGTTTGAGAGCAGTTATTGAAAAAAAATCACGTAAACAATGATACGGGTCTCGGACTCAATATCTGGAAATGCTAGTAAAACGCAAAAAAAAAACTTAAAACATCCGCGAATGAGCACTCGCTGCGCTTTAACCTTCAACTGAAATAATACTGGATACCACAGTGTGCTGCAAATGTCTGGTCTAGGATTCTCCTAATATGTTCACAGTGATTTGAAAAATAATAATTTCCCAATATGCTACACATTAAAAAAAAACAATGTTAGAAATGAAATTGTGCGTGATTTACGAGTTCTCCATTGCATACATTTCCAACGATGGTGAACTCACCTTTTCTCTCTGCGTTTCACCCCTTGGCTCCCGATCCTGGCTAGGTTTAACTCTGTTTCCATCACAGCATTCATCCGGCACCAGCTGCTTAGAAGTTTTCTTTTTGCTCTTGAGGCTGATGTGCGCTCCAGATTTCTTCATTGTTTAACTGACTCTCCAATCCAAGCACATAAGACAACGAAACAAAAACAAGTTCTGATCCACCCCCCCCCCCAAAAAAAAAAGTGGCGAATCTATTCTCCAGGCCAGAGCTGGTAGAGATACAACATCCTTGGCAGAATGATCCACGTTTACCTTCAAAACAAAGCAGTGGAGGAAGGGAAAAGGTTTGGGAATGGACTGACACAGGAAGGAGGGAATGAATGGATAAATGAATGAATGGACGGCCGGCCGCCTTCACCGGGTGATGAGACTCTCCGGCATCTTCTCGCTGCCCAGGGCCGAGAGCTGCTCTCACTCGGGACCAAGAGACGAAGTTGTGCGGGAAAGGAGCCCGCGAGTTGCTGCTGCTGCTGCAGTTAAATCTCAGCCATGCCCAGGCCGGCCCCGGCTCCACACTCACCGCCACTCCCTTCCCTTCCCTTCCGTGCCCTGCCCGGCTCCAGCTCTGTGCGTGGCCTCCGCTCAAGCTGCTGCTGCTGCTGCTGCTACCGGTGAGAAGGCGCCGCTCGCCGCTGTTATTGTTGTTGCTGCTGCTGCTGCTACCGCCGCCGCTGCCCGGCTCCTCCTGTTGCTGCTATTGACACCAACTGCTGCGCTGTCGGCATCGCCGCATTCAATGTGCCCGCGGAAAGGTCCCGCGTCAGCCGCACTGCGGAGGGCATGTCAGCGGCGGTGATGACAGCGCTGATGAGACTTTATTTATTATTGTTGTTGTTTCACTCCCCTAAAACATCACTCACTTCCGGCGGCTGGCGCACTTGACCTCTCAGCCGGAAACACCGCCGGGGTCGCGGTCATAAGATCACAAGTGATAGTAGAATTAGGCCATTCGGCCCATTAAGTCCACTCCTCCCTTCAATCATGGCAGATCCATCTCTCCCTCTAACCCCATTCTACTGCCTTCTCCCCATAACCCCTGACACCTGGTTGGTATCTCGCGCCGGGTCGGTGGGCATGTGGAAGACCTTTCCTGCGTGTCGAATCCACGTGCCACATGCTGCTGCAAAAGAATTTCTCGTTGTACCTGTACTTCACCTACTTGTGCAAATGACAATAAACTCAACTTCCATCAAGTCATGGTGCATAAGTCCACAATGAGCATCATGGTGGCACAGTGGTAGAGTTGCTGCCTTACACCACCAGAGACCCAGGATGATTCCCGACAACGACTACTTGTCTGTACGGAGTTTGTACATTCTTCCTGTGGTCTGTTGGTTTCTCCAGCTACGGTTTCCTCCCACACTCCAAAGACATGCAGGTTTGTAGGTTAATTGGCTTCTGTAAAATAAATATCCCTAGTGTGTAGGATAGAGCAAGAGTACGAGGTGATCGCTGATTCGCGTGGACTCAGTGAGCCGAGGGGCCTGTTTCCACGCTGTATCTCTGAACTAAGAATCCGTCGCGTAGCGGTAGAGCAGCTGCCTTACAGCGGCAGAGACCTGGGTTCGATCCTGACAACGAATGCTATACTGTATGGAGATTGTATGTTCTCCCTGTGAATCCCTTGAGTTTTCCCCGGATGCTCCGGTTTCCTCCTACACTCCAAAGACATACAGGGTTTGTACATTAATTGGCTTCAGAAAATAATGTAAATTGTCCCTAGAGTGCAGGATAGTGCTGGGCTTGGTGGGATGAAGGGCCTGTTTCTGTGCTGTATCTCTGAACTAAACTAATCAAAAGACATAGGAGCAGAATTAGGCCATTCAGCCGATCGAGGCTGCTCTGCCATTCAATCATGGCTGATCTATATTTCCCTCTCAACCCCATTTTCATGCCTTCTTCCCATAACCTTTGACACCCTTACTAATCAAGAACCTGTCAATCGGCACTTTAATAATACCCAAAAGATTTGGCCTCCATGGCTGTGTCTATGAATTCTGCAGATTCACCACTCTCTGGCTCAAGACATTCCTCCTCATCTGCTTTCTAAAGGTACGTCCTTTTACTCTGAGAATCTGCCTTCTGGTCCTAGACTCTCCCACTCCTGGAAACATCCTCTTCACATCCACTCTATCTAGGCCTTCATAAGTATTTGAATCGAGTCTGCTACTGATTCAAGTGTGAGACATCCCACTGGTAAGAGTGAGACATCCCATTTTTATCATTTTGAAGAGTTGGAAAATTCTCCCACTATATGTTTATCTCTTGGTCATTATCACTGAAAAAGTTAATCTAGCACCTTGCGTTTTGTTCAAGAGAGAGGGAGAGGTAGAGAGAGAGTGTGTGCGAGAGAGAGGAAAAAAAGTGGAATGCCTCCCTGCTAGCTGTGTTCCCCTGTCTTATGTTCAACGAAGACTGAACCACTGATCAAATCCAAGACGATCAAGACTGGACTGCCATGATGAAGTCCAAGACAGCCAGTGCCTCTACTGAGGCTGAGATGCCAGTGTCTATTCCTGCCCACGGACAACGAGGGACTGCACACACACACAGGGGCAAAGACTGAACCGCTGGGATAATCCGGAGACAACCAGTGCCTCATCTTGAGGCAAGGGTGAACTGCAGGAACGAGTCTGAGATTACCACGCCTCTTCCTTTAATGAGACAGGACAGAGCTGATGGGACAACCCCAAGATCACCAGCTTCATCACACATGCAATCTGACGCCGAGGGACAACACCCCAAGAAAATAGGTCCTGTGTGTTCACCCTAATGAGAGTTATCAGTGTGGACACTGCCGAATTCGGCATCATACCCGATGCCACCAAGGGCTGATCTACTATGAAACTAATGAAGCTTAAGCTTCAGGTCCCCTAATCCTGGAGGGGCCCCAGAAGCAACTTTAGTCCAGATATTCTTCCAATTTAAATCGGAATACTGATTTTTTTGTTTTCCTAGAAATGAATCTGATTTTTCACCTCAACTAAACCCCTCGCCTCGACTAAACTTCACCTCAGACTTAAACCTCAACTTACCAGGAACGTGCAGTCAGGGGAGGCAGAGCCTCACGTGTCATACTCCCAATGAAGATGGCTGTTAAGAAAAGGAAAGAAAAATAATAATAAAATAAATATAAAGATTTTCCCACTGAACTGTTATAAATGTAATTTCTATATGAATCTGATCATTTTTTATATCGCCAAATTTGCGCAGCTCTGTTGCAAATACAGGGAGAGATGAGAGGTGAGACAGCGACGAGCTGAGCATCCCCTTTGATTGCACAACCCTTCAGAAACTGGATGGAGCGCGGGCAATAAGCGTTGGCCTGTTACTGTCTCTCTGTATGTCACCAATGTAATGTATATAGATCCCTTCATTACATGTCCTCGCCTTCCATAGTCCAGGTAACTTATTTAATGTATAAAGATATTAAAGTTAGGCTCGCTGGTCGCATCACAAAACTGCAATGAAAAAGCACCAGGGGAGGCAGCTATCACATCTGCCTCACTGAGGGGGGCGTGTCTTGAGCCCAGCGGAGGAAGAGCGCGCGAGCGAGCGTCAATTTCGTAGGCTTAGCCCATGTAATTGACGCTGTCTCACTCTCCCTCCACGTTAGCTAGCTACAGCAGCGGCGGCGGAGCACTGGATTCCACCGCTGGCGGCGCTGACAAGCAGGTTGATTTGCAGTGGCCGATTCGGAGGCTCTAGGCCGCTAAGAGCTCCCAATTGGGCCCCGCTCCCTTGAATATGCGTGACCTGGTGTTCACCACTGTGTTGAGCTTACCCGGAAGGTAAGTAGCTGATATCCAAATGTTTCTTTCTATGCACCAGTGCCAGACTGAATTTGCCAATTTTTCACAAGATATCGACTTGATACCACCCATATGATTAATATATGCCACCACGGTGGTATTATCTATTTGTAGGCGAACATGCAGATGGTGCATATCTGAACAGTAAGCCCGAAGTCCATGAAACGCTCCCAACATCTCTAGATAATTAATTCCTTGTGTCTGAAGTAAGGTAGACTCGTGTGCATTCCATCTACCATCACAACCGTGAGCGCTGGTGTCAGTTTGTAACACAACCAAAGGGTTTGTGATTGTGATGGGATTAAAGCAATGTCGAATATTGTTAATCCACCATCTCAATTCCATTTTTGCTTTGGCCGGTAGCTGCATAGGCCTGTCAAAATGGCCAACGTGAAGTTTGAGTGCTGTCATTTTGGTTCTTTGTAAATTTTGGTAATGTAAAGGTCCATATTGTGTGGCTGGAAAAGCAGCCACAAGTTTCCCGATTACCCTGGCAGCCTGCCGAATGGATGGTTTACTGACGCAAACAAGGCTGTTACATGCCTCTATCAAGTCTGTCACTTTGCTTTTTGGCAAGTGAACAGTCATATGAGCAGAGTCTGAATGCTGTGTAATATGAAAAGATCAGAAGTTAAAGAACTCCATGCATCTGAAACAAGTGTAACCTACCCCCGATTTGTGAAGTTGCACATGCGATGTTCCCAAGGCAACCAGACCCACCTACCTCCATGGTTACCGGTGGTGCTGGGTTGGCTTCTTCCGTCCTTGGCTCTTGGGAGGTGAAGGTGCTGTGGTGTGGGGTTGGCGCATCTTCCAGGAAGGCCGCTCTGGGACATGGCCTAAAAAAGACATTTGTGTGGGTTGTGCGGCCTTCAGTGTTTCACCAGCTGTTCTGTCACTATGATAGTGGGCCCTGTTGGTGGTTGCATGGGGGTGCTGCCGCCAGCTGACTGAGGACCTGATAGTGGTTGGCGCCTTGATCATGCCAACTGTTTTTGCCTCTTCATCAAGGTCTTTGACCTGTTTGGTCAGGTTGTGCCCGAACAGCAGAGTAGGCGGCGGTGTGGTGCTGGTTTTACACAACACTGCAAATTTTGGGTTAAGTGAAGGCCGGATTGCACTTTTTCTGAAGCAATTGATTTCAAATTGGACGTTGCAGAATAGTGCCAGAGCGTCCTGCTGCTCGTCCGTCATGTCTTTCCCATCTATCGACCTTGGAAACGCAGTAATGCCCGAGTCCAGTAGTTTTAATATTTTCTGCATCTTGACCTCTTGGGTCCTGATGCTGGGCCTGATGTTCCCCCAGATGGGATTGTTGACTGCAGGCACATTAAGAGATACACAGTTCTCTGGAGCAAGGTACTTGGCCGTGGTGTCATTGATGACTTGCTCCTGCAGCTGGAGCGTTGTTAAATAGTTTATGCTTGCTGCCAGCTGCGCTTGTAACGGCTGTCCCTTCTGTGATGGTATTGCGAATTTTGATACCATTCCCAGAAGCTCCACTTCCTGCACCCCTAGCACGTCGGGTTCTTCAGCCAACCCCTCTTCAGAGTCAGCCCAGACCTGACTCCTAATGCTCTCCTGCAAAGAGGGTGAGACATTTGGCAGCCCTGGGAAGGGTACTGTCGTTGGTCTGCGAAGAGGCCCACAGTAACCAGACTCCTACTGGAGTTGGAGCAGCTGCTCCACCATCCGCTCCATGCGGGATAATCACCCGCCATCGCTACCCACGATCAGGCCCGGACTCAGCCGAATCAACAGGGCTGCCCAACTTCCGGGTGGCTTTGCCACCAGTCCGCGGTGTTCCTGCTGGCTGTAGCGGCAGGAAGTCGGGGCTGCCGTTTTCTCGATGGCCAGCTCAGGCGTTGTCGGCTGCTGCTTACTGCCAGCGGTCCCGCGGTCCTCCGTAGTCTGTCGGGAAGCAGCCCGTTTCTTTGCTCGAGTTTTCTCCATCGCTCGAGGTCGTGGGGTACTCTGTGGATACAAAGAAGAACAGAGTGCCCTAACCACTCCAGGTTAGCGGTACTTACCTGTGGGCTTGCCGGTAGAGGAGCAACGCTCCTCCCAGCCTGTCGCTGTGCAATGCGTTCGACAATATGTCGTACATGCGTGCTGGCGGGGTCTTCACGAAGTCATGTGACTCCAAAGTAAAATAGAACTGGCTAACATATGAGGAGGGCTCATCAACATGGAGGTTTTGGCACTATCCGTGAAGCTGTAAATTTAACATGCTTGACTTTTAAAGCTGGTTTCTGGAAAAAATAGTTATAAATTAGCTGATTGTTTAAGTTGATGGTACATTCCCATTTAGTTCTGGCCTTATGTGGAAGAAAATCATGTGATTTACTCAGTGAGATATTTGGCCTGTAGAGTAATTTCTCCCAATTTTCTGACATCAGTCTCGTGTATCCTTTATCCAAATTCCATGGTTGCAAAGTCATGGGCTTGTGGCTATAACACAATCAATGAAGACACATTTTCTTGCCACAAACACAACTAGGTTGAAATGTTCAGGGGGGGAAAGGAGAGGTGGCAGTCAGCTCTGCAGGATGCCATTGGTTTTGTTGGCTCTGTTGAACTCTGGTATTCCGAAATAAAGTTGCTTGATGGCAATTCTTCATTGGAAGGATGGTCCAATGCAGCAGAATCATGATAATTTTGCCCGAAGTTCAATATATCAGACACCATTGAAACAAGGAAAATAACACCAGCCTACATGTATATTGTAAAGAAATTTACAATTAAGTGATTAAGTGATTACGATTAAGTGATTAATGGAAAGTGCTCTGGCCAGAATTGAAACAACTTGTTCTGACCTTTGGGCTAAACTGGTGGACCAAATCAAAAAGCTGTCAGATCCCGGTCAATTGGTTATAAATATCTAAGTTTTCAATTCTCTTCAACATCTTGATATTTTAATTAAATTTCCCCTTAATGTTTCTATATTTCAGGAACTATATCGCTAGTTTATTTAATCCTTGGAATCCGGATTTTGGTATTAGAGTTTGATTTCGTATTGTCACGTTTATCTAGATACAGTCAGTAACTTTGGTTTGCTTGCTGTCCAGGTACATAAAGAGACTTGACATGAAGAGGCTACCACTGATGGAGCAGGAGGTGGCTAATGAAGTGGTCAGATTTTGAGGTGGTGCGTTTATTTGGATGTTAATGTACTGCTCCCATTATAGAGACTTAAGGTTCTCAATACTATCACAAATGTTTCTGTCTATCTTGAGTCAATGGGGACATTGCATTTCTTCAGGGAAGGTTTGCACAGATCATTGAATCTTTTCCTCTGATCTCTCACGATAGAACTTTGACTAAATATCTGTTTTGGGGAGTCAGATGTGGGGCATGCAACGCACTCTCACTGAGGGTAACAAGGACTCTGATGCTGGGGATGTTAACTTGGCTGAGGACTGATGTTAGTTTACTTAAGCTTTCAATGAATTTAAAGGATTTCATAGAAACAGCAATGATGGTATTTTTACAATGACTTGAGAAACCTAAGTATTCCTCTTCACACAGAATCCTGGCAAAGCAGTGTTTCACATTTTAAATGATCGTCCTTGTTTTCAAATCATTTGCAAAGGCTGAAGTGGTCCCCTTTGGAATATCCGTAACTTTAATAGCTTTGTTGCTGACAGTTGTGTCGTTCCTTGCTAGAGTCCTTACCTTCAAGTGAACATAAAGATGCTAAGTAAGGACGGAGCGGGTGAAATATAATGGGTAACATTTGAAGTCAAACCTTTGGTAGAAATAAATAGAACAATGAGTATCATTTTAATGTAAAAAAATGAAAAGAATTGTTCAAAGGAATCCTTGGACATGAACAATTATATTTTTATTAGAGGTAAACAATAAATTGGCAAACACATATTATGGTAGAAACATTTTGTGTACATCAATCATACATTACTAATATTATCAATTGAATCATTCTGCCTCTAATAGGTTTTTTTTCTTTTTTATATAGATTAAGAATAATAAAAAAGAGAGGAAAAAAAATCATAAGGAATGGAATAATTTACCATTAATACATCATTTGAGATAAGATCAAGGAATATAGAATATAACTTTTCATCTGATCCTGAGTCCAAGTTTCAGTTAGGTTCCCCTGCAGAACCAATCTACCCTTTCAAATAATCGATGAATGAAGACAATATTCTAACAAAAAGTTCTTGTTTGTCCATTAAGCCAAATCTGATTCTTTCCAGGGTCTCTGACATTTCTATAATCCACATTTTAATTGTGGGGGTTATAGGACTGTTCCAAAATTGTAATATTAATCTCTTCCCAATTATTATACTGTAATCTAGTAAAGTACTTTGGCTTGTTGTAAGTGTTAAACTTTGTCCTGATATTCCAAGTATTATTCGTTTTGAGTCCTGATCCAGTTTAGTATTAATAACTTCAGAAGTTATTCTAAAATTATCAATCCAGAAAATGTTAATTTTTATACAATTTGCAAAAGTATGTGTTAAGTTAGCCTCTAGATGCTGACATTTATCGCAGATAGGAGAGACTTGTGGAAAGATTCTATTCAGTTTTACTTTAGAGTAATGTAATGTGTGTAATTCTTTAAATTGTATTAAAGCTTGTCTAGCATTTAACGAGCATTGATGTATATATTGTAAACTTTGTCCCAAATTTCTTTCTTTGTGGGTTGGCTTAATTCATTTTGCCATGTATGTCTATGTGATTCCGTCGATGGGACCTCACTATCTATCTATCACTATCAGTTGTTAGTTTTTCTGTATTAGGATGCTTATTGAAACATTCATCAAGGATATCTGGTCCCCTACTCCTATAATCTTGTGTATTTGATTTAACATAATCTCTGAGTTGTAGATATCTAAAAAAAATAATGAATGTGATCTAAAAATATGTTGTAACTCCTGAAATAAAAGAAAAGTGCCTTTCTTATAAAGATGTCCCATCTTTTTAATTCCATAATTTTTCCATTGTGTGAAACCTTTATCCAGCATGGAGGGTTTGAATAAGGGATTGTTTACAATGGGGAGACAGAGTGGTATATTATCCAATTTTAAAGCCTTTTTTAATTATTTCCAGATTCGTGTACCACTATGTATTATAGGGTTTTCCCTATAGGTTTTTTTGTCCAATTTTATCAGTGCAAACATAATCGAACCGATTTCAAAAGGTAAACAGTCCTCCTTTTCCATCCTTAACCAGTCTGGTTGTTGGTCCATTTCTTCCAGCCAGAAATTCATGTTTTTAATATGGACTGCCCAAAAATAAAACAGAAAATTTGGTAGCACTAAACCTGTATTAATTTTTGATTTACATAAATGTTTTGTCCTTATTCTATGATTCTTATAATCCCAAATGAAACTTGTAACAGTAGAGTTGACTTTAAAAAATATATATTTTTGGAATATATATCGGGATTGACTGGAATAAGTACAATGATTGCTGCAAAAAAATCATTTTTATAGCATTAATTCTACCAAACATTGAGATGGGAAGTGTTTTCCAATATTGAATATTCTTGTTTAGTTTATTCAGTAAAGGTGGGCAATTTGATTTAACTAAAGAAGTATACGTCTTAGTTACATAAATACCTAAATGTTTAAAATTTTCCTCAACTATTTTAAAAGGTGATTGTTGAAGTTCCATTATTGGCATGGTTTCGCTTTTATTCCAATTAATTCTATATCCTGAAAACTGACCAAATTGAGTTATTACATATAATACATTTGGAATATTAGTCTGGCTTTGTAATATATCGGAATACATCATATGCATATAAAGAGATTTTATTAAATGTGTCTTTAGTATTGTACCCATGTATTTCAGGATGAGCTCTGACACTTTCTGCGAGTGGTTCAATTGCTAGAGCGAATAATAATGGGGATAGCGGGCATCCTTGTCTACAACCTCTAGAAAGATTAAATTTAGTTGATAACACTTGGTTTGTTAGTATTCTAGCTGTTGGGTTAGAATATAAAAGTTTAACCCATGTACAGTACTTCTCTCCCAATTGAAAATTTTCCAGCACCGAAAATAAATATGATCATTCTACCTGATCAAAGGCTTTTTCCGCTTCAGCGAAATAATTGCTAGATCTTCATTAGCAATTCTATTTGAGTATATAATATTAAATAATCATCTCAGATTGTAAAATGAGTAACGTTTTGGGATAAAACCTGTTTGGTTTTACTAAACTAAACTCAATCTATGAGATAGGATTTTAGTTAATATTTTCTGATCAGTATTTAAGAGAGCTATTGCTCTATATGAGGCCGGGTCTTCCAGATCCTTATCAGTTTTGGGTATAAATATTATTGTAAATTTGTTTAAAGATTCTGGGAATTTCTGTTGAGTATAAATGTGTTTATACAGTGTTTGTAAGCATGGAGAAATCAGATCATAACATTTTTTATAAAATTCGGAGCTTAGGCCATCAGGGCCTGCGGCCTTTCCATTTTTTAAAGATCTAATTGACTCTTCGATATCTTTTATCGTTATTTCAGCACCTAATAGTTCTTGCTCTTGCAAATCTAAACCTTTAAGGTTACATTTCTGTAAAAATGCTTCCATTCCTGTTGACTGTTCTGTCACTTTAGTTGAATAAAGATATTGATACTATCATGAAAATCTGTCATTAATATCTTTAGGGAGTGGTAATATTTCTCCCTTATCTGATCTAATCTTATGAATCATTTTCCCCCGTCCAATTTACGAAGCTGACGTGCTAATAATTTTTGTGGTTTATCACCGAATTCAAAATTTAATTGTTTTGTATGTTGATAAAGTTTTATTACTTAGTCAGAGTATATTTTATTCAACTTGTATTTCAGTGCCGCAATTTTATTATGTTTTGCCAATGAAGGTGCTACTGCATTTTCTATGTCTAATTGCCTTATTTCCATTTCCAATGTCTGTTGTTTAGCCCTATTCTCTTTATTAACAAATGCCTGGGAGGAGATTAATGCCCCTCGTATTAATGCTTTAAATATTTCCCAAAGAAGGGAGGCAGAAGTTTCAGGATGGTTATTGACCTCGAAAAACATATTAATCTGTTTTACAAGATATTCACAGCATACCTTTTCATTTAAAATTTGAGGATTAAGTCGCCATTGTGTCTGTTTCTTGTCCATTCTGTTAATCATAAAGGTTAATGGAGCATGGTCCGAAATTATAATGTTATGATATTGCAAGTTGTAGGTGAACGGAATAAGTTTAGAATCTACTAAGAAATAGTCTATCCTTGAATATGTTTTATGCACCGGTGAATAAAATGAATATTCTCGTCCGGATGGATTTTCAATACTCCAGACATCCTTAATGTTGGTAGTGTTAATGTATGAGTTTAAAAATTCACTTGACTGAGATTTTAATTTTCTTTGAGTTGATGATCTGTCTAAATAAGAAACGAGTGTACAGTTTAAGTGACAATGGGCTATCAAAATTTGGTCCATATACATTAAGGAGAGTCACTTTTTTTGAGTATAACTCACCTACTACCACAATATATCTGCCGTCAATATCTTCTATAGTTGATATATTGTTTAAAAGGTATACCTTTATGGATTAATATTGCAACCCCTCTAGATTTATGTGGGAATGAAGAATGACACATTTGAGCAATACATTTTGCTTTCAGTCTATGATGCGTTTCATTTTTAAGATGAATCTCCTGGAGGAATATTATGTCTGTTCTAAGCAATTTTAAATGAGCTAATACTTTGCCTCTCTTGATGGGTTCATTAATTCCCTTAACATTTCAAATACAGAATGTAATTCCTTCACCCCCAGTTTTCACATTTACGTCTTGCATCTTATGATTTAGGTGGTCTATAATAGAGCAGATGGTTCAGCACATTAATTGAATTTAATTGAATTGAATTACCTTTATTGTCATTCTGACCTTTCAGTCTGAACGAAATTCCGTGCCTGCAGTCATACATATATTAAAAGTAACAAAACCACACAATAAATACAAATTTAACATCCACCACAGTGAGTTCACCAAACACCTCCTCACTGTGGTGAAAGGCAAAAGTCTTAGAGTCTCTGTCTTCTTCCCTCCTTGTTCTCCCTCTGTGCTGAGGAGATCCAGGCCTCCGATGCTGCCGTCCACCAGGCCCGCGGCCGAGCCTCCAAAACCGGGCCGCCGCCACCGCCATTGCCGGAATGCCGGAACACCGCCGCAGGGCCCGCCGCTGGAACACTGGAGCACCGCAGCTCGAAGCCAGGTCACCGCTGGAGCGTCGCTGGAGCACAACAGCTCCGAAATCCAGGCCGCCGCTGGAGCACCGCAACCCCGAAAGCCAGGTCGTCGCTGGAGCACCGCAGCCAGGCCGCCGCTGGAGCACCGCAGCCCCAAAAGCCAGGTCGCCGCTGCTGGAAGCTGGAAGGCCGCCAGCTCCACCATTAGGGCCTCAGCACAGACGGAGACGGTGATGGGGGACACGACAAGAAAAGTCGCATCCCCCTGAAGGGAGAGACTAAAACCCTGTTTCTCCCACCCTCCCCCGGTTCATACCTTACACCTGAACCTCAGATAGATGAATTTTAGATCTTGGAGATTTTCTTCTCGGTCATATCTCCTTAAATAATACTTATAATTCCATTCAAAATAATGATTATAATGATTATAATATAATAGAAAATAGGAAAAATAAGTGAGTGTTTTATTAGTAAAGCGTAAAAGAAAGAAAAAAACTACATCTATAATTGGTGCAGTTTGTGATAGCCACCCTAATGTGGCTAGACATCTAAGGACTTCCGTAGCTTTTGGTTAACAAATATATTACTAGCTCCGTACTTTCCTTAAAAGAAAAGCTCAATTTCAAGAAAAACAATATACGGGGGGGGGGGGGGGGGGGGGGGGGGGGGGGGGGGGGGGGGGGGGGGGGGGGGGGGGGGGGGGTTAAGACAATGGTTATCCTCCACTAGTGGAATAATTATTAGTAAACCTCCATTTTTTTCAATGGCCTGAATCACACATTACTTATAATTTATCCTTTTAGCTAATTCTAAGTTGATCCAGTTAACAAGAATTAATAATAATTAGTAATTATGATTAGTAGTAATTAGTAATAGTTAGTACTAAAATATAAAATATTATATAACAATAACAAGATAACTACTCAATTTCATTCTAAATTCAAGACAGTCCTTGAGTATAGCAATTAAAGTTTAATTTCTTCTCAGTGAAGTAACAATATCCAGTATCATCAGGTGTATATTAAGTGTTAAGTGTTATTCATCTTTCTCACTCTCGCTCTCGGTGTTCTCAGTGTTCTCGACGTTCTCGATGATCTTTGCAAATTCAAGGGCCTCTGTATGCTTGGTGAAGAAATATTCTTTCTTGTCGTAGGTAATTCTCAATGTTGTGGGATACATCAGTCCATATCTCAGGTTTTTTATATTCTTAAGTATTCTACTTGTGTCTGTATCCAGATTTAAAAGTTTTTTCAATAGATCTGCAGCAAATTCACGGGGGTCACCGTTCCACTCTCTGCCTTCCCGAACGCCCATAATTCTTAGATTCTGGCATCTCTGTCATCCCTCCAAGTCAATACATTTTTCAGTTATTTTATGCAATGTCTGATAAACGCTTGTTCTCGGAGAGAAGCTTTGTAATTTTAGAGCTTGTTTCAGCAATTTCCTCTAATTCAATTACAGTTTTATGTTGTTGTTCTCGTGCCTGAGACTTTGAATTAAATCTGGATTCCATCAAATTCTATTTAACATTTACCTCTTCAATCTTTTGATTTAGATTTTCTTCCATGACCAATTTCCAGGAATCCAGTACTTCATGTACAGAAGCTACGACATCTTCTTGAATTTCTTCTTGAATTTCTTTTTTTAAAGTTTTCAATTCTTCCTTGAAGTTCTTTTTAAGTTTTTTTCAATTCTTCCATTATGTTTGAGATTTCTTGAGCGAAGAAACTTCTTAATTCTTCCACATCTGTCTTTTTCTTCTTTGAGATCTCTTCTTGGGACGATGTTAAACCTGAGCCCGAGGCTTCAGTCGGGCCTATTTCTTTGCTCCTACCAGTTGTTCTCAATTTGGGGAGGGTATGTTGTGTAGACATACCGCCGGTGTTGTCGGGTGCCTGATGATGTCACAAGCTTACTGCAAGCAGCCGGTACAGTTGTAGTGCAGGTAAGTCCTGATTTTTTCCCCGTTTTCACACAGTTTTTCACAGAGCTAAACGGCGTGAGTCTTCCCTACTCCATAGCGCCGTCGGAAAGTCATCATCAAAGCATATTTAGAGTCAGCGTCTTCGTGCCACCATCAAGTACATATCTAAACATAGCCCATTTACCATACTCCGCCGACAGCCCACTATGCATTGGTGATTCCAGTGTTTGTCTAGATATTTATGTATTATACAATGAGAGAATATTGCATCCACCAGCCACTCTGGTAATATGTTCCAGAACTGTATGAAAAGTTATTCCTCAGATCCAATCTAACCCTCTTACCCCTGACCTTAAATCTATGCTTTAAGTTTTTAGATACTTCAGCTCTCAGAAAACCTTTCAACCATCTATCCCATAAGATGCTTCACAATTTTGAACTTCTTAATTACATCATAATTTTGTCCCTAATTGTAAACAGACTCCAGACTCAGTACGTGATTCAAATACATCTTTAATCAGCACTGAAACTTAATGCTTAAAGGATCGTTAGTTGTCAGTACATCCTGGCTGCTCCAACTGTCCGTGCTGGAAACAACTAGTATAAGTATTACAGTGGGGTGGAGTTAGAGATGCTGGCTGGTGTGTGATTGGTTAACATGCAACATCAATCTACATCCTTCCCCCTAAAGATTAAGTGTGGAAGAGCACCCATGCCATGGGGTTAAACATATTCGCCATATCTGTCTGGTGGTCTACTAACACTGCCCGAGCACGTGCGAACCAAACCCTCCCCCCCCCCTCACCTGAGAGATGAGACGGAGAACCTGGAGGCGAGAGTGGCGCGGTGAAGGATTGTGGTGACCGAAAGGGAAAACATGTGGTGGGTGATGCCCCATGGTTTAGTGGAGACCGCGGGACATGGAGGGGTGCAAGAGGTGGTAGACACACATGACACATTGCAAAAGGCAGCTGGAACTGGAGCGGTGGAGTATAGGGACCAGCAGGTGGTGGTCAAGGGTCTCTCACAGCAAGCAGGTGTTGTCGACTTCTCCGGTACACCGCTCCCTCACAGTCTACCAGGTAAGACTGTGGCTCGTCAGTCGGGTTGTCAACAGTGCCCTGACGGGAATGTTCAGTTGAAGGTCGTAAGTGGACGAACTGACCCAGAAGTAGAGGCTTGAGTGGTCTGCTGGAACTGTCGTATGACCGTTTCTGGATATCGTGCTTCTCTTGGAGACATTTCTGGATAGTGGCAGGCTTCAGCACCGGAGGGACCAGTTGCTGTTGTGCAATGGGTACCGGAGGCCTTGCCAATCTCGACATCAGTCGCTGTGCCGGCGATCCCAGGGTTCCATCCTAGGCAATGTTTCTGAGATTCAGGAGATCGAGATAAATATCTGACTTTGAAATTTGTGCTCGCTCCAGCAAGTGTTTGGCGCTTCTGTCAGGGCATTCAGCGAGTCCATTACTCTGTGGATGCTGGGACTGCTCGTGACGTGCTGGAAGTTCCATCGGTCTGCGAAAAGCTTGAACATGTGGCTGGTGAACTGCCGACCGTTGTCGGTTCTCAGGCTGACGGGAGCGCCAAAGGTAGAGAAGTGTTTTTTCAGCTTCTGGATGACCATCTCAGATGTGAGGGAGGTCAGTTGGTCTAGTTCAAACCAGTTAGAAAAGGAGTCGACTAGAACGAGGTAGTGCTATCAGCACCATTCGAAAATGTCTGCCACCAGTGACGTCCAGGGCAGTGCTGGTGGAGGTTGTTGCAGAAGGGGCTGCCACTGCTGATGAGGCGCAAGGCTGTTGTAAGTGGGGCAGGAGGCTACGTGGCCCGTAACTGGCCATTCCCGACCAGTAGAACAGACTACGGGCACGTGCCAGTGTGGCGTCGGCTCCTGGGTGACCGCTGTGTGCCTCTTTGAAGTATACGTCTCGTAGCGATGAGAGTATCACCACCTTGTGACCCTTGATGACAACCCCATCCTGAACTACCAGTTCTTCACAGACCAGGAAGAAAGGCTGCACCTCTGGGCGTGTTGGATTGTTTGTCTGGCCAGCCTGTTTTGATGATGGAGGAGAGGATTTGAGGCGTATATCGTCAGTGGCGGTGTGCACACCCAAGGTGCGCAGTTGCTTACTGGAGACGAAATTGACACCGAAGACTGTGAAATTTTCCTGTTCATAAGGATAGAACATAGAAACATAGAAAAATAGGTGCAGGAGTAGGCCATTCGGCCCTTCGAGCCTGCACCGCCATTCAATGTGATCATGGCTGATCATCCAACTCAGTTATCCGTACCTGCCTTCTCTCCATACCCCCTGATCCCTTTAGCCACAAGTGCCACATCTAACGCCCTCTTAAATATAGCCAATGAACTGGCCTCAACTGCCTTCTGTGGCAGAGAATTCCAGAGACTCACCACTCTCTGTGTAAAGAATGTTTTCCTCATCTCGGTCCTAAAGGAATTCCCCCTTATCCTTAGACTGTGACCCCTTGTTCTGGGCTCCCCCAACATCGGGAACAGTCTTCCAGCATCTAGCTTGTCCAACCCCTTAAGAATTTTATAAGTTTCTATAAGATCCCCCCTCAATCTTCTAAATTCCAGCGAGTACAAGCTGAGTCTATCCAATCTTTCCTCATATGAAAGTCCTGACATCCCAGGAATCAGTCTGGTACATCCCAGGAATCAGTCTGGTACATCCCAGGAATCAGTCTGGATGTTGTCTGCAAGATGCCCGAGGTGCATGGGAGAGAGTGTCAGCGACATGCATGTCCTTACCCTTAGTGAGGGTAATAGAGAAATCGTACCGCTGCAGCATCATACGCTGCAAACAAGCTGGCGCGGCGTGGATGGGCTTGCTCAGGATTGTCACCAGTGGTTGGTGGTCCGTCTCAACCATGAAGGTGTTGCCAAAGATGAAGTCATGGAATTTCGAGCAAACAAAGACGACAGCCAACAGTTCCTTTTCGATTTGCGTGTAGTGCTGCTCCATGTCAGTTATGGTGTGAGAGGCATACAAGACAGGTAGTAGGGCGCCCTCGGCAGATGGTTGCAAGCAGGCTGCGCCGAGCCCGAATTTCGAAGAATCGCAGGTGATCGTCACCGGACGTTTCAGGTAAAAAAAGGTCAGGGTCAGTGCACTGGTCAGTTTGGACTTTAAAACATCGAAAGCAATCTGATGTTGCTGGAACCATGACCATGCTGTGTCCTTTTTGGTCAGCTCCCGGAATGTGGAGCTTAGTTTGCTGAGGTTTGCTATGAACTTGCCGAGATAGTTTACCATACCCAGAAAATGTTGCAGGCCTTTCACGTCTGTGGGGGCAGGCATTTCTGTGATGGCAGCAGCCTTCTTTGGATTGGGTTTGAGACCATCAGGAGTGAAGATGTGGCTGACGTAGGAAACCTCTGGAACCCGGAACTTGCACTTGTCAGGATTGAGGTTGATCTTGCGTGCGCGATCCAAGTTGAGCCTGAGATTGTGGTTGTGCTCCGTTGCATCTTTGCCATACACTAGGATATCATCGACAATAATGGCACAAGGTAGGTCCTCGAATAATAGCTCCATAGTTCTTTGGAAGACTTCAATGGCAGAGTTAATTCCGAATGGCATTCTCAGAAACTTGTATCTGCCGAATGGGGTGTCAAATGTGGTGAGGTTTGATGACTCCTTGTCCAGCGGTATCTGCCAGAAACAGTTCTTTGCATCGAGGACAGAAAATAGGGTGGCTGTTTCGCCCTTTGCCGCAACATCCTCGACAGTCTTCATGGGATGGTGTGGGTGCTTAATGGCAGTGTTCAGTTCTTTCGGGTTGATGCACAAGCGGATTTCATTTTTTCCCTTCTTGACTGTGGCAATCATGGTTGAGACCCAGTTGGTGGGATCGCTGACTGCTTCAATTATGCTTGTCGAGGCCATGTCCTTCAGCGCAGAGTGAACCCTGTCAGTCATGGCAAATGACAATCGGTGTGGAGATCAGATGATGGGTGTCACTTCGGGGTATCTAATAATCTTGTAAGTCACGGGCAACTTGCCCAGGTTATTGTCGAAAAGATCAGGGAATTCACTCAGCGGGTCCAGGGAAATTTGCAGCTTGTGGACCGTTTTGTCAAAGGAGATCAGCCCCAGTTCCTGACAGGCCCGGTTGCCAAGCAGAGTAACTGAATTAAAGTTCAAGACATAGAAGGTTTTTTTCAGCACACATTTCAAGTTGATTTTGCCCAGAGGCACCAGCACCTGCCCTCCAAAAGCATGTAGAGTGGATTTGTCCTTGATCAGTGGCTCGTTAGTTCTTATCTTGTTGAAGAGGTTGATTGACATTGTGTTAACTTTCGCTCCAGTATCTAATTTTTGCCAAAATGGATGTTGTTTGTAGTTACTGTAACGGTCGGATCATAATTCTTAGCTGCAGCAAGCTGTAATGAGTAAACAGTTGGGTCCTCTTGTGAGTTAATTGGAAACTGTTCGGGGACAGATTCGAGCTGGAATTGGGGAGTGGGATTGTTGCTGTCTCGTGGCAAAAAATTGAGATTAGACCTGAAGCTATGCAAATACTTCCCACGGGCCCAACTTGCTGCCCGACATGCAGAGGCAAAGTGATTTCACTTTTTACAGTAATTGCATGTTTTTCCAAGGGCAGGACAGGCTGATTGTCTGCTGTATAAGTAATTGCAGTTTGGGCATCTCTTCTGAGGACTGCCAAGAGCCGCTTGACTAGCTTGGGTCATAAATCGCCTGTTATCTGTGTTGGTTCACTGCCTAGTGAGGCCCGTCAGATTGATGGTTTTGGTTTCGTGTGAACTGTCTATGGGGTCGATGAATTCAGCTGTTCTGCATGCACGTGCTGTTTCATCAAGTGTTAAATCTGGGCGTCTCAGAAGCTCTGATCTGAGCTTTAGGTCACTAATGCCATTCACTAAAATGTCCCTTGTTAACTGATCAGTCAGTTGATCGACCGGCATATTTTGGGATCGGCTGCGCTGGGCTAAATACATTAAGTCTGAGATAAACAAGTTTACTCGTTCACCAGGGAGTTGACAGCGAGAGAAGAACCTAGCCCTGTCCAAAATGTAATTTGAAGCCAGGTCACAGATCTGGCTAAATTTACGCGGCAGAACGTTGGGGTCATCAGGAGATTAAGCTGGGGTTATTACCTGGTCGTTGGCATCGCGGACTGCCGGAGCATAGCGGAATGTTCTGGATCGCCGAAGGGCATCTGGGCCCGCAAGGTTGAGTAGGAGAGAGGCCTTGACAGCATCAGGTTCATTTTGGTGTGCAATGTTCATGTAGTGTCGGTAATCAATTTCAAACATCGCCCAGCGTTCGCTGATATCCGCATCAAAGACGAGAGGGTCAGGCTTTCAACAAGAAGAGGCGATCATAAAGCAAAATAAAAACTCACAAAAGGGTAAAACAAAAAAACGTTATACAGAAGGAGTGGATCAGATCACTTCTGACGCCATGTAAACAGACTCCAGACTCAGTACGTGATTCAAATACATCTTTAATCAGCACTGAAACTTAACAGCATAAAGGATGGTTAGTTGTCAGTACATCCTGGCTGCTCCAACTGTCCGTGCTGGAAACAAGTGTTAGTATAAGTATTACAGTGGGACGGAGTTAGAGATGCTGGCTGGTGTGTGATTGATTAACATGCAACATCAATCTACACTAATCATACAATGCTGTTGTACATCAATCTGGGTTTCATTTTTTCAGAAAAGCCTGTTTGCTGCACCAGCGTTTACCATCACAAAAAAGCTGGCACCATCCCAGACAACTTCCTGGTGAATTCTCTCTGCACTATTTCCACTGCAATTACATCTTTCATATAGAAACAAGATACAAACTGTTACAGTAACTCAGTGGTCAGGCAGCATCTTCTGAGGATATGGATAGCTGATGTTTCAGGTTGGATAGGATCCTGACCTGAATCATCACCTATCCCACAAATTGGCAAACTGCAAAGCCAATTTTGGTCATATTTGCTAACTTGCCCTGGATAGGTTTCCCAGAAGGAACCTTGTCAAAGGCCTTACTGATCTCCATACAGATTACAAGTGCCTGGCCCTCATCAATACATTCTGTTCCCGCTGAAAAATGCAGTCAAATTGATCACACAGGATCTCTCCCAAACAAAATATCATTTTTTGATTAATCCCTCTCTTTCCATGTGTAGATCATCCCATCCCTCTGAATTTTTTCGAATAAATTCCCAGCCACTGTCATTCGACTCATAGGTCTGTAAATACCTGGTTTATCCCTACTGAAATCCCTACTGTAAATACCTGGTTTATCCCTAACAAAACTACATTTGCCATTCTCCAGTCATTTGGTACCTCACTTTTGGCCAACAAAAAAATCTCAGCCAGGATCCCAGCAATCTTCTCCCTTGATCCCCCCTTCCCCATTACAGTGTGGGATGAAACTCATTCAGTCCTGGGGATGATCCCCTTTAACCCCACAAATACAAACAGATGGGGAGCATTTATTTAAGACCACCAATATCCTCTGTTTCCTTGCAGAGATTGCCATTTTAGTCCCTAATGGTCATGCCATTTTCTCTTTTTCTTTTGCCCTTAATATACTTAGGAAATGCTTTTGGATTTTCCTTAATGGTGTCTGTTTGTTATATATCATGCCATCACTTTGCCCTTCTTATTTTTTTTAAGTACCTGTCCCTACACCCATTCTCATCACACTTTTTCTACACTCCTGCTTTCCCTGCTCTCAGTTCTTCATACCAACCATATTCTTCCTTTTTTTCCTCTTTAACCAGTTTTTGATATCCCTTTATTTCAAGGTTCCTTGGATTCATACCTCTCACCCTTACATTGGCCTTGATTTCTCTATTTCACATTGGCCTTGATTTCTCTATTTCACTTATCACATCATAATATCAGATGTAGACCTACATGTAAGTAGATTTTCCTGGTCTACCTTTGCCAGGCTCTGTCTAATCAACATAGAGCAGTACAGAAAAGGAATAAGCTCTCTGCCAAACGGTAAGCGGAAACTCTGATCCTGGTGGAGAACGACCAGTGACCAGCCCCCACTGTGAGTCCCCATCGCACCGCCACTACCCATCTGGTCCCCCTCGCTGGCTCCTCCCACCCTCCCCCGTGATACCCCCTCTCGCCCATGGCTTTTCTCCTAGCTCACTACTCCCATCCCCTCGGCCCACACACCCCTCTCCCCCAACAACACCTGCCTTCCCACATACTCCTCTCCCCCCACAACTCCCCCAAACATACACACCACTCCCCCCACAAATTCCCCCTTCCCCATCAACCCCCCTCCCCCCACAACACCCCCCGCCCCCACAACCCCCCCGCCCCCATACACACCCCCCGCCCCACACACACCTCCCCCCACCCCCACACACCATTCCCCCCCGCTCCCACACACCCCTCCCCCTGCTCACACACCTTCCCTTTCACCCCCCACCCTCATACACCTTCCCCCTCTCATACATCCCTCCCCCCCCACCCCCAGCCCACACACACCCTCCCCCTCCCCCGCACATGCATACCCCCTCCCACACAAACACCCTCCCCCACAAATCCCTCCACCCCCCTCTCATATCCCTCCTCCCCCCCTCTCACACCCCTCCCGCCCACATACACACCTCCTCCCCGCCACACACACCTCCGCCACCCCCCCCACAAAATCCCCTCCCCCCCACCACACACCCCACTTCCTTCCCCTCTCCCCTCCTCCCCTCCCACAAAGTGGAGGGGGAGGGAGTGCACGTGGATGAGGTTAAATGAGCCGCGCCTGTGCAGTTAGCGCCTATGGGTGTGTGGTGGAATATTGCGTTGAGGGAACAGTTTGTGTTGGGGGAAGGGGAGAGTAGTTGAATACTGCGTTGGGGAATGGGTTGTGTTAGGGGACCAGGCCTCCCGTGTGACTGAGACCCAACGGGTCCCACTTAGTCTAGTACATAACTAAAACTCTGATCTTGTGCTCTTCTGATTTGCATGGTTTTTCCACATGCGCAACATTGGTACAGTTTAGCGCTATGATTTTTCACCACCTTACTTACCACTCTCCTGTGCTTAAATGCAACAAGTTTTGTTCTGATCAAAGGTATAATTTAAAAGCTATTAAGGTTTAACAATCTTTACAACTGCGAATGCGCAGCTTGGTCCTCTGATGCCGCACCATCGCCGCACTGATTGGCCGGGTCGGCTGTCAATCACGGGCGGCGCCTGCCTCACCCGACGTTGTCCAGCATTGCACGGCCACAGCCACAGCCAGCCCGAGGCCCGCAGTCACCACAGCCCGTGGCCCAAAGCTGCTGTGGCCTGAGGCAGCTGCTGCTCTGGCACGCAAGGAGGGAAATGAGCAGCAACCTCGAAATCCTGGGGAGATGAGGAGGGTGGGTGAGGGGATTGAGGGAGAGGAGGGGATATGGAAGGATAGGGGGGGAAAGTGTGGGAGTTGAGGAGAGAGCGTGTGGAGGAGGATGGCTAAAGGGAGAGGAGGACGGGAGGGAGGGAGGGAGTGACAGCGTAGGGGAAATGAGGGATTGGGGAAGGGTAGGAGGAGAAGGGAAAGAAGAGGGAGGAAGTGAGGAGGGGGAGTGGGGGAGGTAGGGACTGGCGAATAGAGGGAGAGGAGGGCACCGGCGGAGGTGAGGTGGGATAGGGGGAGGTGGGGGATAGAGGGATGGGAGGGGGGTAGGGAGGGGAGAGGAGTTATGGAGGGAGGGAGGGAGTAGCTGTGAGGGTAGCGGAAAGGAGAGTGAGGGAGAGGTGAGGGAGAGATTGGGCGAGGGGAGGAGGAGAGGGAAAAGAAGAGGAAAAGCAAGTGTTTGCCGGGCTGGCGAGTGTTTGCCGGCTGGCAAGTCGTTCGCTGCAACTCAGGTCATGGAGCAGCCTCAGTGCAAGAGTCCCAGGCTGTCGGAGGCGTCGGAAGCATTGCGCCGCTGCCGTGAGAGTCTCTGTGCCGAATTTGCCCAGGTGACGGGCATGGATCAGGCTGCAACTCGGTGCATCCTGGAGGACAACCAGTGGCTGCTGGGA
Organism: Raja brachyura; assembly: GCA_963514005.1. The sequence continues at coordinate 46,633,241 of OY740790.1, forward strand.
GTAGGTACCAAGCACTGGGTAGAAGCAGTGGAAGATAGTGGCCTTCAAATGGGGTGGTTGGAGAAAGCATCCTGGTTGCTGCTAGATTTTCACTTACTGTAACTGAAGGAGAAATGTTCCCGATGTTGGGGGAGTTCAGAACCAGGGGTCACAGTTTAAGAATAACGAGTAGGCCAGTTACGACTGAGATTAGGACAAACTTTCTTCACAGAGGATTGTGAGTCTGTGGAATTCTCTGCCACAGAAGGTAGTGGAGGCCAATTCACTGGATGTTTTCAAGAGAGAGTTATATTTAGCTCTTGGGGCTAACGAAAACAAGGGATATGGGGAAAAAACAGGAACGAGGTACAGATTTTGGATGAACAGCCATGATCATATTGAATGGCAGTGTTGGCTCGAAGGGCCCAATGGCGTATTCCTGCACCTATTTTCTATGTTTCTATGCTTGAGTATATAGCAATGAAACTCGACCACTTGATTTTGAAACATTCATGCATGATGGAGGTATAATGTAGTCATAGAGTGATGCAGTGTGAAAACAGGCCCTTCTCGCCCACACCCGCCAACATATCCCAGTTACACTACCTGCTTTTGGTCTATATCCCTCCAACCCTGTCCTATCCATGTATCAGTTTAACTGTTTCTTAAATGTTCTAACTGTTTCTTAAATAGTCCCTGCCTCAACGACCTCCTCTGGCAGCTTATTCCATATACCCACCAACCTTTGTGTGGAAAAAGTTATCCCCTTAAAAAGTTACCACTTAAAAATACTTCAAACAAAAAAACATTGAAATCATACTTCTACAATGCACTAAAACATGATTTTAATACGTCAAATTTCAAAAAGTCTCCACCGTGGGAGGGGGGACACCCCCTTTCCACACCCTCCCCCCACTCGGTTGCTCCATTCCCTCGTTGGGTACCCCCAAGTCCAGTGATCAGTGATCGCTCAGCCTCCCCACTTTCAAAAACACTCTGTGGCCCCTGGTTCAGATAGAGAGCACTGCCAGATGTGAGCGGGGAACTGAGGCCAGTTGTCAGTGATGTCTGGATCCCAATGCTCAGTGCTTCGTGTTTTGGAGTTGGCTAATGTTATTAATTTGTAATTAGCCTGATTTGTAATTAGTTGGCAAAACCTTAATTTATTAATCCAGAATATCCAGGGAAATGGGATAAGTATAATATTAAAAGGACATGCAAGGTTTCAGGCTGTCTGTCACAACATTCAGCCCAATAACCCATTATTTCCTTCAGTTAAATATTGGGAAGGTAGCACTATTGTAATTTGCCATTCAACTGTTATGTTTGTTTTCCTCACTGACTATTTCTAACCCCCCCCCCCCCCCAATTCCTTTGACAGGTTGAATAAAAATGTCCCCAATCCCGTTGTTTTGTTAATTGAACACGTAGATGAACATCCTCAAGGAGTGTAATCAGATGGAAACTGATTCAGATGTGATGTTTAAGAGTTTGTTCAAAGAAGGGGCATATTTTAAAGGAATGACAGAGATACTTGCAGGGGAATGTGTGAGGAGGTTATTATTTGTCTTTAGTTTTAGCTTGAACCAGGACATCTGAAGATTCAAAGTTTAATATAGTAATTATGCTGATACTGATTCCAACCAACCACGTAATGAATATCATCCATTCCGGAAGTTGTATTTTTCTCATGCCATTTAAACTTCACTTGGATTTCATTTACTTTGTTGTAAAAGTAATTGGGAATGGGGAGCATTGGAACAAAAATTTGCCCTTGGTACATATTAACTGTAATATAATAATGTATGGATGTTGGTAGCTGCAATCAAAACAAAGATCTCTTTATCATTGTTGTGTTATGAATACCACAGATAATATTATGTACTCTCAAGATCACATTTAGTAGAATAATATTACTTAAATATATAGTTATTAGACTTTGCATTTCGGAAAATTCCCAGCTGAGAGGAATACAGCAAAATACTGAAAATATTGGGGGTGAAAATGACTTCAGGACAGTTTGTTAGGAAAATGAAGGAAACAGTAACAGAGTACTTATACAGCTGAGTGAGTATAATGTTATGGATGAGAAATTGTGTTCAACCAATTGATTACTTCTTTGGCAATGTAACTAGCATGTTAGCAGACAAGGAAGCCAATGGATGCCTGTGAAGTGCACCATAAAAGATCATAAAAGAAAATAAGCACCTGTGGACTTGAACATAATAGGTTAAGTCCAGTGGGTTATATATGGGGCTTTATATGTGGGCCAGATATATTGTTAGAGCAGAGGGGCTAGGAACAAGGCCAAGTGTGCATCCAGAGTCAAAGCTGGGACAATGGGAGTGTTAAGCACTGGGAACCTAAGCAGGTAAGCAGCTATGATCAGGGTAGATTAGGGCGGCAGGTGTAAGGCTGGGCTCAGGGTCAGGAATGAGAGAAGGTATGCAACTGGAGTGAGGATCAGGAGTAGTACCAGGTATGCAGTGAGACCCAGGTTGGTCAACATGGGCCAAATGTTTGATTATAATCTGATTTCCATACATGAATATATTAAGATCATTCATGTGCTGCACCTGTTAATCAGAGCCTTGCTCTATTGTGGAATGTAATTAGGAATGTAATTCAGCCTAGCTTTATTCAAGCTCATCCAATTTATAGCATAAATAATGTATTCAAGTGAAAGTTAAAAGACTTGCAACAGTGTGCACCAAATTGCACAATTTCAAGCTGAAAAATGCAAAAGCTCTGCACCAATGGGAGGGGGGACTTCCCCCTCCCACAACCACCCCCATCCCCAATGTTGACAGCCCTGTAATTACAAGTTTCTATGTCACAGTTCACAACAAGACACTCAATATCAGTAATCAGATGTTCAGAATCACAAATTTAGTTTCCAATTGTTAGAACTACATCGAACGGATTTAGGTTATTTTGCTTTTGAAGGCATTTTGGAGATGTTCACCAAAACTACCTAAATTAGCAGGGCTAATTTGCATTGTCACCAGAAATAAATGCTCGCAAACAGTAAGCTATTGTTTGAAAAATGCTTTCAAAACCTGATAAGGTCCTAAGTTCTAGGATCCGGCCGATCGGGTCTATTCTGCCATTCAATCATGGCTGATGTATATTTCCCTCTCAACACCATTCACCTGCCTTCACCCTATAATCCCTTGATATCCTTATGCTCTCTGGTGGAATAAAACTGGGTGAAAAAAATGTCTTACCTTCCACTACCTGCAACCTCTGGCAAGCACCTTCAACTAGCACCGCAACCGGCTTCGACTAAAAAATTACCGATTTTTAAAACGGCAACCTATTTTTAGTCGAGGCCGGTTTTGAATTATTTGAAATAATCGCCGGAACTAGAAGAAGCGGAAACCACTTTCGACCATTAGGGAGACGGACAAAAACTTCCGGGAACCGCATGGAAACCTTGGGTGGGGCGCAAAGTCTCCAGAGGTTTCCGTTCAGGTTTCCTAAGTTGGACAGGGGCATAACTAATTAAACATTAACTTATTGATATTACATGATCACTTATTTCACGGTTAATTCACAGGTGTTGGCTGACCCCTTGAGTTCCCCCAGCACTTCATTTTTGCTCAAGTTAATAAATTATGCTTTCACAACAGTTTGCAGGTTCATTTAAGTATTTGAACCCGAAATGCTGTTTTTAAAAAAAATCACAGGATCTTTAAACGAGTGTTTGAATAATCGGGTTATTCAGAAATAGGGAAGATACCAAGAGATTGCGTACACTGGAACCTGGAGCAAAAAACAAACTGCTGCAGGAATTCAGCAGGTCATTTGTTGGCATATATTTTATTGGTTGATCAACAGATAATGGTTGGTAGACACAAATAGCTGGAGTGACTCAGTGGGTCAGGCCGCACCTCTGGAGGAAAGGAATAGGTGGCGTTTCAGGCCGAGACCCATCTTCAGACTGCTGCCTGACCCCAGTGATGGAAATGGGGGTTCCGCAGGGGGAAGGCGTTCGACTTCTTTTCAGTTTCCAGCTCGGGTTTAATGAGTACTGCAGAAAGATTGGAGTCGTTTATCACTTGCTTCAACTGAGACAAAAACGATTTGTTAACTACCACTATTAGCACTTGTTAACAGCCAGTAGTTATACAATTTGTCACCAATACATCGATCTGCATTCCTCAGTCAATATAATTGTGTTTTGACCAAGTATTAATGACGCCGCATTCCTTTAAATAAAATTCACGGCAGAATTTCTTAAAACTTACTGTCATTAAGGGTTCCGGACCGCGAGCACGGGCTTCTTCCTGGTGTGCAGGTACAGTCATCCACCCACATTATTTTAAGAAGGAACTGCAAATGCTGGAACAATCGAAGGTAGACAAAAATGCTCGAGAAACTCAGCAGGTGAGGCAGCATTTTTGTCCACCCACGTTATTTAGTAATTTGTGCCCGTCATTTAGAGATGTTATATGAATTTTTTTGTTTTGCGTGTTGTTTTCTCTCTCTCTCCTTCAAGGTTTTCAGTGTTATTTATCACGTTGTGGTTGTAGCTTTTGAACGATTTAAACGTATTGGATTTTTAAAATTTGTATAAATTCATAGCCTGAACGCCAAATCCCTTCAGCTGTACCTGCAACTGAAGCTACAGGTCGATTAGTAGACCTTGAAGAGGCATTGACACTTTGTTTTTATGTAGAGGGGTAATAGAGAAGGGCTCCGGACCGCAAGCTCACTGACTGAATGCTACAGACTCCCTGACTGAAAATTACACACTACCGATCAATTATTTTAGGATAAGCCTTTCTAGAGAACATGCCACTTTTTGCTTTGTCCATTTTCAAAATATAGTCAATAGACAGACACAAAATGCTAGATTAACTCAGCAGGTCAGGCAGCATCTCTGGAGAGAAGGAATAGGTGACGTTTTGGGTCGAGACCCTTCTTCGGACCCTCCATAGATCCAGCCTGACCTGCTGAGTTCTCCAGCACTTTATGTTTTGCTCTTAAAATAAATCCGTGGTCCGCTGAAGAAACAACACGATAGACCACTCTGGAAGTGCAAGTTTTGCTGTGCACTTCATACTGTAGAACACATCATGATACACCTTGAGTGAATTAATGGGGTTAGATTTTTTTTTTTTAATCTGTTGTCTAGAATTAATCGATACCCACCCTATGTACCTTATGTACCCTATGTATCAGATTTAAATCAGAATTCTGATTTTTTGGTTTTCCTATTTGTCAATTTTTTGTCCCCGATTATGTGGCGGCCAATCAACCACTGTCTCTAAGGGGATTACATCCAATCACCGACCAGTTTCCCTTAAAATTCCCTTCCAATCAACAAATCGGTCTCTGCCTGACCTGCTGAGTTACTCCAGCTGTTTGTGTTATCTTTGGTTTAAACCAGCATTTGCAGTTCCTTCCTACAAATAATGGTTGGTGCTTTCCAAATTTGGATGTTTTGCAACACGTACCAATTCCTCCAGCTACAGTACATGTAAATTAAAAAGATACAAACTGCTAGAATAACTCAGCAGGTCAAGCAGCATCTCTGGAGAACATGGATAGGTGATGTTTTGGGTTGAGACATTTCTTCAGATTTAGTTTAGTTTAGGAAACCGAAGATCTCGGAGAAAACCCACGCTATTACAGGATGAAGGTATAAACACCGCACAGACAGCACCCCATAGTCAGGATCAAACCCATGTTTCTGGTGCTGAAAGAACTGTAAGGTGGCAATTACCGCTGTGCCACCATGCCGCCCAGATTGTGGGGAAGGAGAAGAAAACTATAAGCAGGGAGAGGCAGGACAAAGCATGGCAGGTAATAGATACATGGAGGTGAGGTGAAATTAACAATGAAGCATGTTAGGAAACAAAAGGGCAAATGACTAAGAAATCCATTACTATGTTAATGAGGGTGAATATCCTGGAAGCTTTTTCAAATGAGGCCAAGTGGGTAGAGTTTAGGGGGGAAAAAAGGACAATCACTTTGATAGGTAAATAGTTGGAACAAAAGCCAGATATAAAAGCAGAAAGTTTAGTTCAGAGAAACAGTGCAGAAACAGGCCCTCAGCCCACCGAGTCCGCACTGACCAGCGATCCCCGCACAATTTCATGGTTCTACAAACACTTGGGAAAATTTGCATTTACAATTATACCAAGCCAATTAACTTACAAACCTGTATGTCTTTGGAGTGTGGGAGGAACCCAAAGATCTTGGAGACAACCTACGTGGTCACGGGGCGAAAGTATAAACTTTGTTTTGGACAGTACCCATTGTTGGGGTCGAACCTGGGACTCCAGCTCTACAAGCACTGTAAGGCAGCAACTCCACTACTGTGCCACCGTTCGAACCAAGCTGTGAGACAGGGTTGAAGAGTTGCGAGTTACAAAGCTAGATGGAGAAAAGTAGCAGGAAGGGAGGGAAGGAGGGAAGAAATAGGTGGGAGTCTAGATGGGGTACAGGTGAGAAGGGAAGGGGGTGCAGAAGAAGGGGAGGTATGGGGAGAATGGTGTTGGGGGAGGGGTTGTGGGTAAAATAATAAATCAGGGAAGGTAGCGCATCCCTGGATAACAAGGGAAATCAGGGATAGTATTAAAACAAAAGATGAAGCATACAAATTAGCCAGAAAAAGCAGCCTACCAGAGGTCTGGGAGAAATTCAGTCCAGCAGAGGAGGACAAAGGGCTTAATTAGCAAAGGGAAAAATAGATTATGAAAGACAACTGGCAGGGAACATAAAAACTGACTGCAAACGTTTTTATAGATATGTGAAGAGAAAAAGATTAGTTAAAACGAATGTAGGTCCCTTGCAGTCAGAAACAGGTAAATTGATCATGGGGAACAAGGACATGGCAGACCAAATTGAATAACTACTTTGGTTCTGTCTTCACTAAGGAAGACATAAATAATCTGCCAGAAATAGCAGGGGACTGGGGGTCAAATGAGATGGAGGAACTGAGTGAAATCCAGGTTCGCCGGGAAGTGGTGTTTGGTAAATTGAATAGATTACAGGCCGATAAACCCCAGGGCCAGATAGGCTGCATCCCAGAGTAAATAGTGGATGCATTCGTGCTAATTTTTCAAAACTCTTTAGATTCTAGAGTAGTTCCTGAGGATTGGAGGGTAGCTAATGTCACCCCACTTTTTAAAAAGGGAGGGAGAGAGAAAATGGGGAATTACAGACCAGTTAATTTAACATTGATAGTGGGGAAAATGCTAGAGTCAGTTAATAAAGATGGGATCGCAGCACATTTGGAAAGTGGTGAAATCATTGGACAAAGTCAGCATGGATTTACGAAAGGTAAATCATGTCTGATGAATCTTATAGAATTTTTCGAGGATGTAACTAGTAGAGTGGATAAGGGAGAACCAGTGGATGTGTTATATCTGGAATTTCTGAAGGCTTTCGACAAGGTCCCACATAAGAGATTAGTATGCAAACTTAAAGCACATGGTATTGGGGGTTCCGTATTGATGTGGATAGAGAACTGGCTGGCAGACAAGAAGCAAAGAGTAGGAGTAAACGGGTTATTTTCAGAATGGCAGGCAGTGACTAGTGGGGTACCGCAAGGCGCAGTGCTGGGACCCCAGCTATTTACAATATATATTAATGATCTGGATGAGGAAATTGAATGCAACATCTCCAAGTTTGTGGTTGATACAAAGCTGGGGGGCAGTGTTAGCTGTGAGGAGGATGCTAGGAGGCTGCAAGGTGACTTGGATAGGTTGGGTGAGTGGGCAAATGCATGGCAGATGCAGTATAATGTGGATAAATGTGAGGTTATCCACTTTGGTGGCAAAAACAGGAAAGTAGACTATTATCTGAATGGTGGCCGATTAGGAAAAGGGGAGTTGCAACGAGACCTGGGTGTCATGGTACACTAGTCATTGAAAGTAGGCATGCAGGTGCAGCAGGCAGTGAAGAAAGCAAATGGTATGTTAGCATTTATAGCAAAAGGATTTGAGTATAAGAGCAGGGAAGTTCTGCTGCAGTTGTACAGGGTCTTGGTGAGACCACACCTGGAGTATTGCATACAGTTTTGGTCTCCTAATCTGAGGAAAGGCATTCTTGCCGTAGAGGGAGTACAGAGAAGGTTCACTAGACTGATTCCTGGGATGGCAGGACTTTCATATGAAGAAAGACTGGATAGACTCGGCTTGTACTCGCTAGAATCTAGAAGATGGAGGGGGAATATTATAAAAACGTACAAAATTCTTAAGGGGTTGGACAGGCTAGATGCAGGAAGTTGTTCCCGATGTTGGGGAAGTCCAGAACAAGGGGTCACAGTTTAAGGATAAGGGACCGAGATGAGAAAAACATTTTTCACACAGTGCTGAATCTGTGGAATTCTCTGCCACAGAAGGTAGTTGAGGCCAGTTCATTGGCTTTATTTAAGAGGGAGTTAGATGTGGCCCTTGTGGCTAAAGGGATCAGGGGGCATGCAGAGAAGGCAGGTACAGGATACTGAGTTGGATGATCAGCCATGATCATATTGAATGGCGGTGCAGGCTGGAAGGCCCGAATGGCCTACTCCTGCACCTATTTTCTATGTTTCTATGTTTAGTAGGAGGTTACCTAAAATTAGAAAATTCAATGTTCATACCGAGCGTATATGTTCAGCGAAATAGTCACCAAGTCTACATGAAATAAGTTTGTCTTAATATTTGTGGAACATTCTACATGCTGTGGACATAATTTGTCTCTGCTAGTTTAGTAGTAGTTACAAGGAGAAATTATGAGGTAGAAAGGTAAAACTAACTTTCCATTTCAATTTGAAGGCTGCAGTTCCCAGTTCTCTGTTTCACTAAGACATGGGGTTTATTGAGTTCATTGGCCTCTGTATATTGCCTCTGGTGTAAAGACAAGTGGTAGAATCTCAGGGAGTGGTAGAATCTCAGGGTAGTTGAGGGAAATGTGGGAGGAATAAAATAGGAATAGCATACGATTCTTGTAAATGGGTGTTCGATGGTGGGCCCTAGTGGGCCCAAAGGCCTGCCTTGTGACTCTGACAACATCAGTCAGTATCTGCATCTTCCACACATATTTTGAACTTCTCGACCCCGCCATTTTTCAGTTGAGACCCTGTGATCAAACATTAACTGGAAATAATACCTCTGCCACTTGTAGCTTGGAGATATAGCGCGGAAACCGGCCCTTCGTCCCTCTAACTCAGTACCGATCAGCGATCCCCGTGCACTAGCAATATCCTGCACACTCCAGCATTTTCCATTTTTATTTCAGCTTTCAAGTATCCACAGTCGTTTATTATTTCAAGAGATGCTTTCAACTGCAAATTACAAAATAAGCGCACATTTTAGTTTCAGAAATAGTTTATGAACTTTGCCATAGTTATGTATCAGATTATGAAACACGAACAAACAGAGTAAGCAAACAAGCCCAATCAATGTACAAAAGGGTTTTCAGGGTCTGACTCAAGAAAGGTCAGCTGATACAATCAATAGTTCCATGATAATTGTTGGTGCATTTGAAAAAAATGTGTAATCAAAGATATTTCCCGTTCTTGTGTGCAGGCTTACATAAATTGAAATGGTTGTTTCTTTATGTTTTTATAGTTTATACTTTTATCTTTTTTTTTTTTTTAAACAGACAACATGATTGTAATCCCAGGAATCCATACAGGCACCACTATTCAAACCCATTCATTAAAGATGCATCTGGCAACGAAAGAAAATACTTAAGATTCACATCTGCCTCTTTCAGTATGCATACAGCTTTGCAGGCATGAACTGTTTTTGTGTCAGGGACTTAAATTTGGCTCCTTTGAGGGATTATCTCAACATATCTTATTGTACACAGACATGTGTATGCTTTTGTCCATAATGTGCGTTATGATTATCGAGAGTCTGTTGCTCCTGTCAGCACCCTTTCTGCAGTTCTCCCAGTTTCTAAGCAAGATACACTTGCAATATCATAAACAAGGCGACAAATTCGTGTTCAGTAAATTCCCACTAACAAAGTGTAATAATATAACGATCATCTATTTTGGTGAAAAAAGACACACAATTGTGGAGTTCAGGCAAAATCCCTGGAGAACATGAGTTGGTGATGTTTTGGTTCAGAACCCTTCTTCCCAATCCGAAACATCGTCTATCCATGTTCTCCAGAGATGCTATGTGACCTGCTGAGTTAGTGCAGCACTATTGGGATTTTTTTGTAAACCAGCATCTTCAGCTCCTTGTATCTACAATATCTATCTACATTACCTGAGGGACTGACATTGGCTAGAATCAGAGAATTAATCACATTGGATTTTCTAAATCCACCTGAGAGAGCAAGTGGCGCCTCATCCAAAAGACACCACCTCCAACAATGCATCCGTCCTTCATAATGCATTGAACTATCATGCTAAATGCTCACGCTTCAATGTGAAGATGGTCAAGTGAGATTAATTGTCATATGAACTGACAATTAAGCCATCAAGTTCCTACTTGCAGCAGAATAACATGGGTTGAATTTTTAATTGGACATCAAGAGACCCAGAAATGTTATTTTATTCCAAGTTAAACTTATTTTCATCTGCAGAACACCATTTTTTCCAATGTTGTTTATCAGCCGGAAATTTTCACAATATTCAAAGTATGTATTGGGATACTGAGTTGGATGATCAGCCATGATCACATTGAATGGCGGTGCAGGCTCGAAGGGCCGAATGGCCTACTCCTGCACCTATTTTTCTATGTTTCTATGTACTGATCAACATTCTCTCTGCCTTTCACTTCCATGACTCCTGTACTGTCTCCAAGTGCTTCACTTTTTATGGCCTTTTTGACACACAGGTAGTCACCAGGTTACAGAAGGGTTGTGTTCCTTTCTGTAAACTGATCTCTCTGTAAGTCAGAAACATCGATTTTCTACAGCAGCCCCCCATCATAATCACTGTATACGCGCTTGCTATAATCGTTTCATTTCATTGAGTAACCACTCTAGCACTACCCATAATTAAACTAATGGAATATGTGCTGTATCCAGTCAGGAATATCATGAGATATTTCTAAAAACTAAAAAACTTAATGAGATATTATTATTATTATTATTATTATTATTACTGTGAAAAAGTGCTTAAAATGTATGGGATAATTTACATGGAGTAGGATTTCCATAATCTACATAATTCATAACCCAAGAAGTCCCTAAATATTACTATTTTATGTAATTTATACTGTTGCACAACGATGATTTAGGGATTCATTTGGGGCCTCCACATTTTCTATCAAAATAGAATACCTGTTTTACTGGTATTACTCTTCTGTGAGCTCTTTCATGTTTATTCAGAATAATCAATGGATCTCATTAACTCTGAATGATAGCAACATTCATTACAGCAATCCTCCAGCATTGCCCTTTGGTATCTATCTGCAAACGTTGCTGTGGGGGAATTTCAAATTACCATCTTCTGAGTGAAGGTGAATTTGTTACCACTAAACCATGGTTCATATCAACTAGAAAATGGAATAATGCCAAACTTATACAATGTCTTTCATCACTACAGGATACCCCAAAGTGACTAACAAATAAGAAACAATGTGTAGATACTTTTGTAATATTAGAAGAGTGGCTATCAATTTGGACTTGGCAAGGTCTCACAAACGGCGATGTAATAATGGCCACATAAATCATTTTATTGTTGACTAGGGGGACCCATTGGGTCCCGTCCCATCAACGTGCGATTGTGTGGGGGGGGGGGGGGTAGAGAGGGAGAAGGAGGGGGGCACTCGGCATCACACACACACAAACTAACCCCCCCCTTGATATAATATTAAATTCATTTGTTCCTTTTACCCCATCCCCCGCCCTATCCACTCATGCATAACACCCAACTGCGCAGATGCAGCTAGAGAGGGGGGGGGGGGGGTAGAGAGGGAGAAGGAGGGGGGTAGAGATTGAGGGGTGGGGGAGGGGCGGCATCACTGGGGAGGGCTGGTTCCCAAACGCAATGCTCCACCTCTCACCCATAGGTTCCAATATTCACCACTCCCTAAAGAGGGGGGGGGGCAGAAAGGGAAGGAGGGGCAGAGAGGAAGGGGAGCAGAAAGGGAGGGGGGCTGAGAGGGAGGGGGACAGAGAGGGGGTTCAGAGAGGGAGGGCCCCATCTCCTCCCCCTCCTCCTCCTCCTCCCCCTCCCCTCTCCCCTCCTCCCCCTCTCCTCCCCCTTCTCCCCCTCCCTCGTCCCCCCTCTCCTCTCCCCTTTTCCATCCCACCCCCTCCATCCCCCACGTCTCCACCCCCTCGCTCCACCCCCTCTCTCCCCCCTCTCTCTCTCTGCCCCTGGGAGTGGGTAGAGAGGGAGGGGGAGGGGGTAGAGGCAGCATCTACCCAGGTCGTAGAGCAGAATCCTCCCGAGCTAGGCTGCGGCCAGCATGGACCAGAGCGAGGCCCGGAGCGATCTGAGGACAGTGAAAAGCAGCGGAGGGCTGGCCGATCATGACTTCCGTGAGGGTAAGCACACCCACCAGTGTGACAGACGATCGGGCAGGGGAGATGGAGAGGAGGTAGTTGCCTGTGACAGCCGCCACGGCCACTTTTCTACTGCACGACTTGAGCACATGTTCAATGGCTTCACTCCAGAGCCCGGGGGGGGGGGGAGGAGGGTGGCTGGGCCACTTAACTCACAACAGATGGAAAACAGAGGGGCTGCACGTTGAAAATTCTGCACAGCTTGCCATGAGTAACAGAGGCATGGTGATGACATCCAGAACGAATTTAGTAAAAAAAACTCGGGAAATAATAAATCAAATTTTCAGATGTTTTTGAGATCACGAGGTAAATCTCTACCGAAATATGTAAAAATGTCACCGTTACCGGGTCGGATTTTCGAGGACATATGAATCAAAGTTCAAGCAAGCAAGCAAACCCACAAGTAAACATCCAAGATTAGAGTTTTATAATAATATAGATATTGATTATACTAATATAAATCACAATGCTGGTTTTAACTCCCCTCCAAAATCGTGGCAAAAGGTATTTTCCAGCCATTTGCATTGTAAATCATCAGAAGTGTGATACTTCTGATAGAACAACATTCCCTCTAACCTGTACTCAGTGTCTACTTAGATCTCAGCACTCCAGTTCCTGACAAAAAACTTTTGACTCAGAAGCAAAAAATCTACCAACTGAGCCTAGGCTGAATAAAATGATTAACTAACTGTGCCTTTAATTCTGGGCTTGTGGGGAGATGTTGCAAACTTATTCAATGTTGCTGATCTCCAATCAACTTAGGTTTTATGTAAATGTTTGAAAGATCAAAACGTTCAAAACCAATCAGAACAAAGTTTTAATATGATCATCTATTTTTATATTATGGAATTTATTTTTCTCATCAAACATTGAGAGAATTTCTCAACTCCGTAGAAATGAAAAAGAAAACTATTTATCTAATTCAACTGACGTGGCGAATTGTTTACCTCTAACTCTGGGTCAATATTTGTACTGCTTGCAACATTCCCATTTTAGATTATCTTGAATTTAGAAAAAAACAGTTAGGGTCAAAGGTAACTACCTCACCCAAATTGCCCAATGAGTGCAGACAGATTAGTCAGCTCATAAAAAGTGACTCAAACTGGACAGAGAAGAGAGCTACAATCACAGCAACAGGTAACAGATCTGCAATGTGGACAGTGTTATGTAGTTTGATATAGTTGTTTTTTTTTGCATTGTCGATAGATTGAAGTGAGCAGTAACATAAAATTGCATATTGACAGATGGTAGAAGTATTCTGAATGTCTACTGTTTCAACTTGATAAGGGAAAAAAGGTGAAAATAACATAATATTTAAAACCTGTGATTAATTCTTAATTAGTGGTATTTGAAAATTATTTTTAATTTTGTGAAGATTTAATCATTCTTTGGTTTGTCTGTCCTTTGTTCCTTTTTCTCATTTTGACATTGTGTGACATTTGTTTCTCTCCTGCAATTTACTTTGTGTGCCATCTTCCTGTTCACATTCACATTCTCTCTTTCTTTGCTTAATCCATCATTGTATAAGTCTCTTTGAGACTATAATATTGTTATTTGTCCTGTGTGTTTAATACATAGATGGATATTACTGAATGCTTGATATATAAATGATTTACTGAAGTATGTGATAACTGATATGTTTAAAAGCTGATTTACTGAAAATACAAAGTTTGAGACTGTGTGAGAAAAAGTATTGGACACATCTAAACAAAACATTTGAATGGTTAAGTTCATCAAACAAGTACATTTTAGTCACTAAATGCTAGAGTAATTCAGCGGGATAGACAGCATCTCTGGAGAGAAGGAATTTGCGACATTTCGGGTCGATACCTTTATTTAGACCCGAAGTCTTCAGAGTCTGAAGCAGGTTCTTGACCCGAAAAGTCACCCATTCCTTCTCTCCAGAGATGCTGCCTGTCCCGCTGAGTTACTCCAGCATTTTGTGGCTATCTTCGGTGTAAACCAGTATCTTCAGTTCCTTCCTACACATGCATTTTCGTCCTTTGTTTGCTTTATAAAACCAGATTTTATTGGTACATTGTCTGGTCATTACAAATTACCCTGGCATAGATGGGGGACACGTGAGTGAGAACAGGTTGCCTAGAAATAAGTGGGGAATGGAATTGCTTTCGGTGTCACCATAGACTCCAAAGCCTATGTCATAAGAAATGAGATGTTAAAAAAAAGCCATTTGAATTTCTGTAATGTTCATACTGTTTCTCCTCTTAATGATACCTGCCCTCATTTGCAGATGTTTATGGGTATATTCTGTTGTAAAATGGTTTAATGGTATGTTGCAAAAGCCATCCAAAGTATGTTTCAGGTATATGAGCCATTTATTTATTTACATAGGTATATGGAATACATGAAAATTTATTTAATAAAATACCAGACTTATTTTTCATTGTTTGTGCGTTTTTCCAAGTTAAACTTTGCTGACGTGATCTGATTCACTAAGATAGCACCAGGATACTTCTTACTTTGGGATCAGACTGTTCAGAGTTACAGAACCGATTTACAAATTATTCTATTTCAAGTCACTATTCCCTAGATGCCATCACTTCAAGGATGCAGTGCCTTCAACCTAGCAAATGTACTGACACAAAATTCTAATGAAAATTTGCAGAGTTGAAAATTTACTTTGTTGAAACAATTGCCGCCTGGCCTGCTGAATATTTCCAACATTTTCTCGTTTTATCTTTAACTTTGAAATGATTTTTACAAGGGAGATTGCATGGGAATATGGAACGTATCCAGCATCTGAAATATTTTACAGGCATTGCTCTTTGATCATCAGTGAAAACTTACCTTGAGATCTTAGGAAACTAAAATTTATTGCCAAAGTTAATTTAACTTCTGGAAGCCAATTTAGGCAAGTGGAAAATATTCAAAGTAATGAATTATACCGGTAAACTATCTGTTGTCATCTATTCTGATTTATTTTGCAGGTTTAAAGACAACGATCATGATGATAACTTTGTTGGGCATTTTTATTGCAATATTGTCACTGACAATTAGTTGTAATGGAGAAAATTGTCTATCAGGAAGATATCACAAGTTATCCTCTGGTCCTGAGCCAGGCCTGGAGGAATGCAGGCGGTTTTCCCATTGTAAGTTGATGTGTTCATTCCAGAAATTGATGAAAAGTTCAAAGGTTACCTCATTAACTATCTCATTAACCACAAAGAGGGACATAAAGTCAAAATTCAAATGACAATTTATCAATAAAATTATTTGCTGATGTACCCAGCCAACAATTTCACTGGTTCTAATCTGCATCTGCTGTATGTTTGCTTTCACCTCTCTCCTTCTGGCCATAGAAAGGATCCTCATTTTGAACCCAACAGCCTTTGCAAGGAAAAAAAATTCCTTCAAAATGTTTGTCACTTTCAGTGAGGGTGTACCTTCCGACATCTTCCCTTCCCTTTTTCTTTTAGTATTCCAAACTGCTCGCTTCCGAACTCTCTCATCCACTCTTACTTGTTCATTGACAACTCTGCCCACTTTACTATACAATTGCAGAAGGTACTACAACTTCTGCTCCCCTCATCCATTGATCCAAACAGTTCTAGCAAATCAAGCTGCAATTTACTTGCATTTCTTCTAATCCAACATGCTTTTTTGGATGCTTATGGAGTGGGTTCCTCTGGTTTGGAGAAACCAAAAGCAGATTGCATGATTCACTTTGCCAAGCACTTCTTTTCAGTGTGCAAGGGCCTCATTGAGCTTCAAGATCCCTTTTCCAAACTAAAATTAATTTGCATATTCATTTCACCATTCCTGATGAAGATTCATCAACCTGAAATATGTTATTTCTCACTGCAAAGATGCTGCCTCACTGTTGAGTTTCCAGCATTTTTGTTTATTACTACGTCAAATCTTTTGATTAGCTGTCCAATTCTCCCAAACTGTAGGTTTCTCCAGGGTATGCTTTTCTGTGCAAATCACCCCATGTATTTCTCACTCTGGTGTGAAGTAATTACTGTAAAGATAAAATATCTTTCTGTTTCCCCTTTGGTGACATGTTTTTTTGTTTACTGGCTATAATTTGTGATATTTCCTTCACAATGCTGATTGCCGAGTCTCCATTTTACTTGTCCTCAGAGAGACTGATATCAGGTCAGAATTAAGTAACAGGCCCACACTCCAATGCTCTCCATTGCAGTATTCTATCATTTTTTAAATGAAAGCATGTAACATTTACAGACTAAATGACCTCAGAAATATTTGAATGGTGTTTATATTTCTGTTATTCAAGTTTTGGATATGGCTTACCATCATGCTACCTTACCTCAGTTAATTCATTTTCTTCCAATAGCTGCCTGTTGTTTTTCTAACTACACTGTGGAGCTTGCCGTGTCCCCAATGTTGAAGGTAGATAATACATATTGGGACCGATGTGGCCAACTTAGTCCAAGGTAAACCAAAATTTTCATAAACACAGAAGTATGTTGTATTCTTTGAGCTAAAAAAATGCTATGTTACAGGCTAATATGTATGTAACTGCATTTGAGCCAGACCTCCTGAATTCAAACCTTACATATTAAGTTGTGAAATTAAAATGTCAAAACATTACTGATTTGTATGCACTTAACAAAATATGAGTGCTGGACTGCTGCTACTGGAAAGAAGAACAATGTTCCCTGAAGTCCTTCAATACATACCATCCCTCACTTGCCTGCCCTAAATGCAATGCCTCTTCTGGACTCAGGACAATATTTTGTACATACATGGCATTATTAATGCACAGACAGCCAGAGGTTTGATCAGACAAACAAAAAGAGAATTATTATAGTTTAAAAAAGGGGTATCAGGGATAAAGAGGTGTAGGGATTTAGGAAATGAAATGCAGTGAAGTTTGGAAGTGAATTTCAGAGAGTTGGGTCTTGTCAGTTCAGGCATAACTATCAGTGATGATATGAAGGAAGAGGTGAATTCACAAAAGGTCACATTACAAAAGCAGTGAATTTAGTACATCTACATGTAACAGAGGTTACAAAGAAAGCAGGAGGTTAAGTCTGATTTAATCAGTACTGATTTAAGCAGGAGCTTGAGAATTTAAAAAATAGTGTGAACTGACTGTGACACAATGTGGACTGTGATGGATGAGCTGGAAGTGGAGAAAATGTATTTGTGTGGTAGTGTTTAGGATGTGTGAAAGTTTGGTGACTGAAGCCAGGAAGTAGTCGGAACTTGTTGTAGACCTTGCAGAGGAGGGGATTGGAGATGTAATGAAGAAGAAAGGGGACCAGATTTGTGGTGGATTATACATTGAAATAGGTTATACATTCTGACTTGAAATTGTGAACAGTCATGTTTTTATTTAGAACCAGACATCATGGTCAGGAGGGTGAGGTGTTGGGAGCAGGTGGCAGTGGGGGATATAATTAAGGGTTAGGGCATGAAATCTGTGTTGTGGCTATATGATCAAGTGTTTCAATGGAGAAAATGTTCCTTGTCTGATTGAACAAAGTAAAATAGTTTAATATCACTGAGACAATCGAGGATGTTGCAAAATGTTACTTAGGTGGTGTCAATATAATTATAATTTATGTATTATGTCCCAAGGGGAAATATTGAAGGGTGATGAATACTGTTTTCCATAGTTATCAACATTTCAAGAATAAATGTTAAAAACAACTTTGTGGTTATTGGTTAACAAAT
Organism: Raja brachyura; assembly: GCA_963514005.1. The sequence goes on from OY740790.1 coordinate 46,651,352, forward strand.
GTTTCTTGTATTCATATTGCATTTTCACTACTTTAATCCACTTTTAAAAATAGGATAATATCAGAGATAGAAACATAGGAAATAGGTGGAGGAGGCGGCCATTCGGCCCTTCGAGCCAACACCGCCATTCATTGTAATCGTGGCTGATCGTCCCCAATCAATAACCAGTGCCTGCCTTCTCCCCATATCCTTTGATTCCACTAGCCCCCAGAGCTTTCTAACTCTCTCTTAAATCCATCCATTGACTTGGCCTCCACGGCCCTCTGTGGCAGAGAATTCCACAAATTCACAACTCTCTGGGTGAAAAAGTTTTTTCTCACCTCAATCTTAAATGGCTTCCCCTTTTTTCTAAGACTGTGCACCCTGGTTCTGGACTCACCCAACATTGGGAACATTTTTCCTGCATCTAGCTTGTCCAGTCCTTTTATAATTTTATATGTTTCTATAAGATCCCCCCTCAACCTTCTAAACTCCAGTGAATACAAGCCTAGTCTTTTCAATCTTTCCTCATATGACAGTCCCGCCATCCCAGGGATCAATCTTGTGAACCTACGCTGCACTGCCTCAATCACAAGGATGTCCTTCCTCAAATTCGGAGACCACAACTGGACACAATACTCCAGATGTAGTCTCAACAGAACCCTATACAACTACAGAAGAACCTCTTTACCCCTAGACTGAAATCCTCTTGTTATGAAGGCCAACATTCCATTAGCTTTCTTCGCTGCCTGCTGTACATGCACGCCAACTTTCAGTGACTGGTGTACAAGGACACCCAGGTCTCGCTGCTCCTCCCCTTGCCTAACCTAACCCCATTGAGATAATAATCTGCCCCCTTATTTTTGCCGCCAAAGTGGATACATAACCTCACATTTATCTATATTATACTGCATCTACCACGCACCTGTCCACTCACGCAACCTGTCCAGGTCACCCTGCAACCTCCTAACATCCTCTTCACAGTTCACACTGCCAACCAGCTTTGTGTCATCCGCAAACTTGCTCGTGTTGCTCCTAATTCCCTCTTCCAAATCATTAATATATATGGTAAGAAGGAGGATTGGACAGGTTAGATGCAGGAAAAATGTTCCCAATGTTGGGGGAGTCCAGAACCAGGGGGTCACAGTTTAAGAATAAGGGGTAGGCCATTTAGGACTGAGATGAGGAAATACTTTTTCACCCAGAGAGTTGTGAATCTGTGGAATTCTCTGTTACAGAAGGCAATGGAGGCCAATTCACTGGGTGTTTAAAAGAGAGATGTAGATTTAGGGCTAAGGGAATCAAGGGATATGAAGGGAATCACAACAGGGTACTGATTTTGGAAGATCATATGATCATATTGAATGGCTCTGCTGGCTCGAAGGGCTGAATGACCTACTCCTGCACCTATTTTCTATGTTTCTATGATGAGACTTTCTATCTTGGTTTCTTTGAATGTCTTTCTTTCTGAACTGCTGCTTCCCATTACTATTGTTAACAAAGCCTTTGACCGCATCTCATCCATTTCTTGCAGCTCTGCTCACATGCCCTCTCCAATGGGACAGAACAAGGATAGAGTTCCCTTGGTCCTCAGCTTCCATCTCAACAGCCTCCACATTTCACAGATCATTCTCTACAATTTCCATCAACTTCAAAGAGCTTCCACGACCAGGAACATCTTCTCTTCTCCTCCCTTTTTAGCCTTTCGCAAAGACCGTTTCCATGATGAAACCCTGGTCTACTCTTTTGATCCTCCACCAACGACCACCCTTACAGCACTTTTCCTTCTATTTGTACGCAATACAGCACATCCTTTTGCCTCTTCTCACCATCCAAGGACCCAAACAGTGTTTCCAGATGAAACGGCATCTGGTGTTCACAATGTAGTTTATTTTATTTTAGGGAAACTAAACACAGATTGGGTGATCGCTTTGCTCAATGCCCACCTTCAATCCCTGGGTTACCCTGAGCTTCCCGTTCCCTGACATTTTAACTCCTCATCCCACTGTTAGTCTGACTTATTGGTGTGTGGCTCCTGTCACACTGAGGCTCAACACAGCTTGAGAAACAATGCCACATTTTCCTCTTGGGAACACTGCATTTCCCAACTCAATATTAGAACAATATTAGCACATAGAACAGCAGAGCAACGGGCTTTTCCACGCACAATGCCTGTGACAACAATTACGCAAATTTAAAACTGCACATCTGCCTGCACATGGTTTATATCCCTCCATTCTCTGGCTGTAATGTACCTGTCTAAATGCCTTCTAAACTATCATATCTGATTCCACCATTTATCTGTCAGCATGTCCATGGCACCTACCACTCCCTGTGTAAACATCCTGACTCGTAAATCACTTTTAAACTTTCCACCTCTCACCTGAAAGCAATCGCCTGGGGAGTAAATTGTGACTATTTACATATCTATGTCTCTCATAATTTTATATATTTCTATCAGGTCTCTCCTCAGCCCCTGACAGTCCAGAAAAAAACCCCAACACGATTTTATCCAATCTTTCTAATGCTAATACACTCCACTCCCAGCGAACCTCTTCTGTATTCCCTGCAAAACCATATCGTTCTTATATCCTTTATACTCAATGCCCTGACCTATGCTCTACATCTGCTTTATCACCCTATCCACTTTCAGGGAGCTATGGATTTACCCCCCAAGATCCCTCTGTACCTCAACATTCCTAAGTCTGAAGAAGGGTCCTGGCCCGAAACTTCACCTGTCCTTGTTCTCCAGGATGCTGCCTGACTCGTTGAGTTACTCCAGCATTTTGCATCTTTCCTTGGTAATCCAGCATTTGCAATTCCTTGTTTCTAAATCCTATTGGTCCTGCCATTTACTGTATATCTTCCTCTTCCATTTAACTTCCCAAAGTACAATACATCAACTGAATTCTACAGCTTTTGGTCACTTGATTTCCTGACCTGCATCAGTCACCCATCTTTAATATTAGCACATTGTTCTTTTTCTCTCTGGGAGTGGAGGACATGCCCGCCTGACCTGCTAGGCTTGTTCTCCTGCTCTGTATTTCTCAACTCCTACATACTTCTGTTTATGTTCTCATCCTCTGACTGCTCCCATTCATTCATTGACCAGATAACCTTGTTTACAACTTATCCCCATGGTCACCACAGTATGTGTATTAGCACCGATTTATTATTTTCAAATGTACTGAGATACAGTAAAAAGCTTTGTTTGCATCCTGTCCCGTCAATCAAACTGTACATGAATACAATCAAGCTATGTACAATTATAACAGGTAGTACAAAGAGAAAAATACCAGAGTGTAGCATATGGTGTTGAGCGTTAAAGTTGCAAAGAAAGTGCCAATAAATAAAGAATGCGAAAGCCACAATAAGGTAGGTTGAAAGATCAGGACAACATCCTTATCTGATGAGTGGATCATTCAGTAGTCTGATAACAATGGAAAAGGAGCAGTTCATGTATCTGGTGATATGCTTTTTCAAGCTATTGAATTGGCAGGAGACGGGAGAAGAGGGAATGACCGGATTGCAAATAGTCCTTAATCCCATCAAAGCCATGTCCTCCCTCACCCATTGTGCAGCTTTACAAGCATCTTTTGGCTTCTTTTTGGTTTGGGCGTTGGATCTCTTACCTGAAAAGTTGACTCTGTTTCTGTTCCCCCAGATGTAGCTTGACCTGCTTCCAGTATTTCCTATTTTTGTTTTAGGTTTTCAGCATCTGTAGTTTTTGTTTTCCATACCCAATGATCTGGCCTCCACAATCATCTGGGGTAGAGAATTCCAGAGATTAATCACCCTCTGCGAGAAGATGTTCCCACGTGCCTCCTTTCGAAATAATCATCCCCTAATCTTGTAACTATGAGCCTCATTCAAAATAGTTCCACTAGTGGAAGAAAACATCTGAACAACTATGCCGTCCTGCACAACCCCTCTCCCCCCCACCCCCTCCTCTCCCGTGTTCTTATACCATTCCTCATTCTTTTAAACTCCAAAGTATCAATTGCATCACAAGAGGATTTCAAATTGGAATAGAGAGGTTCTGCAGTTGTATAGGGCTCTGGTAAGACCACATCTGGAGTATTGTGTATGGTTTTGGTCTCCTAATTTGAGGAAGGACATCCTTGTGATTGAGGCAGTGCAGCGTAGGTTCGCAAGATTGATCCCTGGGATGGCGGGACTGTCATATGAGTAAAGATTGATAAGACTAGGCTTCTATTCACTGGAGTTTAGAAGGATGAGGGGGGATCGTATAGAAACTTATAAAAGGACTGGACAAGCTCGATGCAGGAACAATGTTCCCAATGTTGGGTGAGACCAGATCCTGGGGCCACAGTCTTAGAATAAAGGGGAGGCCATTTAAGACTGAGGTGAGAAAAAAACGTTTTCACCCAGAGAGTTGTGAATTTGTGGAATTCCCTGCCACAGAGGGCAGTGGAGGCCAAATCACTGGATGGATTTAAGAGAGAGTTAGATAGAGCTCTAGGGGCTAGTGGAATCAAGGGATATGGAGAGAAGGCAGGCACGGGTTATTGATTGGAGAAGATCAGCCATGATCACAATGAATGGCGGCGCTGGCTCGAAGGGCCGAATGGCCTCTTCCTGCACCTATTTTCTATGTTTCTATGCAACTCCTCATGTAGGGAGACAGGAGTATACACATTGTTCCAGATGTACTGTCACCAGCATGCTGTGTAATTGGAGTAATTCAGCTTTTGTGCTACATGTTATTATTTAAATATCAACAAAGCAAATTATGTCCAAGCAATACACTGAAATCAAGCCATATTTCTATCACATTATGGGGAAGAAAAAGTGGAATCAGATCACCTTTCCTGTTGAAAAGATCAGCAGAATGTAAATTTAACAAAGATATAATTTATGAAAATACAGTTCCACATTTCTGGTTACTGATGATGTTGTTATTTACTACTACAGGTGTGAAGAGTACATGAAAAAAATAGACTGTTTCTTCCATTGCTCCCCCCTTGTTTCCAACTGGATCAATCCGAATAACTCGTATTCAATTCATAATGTCCCACTTTGTCAGAGCTTTTGCGATGATTGGTAAGTTTATTCATCCAATTAAACACAATTTGCCTTGTAAGAATTCTAATTTTCAAGAAATGTAGTCTTTATTCACTGCTCAGCATTAATATGATACTTAAAACATTAATCAGTTGATATTCCAGCAACACTTCACCAGACATATACATTCAATGGAAGGTTAAGTGAATCAATGTCAATGTAGCGTGTGATCCGTATATAGAACAAGCTACCTGAGGATGGAAACATAGAAATTAGGTGCAGGAGTAGGCCATTTGGCCCTTCGAGCCTGCACCGCCATTCAATATGATCATGGATGATCATCCAACTCAGTATCCTGTACCTGCCTTCTCTCCATACCCTCTGATCCCCTTAGCCACATCTAACTCCCTCTTAAATATAGCCAATGAATTGGCCTCAACTACGCTCTGTGGCAGAGAATTCCAGAGACCCACCACTCTCTGTGTGAAAAAAGTCCTTCTCATCTCGGTCCTAAAGGATTTCCCCCTTATCCTTAAACTGTGACCCCTTGTCCTGGACCTCCCCAACATTGGGAACAATCTTCCTGCATCTAGCCTGTCCAACCCCTTAAGAATTTTGTAAGTTTCTATAAGATCCCTTCTCAATCTCCTAAATTCTAGAGAGTATAAACCGAGTCTATGCAGTCTTTGTTCATAAGACAGTCCTGACATCCCAGGAATCAGTCTGGTGAACCTTCTCTGCACTCCCTCTATGGCAATAATGTCCTTCCTCAGATTTGGAGACCAGAACTGCACGCAATACTCCAGGTGTGGTCTCACCAAGGCCCTATACAACTGAAGTAGAACCTCCCTCAAGTAGTTGAGGCAGGTGCAAAAACAACATTTAAAAGACATTTAGATAGGTACATGATGCTTTCACATAAAGGGTGGTGGGTGTATGGAACAAGCTGCCAGAGGAGAGAGTTGAAACTGGGACTATCACAACATTTAAGAAGCAATTAGACAGGTACATGGATAGGACAGGTTAAGAGGGATATGGGCCAAAATGCAGGCAAGTGGGACTAGTGCAGATGGGATATGTTGGTTGTTGTGGGCAAGTTGGGCCGAAGGGCCTGTTTCCACACTGCATGGTTCTATTACTATGTTAGGAAAGGTTTAGAGAGATATGGGTTAAGCATGGAAAAATGGGACTTGCATGGAGTCAATGGGAGCCAAGATCGTCCCATCAACAGAAGGCTTGAGGCCCCCGACCGCGGGATAACATAGAAGGGAAGAGATTTAACTTTTTTTTCGCCTTCCATCACAGTGAGGAATGTAGAGGAGTCACTGTGGTGGATGTTTATGTTAAAATGTGTTTTGTGTTGCTTGTTATTGGCATGATTGTAATGCAAATCAAATTCCTCGTATGTTGCAAAACATACTTGGATAATAAATTATGATTATGATCTTCTAGATGGAGATACAAGAGCACTACTGAAGCTGGAATCTTAAGCAAAAATTCAGAAGAAAAGTCCCAACCAAAGCTACCGGCTGTCCATTTCCCTCTTCAGATGCTGCCTGACTTGCTCGAGTCATCCCAACACTTTGTTTTTTGCGCAGCTATCTAAATGTATGTTTGTTTAGTTTACTTTAGAGATACAGCGTGGAAACAGGTCCTTCAGCCAACCGAGTCTGCACTGACTTGCGATCCCCACATGTGAACACTATCTTACACACTGGGGACAATTCACATTTATACCAAGCCAATTAACCTACAAGCCTGTACGTCTTTGGTGTGTGGGAAGAAACCTAAGACCTCGGAGAAAACCCATGCAGGTCATGGGAAGAACATACAAACTCCGTACAGACAGCACCCATAGTCAGGATTGAACCAGTATCCCTGGCGATGTAAGGCAGCAACTCTACCGCTGCGCTACCGTGCCACCCTTTTTTTTGATTCGGTATGTTTTTGTAAATGTTGTGATATCGGAATTGAGATAAGTGCTCAATTTGAAATGGGATATCAAATGTACAGCTGCATAATGCAAGCACAAAGTAAAGCTTGCTGTGTGAAAACCAATAATATGCCTCAATTTTACTCTCAGAAAACTGCCATCGATTCTGTATCCAGTAATTGTAGAAATCAAAATTGTGTTTGAAAATAACAAATTTCCTGATGTTCAGGTATAACAGCGTTATCGAAAAGGAAAGACGCTTCTAAGGCTGCCTGGGTTAAGACGAGATGGAGAGACCAGTGGAAGTCAGCAGAACCATCTAGGCTACACCAGTACATCAATGACCCCATGGACATCCCTGGCCAGGACCTGCCCCGAAAGCAGTGAACAACCCTCAACCGCTTGAGGACAGGCATTGGACGCTATGGAGTAGCGATGAAGAGGTGGGGCCTCGTGGACAGCGCCTCCTGCGAGTGTCGGGACCCAACACAGACAGTAGAGCACAGTCACCAGTTGCCCCAAACACCGGCCACCGAATGGTGAACGAGGTCTGATTGACCTGGACGATGACACGTTGGCCTGGCTTACCTCAACGGAGCTGCAGGTCTAAAAGACACACGACAGAAGAAGAAGAATAAAAGGAAAGCAATATGAATGGTGGATGTCCACAGCACTCGTGCAAGAACCTGCCATTTATGTAACGCTTTTCATGAATTAGGACAAGCCAAAATACCTCTAAACTAATAGTGCTTATGGTGGCAGTTGTGATTTTGGAAAGGTTGCCGGAAATCTATTTATAGCAAGCTCCCATACACGGCAAAATATTATTTGTTTAAGTGATAGTAATTGAGAAATACCTTTTGGCAAAGCCACCTGATGATTACTCCCCTATACTTTGTATATATTTTGTGATGAAAACGTCTATGTCTATTGGAGATAGACAAGAATTAATTAAAAAGAGAGAACCTCTCTTTGTGTACTGCTCCCTCAGTACTAAACAAGCGTTGGCTTGGTTTTTTGTGATCAAGTCTCTGCAGTGAAACTTCTGACTCAGACAGGAGTGCAAAGACATGTCTGCTCCTGTTGAAGTTCTTGTCTCACTCCTTGACAGTTATTTTCCATAGTTATCTGTAACCTCCACTGCTGAGTGAATGTCAACACTCTGCCTCAACACCCTCCCGTTCATTCCACCTTGAAAATCTTATGCACAAAACAGATTGCTGGATGAACTCTGCGAGTCAGGCAGCTCCTATGGAGGGTAATGGAGAGAGGATGGATGTTTTGAGTTGGGATTTTTCTTCAGGCTTAAAATCTAATGTTGCTTCTCAGTCACAGAATTTAGCCAGGAGCATTTTCAATGTACTGACACCCTGAACATTCAGAAATTCTTGATGAAACATATATTTTGATATTATTTGCTTCAGTATTTAAAGACAAATCAGAACTAAAAACTCAACAGGAGTGACATTGCTGCATCCAATACGTTTCATTCGGGTCCCAGGAGAAAATTAAAGTGGACATAATACAGAAAACAAACCCTGTGATGTATCGTGTCAAGTACCTATCTATTTTTAATCTCATTTTCCAGCACTCGACATAGGCATTAATGCTATGACGTTTCAAGTGCTCAGCTAAATGTGCTTAAATTGTCTGAGTGTACCTTCCTCTACCCCTCTCTCCAGGAGGATAATTTTTGTGGGAGAGGAATATTCTCATTTTGTTGTCAATCCACCCCTAGGACAAAGGTCAGGCTCTCAATGGCTGTAATTATCAAGAAAGACAGTTTTGGAATTAATAAATATCTGTGTTTCGACAGGTTTACAGCTTGTATGAATGATCGGACCTGTGTGAGAAATTGGATTTCCGATTGGGAGTGGGATGAACATGGAAATAATTGCAGAAATGAATGCATTCCCTATCAGCAGGTAGGAACAGTTGCATTACACAACAGTGACCATTGATAGTCTCAGCACACCATTACATAGATAATGTGATGGGGTATATTGTGAATGTATAACTGTGCCAATGGTTAAACAGAGCTCCTATGCTAGTTAAAATGTTTTTTTAAATAGAAATGCTGGAAATCTGAAATAAATTCAGAAAATGCTGGAAACACATGGTGAGGCAGGAGCTGTGGAAAGGGAGATGAAGTTAACATTTCAGGTCAACAACTCTTTATCAGAACCTTCTGTAACATTTTACCCCGAAAAGGTGTGAATTCTGAATCAACTGAAATATTCAAGATTGCTCTACTATTGTTAGATAAAGGTGTCAATGTATATGGACTGAAGGCAGATAAATGAAGTTGATGTACATTAGTCTTTTAGTTGCAGAAACCACCTAGTTTTTATGTCATTAAACATTATGACAAAAATTAAGAAGACATAATCTTTGATCTGTACAGTAATCAGTAGGTGGAAAAGTTTAAAAAAAAAACCTTCTATAAGTTCTTCCTGCCTCAAGACATTTTAGGAAGATCTCTCCTCCAACATCACCAAGCTGCTTCTCCTCAGACCCTTGGGTTTGCTCCCCATTCAATACGATCATGAAGAATTCACTATATCTCAACTGCATGAGCCGGTGGCATGTTATTTCATGACTAATCACAAATATCATTTCTGTATCGAAGGATCTTGCACAGCTTTTTGGGAGACTGCTAGATTTAAACCATCTTTTGTATCTAAGTAAAGTTTTTACTGATTTCACTATCAAATTGAGTTGTAATTCTTGCATTATGGTCCCTTGTTATAGACTTTTTCAATTCATTTTTTAAGCTATGGGTTTTGTTTCCAAGGCAAGCATTTATTAGCCATTCCTACGTGCCCTTGACAAGATGGTCAACAGTCATCTTTTTGAACAGTTGCAATGCTTTCTGGTGAAAGTACTCACACAATGGTGCTGGATAAGGAGTATCTTGTTTTAGACAATGAGGGAACAGATGGATGTGGCTTGGAGGGGAACCTAGAAGTGGTGCTGCTTCTCTGCATCTTCTGCATGTGACTCTCCTGGAGATAGAGAACATGTGTTAGGAAGTGTTGTCGTAAATAACTAAAGTGCATAACTCTGGTGCATTTTGTGGATGGTACACAATTCGCCAATAGTTTTAGTAGAAATGAATGTTTCGTGTGGTGGATATGATCGTCTGAATGAGGCAGCTGAAGATATTGGGATCAATGACACTGCTCTGCAGTGGCATAACTGACTTTCCACAATCAAATCTATTTTCATTTCAGTAAATACACATTGCCATACTTGCTGCTGCACAATGCTTCCTGGACATTGAAGCAAGTCATTCTCAGCTCACCTCCAGAATTTAGTTCTTCATTCATATTTGGACCATTATAAGTTATCATCAGCAGAACAAACTGGCCAGAGGTGACTTCAACAGTCATAAATCAGTGCTTTAGGATCTTGTATGTGATAACACTATTCATAAAATCTTACAGCACTTTTTCAATGATCGGAGTAATTTACTGAATGATAAGTAGTCAAATTGGATTTGCCTGCATTCTGAGGACAGGATTCATCTTGAGAATTTTCCAGGAGGTCAGGGGATTCCATTGATGCAAATGCATTGAAACAGCTTGCTTGCAGTAGAGCTGGTGCTGGAATGTATATATGTCTAGTATTGCAGACAAAATCATTAGATTATCGACTTTACTCTATCTAGTTCTCCCAGCTGGTCACATGTGAAATTTTCCAGAAAACATCGGAAACGATAGCCATGAACAAAATTAGCAAGTGCCCATAAATTTGAGGCATTTTTAGAGAGACACTTACTGAATGAGGCAGATATCTTAGAAGTATCATTTAAACCAGAATTTCTATAATGTGGTTACAATAATTCAAACTAATTTCAAAACAAGAGAGAGTTAGATTTAGCTCTTAGGGCTAAGGGAATCAAGGGATATGGAGAAAAAGCAGGAACGGGGTACTGATTTTAGATGATCAGCTATGATCATATTGAATGGCAGTGCTGGCTCAAAGGGCCGAATGGCCTACTCCTGCACCTATTTTTTAAATCTTTCTATGTTTTTGTAAGTTTACCCTGAATTATTCCATTGCCAAATAATTATTTACCCACCATCAGTGCTTTCTTACAAGGAGGTTGCAAAAACATTTAATTCCTGAAGGCAAATTTTACATTTAGAGTCATGGAGTTGTAGAAATGTAAAGCTGGAAATAGGCCCCTTCACCCACCATGTCCATGCTGACCAAGTTGGCATGTAGCAGTAGTTAACTTTATCCATGCCCCTCGTGATCTTGTATACCTCAATAAGGTATCCATCGCTCCAAAGGAACTATTCAACCTCTCCCTATCCAACCTCTCCCTATAACTCAAGCCCACAAGCCCAAGTAACTTCCCGGTGAATCTCTTTTGCACCTTTCCCAATTTAATGACATCCTTCCTATAGCTGAGCAACCAGTACTGCACAGCGTACTCCAAATGTGGTCTCATCATCAGATGCAGCTGCATCATGATGTTCCAACAGTTGTATTCAATGCCTTTCCCAATGAAGGCAAGCATGCCAGACATCTTCTTCACCACACTGTCCTCCTGTCGTCACTTTTCGGGAAACATGCACCTTGACTCCTGAACAGCCTGTTCTGCAACTGGCTCTGTCATTCACTGTGAAGTCCTGCCCTGATCTGACATACCAAAGTGCCACATCTCACATTAGTTGGAGTTAAATTCTATTGTTATTCCTTGGCCTGCTTTCCCAACTTATCTACATTTTGTTATAAACTTCGATATCCTTTCTTATTGTCTACTATACCACATACTAAAAAGTGGGTGGGTGGAGTCAGCAACGTGGAAACGTATGCGGCAGCTAACGGGAAAGAGATTGTAGGAAAGGTCACGTTTAAACTAACAGGGTAGGGGGATGGGATCCAACGCAAGGAGACAGAGGGCCATAAAAGGAGGACAAAAGCAATAGGTAGAAGGGAGATAAGAAAAACTAGCCTGAAAGCTTTGTGCCTTAATTCGAAATAGGTGGATGAATTGAATGCGCAGTTAGTAGTTAAGGGATATGATATAGATGGAATTACTGAGACATGGCTCCAGGGTGACTAAGACTATTCAGGAGGGATAGACAGAAAGGAATGGGGAGGTGGGCATTGTGGTTAATGAGGAGATGAATGCAATAACAAGAAGAGACATCGGCTTGGATGCTGTAGAACCTGGATGGGTAGAACTGCGAAATAGCCAAGGGCAGAAAACACTTGTTGGAGTTGTATGCAGACCACCAAACAGCAGTAGGGAGGTCGGGAGTTGCATCAAGCAGGAAATTGGGGATGCATGTAGCAAAGGTACAGCGGTTATCATGGGTGACTTTAATCTACATATAGATTGGGCCAACCAAATTGGTAGCAACGCTGAGGATTTCCTGGAATGTATACGGGATGGGTTTTTAAACCAATATGTTTAACCGACTAGAGGGTAGGCTATCCTAGACTGGGTATTGTGTAATGAGGAAGGATTAGTTAGCAATCTTGTTGTGCAAGGCCCCTTGGGCAACAGTGACCATAATATGGTGGAAATCTGCATTAGGATGGAGAGTTACATGGTTAATTCCGAGATTAGAACCCTGAACTTGAATAAAGGGGACTATGAAGGTATGAGGTGGGAATTGGCTAAGAGACTGGCAAATTATACTTAAAGGGTTGACAGTGGAGATGAATTGGCAAAGATTTAAAGGCTGCATGGACGAGCTCCAGAAATTCATCATCCTTGTCTGGTGAAAAAATAAAACTTGGAAGGCGGCTCAACCATGGCTGACGAGGGAAGTCAAGGAAAGTATCCAAGGAAGAGGCATGTAAATTGGCCAGAAGAAGCGGCACACCAGAGGACTGGGAGAAATTTAGAACTCAACAGAGGAGGACAAAGGGGTTAATTAAGAAGGGGGGGAAAAGTATCTGAAAGAAAGCTTGCGGGGAATATAAAAACTGACTGTAAAAGGTTCTTTAGGTATGTAAAAAGGAAAGGATTAGTGAAGACGAATGTAGGTCTTTTACAATCAGAGACAGGTGAATTTATAATAGGAAACAAGGAAATGGTAGAACAGTTAAATGAGTACTTTGGTTCGGTCTTCACTTAGGAAGACACAAACAATCTCACAGAAATACCAGGGGACCAAGGATCTAGTGGGATGGAGGAACTGAAGGGAATCCACATTAGTCAGAAAAAGGTGTTAGGTAAACAGTTAAGTCCCCAGGGCCTGATGGTCTGCATCCCAGAGTACTCAAATAAGTGGCCCTAGAAATCGTGGATGCATTGGTGATCAGTTTCCAATGTTCTCTCGACTCTGGATCAGTTCCTGTGGACTGGAGGATAGCCAATGTAACTCAATTTTTTAAGAAACAAGCGAGAGAGAAAACAGGGAACTATAGACCAGTTAGCCTTACATCGGTAGTGAGGAAGATGCCGGAGTCGATTATTAAAGATGTAATAGCAGCGCATTTGGAAAGCAGTGACGAGATTGGTCAAATTCAGCATGGATTTATGAAGGGGAATTTATGCTTGACTAATCTTTTGGAATTTTTTGATGATGTAACATGTACATTGGATAAGGGAGAGCCAGTGGATGTGGTGTATCTGGACTTTCAAAGAGCCTTGTTACCAAAGTCCCACACAAGAGATTAGTGTGCAAAATTAGAGCACATGGTATTGGGGGTAGGGTATTGATATGGATAAAGAACTGGTTGTCAGACAGGAAGCAAAGAGTACGAATTAACTGAACCCGATGTTGGGGGAGTCCAGAACCAGGGGCCACAGTTTAAGAATAAGGGATAGGCCATTTAGGACTGAGATGAGGAAAAACTTTTTCACCCAGAGAGTTGTGAATCTGTGGAATTCTCCCGGTGGGGTTCCGGCGGCGGCGGCAGCAGCAGCAGCGGTGGCCCGGCTCCCGGGGCGGTTTCATCGGCTGTAGCGGCAGCGGCAACTTGACTCCCGGTGGGGTTCCAGCGGCGGCAGTAGCGGCGGCGGTGGCCCGACTCCCGGAGCGGTTCCAGCGGTGGCGGCGGCAGCGGAGGCCTGGATCGCCTCGGCGCAGAGGGAAAAAAAGAGGGAAGAGACACAGACTCTAAGACTTTTGCCTTCCATCACAGTGAGGAGATGTTTGGTGAACTCACTGTGGTGGATGTTTATTGTATGTTCTGTCATTATTTATTTATTTTTAATTATATGTATGACTGCAGGGAACAGAGTTTCGTTCAGACCGAAAGGTCTGAATGACAAATAAAGAATCCAATCCAATCCAATCCACAGAAGGCAGTGGACGCCAATTCGCTGGATGGTTTCAAGAGAGAGTTATGGGCCTGTCCCGCTTAGGCAACTTGTTAGGCGACTGCAGGAGACCATGCAGTTGCCACATGGTCACCACATGTTCGCAGGTGGTTGCTGGGGAATCGCCTTCATGGTCGTGAGGATTCCTACATTCTGGGAACTAGTCGTGACCTCATTATGGTTGCAACGACTAGAATGAAGCGGCCATGGAGATTAGCGAGAATTCTTAAGCCATAGGTGGGTCGCCTGGAGGTCCAAGTGGGTTGCCAGGAGGTTGAAGGTTCTCGGAAGTTCTTATTGGTTGTAGCCGGTGCTGACCGATGAATTTCATTGGCTCATTGGGGGAAAATAACGAAGCAGTAATTTACAGAAACAAGGATAACCGACCGGTATTGTTAATGTCCGCCGAGTTCCACAGACGGGTATCTCTGGCTTATTAAAAGTTGTCTGGCTTCTTAAAAGTTGTCTCCCCCCCCTTCTCCCCCCCTTCTCCCCCCCCTCTTTTAAAGGACTTACCGTACACTGTGCTTTTTAGCTGTCTTAATTACTGCACCAACCTTCCTGTTCATCGCGATGTGCATCTGTATCACATTGGCTTTGCACCATTGAATTTCACTCAGACAGCGCTCCCCCCCGCTTGTCTTGTCCCCCACTTAAATAACGGGCTGGTGAAGGAAGCGATGTGTGGGTGTGTGTTCCACTCTGACCATCGCCGTTCCAGTTGCCTGTTTTTCAGGCGACTGCCGGCAACTTGACAGTCGCCAGCAATCACCTGAAAAATCGCCTAAGTGGGATAGGCCCATTAGATTTAGCTCTGAGGGCTAAGGGAATCAAGGGATGTGGGGAAAAAGCCGGAACGGGGTACTGATTTTGGATGATCAGCCATGATCATATGGCGGTGCTGGCTCGAAGGGCTGAATGGCCACTCCTGCACCTATTTTCTAAGTTTCTATGTTTCTATACTGTGATGTCATCTGCAAATATGCTCACAATGCTAACTACATTGTCATTCAAATCATTATTGTACATAACAAACATCAGTGGACCCAGCAACGACCCCTGCAACACTCATCTGGTCACAGGCTTACAATTGGCAGTATAACATTATCCACCTTCCAGTTTTCTGTAACTTCATCTGTGACTAAAGATGCTGCAACTATCTCGTTAAGGGCTTCTGCAATTTCCTCCTGAGCTTCCCAGAAGGTACTTGGTCAGGCCCTCGGGTTTTATCCACTTAATGCACTTTAAAACCACCAATACATCCTCTTTAGTAATTCATACATGATCTAAGACATCACATTTCCTGTGCCTCAAGTCTTTAATTTCCATGTTCTTCTTCATAAAAGTTGATGAGAAGTATTAATTTACTATCCCCCCCCCCATCTCTTGTGGTTCTACACAAAGGTGGCCATGCTGATCTTTAAGGGGACTTATTCTTTCCCTGGCCACCACTTTATCACCACTCTTAATCTCGGGATTTTCTGGGACCTTGCCTGCCAGCTCCATATTTTACGTCCTCTTTTTGCCTTTCTGGTTGCCTTCTTAAGTGTTTTCCTGCACTTATACTCGAGGACGGATCCTTTTGATCCCGTCTACCTATATCTGACATATGCCACCTTCCTTTTCCTGGAGGGCCTCAACATCTCTCATCAACCAAGTTCCTTAAGCTCGTCAGCCTTGCGCTTCACCCTAATAGAAACGTGTTGGAAAACTTCCATGGGAATAAAAACATCCACAGTAAAATCTACTGTATATGATCAGTTCAGTTTCCATATTTTGTATGTATTTGATTTTTTTTTTTAGAATTGAGACAGCAATTTTGCTCTGCTCCTCATCATCAGGAAATTTGTTTCTGAGTATCCCCCTGAGCGTATAGTACCATTCAGAATGAATCATTTTCTTAATTGCAATTAAGTGCAATTACTTCAGGTAAGAACTGGGTGTTTAACAAATGAAAATCACAGATGCTCTGAGCAAGTACAAATATCCTATTGAAGAGATTTTCTGGGCCAGATGGATTTTTCATGCATGAAAGCCAGCCAAAACTACTCACCAGGATTTATGTTCCACTTCATGACAAGACGTGATTCCATTGCACATCCTTTACAAGTCCATGGAGAGAACAGTTGCAAAGTATTGTCCAAAATTTCAATGCTTGCAGCAAAAACTGGTCCGAAAGCTAATGTATTCATCCCAAGAGACAGCCTAAGAAGAAAAAGATTAGCTCGTTCATTTGCAGCTCAAATTTTTGAACTATTCAGAAAATATCTCTGCATATCACTCCTTTACCTGTAAAAATGGCAAGTTAGCTTCCTAACCAACCTATCCTAATTTGAAGAGGCTGGAATGCAGAATTGAGCATGTTTCTGAACCAAGATTCCTGCACAATGCATTTAAACTCCCAGCTTCCATTCAGCGCCATAACATATATTTGCAATCTCTACACTTTCTATAACAACAAACATCATTAATGATGGGACATCGGCCTTCATTGTAATTGTTTCCAGCTGAACTCTTTCCTAATGAGCCCAGAGATGAAATTAAAAACGGAATTTAGTTTTAGTTCACAAATAGGACAATTGTTATTATTTTACCCCATATTTGAGGAGAAATTAAATTTTAATAAGAGATAATTTACTCTGCTGAATTTACATTAACTATCTACCTGTGAAATAATGGAGCTTATCTGACAGTTCACAAACTGTTTTCAATTTTTCCGCAAAAGGA
Organism: Raja brachyura; assembly: GCA_963514005.1. Next base: position 46,668,307 of record OY740790.1, read on the forward strand.
TCGGTTATACTTGAACTGCACCCTGTAGGAATTTCATGCAAATTGCCTGTGAGGGCAAAACAACTACTTTCTAGAGTTGTAATCGGGTATTATTTAAATGAAGATCTTTATCTTTCTTTCTTCCTTTTATTGTTGCAGATAAACTATAATTCTATCATGCTGTATCTACTTCTGTTCATTATTTCTGATGATCAAGGTATACGTTACCAACCATTTTGCACTAATTTTCAAAGAGCATTAAGGTGGAATAGATGTGAGGTCATTCATTGCATTGTGTCCTTTTGTACTCCATTGTAATTCAAGAATAAAAATAGGTGTAACACCAGAACAGAGTTCAGGACCTCTGCCCTATGACTTCAAGGAATTCTATGGTGACAAATAGAGCAGTGGACAGTGGATAAAAGCCTGCTGTCCAATTTAATTTGTCCATTTGAGGCATTCAGAGGCTTGCTAATTTCCAGCCGTCTAAAAGATGGGTTGTTTATTTGTCCAATAGCAGCTAACAATCTGTTGCTGCATATTTTTTAAGGTGAAAAAGGTACAGATTTAAAATCTCTAACGCATTATTTCTGAGCACAGAGAGTGCTGTTTCAGTTTTAAAACACCACTGGTCCTTACACAGGGTTTCACCCAAAATGTCGATTTACACCTAATACTTCTACAGATGCTTTCCGGCTCACTGAGCTTTTTTTGAATACTTCATATTCCATATTCCAGCATTTAAAATATTTTTTTGTGTTACAATATCATCCAAGAGATGTGCATATTTGCAAAATGAATTTTGGCACACACCACATAAATATAACTATTGACTCCTGTTATACAAGCACATGCCAGAAGCATGCACATTTGGCATACTGTCATGCCTACTAACAGATAATACATTGTAAACAAATGTTGAACAAAGAACTGCAGATGCTGGAAAAATCGAAGGAAGTCAAAAATGGTGGAGAAACTCGGCGGGTGAGGCAGCATCTATGGAGCGAAGGAATAGGCGACGTTTTGGGTCGAGACCCTTTTTCAGACTGATGTGGGGAGCTGTAAAAAGAAAGGAAGAGGCGGAGACAGTACTGTCTAACTGCTGGTCAGGAACTCAGAAGCCATTTGCAAATGGGGGCACCAGTGCCAAGATTCAGGAGTTTAGAGTTGAGTCAATTCAGTATTATGGTATTGAAGGCTGAGCTGTAGTCAGTAAATAGCATCCTGACATAAATGTTCTTATTGTCACGGTGATCCAGAGCCAAATGTTGTGCAGGAGAGATGGCATAGATCTATTTTTACTATATGCAAATTGCAAGTTGACATCTGGTGGCACAGCGATTTGGCTGCCTTGCCTGCAACGGGTTCGTTGTTTCTACTTTTTTAGCTTTGTTTTCGTATGTCAAAAGTATGTTTTAGTGTTTCTGTGTATGTCCTGTTGTGAGGGTGGGTGGGGGGGGAATAGGAGGAAACCGTTTTCAGGCACCTACGTCAACGGAAATGCAACTTTGTTCCTTGTCGCTTCTTCGCCCCCCCTCCTCATGGCCTTACCACTGGTTTGGTGCGGCCTTTTACTGGAGTCAGGCCCAGAGCTTCAGCGGCAGCACAGCGGGAACTTTAACATCGCAGGCCTAGACTTCAGCAGCGGCACAGTGGTGACTTTTAACATCGCTGACCCCCTTGCCGGGGTCACCGGAGAAGTGCTCCGACTGATGGCCTGCAGCCTACAACATCTTGGAGCCTCCGTTCCTTTACCACCAGAAGCTTAAAAATATACCTTTCAAAATCACATGATCAGAGTTTAATTAATTTGGTTGCACAGTTGAAAAAGTATTAATATGGTTGCAAAGTTGAAAAAGAAAAGGTGTTTGGAAATTTTGCATAAAGCATAAGTTTGTAAAGTCCATCACGAAGCATGGTCAGTGAATTAACATTATCTTTAGATAATAAAATGGAAAATAAATGTAACATATCTGTAACAAACATTTGAATATGACAATGAGCAGCTTGTTAATAACCAAATTTATGTGCAGATGTATAGGAATGGAAAGGACCTTTGTGAAAGCATGTGGGGAATGTCATTTAAAGTACCTTCATGCCCTTGCCATTGTCTGATGTTGGACGATGATGATGGCAATGTAGTCCAACATCTACAGTCTCATAATAGTGGAACATCAAACCCAGTGGAACCCTACTGTCAGCAGAGGAAGAATCAACAACGTGAAGTCAAGTGAAAGAAACGAGCAACAACAAATAAGGTACAAAACGGTATAAGAATCATCTTAGTAGAATGGTTACATTCAAATTGATTCTTTACCATTTCAATTAAAGTTTAGCCACATACAACTTTGAGCTTATTATCACAGAATAAAATTCAGCATAAACTGACAAAATTAGTCCCTCCTTAGCTCACTACATTTTAAATAACATGAGAATTGTAATGCCCTTTTGTACCTGATATGGTTGCAAGCAGTGAATCAGGCCCATACAACAGTTCCAGACTCCCACTTTTGAGTTATTTTTCAACCCCATTGCTTGATCTTTTCATACCATTTTACAATTCATTCATTCAAAATATTAGTCTATAAGACATCCTTTCTCACCAGCTCATCTTCCCAGATGCTCTTCACCTTCCTACTGACATATATCTATCCCCTGCCAGATAGTTAAGGTAAATATACTTTTTCAGATGCACACATGTGAAGATGAGGGAGGAGGGAGGTTGCCTAAGACCAAAGATTAAAATTAAGGTTGTTTTATGCAATTGGATACTGCAAATTTGCTCCACATTTTATTCTGCAATAGCAGCAGGATATACAAAGCTGGACTTTCACCTTGGTGGCAAAGAACTAATTTGAATAGTTAGCAACAATCCTGAGTTTTCAGCGGCAATATTTGGCAATGAATATGAAGCAGATCTGAGAGAATTCTGGGCCATTATGCTATTTCGTGACACAAAAATGTACTGTGATATTTGAAAAATTGAAATAAAAGCAAAAAATGCTGGAAACAACCGACAGAGAATGCAGCATTTGAGCAAAGGAAGAGTTCAAACATCAGTTTAGTCATTGTATTGAAACATACAGCAAAAAAAACAAATAGCTAGACGCACTCAGTGGTTCAGGCAGCATCTGTGGAGTAAATGTATTGTCGGCATTGCAGGTCTAGACCCTGCATCAGGACCTGATGCAAGTCCTACTTGTGGATTTCCAAAACAAAATGTTGACTATCACAGATGCAATGTTTTTATTGAAACATTAACACACATGGTTTTTCACTGGTTGACAATTTCTGGCTTGTTCGGTTTCTATGTCTTTCAATGGTAAGGTTAGAAGAAGGAATACTTGCTGATGATTACCTAATATTCAGCACCATTCGCAATCCTCAGATAATGAAGCAGTTCACAACTATATATAGCATGACCTGAACACTATCCAGGCCTGGGCTGATATGTGACAAATAAAATGAATGAACTTACTTGATTAGTACAGATATCAGAGGTTATGGGGAGAATGGGGTTAGGAGGGAGAGATAGATGAACCATGATTGAATGGCGGAATAGACTTGATGGGCCGAATGGCGTAATTCTACTCCTTCCATTTATGACCTTATGCCATAGAAGTGCCAGGCAATGACAAAATCCAACAAGGGAAAATGCGGCCATCACCCCCTGACATTCAATGGCAATGCCAACATTGACCTCCCACCCCCCACTCCCTGACATTTCGGGTCACGGCCCTTCTCTAACTCCTTAGTTCCTTTCTACTCCTTAGTCAACACATTCTGAACCCACAACCTCTACCTGCTAAGTCAGTGGCAGCGAACATATGGAAACACCACCAGCTAAAAGCTGCCCCAAGCCGGACATCAACCTGACTTGGAAATATACCATTGTTCCTTCACTGTTGTTGGGTCAAAGTACTGGAACTCACTCCCTAACCAAAACCAGTGGTTCAAGAAAGCAGTTCACCAACTCAAGGGTAATTAGGGACGGTTAATTAAATGGGGATTAGCCTGTGGTGCCCCCGTCCCTTTTTAATTAAAAAAAATATATTTGTGGTACTTAGAGTGAAAAACATTTATGAAACATGAATTCTCAATTTTCTACTAGGCTTAAACGTTTAAGTCACAACCAGCTTTTGATTATTTTTTATTAAAATTGAACTTCATTGAAAGAGTCCTTTATTAGTTATTCATATATTTATTTTACTCATAGCATCGTAGAATGGAAGACATTTCTGCCAGTAAGCGACTTGAAGAAACAGGCATAATGTTTTGAAAAGACCTCAATGTAATTTTTTTTCTGTCAAATAAAGGAAGTCAAGATTAAATCTTTACTTTTTGGTGTTTACAATTTAATGTTCAATGCAGCTTCTGGGGATCACTGATATTTGTGTCTGTTATCTTCACTGATCAAACAAATCTGAATTCTATACAATACGTAAGAATTATATCTGAAACTGCATATCTGTGCCACTATTAGCCAATTTACATTTCCATGCTGCTATTTCTTTTCACCATCAGAAGTTACATTCCTAATCCAGTGCTTAAACTGGATCAGGAAAAAATAGTTCACTTCAATACAGCACAAAGTAGCCCTCGACCTCTTCCTTCCCCCAAGTATACGCATGGTCTCGCTGATGTACAAGAAGCCACATCGGGAACACTGGATGCAAATGAGGTTAGAGAAGATGGAATATGAGGTGCTGTTCCTTCGTTTACATGTGGCCTACTCTGGCAATAGAGGCCAGGACAGGAAGGATTGCATGAGAATGGGAGTCAAAATGATTAGGAACTGGGAGACCCAGTATGCCTTAGCAGATCGAAAGCAAGTGTTCGGGGAAACGGTCACCAAGTTTACGCTTGGTCTTACCGATGTACAAGAGGCCACATCTGGAACACTGGATGCAGAGAATGGGAGTCAGAAGATGAGGTTAAAGGTGGTGCACAGGAACCTCTGTCTCATCTGGAAGGGCTGCTGGGGTCCCTGTATTCCGCTTGGGTAGGTTATAATCCACCTACCTTACGCATGTTTAACCCACGGGCTTTTCTCCTTCTCCCTGGTTGTGGCCCACCTCCCTTTCACCTATCCCTTAATAGCTTCCATTGTTACCTTCCTTATTTGTTTGATTTCAGCACAAGCAGCTTTTGTGTTCCTGTTTCTCACTTTCCTCAGCAGCCTCCTCCATCTTCATCATCCCCATCCCAGCCTACAGCTCCTTTATTTTCGTGCCTGCCTCCATCCGTTATTCGCTTCCCTGTCTCCCAACTTCACCCATGCTGCTCATTCCCCCCCACCCCCCCAAATGTTGCTCACCCTTCCCTCCATGACCTCTGTAAATAAAAAGGCAAAAAAAACATAGTGAATTTTAACTAGCAGGTGTGTGGTCGGAGTAACCTGGTTGAAAGATTGAGAAGGGGAAGACCCATCACTACTGAGGTTTCCTGTGGGGGTGGGGGGGGGGGGGGGGGGGTGCAATAGGACCCAGCAGAGTCAGACCACATGCTGTCTGCATCGTGGAGGTTGTGGACCGAGTGCTGAGCCTGGAACTATGGTGAGGTGATAGCTCTGGCTCGCTGGTGGCCGGTGGAGAGGCGAGGGTCGGCAGAGTCGCTGGTGGAGGCCCGTGGGGGGCTGGAGTAGAGATACGGGTTGGTGGCAACAACATCGGTGGCCCCGGGGAGACAATGGAGGTTGACAGCAGCAGCATTGGTGGCCCCGGGGAGGTGCTGACAGTCGGCGACAACAGCGCGCTGGCCCCAGGGAGGTGGTGAGTGTCGGCAGCCGCGGCAGTTTCGGTGTTCCGGTCCTGGGTTTGGCCGGCAAGGCGGTAAGGGTCAGAGAGGTGGTGGATGCTGCTGCTGCTCCTCGTGGTGGCCATCTCAGCCTCGTGGTGGTCGTGCAGGCGGTACTGTGGTCCAGCGGTGGAGCTCCGGGCCTACAGGCGAGCGGAGGAGTCAAGGAGTGTCGGTGGAGAGACCGGTCTGGAGGCGTGCAAGCTTGTGATCCTTGGTAGAGTCCAGATAGGCGAGGAAGCATTTGTTGATGGTGTGGATCTGGCATCGAATTAAGTAGCGTTGTCGTCCATTGCAGTGTGAGTGGATGAGTGGGTGGGTGAGTGAGTGTGTGTGTGTGTCGGGGGGTGAGTGTGTGTGAGTGTGAGTGTGTGAAGGCCCAGAGGTGCAGGAGAGCCAGGGCAAGTTGGTGCCGGACCGGCACCTCTGTAAAACTACATGATTACCGTCTTTTTCTTTACTTGCTTGATAATTATATTTCATGATAATTAGTGAGTGCAACAGTGCAATATTTTGTCATATTATTAACTTAAGTATTATATGTTTTATTGTACTAGTTATACAATGGGGTGTAGTGATAGGCTATAACCTTATCTGAGCCGCTTGGGAGACTAGCATGTATCTTCCCCCCCCCCCCCCCCCCCAAGCAAAACCTGAAATGACGCCCCTGTGACAGCTCCGGCACCTAAAAAATTAGCACTGCAACACTGTTCACCCCCCTCCCAATGTTGTTCTTCCTACTGAGTCCCTTTCCCCCGAGTTCCTTGCTTCTTCTTTCACCCATCGTTAAGTTCATTTGTGTGTAGGATCTGCAGATGATGGTTCGCACACAGTGATGGAGTAACTCAGTGGGACAGGCAGCATCTCTGGAGAGAAAGAATGGGTGACATTGTAGGTCTAGACCCTTCTTCAGAGTTGGGGTGCAGGGAGACACAGAGATAAGAAAGGGTAGGTTGTGAAAACGAGACATCAAAGGTGATTGAGTTCAAGGAAAATGTAGAATAGATTCTTGTTAACTAGGAAAAGGTGCAAACAAAACATGCAGAGATGACACTTAATCAGGGGGACAGTCAGAGATCACTTTATTTCACAGGGGCTGCGGAGCATTTTTGAAAGTAGGGGGGTTGAGGGATCACTGATCACCGGCCTCGGGGGTACCCGGCGGGGGAGCGGAGTAACTGAGCGGGGGGAGGGCGTGGGAGGGACTTCCTGAAATTTGATGTTTTAAAATCATGTTTCAGTGCATTGTAGAAGTATGATTGCAATGTTTTTTGTTTGAAGTATTTTTAAGATAATGTAGGGCCTACATGAGAGATAGGAGCAGGTGATTATTATTTTTGTTATTGCTCAACCTTCAAAAACTGGGGGATAATAATACAGGCCATCCCCCACCTCAAAAAGTGGGGGGATATATTCCCCATCCGACCCCTACCCCCCCCCCCCCCCCCCCCCACCTGGGATCGACACCAGTGCCTTCCATGGTACAGAAGTTTTGACAAACAACTTTTAAATGTGTTATAATTTCAAGTACTTTTTTTTTGTTTTTAGTTGGAAAATATACATTTCAATGCACTGAGTTTCTTGTCCAGAGTAGGTGAATCGAGGACCAGAGGACAGATTTAGGGAAAAAATTTAATAGGAATCTGAGGGGTAACATTTTCCGCACAAAGGGTGGTGGGTGAATGGAACAAGCTGCCAGAGGAATTAGTTGAGGCAGGGACTATCACAACATTTAAGAAACAGTTAGACTGATACATGATTAGGCCAACCTTGGAGGGATATGGACCAAAGGCAGGTAGTGCAACTGGGACATGTTGGCGGGTGTGGGCAAGTTGGGCCGAAGGGCCTGTTTTCAAGCTGTATCACTCTATGACTACATTATACTTCCATCATGAATGAATGCTTCAAAATCAAGTGGTCGAGATTTATTGTCATATACTAGAGCATGAGCAAGTTACACAGAAAATAGGTGCAGGAATAGGCCATTCAGCCCTTCGAGCCAGTACTCCTTTCCTGTTATTTCCCCATAACCCTTGATTTCATTAGCCCCAAGAGCTAAATGTAACTCTCTCTTGAAAACATCCAGTGTATTGTCCTCCAGTGCCTTCTGTGGTAGAGAATTCCACAGATTCACAACTCTCTGGGTGAAGAAGGTTTATCCTCATCTCAGTCCCAAATGACCAACCCCTTATTCTTAAACTGTGACCCCTGTTTCTGGACTCTCCCAACATGGGGCACATTTTTCCTGCAGTTACAGAAAGAGTGAAAATCTAGCAGGCAAGCAGGATGCTTTATCCATCCACCCCCATTTGAAGGCCACTGTAGCGGCAGATTTTCTTATCTTTCAAGAAATTAACTCCCTAGCCGCTAAATGGATGAGCATGGTTAAGCAGGGGTGTCTTCGAAACGCATGCGAGCTCACCCACAGAGACCTTAAGAGCTTCTTCACAGATATGGCTTAAAAACACACTTTTGATGAATAAATGCTATATTGTTGATAGAAAACAGTAAGATACATTCAAATTTAATCCGACTAGTTACTACAATCTTCACCGAACTCCAGTTTATTAATCCAGACATTAGAAAACTCCTTGTGTCTCCATTACACTTGCATGATCTCCTTTGGAACTCACATAATCTCCTTTATGGTTCACATGGTCGAAGGGTTAACCTTCTCCCTACTCGCTCCAAACTGCACTAAAAACTAAACTTCTGCACAAGCATCTTAGCTCCAAACATGCCCAAAAACATGTCATAAATCACACCCACAATATAACGGGCAGTCTAAAATTTAAAGGCACATGCCATCATCAATGACATGCAAATCTGGCCAAATTGTACCAACCCCTAATTGTTCCGAGTATATTACGAGGCAACTATTAATAAACATAAAAGTGGCCATAAAGGCTTAACATATATCAAAAGCAAAAGGCCAGGGAATAAAACCCTGTGGCTCCTCGTTAGGGAAATTGAACCCGTCTCCCGCGTGACAAGCGGGGATACTAAACACTAACGAGGAAAAAATAGCATGTACTATATATCTGCAATCAGAATTCTTTATTGAATCTTCCATCTTCACTTTCGCCTTCTAGAAGCAAGCATAACTTGGTTATTAATCTTATTAAAACAGTGGTTTTAGTTCAAAGTCATATCGTGTATACCAAACACTTAAAATCAGGCATGATACCTAGTATGTAGTCCAAAACATAATAGTCTAAAGCTTTGATAGCATGAAACGTCTTCCTCCATATCTGATCAACTCATGGATGTGTTGTAACAGTAATGTTGAAATGTAAAAATCCTTGAAAAGAATAACAGGATCTTTAACAATAAAGTTCACCGTTAGGTTTGATTTAATATCCAAATCATTTCAAATCCCAGCTCAAGCTTTGGCCATTCTCTGTTTGGCTTACAGAGAGATTTTATTTCATTGATCCATCTCTTAACGCTTAAGAAACGGTTCACTGTCAATTGGAAACTTCATTCGCAGGATTTTCATTTGTGTTAACATATTTCAGTTGTACAACATTAGTAACTCCCAATGCTCTTTCCATTGGCAGATTTGGCTCTATCATCTAGTGGAATGCTTTCACAAATGTCACCGTTCCACTTAGAAAGTATGAACCCTCCCTTATTGCAAAGAGAAGTCAGGTGTTCTACTGGTAGAATTGCTTCCTGCTCAGTAGACAGGTTTTTAAGCAATCATCCTCGTAGAAATTATTCTTCAAAGAGATTCTTACTTCATGAAATTTACTATTCTCGCCAAACTTGCATTTCAAATTCTGGGTACGTTCCTCTGCCATTCAACGATTATTTGGCAGATTAACACTTTCTTGTTTGAAAGGTAAGTCCACACAATAGTGTCCGTCAGTTTTCACTGAGTAGTTCATAATATCCATGAACTTCAACTCTTCATTCGACATCTCTTCAGATGGCTTACTGGTACTTTCATTAAAGTCATGTTTGTATGGCTTCATCACCGGCTTTTCTAATTTATCGGTAGATATTTGATTAACAGCAACAGCAGGACAGTTCCTCTGATTTTTGTTTTCATGGTTCCGTCTCAATGAGCCATAGATAACCCATCCAAGTTGGGTTTTCGTAGCATATGGTCCATCACCTTGGCTCCTAACAATCTGTATAGGTTCCAAAGCCTTCAAAACATTCATTCTGATAAGTAGATCAACACTAGAATTTATTTCAGATATCTTGACATCCTTCAGGTAAGGCCTGATAGGCCTTCAGGATAGGCATATAGATGAGAAGGGTATGGAGGGTTATGGTATGAGTGCAGGCAGGTGGGACTAAGGGAAAAAAGTTGTTCGGCACGGACTTGAAGGGCCGAGATGGCCTGTTTCCGTGGAATTGTTATATGGTTATATGGTTATAAGGCCATTGGTATATTTTGACGACCAACAGGCATAGTTCCATGCGTAAACACTTCAGATATCGGTATGAAATTATCTTTATCCAAACTGGATATCTCCACACTCGTAACGTAATGACTCCTGCTCTCTTTATCTTTAGTCATGGTACGTAATCAAATCTTAGTCTCTTCTCCTGTGATGTTCAGTCCTCTTGTCAGGCTTTCTGTACAAAAGGTAGTCGAAAAACATGTGTTTGCAACACTGTATTCATCTTACTATTCCTGAAGGGCCTGTCCCACCAGCATGCATTATGGAGTTGTGCGGGGCTGGTCCCGACATCATACTCACCAATCAGCTGGGCAGGAGGCAGGCCGACTGAATTTGGACATCGCACGGCGTTGGGCGGTGAAGTCATCAAGCAACGGCACGCCGGACGGTGACATCATCGCGCAATGCCACGTGCTAGGCTATGCCGTCAAGACGCTGTGTACGACACCAAGACGCTGCATACGACATCAAGACGTTGCGTATGCCCATTGAGACGCTGCGTACGCCCTCAGTGCGTTTGCGGCCTGACAGGCCGTTGGCGCGTGGAATTTTTGGACAGTGTCAGTATTTTGGTGCCTTGCGCGATGTCGGGACAAGCCTCGCACAACTCCATACGCCTCCGGCGACTGAAGTGGGGACCGGCCCCACGAGGCCGACCGGCTCAAGCGACCACGTTAGTCACGCTAGCCACATGCAATCGCATGCTGGTGGGATAGGCCCTTTACCTGTACAGGTAAAATAGAAAAATTACAAGCTTCTACCCCAGCCACAATATGAGCATGTTACTTGAGGCGAGGTAATAGCATTTCTAGTAGTTGGCTTCTCGCCCTGTTCTGTTTGCTCCGGTTCATCTTCTTCTATTTGCTCTGGTAGCTCATCGTCCGTTTGTTCCAGTTCTTCCTCTTCCCAGTGCTCTGGTAGCTCTTCGTGAATGTGAAGTGCTTCACGATGATATTGCTTGAACTTATAACAAATAATAGGGCTCTTACAGTCTCTCACCATATGTCCTTTTTTTAAACATCCGAAACAGATTCCCTTCTCCTTCAAGAAATCCATCTTGTCTTCATATTCTTTCATCTTGAATCTTCGACACCAACTTATGGTGTGACCAATTTCAAAACATAACAAACAAAATACTGTTTGCTTGCTAGTAGACACATTCCCTTTCTTTCTATCTGTCTTTTCCACAGGTACGGTCGTGATAGCAAAACTATTTCTCATAGGTTCAGATATTTCTTCAATTTTGGTAAAGATAGAACCTTTAATAGTTGCAAGTGGTTTGTGTTCTTCAATAGTCCAGTGTGGTTCTAACATGTTCTGTACTCCCCTTTCTAAAAATTCTACCAGGCCTGGTAGCCTGGCTATTTGCTTCATCTCTAATGTCGCCTGTTTCATCTCTCCACTTTTCTCTCATTCTTCTGGGCAATTTGTAAATGATGATTCTAGTATTACTCGGAAGATTCATTTCGTCCATGTGGCCGAGATTTCTCATTGAGCTACAATAATTTCTCAGAAATATTGCATAATTACTCGATGCCTCCCTATCCTCTGGCTTGATTCCCTTCCAAGCATGGGTCTTCACCATGTAAGCGTTAGCAATCCTCTGTTCATCACCAAAACGTTATTTAAGTAATCTTCTTGCCTTTTTATAGCCATGGTTGTCTTGCTCTTTCTGACAACTTTCTACAAGCTCTTTCACACTTCCACTTGTGTACTTCACCAGAAATCGTAAGCGTTCTTTTTCATCCATAACTTTTGTTTCTAATAATTCTTCTAATGCCTTTATGAAAACTTCTTACTGCAAAGGATCTCCACCATATGTAGGAATTTCTGCTGGTGGTAGAATGAGAGAAGTATTTTGTCGAGCTATGATCTTGTTGAATTCAATTTGCCTATTCAACAGTGCCAATAATCCATCCTGTTAACTCTGGTTTGGCTCCACCTGTTGATAAACAGGCCTTTGTGATTCAAACTGGCTTGCTCGAGCCTGTGCATCAGGCCTCAAAAAAGTGTGGTCCGCTATTGCTTTGTCTGAGCATCCACAGACACCCCAATGGTAGTTTTTTTTGATCTAGCACATTTGTGAGATGCAGTTTTACCCACCTTCCTCTGTTCCAATGGGTTTCCAAAGCCTAGAAATTCGATGGACCTCGATTGTGGAATTGATCCAACTGCTAATTCATTTCGAGCAGTTTTTCCTCTTGGTCCAGAGCTCATCGTCTTTGATGATCTAGACCTGCATCTTGACCCCTCACCTTCCAGTAGCTCCTTCTTTGCTTTGGCCACCGCCATCTTTGTGTCTAATTCCAGTTGTTCCTTACGTCGCCTCACCTCTTCTTCTTGTCGCGTCAACTCTTCTTACTGTCGCCCCATCTTTTCTTGCTTATGTCGTCTCTTCTTTTTGTCACTCGATCTCATGTTTCTTCTTCATGGCATCCACTTCCATTGAGAGAGCAGCAAGCTCAGCTTTAATTCCCAATCAAGCAGAAGCCCTCGATACCGAACTGGCTGAAGAACCAGATTTATGTCTTGATCCTCGTGAAAATATATTGGAGATATTATCTCGTCGTGTAATTTCATCTTCTATTCTGGCACCTTGTTGCTTCGCACTTCCAGCTACTAAACTCGTAAGTTGTGGTATAATTTCAGATCATAGAATCATACAAAATAGGTGGGGGAGTAGGCCATTCGGCCCTTCGAGCCTGCACCGCCATTCAATATGATCATGGCTGATCAGCCAACTCAGTATCCTGTACCTGCCTTCTCTCCATACCCCCTGATCCCTTTGGCCACAAGGGCCACATCTAGCTCCCTCTTAAATATAGCCAATGACCTGGCCTCAACTACCTTCTGTGGCAGAGAATTCCACAGACTCACCACTCTCTGTGTGTAAAAAGATCTTCTCATCTCGGTTCTAAAAGACTTCCCCCTTATCCTTAAACTGTGACCCCTTGTTCTGGAGTTCCCCAACATCGGGAACAATCTTCCTGCATCTAGCCTGTCCAACCCCTTAAGAATTTTGTAAGCCTCTATAAGATCCCCCCTCAATCTCCTAAATTCCAGCGAGTACAAGCTGAGTCTATCCAGTCTTTCTTCATATGGAAGTCCTGCCATCCCAGGAATCAGTCTGGTGAACCTTCTCTGTACTCCCTCTATGGCAAGGATGTCTTTCCCCAGATTAGGAGACCAAAACTGTACGCAATACTCCAGGTGTGGCCTCACCAAGAGCCTGTACAACTGCAGTAGAACCTCCCTGCTCTTGTACTCAAATCCTTTTGCTATGAATGCCAACATACCATTCGCTTTCTTCATACCCTGCTGCACCTGCATGCGTACTTTCAATGACTGGTGTACCATGACACCCAGGTCTCGTTGCATCTCCCCTTTTCCTAATCGGCCACCATTCAGATAATAATCTACCCTCCTGTTTTTGCCACCAGTGGATACCCTCACATTTATCCACATTATACTGCATCTGCCATGCATTTGCCCACTCACCCAACCTATCCAAGTCACCTTGCAGCCTCCTAGCATCCTCCTCACAGCTAACACTGACCCCCAGCTTATTGTCATCTGCAAACTTGGAGATGTTGCATTCAATTCCCTCATCCAGATCATTAATATATATTGTAAATAGCTGGGGTCCCAGCACTGAGCCTTGCGGTACCCCACTAGTAAGTGCCTGCCATTCTGAAAATGACCCGTTTACTCCTACTCTTTGCTCCCTGTCTGCCAGCCAGTTCTCTATCCACATCAATACTGAACCCCCAATACCATGTGCTTTAAGTTTGTATGCTAATCTCTTATGTGGGACCTTGTTGAAAACCTTCTAAAAGTCCAGATATAACACATCCACTGCTTCTCCCTTATCCACTCTACTAGTTACATCCTTGAAAAATTCTATAAGATTCATCAGACATGATTTACCTTTCATAAATCCATGCTGACTTTGTCCAATGATTTCACCGCTTTCCAAATGTGCTGCTATCCCATCTTTAATAACTGACTCTAGCATTTTCCCCACTACCGATGTTAGACTGATTGGTCTGTAATTCCCCGTTTTCTCTCTCCCTCCCTTTTTAAAAAGTGGGGTTACATTAGCCTCCAATCCTCAGGAACTACTCTGGAATCTAAAGAGTTTTGAAAAATTATCACTAATGCATCCACTATTTCTGGGGCTACTTCCTTAAGTACTCTGCAATGCAGCCTATCTGGCCCTGGGGATTTATCGGCCTTTAATCCATTCAATTTACCTAACACCACTTCCCGGCTAACCTGGATTTCACTCAGTTCCTCCATCTCATTTGATCCCCGGTCCCCTGCTATTTCCGGCAGATTATTTATGTCTTCCTTTGTGAAGACAGAGCCAAAGTAGTTATTCAATTGGTCTGCCATGTCCCTGTTCCCCATGATCAATTCACAAGTTTTTGACTGCAAGGGACCTACATTTGTTTTAACTAATCTTTTTCTCTTCACATATCTATAAAAACTTTTGCAGTCCATTTTTATGTTTCCTGCCAGTTTTCTTTCATAATCTATTTTCCCTTTCCTAATTAAGCACTTTGTCCTCCTCTGCTGGACTCTGAATTTCTCCCAGTCCTCTGGTAGGCTGCTTTTTCTGGCTAATTTGTATGCTTCATCTTTAGTTTTGATACTATCCCTGATTTCCCTTGTTATCCACGGATGCACTACCTTCCCTGATTTATTATTTTGCCAAACTGGGATGAACAATTGTTGTAGTTCATCCATGCAGTCTTTAAATGCCTTCCATTGCATATCCACCGTCAACCCTTTAAGAATCACTTGCCAGTCCATCTTGGCCAATTCACGTCTTATAACCTCAAAGTTACCTTTCTTTAAGTTCAGAACCCTTATTTCTGAATTAACAATGTCTCTCTCCATCCTAATGAAGAACTCAATCATATTATGGTCACTCTTGCCCAAGGGGCCACGCAAAACAAGACTGCTAACTAACCCTTCCTCATTACTCAGTACCCAGTCTAGAATACCCTGCTCTCTCGTTGGTTCCTCTACATGTTGGTTTAGAAAACTATCCCGCATACATTCCAAGAAATCCTCTTCCTCAGCACCCCTACCAATTTGATTCACCCAATCTATATGTAGATTGAATTCACCCATTATAACTGTTTTACCTTTGTTGCACGCATTTCTAATTTCATGTTTAATGCCATCCCCAACTTTACTACTACTGTTAGGTGGCCTGTACACAACTCCCACTAGTGTTTTCTGCCCCTTAGTGTTTCGCAGCTCTACCCATATCGATTCCACATCCTCCAAGCTAACGTCCTTCCTTTCTATTGCGTTAATCTCCTCTCTAACCAGCAACACTACTCCACCTCCTTTTCCTTTCTGTCTATCCCTCCTGAATATTGAATATCCCTGGATGTTCAGCTCCCAGCCTTGGTCGCCCTGGCTGCACGCCGTGGTCAACAAACACCATATGTCTTACGCCGAGGCATTTACCACCATTGCTGGGGACTTCAATAAGGCAAACCTAAATAAATCACTCCCCAACTTCCACCAACATGTCTCCTGCTGCACTAGAGGACCAAACACCCTCGACCACTGCTACACCACCATCAAGAATGCCTACCATTCTATCCCTCGCCCTCACTTCGTAAATCCGACCATACCACAGTGCTGCTTCTTCCTGCCTACAGGCAGCAATTAAAGAGCGCACCCCCAGAGGTGAGGTCAGTACAGAGCTGGTTGGGGGGGGGGGGGGGGGGCAGAGGAACAACTACAGGACTGTTTGGAGTCTGTAGACTGGGCAATGTTCAAGGACTCGGCAACAGACTTGAATGAATACGCCACAGTCGTTACAGACTTCATTAAGAAATGTGTGGAGGCCTGCATCCCTACAAAAACCTTCCGAGTGTTTCCCAATCAGAAACCTTGGATGAACTGTGAGATCTGCACTCTTCTGAAGACCAGACACCGGGCATTCATGTCTGATGATACAGTGGTCTACAAGAAGTCCAGATACGACCTTGGTAAAGCCATCAAAAAGGCCAAAAGGGAGTTTTGCTCCAAGCTGGAGGATGAGGCAGATGTTCGGCAGCTGTGGCGGGGACTGAATGCAATCACCTCCTACAAGGCGAAACCAGGAGGCAGCTCGGATGTCGGCGATACATCACTCCCTGATGAGCTCAATGCATTTTACGCACGCTTTGATAGGGAGAACACCAATGTGCCTTCCCGAGCCCCCATTCGCTGTGATGGTATTTCAGTCTCAGTCACAGAGGCCGACGTCAGGAAATCCTTCAGAGGGGTGAACCCTCGAAAAGTGTCTGGACCTGATGGCATACCTGGTCGTGTTCTTAAAAACCTGTGTGGACCAACTGCCTGGAGTTTTTACGGACATTTTCAACCTGTCACTTCTGAGGTCTGAGGTTCCCACCTGCTTCAAAAGGGCATCAATAATACCGGTGCCCAAGAAGAGCAAGGTGACGTGCCTCAATGGCCATCCACCTGTAGCACCTGTGGTGATGAAGTGCTTCGAGAGGTTGATCATGGTGCAAATCAACTCCTACCTCAACAAAAACCTGAACCCACTGCAGTTCGCTTACCGCCACAACAGATCAACGGTGGACACGATCTAGCTGGCCCTCCACTCCGCTCTGGACCACTTGGACAACAAAAACTCATATGTCAGGCTGTTATTCATTGACTACAGCTCGGCATTTAACACAATCATCCCCTCCAAGCTGGTTACGAAACTCGCAGAACTGGGTCTCTGCACATCCCTCTGCAATTGGATCCTCAACTTCCTCATTCACAGACTATAGTCTGTTCATATTGGTGGAAATGTGTCAGACTCGATAACAATCAGCACGGGAGCACCTCAAGGCTGCGTGCTCAGCCCCCTGCTGTACTCACTCTATACTCATGACTGCGTAGCCGGTCATAGTGCGAACTCCATCATCAAGTTCGCTGATGACACCACTGTTGTGGGACGTATCACTGATGGGGATGAGTCAGAGTATAGAAGAGAGATAGAGCAACTGTCCATATGGTGCCAGCACAACAACCTGGCCCTCAACACCAGCAAAACCAAGGAACTGATTGTAGACTTTGGAAGGAGTAGGATGGGGACCCACAGTCCTGTTTATATCAACAGGTCGATGGTTGAAAGGGTCAAGAACTAGAAATACCTGGGCGTGCACATCTGTGAAGATCTTTCCTGGTCCGAGACACAGATGCAATTATTAAGAAAGCACATCAGCGCCTCTATTTCCTGAGAAGATTACGGAGAGTTGGTCTGTCAAGGAGGACTCTCTCTAACTTCTACAGGTGCACAATAGAGAGCTTGCTGACTGGTTGCATTGTGGCTTGTTTCGGCAACATGAGTGCCCTGGAGAGGAAAAGACTACAAAAAGTAGTAAACACTGCCCAGTCCATCATCGGCTCTGACCTTTCTTCCATCGAGGGGATCTACCACAGTCGCTGCCTCAAAAAGGCTGGTAGCATCATCAAGGACCCACACCACCCTGGCCACACAGTCATCTCCCTGCTACCTTCGGATAGAAGGTACAGGAGCCTGAGGACTGCAACGACCCGGTTCAGGAATAGCTACTTCCACAAAGCCATCAGGCTCTTAAACTTGGCTTGGACAAAACTTTGAACATTAATATCCCTCCATCTGTTATTTGCACTTTATTAATTTATTAATTCATGTGTGTATTTACGTATATAATTGTAGTCAATGCCTACTGTGTTCTGTTGTGCTGTGCAAAGAAAGAATTTCATTGTCCTGTCAGAGACACATAACAATAAACTCTTTTGACTGACTTTTTTTTTGAGCTCTGGCTTTGTTTTATCAACATTTCCTTCAAAACATAACATACTGATAATGTAGAGAACATCTCTCCAACATCCATGGACTAAAAGATGATGATAATTCAAATGGAATGCGCTTATCAAAAGGTTCAAAACAATCCAAGGTCGGTCTGGCTGTTTTTTTACACAGACTTGAAAAACACTTTCTGAGTCTCTGTTACATTTGCCGTTTAAAATTAAAGCTTCACATTTTGAAATTCAATGAATAATAATCGATTTGTACTCACAAATCCTGTGATATTGTCTTCAGATAAGTCTCAATGCTGTCGATAGACCTCAAGGCCTCCTCTGGCTGAGATCTATTATCTTCAGTTCCTCCTGGAACCAGTCCTCTGGTTATGTCTCTCTGAGATCTTAGCCTTCTCCTGTGACGGAGGTCTCTCTTCGACAATCTTCTGTCCCACTCTCAGGGACTGGTATTTAACACCCCTGCCGGAGGTTCCCTTCGACTTAATGTAGCAGCAGATTTTCATATCTTTCGAGAAATTAACTCCCTAGCCACTAAATGGATGAGCATGGATAAGGGGGGTGTCTTTGATGTGCATGTGAGCTCACCCACAGAGGCGTTCAGAGCTTGTTCACAGATATGGCTTCAAAACAGAATTTTGATGAATAAATGCTTTATTGTTGGTAGAAAACAGTAAGGTACATCCAAATTTCCTCCACTCATTACTACAATCTTCATTGAACTCCAGCTTATTACTTCAAACATTAGAACACTCCTTGTGTCTCCATTATACTTACATGGTCTCCTTTGGAACTGACATGATCTCCTTTATGGCTCACATGGTCGAAGGGTTAACCTTCTCCCTACTCGCTCCAAACTGCACTAAAACCTAAACTTCTGCGCAAGCATCTTAGCTCCAAACATGCCCAAAAACACGTCATAACTCCCACCCACAATATAACAGCCAGTCTAATATTTAAATGCCATCATCAATGACATGCAAAACAGGCCAAATGGCCACTACTTCCACTGCTTCCACCCAGTGCTTGGTGCCTACTTCCAGCAGCCACTCACTGGTTGTCCTCCAGGATGCATCGAACCGCAGCCTGGTCCATGCCGGTCACCAGGGTGAATTTGGCGCAGGGACTCTCACGGCAGTGGCGCAATGCTTCCTCCTCGCCTTCGACTCGAGGCCCGGCTGCCTCCGCCGGCCCAGGACTCTTGCAGTGAGGCTGCTGCGCCATGGCCAGAGCCCTGCAAACACTCACCATCCCCGGCTCCCCGTCCACATCTCCTCCCGCCGCTGATTCTGCTTCCATCCCTCCCTCCGCCCCGCCTCTCCAACACCCATGACTAGGTTGCTCAGCACACAGCAGCACCTCGTCCACAGCCGGAGACACTGAAACATGTCTAGCCAAAATCAAAGATTGACAGAAATTGCTGGAGTAACAGTGGGACAGGCAGCATCTCTGGAGAGAAGGAATGGGTGACGTTTCGGGTCAAGACCCTTTCTCAGACTGATGCCAGGAGAGAGGGACGTAAGGAAATGTAAGGTGTGAAAACAGGACTAAGGGAATTAAGTTCAAGGAAAATGTAGAATAGATCGTTGTTAGCTTCGAGAAGATGACAACAAAGCGAACAGAGTTAACATTTAATCTTCTTCTTGCGTATGGCGTGCATAGCCTAAAGTAGTAGGTCAACTTGTTCTATTTGATCATGTTTGTGCACTTCGGGTTAATTGCATTACTCAAAACAGGGTGGACCACGTGAACGTTGCAGTCTCCCACCCTGGGGGGACAGTCAAAGACACAGATCATAGAGCGGAGCAAGATACTCCACTTGCCGAAAAAGCCATAATACGTCAAGGGTAATTTTTCACGCCATCTTAATGGGCTCGTGATTACCGTCATGACGTCCACATCTACATCTCCAGCTCACTGACTGTATGATACGGACGTGCTGACTGAAAATCACACCCTTACGATCAATTATTTTAGGATAAGCCTTTCTAGAGAACATGCTACTTTTTGCTGCACCCATTTTCAAAAAATAGAATTTTAATTTGCCGTTTCATTGGTACAAGGAGACTGCAAAGCTCATAAAATCTATTTTCTACCACTGTAACTTTCTACATTTCTACTTTTGGCTATGTATGTAGCAATGATGGCTCATGGTATTTTCTCCCACATTATATTCATAACAACATATATAAATAAGTGAAATTTTCAATCTTTCCAGCCCCTTAAAAAATGTCTGAAGAAGGGACCCGACCCTAAACATCACCTAGCCATTCCCATAGATAGATGCTGCCTGTTCCGCTGAGTTACTCCAGCTTTTTGTGCCTATGTTCAATTTCAGAGTTAAATAAAAAAACAGAGTGCTAGAAGAACTCAGCGGGCTAGGCGGCATCTGTGGAGGGAATGGATTAGGAGTTGTTTCGGGCCAGGGTTCTTCTTCAATAGGAAGGAAATGCAGTTGTCTTTGCAAAACGCCAAATGATTCCGGGAATGCCGAGGTGAGAGGGTGACAGGGTGAGAGAGTGAGCGAGAGATAGAGAGGGGGAGACAGGGAGATGGGGAGTGGGAGGGAGCACGCGGGAGAGAGGGGAGGGAGAGAGCGAGAGACAGAGAGAATCAGCGAGAGGAAGAGAGAGAGGGGGAGAGAGACAGGGAGAGAGCGAGAAAGAATGAGATATAGAGAGATTCCAGCCTCTTAACCCCAAACACCATTGTAGATCAAACTTACAAAGATAATCATCCAGATCTTGATATTTTAAATACTAACATATTCTTTCATTTTTTAAGCAGCAAGATCTTAAGTCAGTTTCACCAGGTTATTACTTTTCCATTGGCAAGTGGTATGTTAATGAAACAAGAAGTCAGGTTGAGCATTCCAAGATGGCGGCCGTTACGCTCTGTTACGTACTACACCTCAGTGCATTGGATTATGCAGGAGTGGAGTATCTTGCTCCGCTCTATCATCTTTGGTCAGAGAGCTCACTTTATTTCATGGAGCCGTCATCATGTTTATCAAAGATCCTATAGCGAGCAAGATAGTTCATTCAACGAAAAAGACGTAGTACGGTCATGGGCAGATTCATGGGTAATCTTCGGCCCCATTTCCGTAACCGGTTTTCGTCTCCGCCATCTTTGTCCGCCATAGCGGAGCAAAGATAATAGTGTGGAGACAGAAGCCGGATACGGAAACATCCTCGTAAAAATCAAACATCTTTGGTAAAAATGTTTTCCTCATTTTCTTTCTGTCTCTCTGCCACAATTAAAGGCAAAATGATGCCTATGTTCCTTCCACAACGAGTGGGAAGTATGGCACGGCTGGGACGCCAGGGTAAAGTTGCGGGGAGGTTTGCAGTGTAATTTTATGTAATGGTGTCCCTTGTCTGGGCCTTGAGTCCAAAGTAAAGTTTATCATCATATATAAAATCTGGAGAAATGTATATGTATGTTATATGATTATATACATCTATATCACATTCATATATGTGTGTATGTGTGTTCTTTCCTACACAATCTAATCAGTGTATGGTCGCTGAATAAACCATCCTTAAGTTATACATCGTATTTTAATCTAGCTCAAAACAAATTTTATTTTGTTAAATACTTCATTTAGATAACCCCACCATTACAGACAGATCTCATTCCACTCTCTGGCTATTGGGAAGACCAGATCCATTTTATTGTTGAAAAACAATTCCATAGACAGGCCCATACGAAACTTTCCAAAAAGGTGGGTGGCATGACAAGATTACAGAAAATTTAACGTGACCAATATTTCAGAAATTAACAGGAATCAGGTAGCTTTTTCACACAAAGGGTGCTGGGTGTATGGAACACGCTGCCAGAGGAGGTAGTTAAAGCTGGGACTAAAAAGTTAAGAAGAAAAATGCATGTAGATAAGTAGAGCAGATTTGAAAGAGGAGTGAAATGTAAAGGCAGAGAGAGGTTTATGGGTGGAAAGGAACATAGGAAAGGAGGGGGGAGAGTGGGCTTGGGAGATGGGTGAAGGGAAAATAGACACAAAGTGTTGGAGTAACTCAGTGGGTCAGGCAGCATCTGCGGAGAATATGAATAGGCGACGTTTCACAGAGTACTGGAGTAACTCAGCGGGTCAGGCAGCATCTCTAGAGAACATGGATAGATGACATGTCACAGAGTGTTGGAGTAACTCAGTGAGTCAGGCAGCATCCCTGGGGAAAAGGTATACATTATATTTTGGGTCAAGACCGTTCTTCAGTAATATTCATGATGTAACATGCATTTATGATTCCTGAATGTTACCCAAACCATCGTGAGCTAATTTGTTACGGTGCTTGCCCTCTCCTATAACTTGGGTGATGCAGGATAGGACACAAGCTTTGGGACACGGTGTGAAGCTGTTGCCGTCTGTCCCAGCCTGGTAAAGATCTGGGTGGAGTGGATGTTTCCACTAGTGGGAGAGTCTAGGACCAGTGGCCACAGCCTTGGAATTAAAAGACATTCCTTTAGGAAGGAGATGAGCAGGAATCTCTTAAGTCAGAGGGTGGTGAACTGTGGAATTCATTGCCACAGACAGCTGTGGAGGTCAAGTCAATGGAGGAGAATTTTTCAGGAGGAGATTGATAGATTCTTGATTGATACGGGTGTCAAGAGGTAATGGGGAGAAGGCAGGAGATTGGGGTTTTGAGAGGGAAAGATAGATAGTCATAGAGTGATACAGGGTGGAAACAGGCCCTTCGGCACAGCATGTCCCATCTGCACTAGTCCCACCTGCCCACGTTTGATCCATATCCCTCCGAACCTGTCCTATCCATGTACCTGTCTAACTGTTTCTTAAATGTTGCGATAGTTCCCGCCTAAACTACCTCCTCTGGCAGCTTGTTACATACACCTACTACCCTTTGTGTGAAAAACATACCCCTCAGATTCCTATTAAATCTTTTGGCTTCACCTTAAACATATGTCCTCTGCTCCTCGATTCACCTACTCTGGGCAAAGGACTCAACCATATCTATTCAAATCATGATTTTATACACCTCTATTAGATCATCCCTCATCCTCCTGTGCTCCATGAAATAGAGTCCCAGCCTACTCAACCTCTCCCTATAGCTCTGGCCCTCTAGTGCTGGCAACATCCTCATAAATCTTCACTGTATCCTTTCCAGTTTGATGACATCTTTCCTATAACATGGTGCCCACAACTGAATACAATACTCTTGAATGCGGCCTCACCACCTTCTTATGCAACTGCAACATGACATCCCAACCTCTATACTCAGCCTGACCCACTGAGTTACTCCAACACTCTGTGAAACGTCTCAGAACAGGGCAAGATAAGCAAGTTTTCTGATGATACAGAAGTGAGTGGTTTTGCATGTAGTGAAGATGGTTGTGAAAGATTGCAGCAGCATCTGGATCAATTAGCCAGGTGGGCAGAGGAATGGTTGATGGTTGCATGGTTCTTTGAAGGTCGTGTCGCAGGTGTATCAGGTGGTCAAAACGTATTTTGGCACTTTGGCCTTCATCAGTCAAAGTATTGAGTGTAGAAGTTGGGAGATCACGTTGCAGTTGTATAAGACGTTGGTGAGACCGCATTTAGAAAATTGTGTTCAGTTCTGGGCACCATGTTATAGGAAAGATGTCAAACTGAAAAGAGTACAGAGATCCCCATCCTGGATCAGTCCAATCAAGGTTGTGTCGTCCGCAAACTTGAGAAGCTTGACAAAGGTGTCTGTGGAGGTGCAGTCATTGGTGTGGCGAGAGTAGGGGAAAGGGGAGAGTATGCATCTTGCGGTGCTCCTATGCTGAGCATATGCAGGTCCGAGATATGCTTTCCCGTCTCACATGCTGCTTCCTGTCTGTCAGAAAGGCGGTGATCCACCGACAGAGGGGTTCAGGCACAGTCAACTCAGAAAGTTTGGAGTGTAATAGCTCTGGCACAATGGTGTTGAATGCAGAGCTAAAATCAACAAACAAAATCCCCGCATAGGTCCCCTGGCGGTCTAGGTGCTGGAGGATGAAGTGTAGGCCCAGATTGACTGTGTCATCCACAGATCTATTGGCCCAATATGCAAAATGCAGGGGTCCAGCAGAGGGATTGTGATATTTTTCAGCTTGGCCAGCACAAGCCTTTCAACGGTCTTCATGACTACAGAGGTCAGTGCGACAGGCCTGTAGTCATTAAGACCAGTAATCCTTGCCTTTTTGGGTACAGGGACGATAGTGGAGACTTTGAAGCAGGCAAGGACAGTACATCTTTGCAGGGAGTGGCGGGGGTGGGGGTGGTGTGGGCCCAGCGGGGATCAGCGGGGGTGGCGTGGGCCCAGCGGGGGTGGCGTGGGCCCAGCGTAGGTGGAGTGGGCCAGCGGGGGTGGCGTGGGCCCAGCGGGGGTGGCGTGGGACCGGTGGGGGGAGGGGCGTGGGGGGAAGATGGCTTGGGCTCCAGCGGCAGGGGGAGCGGGCCCTGCCGCAGCGGCGTCTGGTGTTGGAGTTACAGCTGCTGGGTTCAGATTCAGCCACTCCCGCCCGGCGACAGGAGAACGGTCTCCTGGTCGCCAGGCTGGCCGTTGGTGAGGCTCTGACGCCGCTGATGGAGACGCTGGACCGGGCGGGCAGACACCGCACCCCGGACCCTCCCCCCCCTGGCCTGGAGAAATGGGCATTCCCTTATCCTGCGGGCCAGATTAGACCCCCTCATGGGTAGTTTGAACCAAGGATAAAAAGGACTCCCCCTCCTGAAACGCAATATTCCACTACTTACCTGAAGTAGACAACATGAGGCATCGAGCTCAATGTGTGGAGTGCAAATGGCAGTCTGATCCCACCTGGGCTCACTGCGCACAGGCAGAGAGGCGGTCTCATCTTGTGTCGCTTCCCCAACTGCGCAGGCGCGGATGGTTGCAGTTTTATTCTCCCAAATCATCCAGTGGCCGGAACCAGAATTTTGGGTGTTTTTCCAACAAATTGGAAACGCTGATTTTTTTCTCCGACTTTTTTTCCTCGGGATTTTTTCTTACTTTCGGGCGCTTTTCCGACAAATTGGAAACGCGGATTTCTTTTTTGATTTTTTTATTTTCAAAGTTTTTCCTCTGGATTTTTTCTGAAAAAGGGAAAAGGGGGGTGCCGTCGCACCCAACGCACCCCCCCTTCGGACGGCCATGATAGACACAAAAAATCATTGAGGAACATTAAGGAACATTCCAAGAGTAGAGCAACTGGAATCTTCATATTGCTATTATTTTTCCAAATACCACAGTTCTGATTAGATGAATTACAGAGTGCAAGATATAAAAATCAACTCAAACAGCACATGAGCCATTTAAAAAGAAAAGTTTAAAAAAAAACATTAAAAAGACAATTAACAGAATCATAATTTGTTAACATATTAATCTTTAACAAGATTTAACAGCATTATGAATGAACAGAATTATGAATCTAACCCTCTATCACACACGCAAACTGTTCCCCCGCAACGCTGATTACACCAAAGATCCTGCTCCGCTATACGCTCTTTGGATTACACTGCGAGAGGGATTTACAAATCGGGTCGGGTTACTGAAATGTCCGCTCCGTTGCTACTACACGTCAGCCCATTGCATTTAGCAGGAGAGGACTATCTTGCTCGCTATAGGATATTTGGTGTTTATCAGCCGCAGCGCCCCCTGCTGTGCCGGGGGACTCAGCAATCGCTCGGCCTGCAGAGAAGGTGAGTTGATGGTTGGCAGGCAACGAGACTGATCGTTCACGGCACTGCCGACGTCCGTGGAAGAAGAAGAAACAGCAGCGGCAGCAGCGGCAGCAGCGGGCCCGGGGGTGACGGGCATCATGGCTCACTGCGTGTACCCGAGGCCGGGGCCGGGGTCGGGGTCGATCCCGGTGTTGGAGCAGGTTGGCTGGGCTAGCGACAGACACGCACGGATCCTGCTGGCCCAGATCAACCGCATGAGGGCCCGCGACGACTTCTGCGACGTGCGGCTGCAGGTGGAGCAGCAGGTCTTCAGCGTCCACAGGCTGGTGCTGGCCGCCAGCAGCCCCTACTTCGCCGTGCTCTTCGCAGGGGGCTTGCAGGAAACCGGCCAGAGCCTCGTCCACATCCACGGCATCGAGGCAGAAATCTTCACGCTGCTGCTTGACTTTATTTACACCGGTGAGAGGATGGATCAATGTTCTCCTGTCGCGTAAGATAGACACAAAATGCTGGAGTAACGCAGCGGGACAGGCAGGCAGCGTCCCTGAAGAGAAGGAATTGGTGATGTTTCGGGTCGAGACCCTTCTTCGGACTGCCTGAGGAAGGGTGTCGACCCAAAACATCACCCATCTTTTCTCGCCAGAGATGCTGCCTGCCTGTCCCGCTGAGTTACTCCAGCATTTTGTGTCTATCTTCCGTGTAAGCCAGCATCTGCAGTTTCTTCCTACATGTTTATTTTGTCGCTTCACAGACCCAGTTGCAAACCATCGAGAATAAAGTCATTGCGTTGGGGGAGAAAACATTGGATCACAGATCAAAGGGAGAATTCCGCTTTAAAGCTTAAAACCATTCTCTTTGATCAAACTATTGGTCACTCTCGTGTGGCTTCACTTCTCTTTTTATTTGGTTAATGTGTGTGAAGGCCCCCGTCACTTTATTCTGCACTTAAAGGCAAAATAAATGCAGTGTTGTGACCGCATGCCCTTCGACATCATTACACACAGTGAGGTACCCACCTAATAAAGTCACAACATGGGACTATTTGAATGTTAAACATTAGCCAACATGATCAAAATAAAGATGTCTGTGTTGTATACTATTGAATAATGCAACCAGGTGACTGAAAGACTGAAGGGAATTATCATGGATTGCAGTATATAAATTGAAAAGATATGTATGAATTAGTTAAAAGATTCTTCAGCTTTAAGAGTGAGTGTCATTCCAATCAACTTTAGTAAGCAAACTGGGGGGTGGGGGGGGAGATTGCAACCTTCACGTGGTCCGTCCTGTTTCGACAAATGCAATCAACCCGGCGTGCACAATCAAATAAGATCAAATAGAACAAGTTATCTGACAACTTTAGGCTGTGCACTATCAAATAAGATCAAATAGAACAAGTTATCTTGCAACTTTAGGCTGTGCACGCCCTACGCAAGAAGAAGAAGAAAACTGGGGCATTTGACTGAGATCAGGTAGTTCTTGGGGCCTGCACTGGTATTAGCAGTGCACAGTGGTACAGTGGTAGAGTTGCTGCCTCACAGCTCCAGAGACCCGGGTTTGATCCTGACTGAGGGTGCTGTCAGTACGAAGTTTGTATGTTCTCCCTGTGACTGCATGGGTTTTCTGGTTTTATGGTGCTCTGGTTTCCTCCCACACTCCATGAGGTACAGGTTTGTAGGTTAATTGCTTCGGTAAAAATTGTAAATTGTCCCTGGTATGTAGGATAGTGCATATGTACGGGGTGTTCGCTGATCGGCACGGAGTACGTGGGCCGAAGGGCCTGTTTCCGCACAGTAGCTCTAAAGTTTAAAGTCTAAAGCTAGTGCGCTGCAGTGGTAAATATGTACGTTTATTTTCATACCGTTCACTTTCCCGCAATCTTACCAAGAGCCAAAGTATCAGCAGTGCTATCTCCAAGTCACCATGCAAATTGGATATTTTGAATTAATTGTCATTGGGTTTTAATCCAAGAATTCCCATTCTTTATATCATGTCGGAATCCACCATCACTACTTCAGTCAGATAAGGAATAATTGGACATTTGCCCAAGAACACATACAATTTAAAATTTAGACAGTTCTATTGAACAGAAAGACAGCTAATAGTTTTGGACCATTTATTGTGAGGGTTGAATCAACTAGATAAGCAAATGAATGTGGGTAAAATTAGTATATACTGATGACTGTGCATTCAAAATATTTGAAGTATTCAATATTGACATCAGAACTCTTCTCACAGTTGAATATAGTGAGTTTCAAATGTAGGATTTTAATGGGCACTTTCTTCTATTTTGTCCACAGGTGTCATCAGTGTCAGCATAAAAAATGTACAAGAGGTGATCCTTGCTGCAGACATGTTGCAGTTAACTGAGATTGTGAACATGTGCAGTGGATTTTTGAAAGGGCAAATTGACCCCTCAAACTGTGTTGGAATTTATCAATTTGCTGAGCAAATTGCCTGCCATGATCTTGCCGAATTCAGTGAAAGTTATATTTATGTCCACTTTCTGGAGGTCTGTAAAACTGAGGAGTTCATGGGATTAGCCAAAGATCAATTGGTTAAAATTTTAAAAAGTGAAGAACTCCAGATTGAAGACGAATATCAAGTTTTCACAGCTGCTATGGAATGGGTTCTCCACGACATGGTCAAAAGGAAAAAGTATGTGATTGAAATTCTGGATCCTGTTCGGTTCCCTCTGCTCTCTTCACGGAGATTATTCAAGTATATTGAAGGTAATGTACAGTTTTGAGTATTCTATATTCCCTAGGTGATGTTGCTGCTCCTTAGGAAATAGCACAGAAAACATTAGTATACAAATAAATTTGCAGTACAAATTTGTTTGCTGTTGTCCTCTACAACATTATTAACCCATGTGAATTACATGTTACCTGTGGATTCCTCCCATATAAATAGACACCAGGAGCTCATAATGAGATGGGGCCTCTTTATTTCAAGGGTTCTTCACAGCCAGCTCCTTTGAAACTTACTATAAATTTAGTTTACGTTGCTGCTTAAAGGCCCTGTCCCACTTTCCTGAGTTACTTACAAATTCTCCCGAGTTTTCCTCTTGATTCAAACTTGGAGATGCCAGCCATAGGTACTCGGGCCTATATTTTTTACTCGTGAACATTTTTCAATATGCTGAAAAAACGTCCCGAATTACCTGATGCCCCAAGTACCTATGGCTGGAATTACAAGCCGCTACGAAATATCTACGGATTCCTACGGACTCACTACGGACATTCACCGAGTTTGAATCATGGTATAAGAGCTGTTAATTACATGACATAGCTGCCTAGATTAGAAGGTTTCAGCTAAAGGGAGAGGTTGGATACAATTTTTTTTTTTTTTTTAATATTTTTATTAAAAGTAACCAATTATAATGCTTTTAACAACTTTCCAAACGTCAACTTAATTCCATTATTTTACAAACAATGCATTAATAATTCTTCTTATACTCTATTTTTTTTGATATATAGATAGAAAAAGAATAGAACAGATATAAATCATTAAAGATATGATTAAATAATAATTTGATTATATATAAGAAAGAGAAAAAAAGAGAAAAAGAAAAAAGTTATCAAAAAAAAAACAAAAAACTGATAGAGTATTATATATATATATATGTAAACAAAACAGCAATATACATTATCGATAAAGCTATTACAGATAGTAATATCCATGAGAACATGCATGTCAATCCCAATGTGAAAATGAGTCATTCCCGCCGAATCCCGCAGGGTGCCCGTCGAGCCGTGTTGCCAAGAACAGCTACTTCTCTAAATACTGTATGTATGGAGACCACATCTGTTCGAAGGAATTATATTCGTCCAATAGGACAAATCTAATTCCTTCCAGATGTAGCGTCTCCAACATTTCTGCTGCCCACATTTTAGTTGTGGGGATTGATATTCCCTTCCAAAATTTCAAAATAATTTTTTTCCCAATTATCAAACAGTAATCTAAGAAATTTCTTTGATTACCTGTAAGTGCCAAATTTAAGTCAGGGATTCCAATTATTATTAACTTTGGGTCAGAGGTTGGATACAATTGGATTGTTTTCTCTAGAATGTTGAAAATTGAGGGGAGACTTGATAGAAACATAAAATCATGAGAGGCTTAGATAGGGTAGACAGTCAGAAAGGTCTTCCGTCTGAAGAAAGGTCTCGACCTGAGATATTACCCATTCCTTCTCTCCAGAGATGCTGCCTGCCCCGCTGAGTTACTCCAGCATTTTGTGTCCATAGATAACCTTTTTTTAGGGTGGAAATGGTCAACACTAGAGGGCATAGCTATCAGGCGAGAGCGGATAGTTTGATGGAGATGTGCGGGGCATGTTTTTTATATATGTGGTGGTGGGGTCCTGGAACGCATTGCCAGGGATTGTGGGAGGGGCAAATACGATAGTGACATTTAAGAGGCTTTTGGATAGGCACATGGAAGTGCAGGGAATAAAGGGATATGGATCATGTACAGATAACATCAGTTTAGCTAGGCATCATGTTCGACACTGCATTGTAGGACAAAGGGCCTGTTCCTGCCTTGTTTTATGTTCTATAACAATTGCAAAATAAGCTATTGTTGTAAAGCAACCATTATTTATAGTCAATAGTACATTTTATTTCTGATTTTGTTCTGATAAATGTTACATATTTTATTGGTCACCAGCTCACTTAATTTCTGTGATCTTCTCACTGGTATAGTGTCACTTACACTGAGCTTACCAGTTCCCCAGATGTTGTTGGAATGTTGTTCATCTCCCGATTCATGATGTTGCCTTATTGCCGCTGTTGTCTCATCACTGCTGTTGTCAACAATATCTCAGGTTGCATTCTTTTAATGCATCAATTGTCTTTGCAATACCTCTGGGAAAAGGCCAGATAATAATTGAATCTATTATCAATTTGTACTAAGTTATTCTCAGTCCCAGATACTTTTCACCAGAGCCTCAAAATCCCACATATGGATCCCTTCCTTGTTGGGAGGTACTTGTATGCCTGAAGAAGGGTCTCAACCCAAAACGTCATCCATTCCTTCTCTGCAGAGATGCTGCCTGTCATGCTAAGTTATTCCAGCTTCTTGTGTCTATCTTCAGTTTATAGAAAATAATAGAAAATCTATAAAAACATAGAAAATAAGTGCAGGAGTAGGCTATTCGGCCCTTCGAGCCTGCACCGCCATTCAATATGATCATGGCTGATCATTCAACTCAGTATCCTGTACCGGCCTTCTCTCCATACCCCCTGATCCCTTTAGCCACAAGGGCCACATCTAACTCCCTCTTAAATATAGCCAATGAACTGGCCTCAACTACCTTCTGTGGCAGAGAATTCCAGAGACTCACCACTCTCTGTGTGAAAAATGTTTTCCTCATCTCTGTCCTAAAGGAATTCCCCCTTATCCTTAAACTGTGACCCCTTGTTCTGGACCTCCACAACATCGGGAACAATCTTCCTGCATCTAGCCTGTCCAAACCTTTAAGAATTTTGTAAGTTTCTACAAGGTCCCCCCTCAATCTTCTAAATTCTAGCGAGTACAAGCTAAGCTAATGTCAGAACTTTCCTCATATGAAAGTCCTGACATCCCAGGAATCAGTCTGGTGAACCTTCTCTGTACTCCCTCTGTGGCAAGAATGTCTTTCCTCAGATTTGGAGACCAAAACTGTACGCAATACTCCAGGTGTGGTCTCACCAAAACCCTGTACAACTGCAGTAGAACCTCCCTGCTCCTACACTCAAATCCTTTTGCTATGAATGCTAACATATCATTCGCTTTCTTCACTGCCTGCTGCACCTGCATGCCTACTTTCAATGACTGGTATACCATGACACCCAGGTCTCGTTGCATCTCCCCTTTTCCTAATCGGCCACCATTCAGGTAATTGTCTACCCTCCTGTTTTTGCCACCAAAGTGGATAACCTCACATTTATCCACATTATACTGCGTCTGCCATGCATTTGCCCACTCACCCAGCCTATCTAAGTCATCTTGCAGCCTCCTAGCATCCTCCTCACACCTAACACTGCCCCACAGCTTTGTGTCATCCGCAAACTTGGAGATGTTGCATTCAATTCCCTCGTCCAAATCATTAATATATATTGTAAATAGCTGGGGTCCCAGCACTGAGCCTTGCGGTACCCCACTAGTCACTGCCTGCCATTCTGAAAAGGACCCGTTTACTCCTACTCTTTGTTCCCTGTCTGCCAGCCAGTTCTCTATCCACATCAATACTGAACCCCCAATACCGTTTGCTTTAAGTTTGTATGCTAATCTCTTATGTGGGACCTTGTCGAAAGCCTTCTGAAAGTCCAGATATAACACATCCACAGGTTCTCCCTTATTCACTATACTAGTTACATCCTCAAAAAATTCTATAAGATTCGTCAGACATGATTTACCTTTCATAAATCCATGCTGACTTTGTCCAATGATTTCACCGCTTTCCAAATGTGCTGCTATCCCATCTTTAATAACTGACTCTAGCATTTTCCCCACTACCGATGTTAGACTATTTGGCCTGTAATTCCCCGTTTTCTCTCTCCCTCCCTTTTTAAAAAGTGGGGTTACATTAGCCTCCAATCCTCAGGAACTACTCTGGAATCTAAAGAGTTTTGAAAAATTATCACTAATGCATCCACTATTTCTGGGGCTACTTCCTTCAATTTACCTAACACCACTTCCCGGCTAACCTGGATTTCACTCAGTTCCTCCATGTCATTTGACCCCCGGTCCCCTGCTATTTCCGGCAGATTATTTATGTCTTCCTTTGTGAAGACAGAACCAAAGTAGTTATTCAATTGGTCTGCCATGTCCTTGTTCCCCATGATCAATTCACAAGTTTTTGACTGCAAGGGACCTACATTTGTTTTAACTGGCCTTTTTCTCTTCACATATCTATAAAAACTTTTGCAGTCCGTTTTTATGTTCCCTGCCAGTTTTCTGAATCTGAATGTTGGACTAATTTCAAACATACTTTTCTCAGGCAAATCATGATTATCAAAGAGAGATCTTAATTCTTCAACTGTACAGTCTACTGCAATGCATGAGCCTACGTATTTGACACCAAACTATTTCAAATGCCTATCAATTAGCCCCAAAGTTTGTATCTGGCTTTCTTTCAAAGGTTAATATGAATATGTTGTAAAAGTTTTAATTGTTATTTATATTGCCTTTGATGCAATGATTTTTTGCCTTCACGCAGATCTATGTCTGAATCTATTTAGCCAATCATTTTGCACTTATAGACTCTGTCAAAATTTAGACTCCTTGTTTACTCCTGGCTCTTTCCACAGTTGTCTACCACAAACATTTAGTTATTTGTACATTGTTACTTATTCCTACGGTCATCTTGACAAGACATCTAATATAACATTTTGTATGGTGCTCGATGCAAGCTATCAGAATGGTAGTGATGGAGTAGTACAGTCCAGACTCAAAATGCTGGAGTAACTGAGCGGGACAGGCAGCATCTCTGGAGAGAAGGTATGGGTGACGCTTCTTCAGACTCATTCCTTCTCTCCAGAGATGAGGATTGGAGGCTAATGTTTGCTGAGTTATTCTAGCATTTTGTGTCTATCTGGTTTAAAACAGCATATGTAGCTCCTTCCTTAATGAGTAGTACAGTTTATCTTTACATCACAATAGAAATTACAGATTTTAGACCCAGTTAGGTTAGCAGAGTTGTATGGTACAATAGATGGAGCAAAGGGAAAGATGCAGAGTGCAGAACATAGTTCACAGCATAGCAGAGCACCAGCTCCAAATACCATAAATAATGGAAGGACCATTCAGAAGCCTGATAACAGGGGAAGAAGCTGTTCCTGAGTCTGGAGATACAGCTTTCAAGCTTGTACACCTCCTACCAGTGAAGAAGGAATGACTGGGATGGAACGAGTTTTTAATTATGTTGGCTGCTTCTCTGACGTGGAGTGAAGTGTAGATGGAGTCAATGTACAAGTCTGGTCACTGTGATAGACTATGATATATCTATAACTCTCTGAAATCTCTTGCAGTCTTGAGCAGAGCTATTCCAAAGCCAAGCTGTGATGCAAGCCAACTAGACTTTCTATAGTGCATCTGTAGAAGTTTGTAAGAGTCAATGGAGACATACCGACCTTCATCAGTCTCCTCAGGAAGTAGAGATGTTGGTGTTCCTTCTTGGCTATCACATCAATTGTGGTTGGTTCACAACATATCACTGGCATTATTACTGCCAAGGAACCTGAAGCTCTCAACCATTTCCACTTCCTCACAAATTATGCTGATTAGGGCATGATCTCCATCATGCTTCTTGTGGTCTATAACTGGCTCCTTTGTCTTGCTGGTGTTTAGGGAGCGGTTATTGTCCTGACTCCATACAACAAAGTTCTTAATCTTCGTGTACTCCATCTCATCAATAAAAAGAAGAGGAAAATTATCTGAAGTGTGAGAATTAATATTGAGTCATTTTAGGTCTGGGCAGTTTGCAGCCTGCCCAAATGAAACATGAGTGTTGTGTTATTCCTTAAGCTTACGGTAAACCTCATTTAACAGTGGAGGGGCCACTCTGGGACCGTGGGAGAGGGATGGTGAATTAAAAGGGCAGACAACCTGAAGCCATTCACCAGAAGGGTAAAAAATAAGGGATCATTAATTAAAGATTGACAGAAATATCTTTACCCATAACATGGTGGAATCCAAAACTGCCTGCAAGAGTGGTAGAGGCGGAACTGCCTGTGTTCTTTAACCATTATTGAGTTATTTAACTCATTATTGATCTGCAAAGGTGCAATGGTCAAAATATCTTTGCATCATATAGTCTATTTTAAGAATTATTTTATTCCAAACAGGATTGTTACAATGCACAATGATTTACTTTCTGTCTAGCATTGATATAAAAGCTATGTGTCATTGGTTCTGAGGATTAAAGCATTTTGCAGCTCTAAACCGAGGAACATGGCAGTGGATGCGGACTCTCCTGCCGTAACCATTTCTGGCACTACTTGTACTCGCATGACTCAAAGTCAGTGTTAGAGCTCCTGCCACTTTCTGTGCCATTTGCCTACATACTGCATTAATGCTAGCATGCTGCGCTAGTCAAAACACTTCTATATTTTTGGAGGACAGAGGTGTATTTTGCATGCTTGTTTGAATATTAGATTTTGCATGTTTTCATCTTGGGCTGGAAACATCCATAAATCCACGCGTGAATTCTTTTGCCAACAAGTGATCCA
Source organism: Raja brachyura (assembly GCA_963514005.1). The sequence goes on from OY740790.1 coordinate 46,703,196, forward strand.
AGAGAGTTAGATAGAGCTCTTAGGAGTGGCGGAATCAAGGGATATTAAATTAAAGACAGGAACAGGGTATATAAGGTATATCACTCTTCATTTATACATAAATCTAGAGGAGTTGCAATAATTATCCGTAAAGGTATACCTTTTAAACAAAGTACTATAATAGAGGACAAAGAGGGTAGATATGTAATAATTACAGGGGAATTATATTCACAGAAAGTAATTTTGGTGAATATATATGCCCCTAATTTTGATAATCCTTTATTTTTTAAGAAAATATTTAATAATATCCCTATTTCCACTCAATATAATGTAGTTATTGGGGGTGATTTTAATTGCACCTTAGATAGCTACCTAGACAGGTCTTCTACAAAAAGGAAAGCTACCTCTAAATCAAGTAAACTTATAAATTATTTTATTAATACATCTAATGTTAAGGATATTTGGAGATTAGATAATCCATCCGGACGAGAATACCTCTTTTTCTCGCCCGTATATGGAACTTACTCTAGGATAGATTATTTTCTAATAGATTCAAAATTACTACCTTTTACGTATGATGCAAAATATCACAATATTATTATTTCAGATCATGCGCCACTAACATTCAAGATAAAATTAAAAGATATACTTAATAAAACTACTACTTGGAGATTTAATCCCCAGATATTAAAGGATAAGGACTGTTGTAAACATGTAGTGGAACAGATTAAACTATTTTTTGAAACTAATGACAAACCTGAAATTTCACCATCATTACTTTGGGACACATTTAAAGCATTTATGCGTGGTGCAATAATATCAGCACAGGCTTATTTTAATAAAGAAAATAGAAAGATGGAACAAAAGTTAGAAAATGAGATAAAACAACTAGATAGTGAAAACATAAAACACCCTTCTAAAGAGTTAAGTAATAAAATTGCAATAGTAAAATATAGACTAACTAAAATATATTCTAACCAAGTCATCAAAAGTTTTTCAACAAACCAAACAAGTGCACTTTGAATTTGGAGACAAACCACAAAAATTGCTAGCACGACAACTTAGAAAATTAGAAGATGAAAAAATGATACATAGAATTAGATCTGCGCATGGAAATATATTGACGATACCAAAAGATATTAATGACAGATTTCTACAATATTATCAAAATCTTTATTCATCTAAATTAACAGGACAAACAGATGGTATGGAAACATTCCTACAAGAATGTCAAACTAATAGTCTAGATCAGGAAGGTAGACATTTGTTAAATGCTGAAATAACAGTAAAAGATATTGAAGAATCAATTAGTTTGTTAAAGAATGGAAAAGCAGCGGGCCCTGATGGCCTGAGTGCAGAATTTTATAAAAAATTTCAAGATCTGATTTCCCCGAGATTACATACAGTGTATAGATATGCATATGAACAAGGCAAATTACCAGAATCTTTAAATGAATCCACAATTACACTCATTCCTAAGGCAGATAAGGATTTGGAAGATCCAGGATCATATAGAGCGATTGCCCTTCTAAATACAGACCAAAAAATATTAACTAAAGTTTTATCCCGGAGATTAAGTCTGGTGATTTCTAAATTAATACATTATGATCAAACAGGTTTTATTCCAAAACGCTATTCATCCCATAATCTTAGACGCTTGTTTAATATTATATATTCAAAAAGAGTACGGGACAAGGAATTAGCGGTTGTATCGCTAGATGCAGAAAAGGCATTCGATCAGGTGGAATGGTTATATTTATTTAATATAATGGAAAAGTTTCAATTGGGGGATAGATTCTGTAAATGGATAAGAATTTTATATTTGAATCCTACGGCAAGAATCTTAACTAATCAAATATTATCAGCTAAATTTAAGCTCTCTAGGGGATGTAGACAGGGATGTCCGTTATCACCTTTACTATTTGCTTTGATGATAGAGCCTTTGGCGGAAAGAATTAGATCTGAACCTGAAATATACGGCTATAATACTGACACAACAACTAACAAAATATCTTTATATGCAGATGATGTTTTGATTTATATTACAAAACCGGAAATTAGTATACCTAAGCTGTTTAATGTTATAACTAAATTTGGCACATTTTCAGGATTTAGGATTAATTGGAACAAAAGTGATATTATGCCTATAACGGGAATAAATTTAAATATATTACAACAATACCCACTAAAAATAGTTACAGACAAATTTAAATATTTAGGAATTATTGTAACTAAATCTTATAATTCACTAATTAAATCTAATTACCCTCTATTACTAGATAAACTTAAAAAAAATATTTTGTATTGGAAAACACTTCCTATATCTATGATTGGTAGAATAAATGCTATAAAGATGGTGTTTTTACCACAATTATTATATTTGTTTCAGGCTATTCCTTTTTTTCTCCCCAAGACTTTTTTTTAAAAAAAGATAATATTATTAATAGTTTTATTTGGGATTATAAAAATCATAGAATAAGTAAAAAACATTTATGTAAATCTAAGATAAATGGAGGATTAGCACTTCCAAATTTTTTATATTATTTTTGGGCAGTCCAGATTAAGAATATGAATTTCTGGTGGGTAAATATGGATCATGAACCAAATAAAGATGGAAAAGGAAGACTGTTTACCTTATAATGTAGGCTCGATTCTCTTTGCCCCAAAGGAAGTACAAAAAAAAATTTATAGGGACAACCCTATAATTTATAATAATAGACGTATTTGGAAACAAATAGTTAAGACTTTACATCTAGATAATCTTTCACTTAGACTACCAATTACGAATAACCCATTATTTAAACCCTCTATATTGGATGGGGGGTTCAGACATTGGGATGATTTAGGAATTAAAAGGATAGAGCACCTTTATAGAAAAGGAAAATTTCTTTTATTCCAAGAGTTACAAGATATCTACGGATTGTCTCCGCAACACCTGTTTAGGTACTTACAAATTAGAGATTATATTAAATCCAATACACAAGATTATAAAAATAAAGAACCAGGATTATTAGATGAATTGTTAATTTGCACCCAAATACAGAAAAACTAATAGCCTATATATATAACATAATTTTGGATAAGGAGAACCCAACAACTGAAACATATCATCAAGCATGGGAAAATGAAATTGGTTTATCTATAACAAAAGAAAATTGGGAAGAAAGTTTACAGCGAATACACTGGTGTTCATTAAATGCCAGACATACATTGATACAATTTAGAGTACTATATAGATTACATTATTCAAAAACTAAATTAAGTAGTATCTTTCCCAATCTCTCTTCAATTTGTGATATATGTAAGAATTTAGAAGCAAATTTAATACACAGTTTTGCTACATGTCCCAAATTGAATTACTACTGGACAGAAATTTTTTAAGTTATTTCTGAAGTTCTTAAAATTAGATTGGACCCTGACCCAAAGTTAATAATACTTGGAATTTTGGATTCAAATTCGGTACTTACAGTAAATCAAAGAAATTTCTTTGATTACTGTTTGGTAATAGGGAAAAAAATCATATTGAAATTTTGGAAGGGAACGGTATCCCCCACAATTAAAATGTGGGCAGCAGAAATGTTGGAGACGTTACATTTAGAAAGAATTAGATTTGTCCTATTGGACAAATATAATTCCTTCGAACAAATATGGTCTTAATATATACAGTATTTAGAGAAGTAGCTGTTCTTGACATCACAACTCGGCGGGTACCCTACGGGATTTGATGAGAATAATTTATTTTTATACTAGGATTAATATGCATGCCTTTATTGATATTATCATTTGTAATAGTTTTAGTTACAATATATTTTGTTGTTTTTCATTTATATATATATATATAATATCTTTTTACTTTTTGTTAACCTTCTTTCCTTTCTCTTTTTTCTTTTTCTCTTATATATATAATCAAATTATTATTTAATCACTCCCTTATTGATTTAAAACTGCTCTACTCTATCCTTATCTTTATCTCCAAAAAAATAGAAGATAATAACTTTCAACGGGTTATTTGAAAAAATATGGAATTAAGTTGATGTTTGTAAATCTGTTTACACTATTGTAAATTGATTACTTCTAATAAAAGAAATTAAATATGAAAAAAAAAAAAAAATCTATATTTTTGGAGGACAGAGGTGTATTTTGCATGCTTGTTTGAATATTAGATTTTGCATGTTTTCATCTTGGGCTGGAAACATCCATAAATCCACGCGTGAATTCTTTTGCCAACAAGTGATCCAAGAGAGTTAGATAGAGCTCTTAGGAGTGGCGGAATCAAGGGATATTAAATTAAAGACAGGAACGGGGTACTGATTGTGGATCAGCCATGATCACATTGAATGGGGGTGCTGGCTCGAAGGGCCGAATGGCCTACTGCTGCACCTATTGTCAAAAAAAGTTGGTACTTTTTGTAATTAGTCATCTCCCCTGACCTTTGATCTTTGTTCATAAACTTGCAATGCTTCACAATTTATGATGGATTGAGATTAAGTGATTTTGTAGCTTATCTATTTTATTCAATGAAGCACCAAATGACCTAGCAGGTGCGGTTGGTTGATGTGCATTTGTAAAGTATTTTGTTCTCTTTCCCAAACAAAATTCACATTGTGTTCATGAATGGACTTTGCCTTCAATTAAAAAAATAAATGTAATATCAGAACTACAGAGCTCTTGTGCTTTGTTGTAGGCTCAGAGACATCTAATTTTGCTGTCAGTGACTATTCTGCTATTTTTTACTGTCAACCCTTTCAACAGTGAACAGGCAGGTTTTTTATGAGGGATCAATTTTGTGAGTGCTATCTTGTTTATGTCATGTACGCTTCAGCACCTCAACACGTCACTTAGGAATTTGTAGACTCATTTAGACTGATCTTGTCATTAGGGATGGTTGTTATCCTTTGTCATAAGATTCTCGTTACCAATGCACAACATTGTGGCGTCCTAACATCAAATTAAGTCAATTTTCAGAATATACAGGCAAATTCATAAAAGAGCTGATGGGGTCAAAACAAAGAATATGGTCTTCTAGACCACCTCACCAACTTCCTCTCTGAAATAGCCAATAATACATTGTCACACTACATAATAGAATTCTTTATATGATGCACTCTTTAATAAAACCATCTCAAAGCAACAAGGCACAAGAGATTGCAGATGCTGGAGTCTGCCTCCTGTTTCCTGCAAATTAAAGATGTAGCCATGGACACTCACCTAGGCCCGAGCTGTACCTGCCTCTTTAATGGCTACGTGGAGCAGTCTTTGTGCCAAATTTTCTACAGCACCATTTCCCAACTACTAATTTTGCAGTCCAGATGAAAGGCCTCTACTCAAAATGTAGCTGTCCATTTCCCTGACTCACTAAGTTGCTCCAGCTGTGCTCCCTTTTTCACTCAAATTGGCACTTATTGATCATAACATTACAAGTTCCAGAGCTGTGAAGAAATTTGTGATTTGCTTAAGTTGTAAAAAATTGTCCTAAAAATGAAAATTATCAACTTCAAGAAGCATGGTGGAGTACATGCCCCAATCAGTATCAATGGTGCCGAAGTGGAAATGGGTCAGAGATTCAAGTTCCTTGGTGTGAATTTTACCAATCACATGTCATGAACTAACCACATTGATGCAACCACAAAGAAGGCATAACAATGCCTTTACTTCTTGAAGAGACTGATGAAATTCGGCATATCTCCAATGAGATCTACAGATGTATCATAGAAAGCATGCTCTTGGATTGCATCTCAGTTTGAGAAAAGTTGTATGCAAAACCACAAGAAATTCAGAGGGTTGATGTAGCCCAGTCCATCACACGGACCAGACTTCCCACTGTTGACTTCATCTGCTCTCCATACTGCTGCTGAAAAGCAGCCAACATAATCACAGACAAAGTGCTGGAGTAACTCAGCGAGTCGGGCACAACTGAAGAACATGGATAGGTGACGTTTCAGGTCGGAACCTATATGTGACAATAATAAACCTAAACCCATACTATTTCTTCATTGTGCACAGGCAGCAGTGGTAAAACTCTCCGATCTCATCTCAAATGGAAGTGCTAACTAACTTTTATGATAAATAAAATGATCGCAGTTCTATTAGATATTTTAATCGGATACAATTATTAATGCATTTAAGTTGCTAGTTTTGTTTCAGATTGCTCTGCTGGTGAGCTGGCAGTGAGCAATGATGGAGTTTTAGACCCAGGTTTCTCGCAGCACACCTTTCCCACTCACCCACCTCCCTCCCCTTCATTCTCAGCCTTACTAACGTTAAACTGGAAATTGTTTGTCAAGAAGCTCTTTAGCTGTTGGCAACATTACTAATTATTCTATGATCTTTGCTCAATAGACCTCACCTTGTATTGTAATGTCCATGGAAAGTAATTCTGCCTAGCCGAGGAATGGCGAGCCCAATATAAAAATATTCCTGCCAAACCAGAATCATCTCAGAATTTTCTCACAGGTGGGATGGGGATGGGATGAGCAATATTGTAAATAGGGCAACATAGCGGTGCAATGGTAGAGCTGCTGCCTCACGTGCTAGAGACCCGGGTTCTGTCTGTGCTAAGTTTGTATGTTCTCCACATGGATTTTTTCCAGATGCTCTGATTTCCTCCCATATTCCGAAGACATGCAGGTTTGTAGGTTAATTGGATTCTGTAAATTGTCTCTAGTATGTAGGTAATTAGAACTACTGTATGGGGATCAATGCTTAACGTGGTGTCGATGGGCCAAAGAGCCTGTTTGCACACTGTATCTTTCAGCTGAGCCAGCTTAACCAAATTGAAATTTCATGTAGTTCAATTTGAATTCCATATTTTAATTCTGCTTTCCTGTATACGCAGCCACCTATTAGGAAGTCCAGAAACTTTTTTTTCCATTAAAGATGTTGCATGAGAAAGTTACGATCCACGTATAATTTGTATCGTCTTGGAATTGTGGTAACGCAACTTAATTAGAATCTATTCATTACTCCTACCAAATTAAATATCTCAAGGTGAGTAATAACTTAAAAACCAAGAACCAAATGCCTTAAAGATCTGCATAAATTAATTAATTGGAGGTGAACTCATTGGCACTCATTTACCAGCGGGTTTTATCTGAATTTACAAGTTGCAACATGCTTGCCTACACCAGTTTATTTTAAAATATTGAACATGTATTGTTGAATGCTTTGGTGTTGTATTTTATGCCATTTGTTTTACACACAGCTGCTTCTGATCTTATCTCCAGGTATTTCTGATTTTAGTTTACGAGTTGCCCTGCAGAAGTTGCTGGAGGAATACAGGGAAGTCAATAAACCTCAAAAAGAAATCAAGTTTAGTAAAATGCCACCTGCATCAAAGATTCGTCCTCGAAGGAAAGCCCGGAAGTACCTCTATGCCATAGGTTACCAGTTTTTTTGTAATTTCTGTAACCAGATGTAATTATTTTTAAATGGCCGGTGAGACGTGCCACATCATGCAAGGCTGAATTGATAGATTGTCACCGTTTATTTCTCAGAGTAATATTGATGGCCATCAGGGATCAGGCCAGAAAGTATTAGTGCATAATACTTATGTCAGAAAGTGAAACAGCCATTCGCCCCATCAAATCCATAGTGGCCCATTGATTGTAAAATAGGATAACTGAAATCGTAATAGCACAAAGCTAATTCTGTAGAGCTGAGTAAAGTAACCCTTCACCTGAACTTTATTGAACAAGCCAGGCTGCATCTGGTGGAAGGAAAACAGAGTCGACATTTCAGGTCAAAGAATCATACAGCATGGAAACAGGCCCAATGCTACAACTCGTTCATGCCAACCAAAATGCCCCATTCAAGCTTGTCCCATTTATCAGCATTTGTCCCATATCCCTCTCAACCTTTCCTTTCTTTCCAGGTACCTGTCCAAGTGATTTTTAAATGCTCTTTTCGTACCTGCTTCACCTACCTCCTCTGGCAGCTCGTTCCTTTACCCACCACACTGAGTGAAAAAGTTGTCTCTCAGGTTGGTATTAAACGATGCCCCTCGCGCCTCAAACAGGTCCTTGTGTTTTTGATACCCTTACCCTGAATAAGAGACTGTGTATTTATCTTATCTATTCTCCTCATAATTTTATACCCCTCAATAAAATCACCCTCGGCCTCCTGTGCTCCAGGTGATAAAGTCCTAGCCTGCCCAACCTCTTCCTATAGCCTAGCCCCTCAAGTCCTGGCAACATCCTTGCATATCTTCTAGTCCTGAAACATTGACTCTGTTCCTCAACCCAGAGATATGGCCTGATTTGCTGGGTATTTCCGGCATTTTTTTGTTTTTGTTTTAGATTAAATGCAGTTATTTCTTTTTTAGAACATAGATCACAGAATATTATAGGAAAGGAACAGCCCCTTCGGTCCACAATGTCTGTGTTGAACTTGATGCTGAGATCAACTGTTATTTGCCTACACGTAATCCATATCCCTCCATTCCCTGCAAATCCATGTGCCCATCCAAAAGTCTCTTAAGTGCCACTATCATATCTGGTCCATCGGCACCCTCAGCAGCATGTTCCAGACAGACATCTTCTTTAAACTTTGACCCTGTCACCTTAATCCTATGTTGTATTTGATAGTTATATCCTGGAAAAAAGCTTCCAACTGTGTATTCTGTCTATGTCTCTTCTAATTTTACATACTATTATCAGGTCTTCCATCAACTGTCATTCCAGTTAAAACAATCCAAGTTTGTCCAAACTCTCCTTGTAGCTAATGCCCCCAAATCAAGACATGGTTCTGGTAAAACTCACCTGTACCCTTTCCAAAGCTTCCACATCCTTCCTGTATCGGGGTGACCAGAACTGAAATTTGATTTCTACGTTGGTGTGGTGCATTCATTATTAAACACAACCAAATATTATTTCCTGGAACTTATATTGTGTGAATTTTTTCCAAATTCTGGAAGCAACATTTCCCACAACAGTTACTTTTTATGAATATTTAGAAGATAGAAAAGGGAAATAGCTTCATAGTTGAAAAAAATCAGGTATACAGTGGCTTGCAAAGGTTTTCATACCCCTTGAGCTTTTCCACATTTTGTCACGTCACAACCACAAATATAAATGTATTTTATTGGGATTTTATGTGATAGATCAACACAAAGTGGCGCATAATTGTGAAGTGGAAGGAAAATGATACATGGTTTTCAAATTTTTTTACAAATAAAAAACATAAAAGTGTGGCGTGCAAAAGTATTCAGCCCTTTTACTCTGATACCCCTAAATAAAATCCAGTGCAACCAATTGCCTTCAGAAGCCACCTAATTAGTAAATAGAGTCCACTTGTGTGTAATCTAATCTCAGTATAAATACAGCTGTTCTGTGAAGGCCTCAGAGGTTTGTTAGAGAACATTAGTGAACAAACAGCATCATGAAGCCCAAGGAACACGCCAGACAGGTCAGGGATAAAGTTGTGGAGAAGTTTAAAGCAGGGTTAGGTTATAAAAAAATATCCCAAGCTTTGAACATCTCACAGAGCACTGTTCAATCCATCATCCGAAAATGGAAAGAGTATGGCACAACTGCAAGACATGGCCGTCCACCTAAACTGACAGGCCGGGCAAGGAGAGCATTGATCAGAGAAGCAGCCAAGAGGCCCATGGTAACTCTGGAGGAGCTGCAGAGATCCACAGCTCAGGTGGGACAATCTGTCCACAGGACAACTATTAGTCGTGCACTCCACAAATCGGGCCTTTATGGAAGAGTGGCAAGAAGAAAGCCATTGGTGAAACAAAGCCATAAGAAGTCCAGTTTGCAGTTTGCCACAAGCCATGTTGGGGCACAGCAAACATGTGGAGGAAGGTGCTCTGGTCTGATGAGACCAAAATTGAAGTTTTTGGCCTAAATGCAAAACGCTATGTGCGGCGGAAAACTAACACTGCACATCACCCTGAACACACCATCCCCACTGTGAAACGTGGTGGTGGTAGCATCTTGCTGTGGGGATGCTTTTCTTCAGCAGGGACAGGGAAGCTGGTCAGAGTTGATGGGAAGATGGATGGAGCCAAATACAGGGCAATCTTGGAAGAAAACTGTTAGAGTCTGCAAAAGACTTGAGACTGGAGCGGAGGTTCACCTTCCAGCAGGACAACGACCCTAAACACACAGCCAGAGCTACAATGGAATGGTTTAGATCAAAGTATATTCATGTGTTAGAATGGCTCAGTCAAAGTCCAGACCTAAATCCAACTGAGAATCTCTGGCAAGACTTGAAAATTGCCGTTCACAGACGCTCTCCATCCAATCTGACTGAGCTTGAGCTATTTTGCAAAGAAGAATGGGCAAACATTTCAGTCTCTAGATGTGCAAAGCTGGTAGAGACATACCCCAAAAGACTTGCAGCTGTAATTGCAGCGAAAGGTGGTTCGACAAAGTATTAACTCAGGGGGGCTGAATACTTTTGCACGCCACACTTTTCAGTATTTTATTTGTAATAAAATTTTGAAGCCATGTATCATTTTCCTTCCACTGCACAATTATGCACCACTTTGTGTTGGTCTATCACATAAAATCCCAATAAAATACATTTACGTTTGTGGTTATAATGTGACAAAATGTGGAAAAGTTTAAGGGGTATGAAAACTTTTGCAAGCCACTTTTACAAATGTTTCCCCACTCCCAGCTAACTGTTCCTGCTTATCTTGCTTGAGTGACCAACCTCTCCTTCTTCCCCCCCCGCCCCCCACCCCCCACAGTGCTAACAGAATATTTGCTTGTAAGTCGTCATGTAGAGGAAAAGCAAAAGTCCAGCAACTTTTTGGTTGGAATATTATTTGACCTGCCATTTCGCTCTTAATTTTTTTCATAATATTTGAAGAATGTGTAAATGATAATCAAGAACATTTTCTTTTGCCCAGAGTGAGGAAATCGAGAACCAGAGGACATAGGTTTATGGTGTGGGGGAGCAAGATTGTATAGAAACCTAACTTTTTCACACAGAGGGTGGTGGGTGTATGGAATGAGCTCCTGGAGGAAATAGTTGAGGCAGCTACTATTGCAACGTTTAAGAAACATTTAGAAAGGTGCATGGATAGGATAGGTTTACAGAGATGTGGGCCAAACGCAAGCAGGTGGGGTTATTGTAGATGAGGCATGTTGGTCAGCATGGACAGGTTGTGCCGAGGGGCTTTTTTCTACGCTGTATGACTAAATCATGTAAAATATGAAAACAAAATCAGTTTTGCTTCTCTTTTAATTCATTGCATGAGTGTTTAATTTTTCATTTATTTTTGGAAAATGATCCTGTCATGAAAGCTAATTGAATACAGGAATGTTTCATTTCAAAATCCTTCCGAAAATTAATAAATCCCAGGCTCAGTCTAAATTTTTGAGACATTGCCGTTGGCAATTTCTAAACGAGCCAAGGTCAACACACCTTGTCATATCCTAATTATTGGTTTTCATTCCGGACATTCTAGACCTGTCCATGCATAATTGATGGGAACATTTTCAAAGATTTCTTTAATTTTAAAAATCATTTAAAAAGTATTAAATGTATTGTTTCTGGTTCCTGAAAATGTGAAAGTCCTATTGTTTAGTTAGCTCATTGAAATTATTTTATTAAACACTTACACTATCATTGCAACTCAGTACAGAGTTAAATTGAGATTTGTCTCAAGGTATAATTTTCACTGTTTCTGTACTATTGACAAGGTGGTTACACACGTCTTCAAGGAGGTCGATGGAGTGATAGCAGAACTCTTAGTTGTGTGGAACGTTTTGATTCATTCAGTCAATACTGGACAACCGTATCCTCTCTCCACCAGGCTAGAAGTGGGTTGGGTGTTGCAGTACTCGAGGGGATGATCTATGTAATTGGTGGTAAGTACCATATTGTCTATGTAGTCGGTGGTAAGTACCATTGAGTTTGCATTTGATTTTACTTACTGCTACTATGCAGACATGTATTTTGTCTGAAACAGCATAAAATGGTTTCATATCTAGGACATGGCATCAATATTGCTCCTTTGTGTTTACTCCCTTTCTGAAGTTCCACAAGACCTGTGGAGGAATGTATTTCTCCTTTTCTCAGTTTTGTTTTATTTTGACTGATGTGTGGTAAGGAAACCAAATAATGTTTATCGGTTTAAAAAGGAATAGAATTCAATAAGGAACAGGACTTCAGAGTAAACACTTTAAGACAATGGGAATATTTTAATTATTGTTAAGCTGTTCATTTTTACATCTCAAGGTTTCAAGGTCAGTTTATTGTCACATGTACCAATTAAGGTACAGTGAAATTTGAGTTACCATACGGTCATACTAAATGAAAAGTAACAAGACACACAACCACGTAAACATTAACATAAATATCCATCACAGTGGATTCCACGTTCCTCATTATGATGGAAGGCAATAAAGTACAATCCTCTTCCTCTTTGTTCTCCCGCCGTCAGAGCAGTCAAACCATCCGCTGTCGGGGCGATCAAAACACCCGCAGCCGACGATCAAAGCCCCTGTCGGGGTGATCAAAACTCCCGCGTCGGGGGTGGGTTGAAACTCTCTCCGCAGCATGGACCTCCCGAGTCGGCCTCTTCTTACCAGAGACCGCGGGCTTCATGATATTAAAGTTCACAGGCCCCGCGGTTGGAGCTGCGATCCTGGCAAAGAGATCGCAAGCTCCAAGCTTTGCGGATTGGAGCACCCGTCAGTCTCCAGGAAAGGCCGCCAACTCCACGATGTTAGGTCACAGTGGGGACGGAGATACGATACGGAAAGAAATTGCATCGCTGTCGATGTAAGAGATTGGAAAAAAAACATTTCCCCCAACCCCACACTTAAAACAAACCAAGAAACACTAAAAGAGAGGACTGAAGAAGGGTGTCGACCCAAAACGTTGCCTATTTCCTTCACTCCATAGATGCTGTGTCACCCGCTGAGTTTCTCCAGCATTTTTGTCTACCAAGGAACACTAAAACATACTTTTTAACACAAACTAAAAATAACATAAAAGAAGAGAGAACAGACTGACTGTTGGCGAGGCAGGCACTGCTGGTGGCGCCACCAGGTGGAAAAATTAACCTCGTAACTCAAATCTGATGATAAAATATATTACATATAGAAACTGCAGAAGTACTCAGCAGGACTTCATTATAATTGTCAACAATTTATTTTTGTCTCTGATTCCAAGTCTCACAGCTTTCCAGTTCAGTTCTTCCTACATTATTTTGTTTCCATGTTATAGTTATCAGGATTCATGGCCCATGGTTACGTGGCATGACTACAACATTTGTATTTCATTCTTCATCAACTTTTAACGCAAGACTGATTACTTCACCTGGCTCCAGAGATGTTTGCCTGTCCCGCTGAATTACTCCAGCTTTTTGTATCTATCTTCAACTATCTGAAGTTTTGCCATACTTTGTTCATCCTTAATCTCGTTGTGCTTGTATTTGCCAAGGCTGATGTTTTATTTCTTTATATTTCAAAATAGACTTTATTCAAATAATAAATATGTACAATACATCAACCGTGCGAAAATTCCATCCGACATTTTCGGAGGCTATACAAATTGTTCCATACAGTCTATATACATTTCTCAAATTTCGCGAATCGATCCCCCACCCGTGCCACTCATGTGATGCTGGCATGGATACCTTCCCTTATTTTGAGGGGCGTCTCCACCATACCGTGCCCCCCATGTCCAGCAGCGGAAGGACCTTTGACTGTGGCCCTCCCCCACCGAGCCTTGGCGTTGGCTGCACCGAACTTCAGTGTGTTCCTCAGCACGTACTCCTGCAGTCTGCAGTGGGCCAGTCGGCAACATTCCCCGACGGACATCTCACTCTGCTGGGTGGTGAACAACGCTCGGGCAGACCAAAGAGCGTCTTTCACCGAATTGATGACCCTCCAGCAGCACTTGATGTCAGTCTCTGAATGTGTCCTTGGGAACACAGACATAAATTTGTAAATCACAGAGTCCTCTGTGACGAAGCTGTTTGGAATAAAGCGTACCAGGGACCCTTGCATTTTTCTCCAGACTCTTTGGGCAAATCCACACTCTGCAAAGAGGTGGGCAACCGTCTCCTCTCCATAATAGCCGTCCCAAGGGCAGCGTGTGCTGGTAGTAAGGTTCCGACGGTGCAGGAAGGATCTGACTGGGAGGGCTCCCTTCACCACCAGCCAAGCCAGGTCTTGGTGCTTGTTGGTGAGTTCTGGCGATGAGGCATTTTGCCAGATAAGCTGGGCAGTCTGCTCAGGGAACCACGCCACCGGGTCCATCGAGTCCTTTCCCTGCAGTGCCTGCAGAACATTCTGTGCTGACCACTGCCCAATGGACATGTGGTCAAAGGTGTTGGTCCGGAAGAACCTTTCCACAGACGACAGATGGGGCGGCAGTGTCCAGCTGACTGGCACCTTGCGTGGCATCTGCGCCAGCCCCATCCTTCGCAACACCGGGGACAGGTAGAACCTCAGCAGGTAGTGACACTTGGTGCCCACGTGCCTTGGCTCTACACTCCGCCTGATGCAGCCACACACGAAGGTGGTCATCAGGATGAGAGCGACGTTGGGCACGCTTTTACCCCCGTTGTCTGCTGACTTGTACATTGTGGCCCGTCGCACCTGGTCCATCCTCGACCCCCAGATGAACTGGAAGACGGGTGATCCCTGTGGCGTAGGCTGATGTTTTAATAAGTTTGAACAGACAGTACCTCAGAATTGTGTAATCTTTCGCAAACATTGACTTCTCAGTTTTTGTATAGGGTCAGTTATTTTTCAGCTAGGGTGATTTTTTGTTTCTGATAAGTAACACACGCCGATTAAGTACCTTGGTCTTTTAGAACATTTCCCATAAGCTACCAGATCCTTTGAAAACTTTTAACTCAGTAAATGAGCCAGCAACTGGATAGTTGGGGACATTTAAGGTGAGGTGGGCAAGAAAACAGTTAAATTGGTATTTTTATAGCTTCCATTAAAAATTAATAACAATTTAGTATATTTGATTTTGAGTAATTTGGGGGGGGGGGGGTTAAATTCTTTCACAAAAATCACAAATTTTAAGATTGATTAAATTTACCAAGATTATTATAAATAATCAAAATAAATGGTTTACATTTTTAATTGTTTTGAAGATGATAGGTTATAAAAAAAACCCCAATAGAATTGGCTGTACAAGTAGGTATGTTCATGATGCCTTAATTTTTTTTGCAAGGTGAAAGTGATTCCATGATTTTTGATGGTGCTGAGCGATATGATCCAGTTACTAAGCAATGGGCAGCTGTGGCCTCCATGAATTCTCCTCGATGTGGACTTGCTGTATGTGCCTGTCATGCTGCTATATATGCTCTAGGTGAGAATATAAAATATGATTACTCTTGGTTTTATAACCAGCTCTGCAAGGGAGGTAGTTTTAATAATGCAACACTGGAGCTAATATATATCATTTTATTGTGGTAAAAATAATCTTCATTCAACTTTGTATACTGACATAATTTACAGCATAGCATAACAATGTTAACTGTGTAGATTGCACAGATTAGCAGGCAATTGGGTTGGCAATAATTATCTTGTATATAGGTAATTATCAACTTTTGAATAACGAAACATGGGATCTTCACTGGTAACTCCCTTCAGAGTCAACTACTCAACCACAACCACAGATGGCCCCAAGGCAAATGTTCCAATGAATTAAATGCCCTGATTTTTTTTTTCCATTATAAATATTTGCTGTTTTAACTGTTTTAATGTGTAACTTGACACTGTTTAAGATTGTGAGTCAAACTTAATTTAAAAAATAGTAGAGATGTGAGATGAACAGTTACGCACAAGACCTTTTGGACCTCAAGGATGATATTGTCAGGAGAGTTGCAAGTTCCATACAGGAAACAATAAAGATTGCAAGTAGAAAACATTAAAAATTAACCTGGGAACTTTATTTTTTTTAAATCAAGCAAATGTAAGCTTTCCTGCAAATTAAAGTGAGTTCTGAGAAAGATGGGTAAAGTTATGTAATTTTTTTTTAAGGAAAGTCTCCAACTCTCTTCACACAGTGTGCATCTTTTGAATATTTCCAGGAGGCTGGGTTGGAGCAGATATTGGGAAGACGATGGAAAGATTTGACCCTTCTGACAATAAATGGGAAGTTGTTGGTGACATGATTGTCCCTCGATACTTCTTTGGTTGCTGTGAAATGCAAGGTAGGGATTATAGTTCCTTGTGAAGATAAACAAGTGAGTGTTAAATGAACTTTCTGCTTTTGTATCATTTCTTGTGCCAACTCAATTTTATCATGCTTTATGGTTATTATAGTTGAGTAAGTTTCATTATTGTAGATGGACATGGAAATATGCATACCTGGACATTGACTTTATTATACTGTTTACAAAATGTTGTATTAAGCAATAACTAATGCATATAAATACTTGCTGGTCTTCCACTATTTTCTCCTTTTTGCCCTGATGTAAAATAATTGCTGCAATCTATATCTAAACATGCAAACAGCAAGGCACTAGTAGCCCCCTCTCATATTTTGCTCGAGTGGTCAGGTTTCAGGTATGTACCCTGATAAGGATTTTGGGCGTTTCAGGACAGTGTTTATAAATTTAGATTTACAGTTAGCAGGGAGACAGAGATTTTGGAATATTGTATATCCTAAGTGATTTTGGCAACAGGAAGATGCCCTGCATTCACGAGCTGGGAAATCATGTACTGGGATCTGGCAGCACATCAGCAGGTAGATTGAATCTTGACGATTATATCGGCAGCACTAGGCGGGCAGCCAAACGTTCTCTCCAGGTTTTCTGGAATGTTTGGAGAATCAGAGCTACATTGCAGTCGGTGCACTTGTTGCAGTTAGGAACAGTGATTGGTAATCAGAAGCAGCCCAGATTTTTTAAAAAAAGCAATTGGTGGTGTTCATAAGAATACTTCGCTCTGGAAGAGAGCAAACCACCATCAGTTGGTGAGGCTGGATTGGTATTGGAGAGACCAGGGTATTGGGAAGATCAGAATGAGGATGAAGTAATCGAGAGGCAAAGCAATATGGAAGTATGTAATGTGCGAAGGCAGAATTGAAGGGAGATAACTGATGGGGACCAAGAAAATGGAGAAACTAAGGCAAGCAATTGGGAGGGTAGGGGGAATAGAGGTAAGGAGATGGAAGAAAGGGGTAGGTCTGAAGGAGGGAGATGACATGGGTATGGGAGTTGAGATAGGAACCAAGATTATGTCAATCAGATGATCAGAATGTAACTGTTCATGTGGGGAAAATGTATCTCCAATCGGCCTGGACCTCTTGTCATAGGACAAAGACCTTGCTGAGCCCAGTTTGTGTGGTAATGTCAGCCTCCCCATGTTAAAGGAATTCATGCTTGGTAATATTTTGACATGAACTAGAAAAAAGGCAGGTCCTTGTTGACTCTGAAGGATTGCCTTGGAAGAAAGGATAAAGTTCAGTCAAATGTAAATGTAATTTCAGCAATCCAAACCTATTCTAATGTTTGCAAATTTTTGAACTACCATTCAGGATGCCCACATTTTATGAAATCAAAGCTTATGTAAAATAATGAGTATTGATGATTAATTTCATAAAAAGAAATGGAAGCAAGTTGTCAACATGTAAGAAAACTGTAATTGTTTCACAGGCTTAATTTATATTGTTGGAGGTTTAAGT
The DNA here is from genome assembly GCA_963514005.1 of Raja brachyura. The sequence goes on from OY740790.1 coordinate 46,720,791, forward strand.
GACTCAGGGTCTGAGCTCAGTTCAGCTGAAATGTTCGATCCCATTGCAAAACGTTGGATGACATTGGAGAGTATGAAAACAAAAAGAGCATATGTTGGAGTAGCAGCTCTGAATGACTGTGTTTATGCCGTTGGAGGATGGAATGAGACCCAAAATGCTCTACGGACAGTAGAGAAGTACTCCCTTCAGGAGGTAGGTGTGGTTTGCCTATTGTTTATTATGATTATATCGTGTTCCCAGAAAAACAGAAAGATAAAATTATGTTTCATATTGTTTGGTAAGTGTGCAGTGCGTAAATATAATGGGTTACTGTTAAAATTCCTTAAAGTTGCCTTTTGTCTCTACCCCCATTCTAGGAGTTTAGCTATGGCCATTTTGTGAATGTGAAAAGAGGGTCACAGTAACAGTCTAAATACGAGAAGTAAGAATCCCCAATCCAAAATATCAGTTAGGGTTAGTGGATACTTTCAAATTGTGTTTCATATATTTTTAAACTCATTTTTTCAATATTTATATTCAGTTTTATAACTTCCCTCAAAACGACTAAAAATTGGCAAGTCCTTCGAGGACTTGTGTCAAGTAAAGCAGAGAACCATGAAAACTCCCTTTTGTATCTATGGTATATCTACTGTAAGGTTAAACCACTTTCCTTTCATTACAAAGATCTGCAGAGAACCCTTTGCTGGTCAAGAATCACCGCTTTGGCTTTGGTAGTTTTTTTGTCCTCATATGATGGATGGGGTTAGATGTTCCATGGCCTTGAAAATGAGGGTACTCGAATACCCAAACAAACCTAATCTCGGACACCATCATACTGAATGCAATGGACTTGGAATGTTGAACAGTCTGACTCTCTCGGCGGTACGCACACTGTGCCACTGTTTATCGCCCATCCTTTTTGCCATCCAGTTGGCATTTTTGCGCAGTTCTGATTTTACCATCAGGATGTCTGGGAAAGATGTGCACCATGATTTTGTCAGAATATTCCATAACTAAAATCTAATTTCAAAAATAGAATTATCAATATAATTGAAAAAAAATATCGACAGTAATAAACCATTCAAAATATTGAAGTATAACATTACTGTGGTAAGTTTCTAAAGTAACACGGAGGCGATCTGATGAATTACAGAAGTATAGGAAACTTGCATTATAAATTCAGATTTTTCATTTTCTGTTCTCTTTTCCCATTTTGTTACAGGAGAAGTGGTTTGAGGTTTCATCAATGAATGTGGCAAGGGCAGGTGTTTCAGTCATTGCTGTAAATGGGCTCCTTTATGCAGCAGGAGGTCGAACATCAGGTCGAGATTCTTCAGCTCCTGTTACTCTAGACTCTGTGGAAGCCTATGATCCTCACACCGATACATGGATGGAAATTGGGAATATGATAACGAGCCGCTGTGATGGAGGTGTAGCCGTACTTTGATTGTTGATGACTGTTTCAAAGATATTAACTAAGATATAAACTGCCATCACATATTTCCGTTGTAATGAAGGAAATTTTCATGATTTTAAACAGCTGTTTTGGGGTTCCAACTTGGCACAGCATAGATTCACTGTCACAATACGTAAATAGAAAGTACAGGCCATTTGCACTTCAAGCAAGCTCCTCCATTTGATGAGTTATGGTAGATCTCAATCCTTTCCTCACTAGCCCTCTATTCCCAATTACTTCAGTTTAAGAATATTTTCTGTTTTCAATATTGTCAATGAATGAGCATCCACAGCTCACTAGAGGTAGAGAATGGCAAATGTTTAAAACTATGTGAAAAAAGTTATCTTCGTCTCTTCTAGTCTTTAAATATGTAAAATAAGATGTACCATCCAATTTGTGCACAACACACTTGCACAAATGATAGTGAGACACTGACGTAATAATCTGTTGTAGTGAAATTGAATGAGAGATTAATATTAGCCAGGAATCTTTTTTGAAACAATGTCATTAAACATAGAACATCAGCCAAGATTTACGTACTCCGGTGTATGGAGTGAGATTTCAATGCCTCTCTTCTGAATTAGTAGCAGATTGGTACCAACTAACTCATAGGTGACACTAATCAAACTTTGACTGAGCATACAATAATTAAATACTGTACATTGAAGTTCAGGAAAAAAAACTTGAAGCATTATCCAGCATTTTGTATAAGCCTTTAATTTATTGCATATAGGTGTGTGGATGTTTTGAGTGACATTTTCAGGAAGTCATAAAGTGAAGGAACACGGACAGGCCCTTCAGCCCATGAAGTTCGTGCCGACTACCAGCCACCCACTAACATTAATCGTATATTAATCCCCATTTTCCCTGAATACAGCCAGTGAAAGTTTACAATGGGGAGTGTTCAATAATTTAACTAAGCCAGTGCCTTTTTTTAGTGCTCTCCAGTGTCCCTATTGTCTTGAGACAATTTTAATAATTATTGCAACATCTAACAGCACACAATATTGTGAATTTAATGGATATTGATATTAATTGTAATTACTTTTTGTAACTATTTTCTTAATAAATATGTTGAACCATGTTGAATTGATTTTGCATATGTCAAAAAATACAAACTAGTGCATTTTGATTTTATTTAGAACAATAGAATTTCGATCATTTAAATATAAACTGGGACAGTATTTCATCTTTGATTTTAATTCTCCTATAAGGTTAATTCTTCTTGTATCCTTGAACTCCTGTACTCTTGCAAACACTCAAAGTATTTAACATTTGAATTTACCGTTATCGATCACCCTAATAAATATGCCTGCATTCCTGACAAACAGACCCTTCAGCCCACCTTGTCTGCACCAACCATGATGCCAATCTAATTCAATGCCATTTGTCTTCAGAAGGTCCATATATCTGCCTACCATATACCTACCATGTGCCTGTCTAAATGCTTCTTAAAGATTGTTATAATTTCAGATTCTACCAGTTTCCCTGGCAGTGCATTTCAGACACCTACTATCCTCTGCTTGTAAATATTAACTTGCTTTGTACTTAAAATATTTAAGACCTCCTTTAAATATATTCCCTCACCTTAAATCTATTCACCCTAGCATTTGGTATGTCCATCCAGGGAAAAAGACTGACCATCTATCTAGCTGTATACTCAAAACCTGGACCAACTGGCTATAATATTCACGGACATCTTCAACCTCTATTACAGTCTGAGATCGCCACCTGCTTTAAAAGGATGCCCATAATACTAGTGCCCAGGAAGAGCAAGGTGACATGCCTCAGCAACTGCTAACACTTAAGTCCATAATGATGGAAGTGCTTTAAGAGATATTGATGCAAACCAATGCCTGCCTCAGAAAAGACTTGGATCCACTGCCACAAAAAATCACTAGAGGGTGCAATCTTCCTGGCTTTCCACTCTGCGGTGGACCACTTGAACAAATGAATAACAACAACAGCCCAGCGCTCATTACCATCATCCTTCCCAAACTCAGGGTATTGTGTCTCTGCTTCTCCCTCTGCAACTGGTCTGCAACTTGTTCATCGGCAGATCTGTCAGCATGGATTAGCAATATCTTCTTTTCATTGACCATTAGCTGAGGGGTACCTTAGCACTGCCAGCACAGTCTCCTGCTCTTCTCTCTCTATATCCAGGGCAGTATAACCAGTAACAGTTCCACGCCATCTTTAAATTAGTTGACAATTCCGTCGAATAATGGATAATGATAAGTCAGAAAACAGGAGGGAGATAAATCATCTGGTTGAATATACCAGAATAACAATCATGCTCTCAATGTAAACAAACAAAGACCCTCGCCACTTTGGCCATGCTATCATCTTGCTGCAACCATCAGGAAGAAGGTACAGGAGCCGGGGAACTTTTGCCTCCAGGTTTGAGAACAGCTTCCTCCAACCGTCTGGTTCTTGAACCATTCCGCAAAACCCTAAATATAATCTTATCTCAGCACCAAACCATTACACACTTTTGAACAAAGTGCTGACTCAGCAGGTCAGGCAGTATCTCTGGAGAACACAGGTAGGCAATGTTTTGAGTCGTGGCCCTTTTCTACGTTACATACTTTTCTCTGCATGCTTTGTTTTTTGCTGTATCATAGTCTCGTTTACTTAGAATAACTGATAATTTATTGTATATTTATTTTTGTTATTGTTACATCTAATGTGGATGTAAAGCCGCAGCAAGTTAGAATTTCATTGTTCTAGTTCATATCCAGTGCATTTACCATATAAACACTCCTGAATCTTAAATGTCATATTATTCCGTCACTCTCCATCTTCAATTGGTGGATTTAAATACAATTACTAGACGGAGGCTCAGACCAATTTAAAACACGAATCTGGATAGCAATAATTAACAAATAGGTTTGTGAACAAAATTATTTGGAGTAATTACAAGTTTTGAAATGCTAAACTTTTTTTTAAATCCACTATACTCTGCGAAAACTTTCAGATTCATCCTTGGAGTACCCACTCATCTAATGGATTGTCAAAAGTTTTAGTTCAGTATTTAGACTAACTTCAGACTCAGTCTCTGAGTTGATATGGAAAAATAGCTTCATGAATATAGAATTGTCTAATAAATAAACTTGAACAAATCATACCATTGCCCCCACACGGGTAGTCCCAAATAAAGTTGACCATTGTCAATCACCGATGAAATCCAGAATTAAGTGAAACTCTGCAGTTTATTGATCTCTACTAGCTACACTGCTTCTGGTCCAGATCTCCAGATCCTTTCTTGTTCCTTCACCTCTTCGAAGACCTGGGTTAAGAAAGATTTGCTGCTGCACTATTTGTGGTGTGAGAGATGTTGGTGCATTACTTTTTTAAAAATGGGGTGGCACATCAGCTACCACACAGACTTAACAAACCAAAGGCTTAGTCCAATACCCAGGATGATTCGAGACCAAGTTCTCCGGCACAGATTTGGCACGTTTATGTTTTCATGTCCACATGTGATCTTGCCTGCACCCCTTAATTTTCCTCTTGCACTGCTTCAGTCCCATCATCTCTGACCACCTCCACTCTTCCCCATCGCTCCCTCAGCAGTTGTACAGGCCTAGCTCAGTCGATCAAACCTCTCCCAGAAAATGTCTGGGGAATGCTCCAACAACAGAATGGCACTACATTATATCAGCAGATTGCAGTCTCTGTGTTTTGCCGGTGGGATGGTGGTTCCTTATGCATGATTTCCCAGCTGACAGGCACATTCATTTTGGAGAAGCAGGAACATTTCAATCAGCTGCCATTATCCCTCAGCATAAAAAAAAATCCTAAATGTATATGCTTCTATCTCCCAGGCTGCTTTTAAACTACCATGAATATTTTAGTTTGTATCTTTAATGTAACTTTTTTATTTTTAGATCCTGATGTGCAAATATTGGCCAAACTTTAATGTTAGTTATATCTAGTTTGTATAATTAATTTACTTAAAGTGGATTGCATCCAGTAATCAAAACACCAATGAATGATCTCATGACCAAATATACTTTAACATAAAGAATTCTGTCCAGGATAAATTGGTTCACTTTAAAATCTATTTTCCTCTTTGTTTGATCATGTTTTCATCAACCTTTTGCATTGTCAGTAAAAAAGACTTAAAACTCAAAAAGGAATATTACAAATGCTGATAAAACCAACTTTAGATTTCAGATTTTCATCCTGCCCTAACTATTATATAGGCATGAATTATTTGTTAATCCTCTCATCTGGATTTATTTTGTACATGATAGTTTATTTGAATTAAGAAGACAGATTCTCTACTGTTACCCAATTTGAAGAAACTATAATATTGACTTCCTTTAAATTTATTTTTCATTTGAAACTAACTTTTTCTCAGGATATGTATTTTTTACTATTATTAAAGCAACCAAAGAGAATGTTGCTACCACAGTCAGCACTGTTCGAAGTGCTCTAAACCAATTTGGATAACCTGGGAGTAAGTTTAAGTCATAATGTAATGCTATACCAAGACCCATGATAACCAAAATAGCTGCCTCTGTGAGATTGTCATGAAAAAGTAGGGCTATCCAGGCAAGTAAAGGAGGAACCAAACTGTTTCCCAGATTCAGCCAGTCAGGTTTTGCAGGGCTGTTTTCTGGAATTGAAAATCCCCACCGTACTCCTCCAAGAAAAGAGAGTATTGCTGCTCCATATGCTATTTGGGCAAAAGCTACTTCAGGGAAATATGTTTCCGTAATGGCCATGATCAGAGGAGCCGAGACAAAAGGAATTAATCCACCACAACCAAGATAGAGGGCAGCTTTGGGACTGTTCTTCAGTTCTTTAAAGTCATATCTTATCAAGTCTAATTCACGTTTCTCTGGTTCCTGTACTTTCTTCATCTTGGATGCTTGAGAGGACACATGAAAAGAGCTCATCTGAATTCGGGAAGTTGCTGATCTTTCGAGACACTTAATGTTTTGGTGCAAAGGAATTCTTTGCATATAAGGCATCAATAAATGATAGGTAGTGATTTTTCTCGATTCATTTGGAAACCATGATCTCAATTTCTCAATCTGGAATACACAGCAAAAATAATTAGTAAAATTAGTATATGTTATTCTGTTTGGCTGCAAAACATGAATCCAAAATTCATGATAAACTTTCAAAACAAATCTCAATCGTCCGCAAACTAGGTTTGCAAAAAAAATTGTTTTCTGAATTAAATATAGAACACATTTTTCAGAATTAAAAACTACAAATAATCAGTTTCACACATGGAATTGTTTAATACCGTTTCTGCGGACGACAGAAAGTTCAACGGACTGAATTAACAAATTTATCGACTTTTGGTTTGCTGGGTAATTAATAAATAACAAAAAACATTAATCAAATATACAAGCACTAGAAGTGTTTCCATACACATCAAAACAGTACCATTGGAAGCTAGAGGAAGAACTGAAATAGACTGTTTCATGTTTCCCACAATAGGTCACGTACAGCTTGAACTCATCTAAGTTCCCAAGGTCACGCCTTTCATCTGGTGAGGGGTGCAGTGGTAGAGTTGCTGCCCTACAGCGGCAAATGTGCAGGTTTGTAGGTTAATTGGCTTCTGTAAATTGCCCCTAATGTGTAGGATGCAAAACTGGAATAGCGTAGAACTAGTGTACGGGTGGTTGTTGGTTGGTGTGGTCTCGGTGGGCTGAAGTGCCCGTTTCCATGCTGTATCTCCAAATGAAAGTGAATGGAATTGAAGGTACAGTGGCGCAGCGGTAGAGTTGCTGCCTCACACCACTAGAGACCCGGCAGTTTCCTCCCACACTCCAAAGATGTAACGATTTGCAGGTTAATTGGCTTTGGTAAAAGATTGTAAATTGTCCCTAGTGTGTAGGATAGTGTTAGTGTGCGGGGTGATCACTGTTAGCACGGACGTGGTGGGCCAAAGGGCCTGTTTTTATGCTGTATCTCATTGTGACAATAAGTTGCTCAATGTGCAAACATGTTCAGCAAGGTGAATGAATGTGTTAATGGAGAGGAACTGGTCGTCCTCTGTTCAAGGAAGAAGCTGAACAGAGGACAATTATATATTTCTTGTATGTGATGCAGGTTTTGAGGAATAAAACATCCATGGCAAAGATGAAGCAGATGGACTAGCATAAGGATGGAGCTCAAATAGGTATCATGGGATTGGACACGACTCTGGGGAAAAAATTATTTGCGTCCAGGTTGGAAGAAATAGGTTTCATTAAAGGGTGCGTGCAAGCTGAAACAATATATTTATCTGCACAGCTCTGGCTAAACATCTGCAATATTTCCACGAATAGTAGCTCTACTCAATAACCAAAAATCTGTAGCCTCCTTTTGCTCTGGTATTTTATTTCATTCACATGTATAATCAATAATGTTTTATTATTAATGTTTAATGTTTTATGTGTCATTCCTAACTGTCACTGTATGTCGTTGTCACTTGCGGGCAGAGCACCAAGGCAAATTCCTTGTATGTGAATGCTTGGCCAATAAACTTATTAATTCATTCATTCATTCATTTTCTCTCTTAACTAACCACCTCATCTTTTGGCTATTTCCCCACAGCTCTGACCCACTTTTCATAGCTTTTACAAATTCTTTAGTTCGCTCATACGAACTGAGCCTATCAACCAGGTGGTTTCAGCAAACAGTTTATCTTCATGGCAACCCTGACTCTCAACCCCATCAGTGATAGTCTGTTTGCCCAATCTATGTCTTCACAATTCTCTCTGCAGCTTAAAGCTAATTGGCTTTCTCACTTTCCCGTTCTGACAAAGGGTAACCTGTGTCTGTTTCTTTCTCCAAACTTTCTTTTGAATGCATCCAGTGAATCAGCCTCCACTGCCTTCTGAGGCAGAGAATTCCACAAATTCACAACTCTCTGTTCTAAATGGCCTACCCTTTATTCTTAAACTGTGGCCCCTGGTTCTGGACTCCCCCAACATCGGGAACATGGTTCCTGCATCTAGCGTGTCGTGTCCAATCCCTTAATAATTTTATATGTTTCTATAAGGTTCCCTCTCATCCTTCTAAATTCCAGTGAATGCAAGCCCAATCATTCCATTGTTTCATCATATGACAGTCGTGCCATCCTGGCAATTAACCCCGTGAACCTACGCTGCACTCCCTGAATAGAAAAAATGTCCTTCCTCAAATTAGGAGACCAAAACTGCACACAATATTCTAGGTGTGGTCTCACCAGGGCTATGTGGAACTTCAGAAGGACCTCTTTGCTCCTATACTCTACTCCTCTCGTTATGTAGGCCAACATGCCATTAGCTTTCTTTACTGTCTGTTCTAAAATGCTTCCAATAGTTTTTTTCTGGGTTTCTTGCAACATAACTCTGTACTCATACCTATTGCTAAAATATTATATCAATAATTGCATCCATTGTAGATGGGAACTCTGCAGCTCTTTCTCTAAATGCCTGTTAAACCAAAGGTTCCCATCACCTTCAGTTTTGTAACACCCTTCTACCTTTTACCAATCCCCATTAAGTAGTTTGTTACATTAAAAAATATCATGTTGATGTTTTTGTTGTCTAGAGACAAGAAATACTTTTCTTCAAGAAGCAAGAGAGCAAATCATAATCTAAAACTCTGACAAATTATACTTATATGCTGTGTTACTGCTATCTCATCCCATCTGCTTTATTTTGAAATTGACTATTTCCCAGTGTATGATTATTCTGCAACTTAAAAGTTTCTGTAGTTTCAGTTTGGTTCATTTGTTAATCTTTTTTATTCCATTTTTTGCACATTTATGAGTTAATATTATACCTCTATTCTGCTGATTGTCATTGAAAAAGTTGCATGCTTTAACATAACTCTGAAATCCAGTCTGTATTGTGCTGATAATTCTGTTCTTGAAACTTGTTTAACACTTACTTTCTTGGTTGTTTGGAAACATCTCTGCATTAAAGAAACAAACATGTTGAGTCCTGGACACCTGGAGAAATGAAATGAGATCTTAATGTGTCTCTACAATTAGACAATAGACAATGGGTGCAGGAGTAGGCCATTCGGCACTTCGAGCCAGCACACCGCCATTCAATATGATCATGGCTGATCATCCACAATCAGTACGCCGTTGCTGCCTTCTCGTCACATCCTCCAACTCCGCTATCTTTAAGAGCTCTACTAACTTTCTCTTGAAATCATCCAGAGAATTGGCCTCCACTGCCTTTTGAGGCAGAGAATCCCACAGATTCACAACTCTCTGGGTGAAAAAGATCTGCACTAGCAATGGTTGTTAGTTATTAAAAACCTCATAAAAGGTTTCTATCCAGACCATCTCCAGGTGGTCAAACAGGGGTTTGGCTTATGCAAAAGTAGATACTATATCTTCTATCTCCCTCCACTAGGGCTGCTACTACATTAGCAGCCAGGGTCATGTACGTTCCACTGGACCACACCCTAGCGGCTGCAGGATGGTCAAGCAAATGAACTTTCCAATATTTTATAATAACCCATTGCCAGACCAGGGGTATTTGCCAAATTCCATTTATGCTTTGTATTATAGTTTCCACCAGGATGGAAGGGGTCACTATTATTCTCCTTTGATGATTAAAGCATCAGCATTTTTAACAAACTATGTCATGGCTGAATGCATTAATCTTTTTCACTCATCCGTGGTCAATTGATGCAGTGTGTGACGCCTGGACTTGTATCCGGCATGAAATCACAGAGCTTTGAAGTCTTCACGGAATCACTCACGTGACTCCGAAATGAAATAGTACGATTAAATGAGAACTTACCAGTTTGAAGTTTGATCTTTATTTTATGAGGAGTTACGATGAGCGATTACGTGCCCACCACTCCCAACCCTCGTATCATAAAGGTCATCTGGTAGTTCTCTCCAATCTTACTATATTCAGGTCAACAACTGTTATCTGTGATTTCACACAGTTGCTTTGAAGATTGACGCGCATGCGGGCTGGTGGCTTCTTCACATAATCGCTCAATGTAACTCCTTATAAAATAAAGATCAAACTACAAACTGGTAAGTTCTCATTTAATCTTACTATTCTTAAACTGTGGCCCCTGGTTCTGGATTCTTCCAACATCAGGAACATGTTTCCTGTAACTAGTTTAAAGATTATTATTCTATAGATGAAAGAATTAAGATTTTTATAAATTTATATTGACAGTTTCATAATCATTGATAATAAGCTTCAACTTAACTTTTATCGCTCTAAACGCTTTAATTTTCCCATTTGATACATATTCCCATTACTGATTATCAGAGGAAGCAGATTCTCTATTGCTGTTTAATTCTAATATTTAATTAGTTTCCTTAAGTCAAATGGCCCAATCCTGTTCATGTTTTTTTTATGTTCTTACATTGGAATTGGTACCTTTTTGTTTCTATCTCACATTTTGTGTTCATGACACATTTTGGGTGCAGGGATGCAATTTATCTTGTATTGAATTCATCATGTGGGAAAATCACAAACAACGATTTAAATAATATTACAAATATAGCTGCAAGCCATAACTCAACAAAATAATTATATTTAAAAGTAAACAGTCATAGAATTAGAGCATAGATATAGGCCTTTCAGCCCTACTCATCCATGCCGACCCAGTTGTCTCAGTGACCTAGTGACATTTGCCTGTTTTTGGCCCATATCCCTCTTAACTGAGATGCAGTCGAGAATGCATCTCAGTGCTGGGCATTTCTTTACTATCTGTTTCGGCTGCCTGGACCTTATCAAATCACAATCTGGCCAGAAAATCAGGGTTTTCAGTTGGATGGCTAGGAATTTAATCCAAGTATTGAATATTTTAGAACATGTACTCCCACTGAGTTCAAACAAAGTCGCAAGAAACAACATTGACAGCCCAAGGCACAGCTTCACCGACACGAGCTGAGTTTTGGTCTGGGTCCAAACTTATTTGGCGTTCATTTAAATTATCTTGGTACTTTAGTACTGATTACCTTTTTCTCCCCTTCCCAATATCGCATTTTCTTTGCTTCATATGCTCGCATAGGTTGTCTGTCTTCCTTTGAAGAAAGCCCTGTCAATCTTTTCACATTTTTGTCGGTCTTGATATTGCTACATAAAAGCTATTTAACTGAAGCATTCTTCAGTTTTAGTTTCAATTCTTCTACCTTTCCTTCCAACAATTCTACTTTGTCTGTCAGTTTGTTTTTATCATTCTGTTTTTGGATGCATCCCGTCCAATAACAGTTCTCTTGACAGCTGCATTTGTACACATAAGCATGATCTACAGCGGGGGTGGGGAACCTTTTCATGTTGGAATGCAACATTAACTTAACTGTAATCTAATAAGGCCGCATCCAAGAAACTTCAATTAGATATACTTCAAAATGTACAATAGTTTGTAAAAATCTAATTACTAACTATGCAGCAACTGTGCAGGGAATTGCACAGTGGATATTTAGGGTCAGGATCTTTATCCGGATTGATGGAGTAAAGTAGTGAGAGCTGGTAGGAGAGATGAGAAGGGGCAGATCAAGAACTAGCAAATGATAAGTGGATCCAGATTACAATTGATTGATTTGCAGCAGTAGCCATTCCACCCCTTTTGCCTGCATGGACTGTGTCAAGCCACGTTAGAATGCTATACACTCTCTGTTTCATCTTCCACAAAGTCAAGAAGCCTTTGTGGAAGATGAAACACAGTTAACATTTCAGACCAAAAAACTAAAAATTAAGATGAAGCAAGCTTTGGCTTTCTGCTTCATGGGAGGTTTGTAACCTCCCCGATCTCACCTTACAACATCTGTATTATGGCCCAGCTGTTGACTGTCTTCTTGGACCTCACAGCTGCATATGATACCGTCTGGCTGTGTGGGCTACACATGAAGCTTCTGGAAACCATCCCAGACAAGCACATGGTGAGCTTCATCATGGAGATGCTGAGCAACCACAGCGTCAGGCTGCACACCAGCAACGGGCAATGCAGCAGGGTGAGGAAACTTAAGAACGGCGTCCCACAGGGCTCAGTGCTGGCACCAATGCTGTTCAACATCTACATCCATGACCTGCCTGCAACCCAGTCAAAGAAGTATGGCTATGCTGATGATCTGGCCTTCCTGGGAAGCAGCAGAAGAGGGCCTCTCTGAAGACATGAACATCCTGTCTTCATACCTGAGAAACTGGCACCTCAAGCTCAGCATGTGTAAGACAACATCTTCTATGTTCTACCTCAACAACAGGGAAGCGACCTGCGAGATGAAAGTCACGGTGGATAATGCCCGGTTACGGTCCCAGCCTGTCCTCACGTACCTCGGTGTGAAGCTCAACAGAACGTTGTAATTCAAACAAAGCCTGGAAGGTGCCAAGGCAAAGACAAGCGCCTGTGCTGCACTGATATGCCGCCTGCGCATGCCCACAGTGGCCCTGGTGTTCTCAGCCGCCGAGTACTGTGCCCTGGTCTGGTTCCGTAGCCCTCACGCCAAGAAGCTGGATGCTGCCCTCAACAGCACCCTGCGGACTGTCTCCGGATGCCTACGTGCCACCCCAGTAAACCAACTGCCCGTCCTCGCTGGTATCGCCCCAGCCAACATCAGACGAGAAGCACCCACGCTGGCCCTCTCTCGAAAGGCGCAGATCAGTGAATCCCACCTCCTCCATCAGATAGTCACAGAGACAACACGACGAGTGCACCTCAAGTCATGGCACCCCTTTGCCACGCAAGCTGCTCTGCACAACACCGGCTGACACTCCTAAGGCCGCCTGGGTCAAGGCGAGATGGAGAGACCAGTGGAAGTCATTGGAACCATCTAGGCTACACCATTACATCAATGACCCCATGGACATCCCTGGCCAGGACTTGCCCCGAAAGCAGTGGACAGCCCTCAACCTCTTGAGGGTGGGCGTCGGACGCTATGGAGTAGCGATGAAGAGGTGGGGCCTCGTGGACAGCGCCTCCTGTGAGTGTGGGGACCCAACACAGACAGTGGAGCACAGTCACCAGTTGCCCCAAACACCGGCCACCGAATGGTGAACGAGGTCTGATTAACCTGGACGATGACACGTTGGCCTGGCTCGCCTCAACGGAGCTGCTGGTCTAAAAGACATACGACAGAAGAAGAACCAGAGAGCAGTGCTGAACTACTATGTACCTCATTGGTGACCCTTGCACTATCCTTGATCTGACTTTGCTGGCTTTACCTTGCACAAAACGTTATTCCCTTATCTATCTTAACACTGTAAATGGCTCAACTGTAATAATGTTTTGTCTTAGTGCTGACTGATTAGCACACAAAAGCTTTTTACTGTATCTCAGTACACGAGACAATAAACTAAACTAAAGGTGTACCACACCAGTCAAATTCCCCATCTATCACTCTCTCAGTATTTTGTCTTTTTTTAAGCTAATAAAATAGTGATTCAATCAAGCCAAATACAAATATAATAGGTAGAGTAAATGAACAAAGGAAAAGTTTGCTTGATCATATTCTATATCCCTCCCTTCTCTGACTGTTCACTGTCAAAGATCCTTCGCTGACCATGAATCATCTCATCTGGTGAGTATACTGATCTCATCAGTGTGGCCGAGATTGATCTTTCCCATGGCATAATGCCTTATTTCAGTGGGTGTTACATGCTCTCTGTGCATAATCTATAGATGTGTTAGATCATAAGTGATAGGAGTAGAATTAGGCCAATTGGCCCATCAAGTCTACTCCGCCATTCAATCATGGCTGATCTATCTTTCCCTGCTAACCCCATTCTCCTGCCTTCTTCCCATAACCTCTGCAACTGTACTAATCAAGAATCCATCTCTGCCTTAAATATATCCACTGACTTGGCCTCCACACCCTTCTGTAGCAAAGAATTCCACAGATTCACCACCCCATGAGTAAATAAATTCCTCATCTCCTTCCTAAAATTACGTCTTTTAATTCTGAGGTTATGACCTCTAGTCCTAGACTCCCACGAGTGGAATCGTCCACTCTATCCAGGTTTTTCAGAGCTATCCCAAACCAGGGACTGTGCTCACCGAGTGAGGATGACTGCTCTTTCTGTGGCCACAAATGCGCTCGCCCAGTGAGCGTAACTGATCTCCAGGGTTACCCATTGCCTGTAATGGTCCCCTCCTTGGTCATGAGCATCACTGGCCCTTCATTGGGAGTGAACCTTTCTCACAGGGTTGGTGTCATGGATCATTCCATGATCGTGAACAAGACGAACGTAAAACGCAAATCCTTACCTCCGCCGATAAAAAAAAAAGCCACTTTCAATTTGCCAAAGAACAAAAGAATATCGCATACACCATTAAAACTGCATCCCACACACACGTGAAACTCAAAGAGCAACCTTGGAAGCAACAAATTCACCGATGCATACTGTCGCCCGGGTAAACGCACCGGCCGGCAACATCAGAATCAGAGATCGGTTCCGGGCATTGCATTGAGCTGTTGAATATGCAAGTAATTGTTCAGAAATTGAATGATTGATAATTTGAATTATCTTCCCGCGTGATAAATTTAGTTGTGAGCCACAAAGGAAAAACAAAGATTCCTGGGCAGTGATTAGGTTGAGCAGCAGGAGCATTGATAATTTGGGAGATTTGCGTCTTCTGTTTTACTTAGGGCTTTTTTGTTCTATCGTAAATGGACTCAAGGTTCTCAATGCCACCTTGAATGGTCCTTCTATATTTTGAACTGTCGAGCAAGCCATCCTTGATGCCTAAGAAAACGTTATTTTTCTGGACATTGCTGTAAAATATGTTTTTTTTCCATTTTGGTATGTCCTGTTTCAGATTGCCTCCAAAGAAGTGTTAATTCAACAAATCGTTCTTGACTATTGTTGATGAGTGCATGAAGCTGTTTGAATAGTACTCGAATGGAACCGAACTTCCTTCAACTTCTGAACACCAGCAACTTGAAAAAAACTTGAAAACAAGAAAAGCATACTAACTTGACCCATTCAGTGTCAATCTGCATCAATTTCTTTTCCCAAAAGGTGAAGTATATTACACCTCACAATTTGCTTCATTATACTTTATAAAAATATGGATTCTGTTTTCACACACACACCAATTTCCACAAAAGTTGAGATGGTGCATTCACTCTTTCCACAGGTTGTAAGTAGCAGTAAACAGGTATCTCCACAGTGATTGCTTTGGAACCAGGTTACATTTCAGATCAAACCAGGGAAAACATTTCCTATGAACTTGACTGCATGTTAATATGAAAAGCCCATCTTATAAGAGACGCCGCACTTTCATAACCTTAACACAATAATCGTAACTTATAACAGTTTTCCGACACCAAATAAACAGAGGGAACACGACAACATCGAGAAATGCCGATCCCTAATGCATTGGTAGTTAAATAAATAAAAATATTTTGTTTTGCCATCTCGTTTCAGGTGAGAAAGGCAAGTCACACAACTGGGGGGGGGGCGTGCTGGCGATTGCACTCAAAGATAATCGCACTACTCTTGCACTGGAGGCCACCTCCCTTCCTTCAGAGTTCCAATCGCTTGTGACGCCGGAGAGCCTGACGGAGCACGTGACCCTGCTGCGAACGCTTCCTTCCGCCCCCCCCCCCCCGTGTACGCGTGCACGAGGAGCGTCTCAGGACGACCGAGAGCAGGCACGAGCACGCGGAGCGTCTGAGGGGAGAACGAGCGAAGGCACGAGCACGCGGAGCGTCTGAGGGGAGAACGAGCGGAGGCACGGGCACGCGGAGCGTTTGAGGGGAGAACGAGCGCGGGCACGAGCACGCGGAGTGTCGAGTGCGAGCAACGAAGGGGGGCGGGGGAGAGAGAGAGAGAAAAAACTGCGGCGCAGAGCTGTGGGCAGTAGGAGAGAGAGAGAGAGTGTGTGCACAGCAGTAGAGTCGATGATTATAAACAAAACAAAACACCTCGGAAATACCTTGGTTAGGGAGACAGAGAAAAGAAAAAGCTCCAGGCCCTGAAGTAAGGGACCGACGCTGACCCATTGCCTCCTTCCCCGTGTAGGTAGGCAGCCAATGTTATTACCCTGCAGCTGCTTTGTCGCCATTTTGGCTCAGTGTTTGTTGTTATTATCATCGTGGGCTTCACCAGCCGCCTTACGCCGTCCTCTGCCTTTTATTGTCGTTGCATTTTATAACCAAATGTGCAATTAATTTTATCTTTTTCTCCATTGTGCCGTGCAACCTGTGCTAAATGTAACGGAAGGTTTCTCCAGCGTCAGTTTATTCGTGTTTTGTGGCATTTGTTTTGTGGCCTAAACTTGCGCCATATATTTGTTAGTCCACAGTTCCTATTTGTGCACCGCAAAGTGGATTGTTGGAAATCTACTTTTGTATAATATTTTCTTTTGACGTGGGGTATGGTAGCGGCTTGTCTATTAGGACTGAGATAGAATTATTATTGTGGAAGCTGGAACCTTTTGATTTGGGTTTCTTTTACTTATAAACATGAACTCCCCGCAAATTATATGTTCAATACGGTCCTGTTTGTTCTCGTCTGTGGACTTTGCCAGAAATGGCAGCCGTAGATGGCTATGTGGAATATTATCTCTCCCCTCGCGTGAAGGATCCTAAACCATTTACATTTTTAGGTCATATATTTATATGATGGTATGATAATTCATTTCCATTGCAGTCTTTTGCAATTGTTTACATCGACTTCTAATTATATTCACAACTCTTAAATTATTTATGGAAGTTTTATTCTAATTTTATCTGCTTCTATGTATGTCATTGACATGTTAATTTCAGTGGAACTAACAAACTGTAATAGTTTCAAAATGTATTTTGTGTTTTTTACTTATTTGGATTAATGAGTTGTAGAGAGCAAGCTTACAAAATTGTATACTTTAAATGTGACTAGAATAGTCTTTCGGAGTGTTGACCTTTTTATTACCTCAGCATCACAATAAAATTATGGAGAAAGCTCCCAATATTTATTCATGCATAGGCAACACATTATACTTAAAACTATCTTGGTGGTTTCTGTCATTAAGATGTATTATAACCTTGCATGGTAATTAATGAACCAAAACATTAATGGAGTATTTTTTCCATTTTTAGCCATATTATCAAGAGTGAAGAGTTTCCATTCCCCTGTTAGTATGCAGTACTATTATTAATCATCTGTATCTGTTTCTAACAGTTCATCTTCTACCGTTGCCCTGAATTTGTATCAAGGATACAATGCTGAATCCATGCTGAAATTGACATGATAGAAAAATACTAATTCTCAATCAGGTGGAAGGTTATATATTACCATATGAACATTGGCCCTTGAAATTTATGGCAACTTAGATCAAAGCCATCTCCACAATTCCTAGTTATCATTTCTTTCACATGTCCATTAACTCCCCCTGTTTCTCTCATCGGGCACATGTGTAAGGATAACTTGCAGTCACCAATTATCCAAACAATCGGGGGGTATGGAGGAAACGGGAGTATTTGGGCAAAATCTATCTGATCACACGAGAATGCACCAAAGGTAAGAATCAAGCCATGTTGTTGGAGATGCAAGACAGCAGTACCTGCAAGAGGTGGCCAATGTTGCATGGGATAGATCCATAAAGTAATTTGTAAATTAGCATTTTGATTTGCTAGCCAAGACACCATTGGAATATTACAACAGTAAAAATGACAGAGAATGAAAGTGGGGTCTAGTGTGAGAGTGGTAGTTTGGAAAAAGTTATCATATTTACTACAATGTTGAAGATTGGTTTATGTTTTGAAAAGAAGACATAGGTAGGTGGATTTTCGTAGAACATTTCGTATATATATTAGAATTGGATCAGTTTGATGCAGGAAAAATGTTCCCAATGTTGGGGGAGTCCAGAACCAGGGGTCACAGTTTAAGAATAAGGGGTAGGTTCTTTAGGACAGATGAGGAAACACTTTTTCACCCAGAGAGTTGGAAATCTGTGGAGTTCTCTGCCACAGAAGGCAGTGGAGGACAATTCACTGGCTGTTTTCAAGAGAGAGTTAGATATAGCTGTTGGGGCTAACAAAATCTAGGGATATGGGGAGAAAGCAGGGACGGAGTACTGTTTTTGGAATGTCAGCCATGATCATATTGAATGGCTCGAGGGGCCGAATGACCTACTTGTGCATCTATTTTCTATGTTTCTATTATAGGTTGATGCAACGTTTAAGAAACATTTGGACAGGTACATGGATAGGAATGGTTTGGAGGGATATGGGTCAAACGCAGGTAGGTCGGACTAGTGTAGATAGGGCAGTTTGGTCGACATGGGAAAGTTGGTCCGAAAAGCCTGTTTCCAGGCTGTATGACTATTTAATTACAGTCACTTTGAGCAGAGGGAAATTTGGTGACAATAAAAATGGTGACTTTGGTGAGCTCAGACGCATGTCACTTGATTTGCATCCCATCTATTATTGTAGAAATAAGGAACTGCAGATGCTGGTTTATAAAAAATATATATACAAAGTGCTGGAGTAACTCAGCAGATCAGACAGCATCTCTGAAGAACATGGCTGGGTGAAAGGTCCTGACCCAAAACCTAACCTATCCATATTCTCCAGAGATGCCGCCTGGCTCGCTGAGTTACTCCAGCACTTTTTGTCTTTTTTTCCTCCTATCTTTTATCTCAACCTTGAGCATACACAACTGCTGATCATCCACAGTCCTTTGTTGTAGAGAATTTCAGTCGAGAAATCTCTCATCTGGATTTAAATAGTAGATGACCTTGACCGTACCCGTGAATCCGGGTTCTGGAACCATCAGAAACAGCGTATCAACATCTAGTTGTCAATCTCTTTCACAGTTTGCATAAATTAATACAGAAATCTCTTTCTACAATGATCTCGTGAATCTTTTGCGTGGTTTTAAACCAGATATTTTCTTTATGTTATTGGTATTAATATCAGTTTATTATTGTCGTGTGTATTAATATACAGTGAAGAACATTGTTTTGCATGCAATCCAGGCAAATAATGCCATATGGGAGTACATCAATTAGTGCAGAATAGTGTTACAGGTAAATTTTAAAAATTCAAACGCCGCAATGAGGCAGAGTAAAAGATCAGAAATTCATCACTGGCATGAGATCTGTCCCAGATTCTTAACAGTGGGGAAGAGGTTTTTTGCTCATTTCATAGATACAGAATGACCGACCAACTCAATGCTGATTAAAGATGACCTGTACACTAGTTTTATGTTTCCCAGTTACGCATCCAGCACCCTAGGGGCAATTAAAAAAAAGCCAATTAACCTACAAACCCGCACATCTTTGGAATGTGGGAGAAAACTGGTGCATCCAGGGAAAATCCACGGAGAATGTGCAAACTCCACACAGACAGCACCCGTAGTCAGGATCGAAACTGGGCCTCTAATACTGTAAGATAGGAACTCTACCGCTGCCCAACTGTCCCTGTTCCTGAATCTTGTGGTACATGCCTTCAAACATTGTATCTGTAAAGGCCTTGCAGTATGGAGATGTGTTCTCTCTCATATTATTGTATGTAGCCACAAGGCTTTTTTAATCTTGCACTCCAACCCCTTGCAGTGAAGGACAGCATACCACTTTGCCTAACTAATTGTATTCTGTGCTTGCGTGATAACTTTTTGAATCATGCAAATCTACGTATTGAGTTCATTTTGCCAATATTAATTGGTTTTTCATTCTTAACATTTTTTCTAATATTTATCTACTTTGGTGAATGATTGCACATTTTCCACATTATTCTGACTGTCACTGCTCACTTATTTCAAATGTCCGTAAACTTGTTCCTCATAACTTACTTTCTTTTCTTCTTTTTGAGTTATAAGAAAAGGTAGGTACATTGTTGATTTTAGTCAAAAAGACAACATAGTATCTTGTGGTGTATAGTATATGTGGGGTGGGAGGGGTGTGTGTAGACGGGGAGGTGGAGGGGGGGGAAAGAGGGTGGTGTGGGGGGAGGGCTGTGTGTGGCCGGGGGGAGGGGGAGTAGTTGTGGGGGGAGAGGGGTGTGTGGGCGGGGGGTGAGCTCTGAGAAAAGACGGTGGAAGAACCATGGGGAGAGGGGGGCGTCACGGGGGAGGAGCCAGCGAGGGGGTCCAGGGGGGTAGTGGCTGGAATCTGCTGTGCGATATGGACGCACAGCGGGTGCTGGTCGCTGGTCGTTCTCCGCCGGGATCAAAGTCTCTGCTGTCTTTTTGGCAACAACAGCGATTCCGGGCTGGGCTCGGTCTCCGACGCTGGGCTGGGTTGGGTCTCCCATGCTGGGCTGGGTCTCTGATGCGGGGCTGGGCTGCTTCGGCTCCCTCTGAAAGTCTGGTTGGAAACCTCCGCCGGCCACCCTCAGCTCTAGTAAAGACATGGTGGCGCAGGAAGGGGTGGGCCGTCCCAAGGAATGACAGGGGAAGGGACTAATCCGTGCGGCGCTGACTGGCAGGAGAAGAGATCGATCTGCGCATGCGCGTTTTTAAGGTTTTTCTACGGCGTTCAACCGATCGGAACGAAACTTGGTGCACTCGCAGCACAAGAGAACGGTGATTGAACTGGCGTAAAATCGTAGCGCTATCGCAAACTGTTTTTGCGCAAATAGAAAGGCTGTCGAAACGGAAGATAACAAGATCAGAGTTTTAGTTATGTATGTATAGATAGATGGATACAAACAAACATATTTTGCGCCCTTTATCAAACTTCTAATTGAATCCACTGTTACGAACTAAAGTAATGCTCAACAGACCTCACCAGTGGTTGATCTGAAATTGGTTACTGCATGGTAAATGGGATTTTATCAGGTTCAGAATTTCCCGTCATAATTCTGTCACTGAAATATGCTTCCAATTTTATCAAAATTAATCAGGAGCAAAGGAAATTGTAAAATATGTCTTACAATTGGACAAGGCTGTCAGCATGAACAAAACATAAGAGGTTCACTTCCAGTTATGAGCAGGTTCAAACCGAAAAGTCTGAGTCTTGTAGGTGTCACAATAATCTGTTTCTAGCAATTTTATGTAAACTGTTATATAAAACATTCCTACAATAAAAATATAGATCAATGGTAATTGCAGTTACATCATATCTGTAATGTTTCCTGTTAAATCAGTAACATCTTTATTTCACATAACAGCTTGAAGATGCTTTCAATATTGGACATCTGATTGTATGCTTAGGAGTGGGTTGGACCTTTACTATTCTAATAACAAGGTTGGCTACTGTTAAAAAAATATGTATTTTCATTTTGTCAGTGTAAAAGAAATCAAAAACTGCCGATGCTGGAAATTTGAAACCCAAACAAAACGCGAGAAGCGCCCAGCAGGTCAGGCAGCATCTGCAAAAAGAAAATTAAAATCTCAGGTGCTTTATTCTCTCCTAGTTCTACCTGCCTTGCTGTGTCTTTCCAACATTTTCTGTTTTTGTTTCATTTTGTCACATATGGTTGGAAAAAAATTGTGATTTCCTAATTTCAATATTTTTCACTAAGACTTAAAACCACAATTAACTGGTTTATTTAATTACAGCAATAATTTTTTACCACATTAACAATGAGGTCTTTATAATCTTTCATAAGTGATAGGAGCAGAATTAGGCCATTCGGCCCATCAAGTCTACTCCACCATTCAAACATGCCTGATATATCTCTCCCGCTTAATTCCATTCTCCTTTCTTCTCCCACAGATTCACCACCCTCTCACTAAAGAAATTCCTCCTCATCTCCTTCCTAAAGGACCATCCTTTAATTCTGATGCTATGACCTCTAGTCCTAGACTCTCCCACTAGTGGAAACATCCTCTCCACATCCACTCTGTCCAAGCCTTTCACTAGTCGGTTCGTTTTAATGAGGTCGCTCGCTCATTCTAAACTCCAGCGAGTACTTTCCACAGAGTGAATTGTCGATTTTCCTTAGTGTGTTGTGAATTCTGAGGACAGCGTTTTGTAACTAAATGGCCATGACAAGGGGCTCACCTGCATGCTATTAACAGGTGTATTTGTGTTGGATTTTATTATTTTTGTAATATTACTGCAGCTTGTCTGCAATGGGGATGACTTTCTTGGGATTAATGTTTTCTGGTTGCATAAAGTTTAACTTACTTGTGGGTAGACAAAAGTGCTGGAGAAACTCAGCGAGTGCAGCAGCATCTATGGAGCAAAGGAAATAGGCAACGTTTCGGGCCAAAACCCTTCTTCAGGCTCTGAAATTTCCAGCATCTGCAGTTCCTTCTTAAACACATTAACTTAATTGTGCAACTTAATTGTGTCTTGGTAGGTTACATTAGAAAATTACACTTTGCTTTTATCACAACACAGAAGGAAGCTGTTTGATCCAACAAGCCATTGTTGGTGTCCAGCAAAGCAATCCTACCCATTTCAGTCCCTTCTCTTATTTCCTTATAACCTACACATCTGCAGACTCCACACAGCCAAAGTGGAGTTCAGGATTGAACCCAGGTTCCTGGAGGTGTAAAGCAAGTCATCATCTACTGAACAAAAAGCTTCCATGTTTCTGTATCTGGATACAATCAACACAGATTTAAAAAGAACAAAACAGAAAATAATTGAAATAGTTGTCTAAAAAGTTATAGCCACAGCTAACAATGAGTTATGTAATGGAACTAATGAATGATAATTTCTTAGATTATATAGGTATTACTTGCCAAAATGTATTAGCTGGAAAAGATTTAAAAGAAAGATGCCTTATTGTGGGAGCCATAGCTATTTAAACTAAAGGGTTTGAGTTGATTGCTCCAAGTCTCTTGTCAAAGTTCGTTTCTTAAAAAGCAGATAGCAACAAACGTTAAAGATAGACCATGGCAATCTTTAATTGATTCGTCAGGTGGGAATGGCAAAGATTACTATGAGCACAAACGTTGCTCAGTGCTTCTCGGGCTCCCACTCACAGAACAAAGGAGAGTTAGCACAATTATACATTTTTCTTATCAGTAAAACACTCCTACCAAGTCTGAATATGGCATGACTGAAAGATTATGTAGCCTTTCACAATATAGGAAAGCTGGGTCCAAATCAAGCTCATCCAATAACAAGTTATTACTTATCTCTGGAGCGTCAGCTATTTTTTTTTTCAATCCTGGCTTCTTTATGGCCTTGAATGAAGCACATGTTATTTATGCATGCTGCCATCTTAATGTATTTATGGAAAGACAACCTGTCCTCCATATGGTGTTCCATATCATTTACAGAGTCATTCAGACGTGGCACCGAACCATTCTTTTGTTCTCCTTGTCCATACTTTTGTAGAAGAACAACTCAATTTTAGATTTGACTATTAGCTCTTTCACTCTTCATGATGTACTGTTGCAATCGCTATTATTACAAATTTGGTCATCAGTAAACTTGAATGCGGTGATTCAAAGGTCTTTTATTGTCACATGTACAAATTAGGGTACAGTGATATGCAAATTACCATGCAGCCATACAAGAAAAAAGCACCAAGGCACACACATACATAAAAGTTAACATAAACATCCACCACAGCGTATTCCTCACTGTGATGGAAGGCAAAAAAAGTCCAATCTTCTTCCTCTTTAATTCTCATGCAGTCGGGGCAGTCGAGCCATCCGTCGGGGCGGTTGAAGCTCCCACGTTGGGGCGGTTGAAACTCCCGCGGCTTGGAGCTCCCGATCGGTCTCTAAGCAGAGACCGCAGGCTCCCGCAGTTGGAGCTCCGAGGTCGATCCCTGACAAAAGGATCACGAGCTACACGATGGTAAGTATGCAGACTCCCACGGTGTAGCTCTCAAAGGTTGGTCTCCAGCATAGGCTGTCAACTGCTCGTTGTTGGACCGCAGTGCGGACTGAGATACGATATGGAAAAAAAATCGCATCTCCGTCGAGGTGGGAGATTAGAAAAAGGTTCCTCCAACTCCCCACGTAAAACAAGCTAAAGAACACAAAACTATATATTTAACACATACTATTTAAACACAAAGATGGAAAGGACATAGTGTTGGCGAGGCGCCACCCGGTGGTTAATGTGTTCATTGGTTTCCTTTAAGTAGTGTCCACCATTTTGAATAAACGCGAGCCGTATGTATCTTAAGAATATAGATACAGGGGAACATAAAGTATAGGTGATGACATGCTAAGTAGTTGTTTAATGTTGGTCTACCCAGAAGTAGCTTAGTTTGACCAGCTATAAGTAAAAGCCATCTGTTTTCTTTTTCTTAAAAGTAGAGAGCCCATTGAAAGTAAAGCCGGTCAAACTGGTTCTTGACTTGGACAGCGATTACATTATATAATTGTAGCACGAAGAAGCAGTCTAGTCCATCAGGCTTATCCGGCCACTTTAAAACAGTGAACCATTTAGGCCCATTGTCCTACCTCTGTTCATGATGCTTCAGCTTTATTTCTTTTTATGTACACTACCTGTTCTGTTTTGAGAATGTAGCTTTAAATCTGTGTCTATTATCTTATTAAGTAGTATCGGCCAGACGGGTAATTTATTATAAAGGAAAATCCCTCAACTATCCTCTGGATTTTCGAGTGAACTAATATCTGTAGCTTTTGGTTTTTATCCTTCCTGGCAGTAAAAAGTATAATTCCATCATAACTTTATAATAGCAAATACTCTTGATAGAATTGAATATCTCTAAATCTCTTCAGAAGCTTAAATGCAACCTCTTCAGTCTCTACAAAAATTAAAAAAATTATGGAAAACATAATTTATGGTAAATATCTGTTGCCACCATGACAGGGTTTAAACATCCTTTTTTTAATCAATTCCTAGATTTGAACCCATATCCTAACTGTGGAGTAACAACCAATTTATATATTGTTAGCAAAACTGCTGTTTTTTTTGTAAATTAATGCCATAAGCCAAAAATAACACTATGCTTTTATTTTTAGCAGCTGCTTATCTTGTTTTGCCACTTCATCAAATCTGAATATATAAATAAGTGTTCTTGTAACCCTTGAATATATTGCTTTTATTTAAAAATTTCTTCCAAATTATTTCTTCAAACCATTTAGCATTAAGTTGTTTGCTTATACAATGCAAGTATTTGTTATGAACTACTGTACACACTGACCATAGTTACAAACTTTATCATCTATGAACTTAAATGCAGTGATTCTAATGTGACCACTGGTTTTGATCACTGAGTATCATCCACCAGTTTGAATTGTAATCATACATCGCAATACTCTGATTTGCATCTTAGCCAATCATATATGCACACAGCCTCTGCTACTTAAATTCTATAAAATTCAAGACTGACAAATTTACTCTACTAAATCCAAACAGTAACCATAGGCAATCCCACATTTTTTCAAAGGAATCTCAAAAGTTACTGGCAGTGATTCATTGTTTTGACTAATTAGAAGTGTTTTCCATTGGTTTTGAGGGAAATCAATTTAATCAAATGAACATTGATATATTCACAATGTTACCTTGTAATACTTCTGAAAATGTTAGGCTTTGTTGCATGAAATCAAAATGAGCTTACACGTGGTGTGCTTAGCAAAATATCTGGCCTGGAAAAATGTATGCAGCATAGTTTCCTCTGATATACAAAATGTAATTAAGTATAAATAATGAAATGGGTATGTCCCAGTTTTTCGATGTCTTCAGCCCCATCTGTTATGAAGTGCATTGGTTGAGATTGTCAGATATGATTTCTTTCATAAAATGCTTGTTAATTGTCATATTTGCTCAAATAACAATTAATTGTGTCTCCTTTTCACAAACGCGTTTGAATTAGCTGGAATTTTTTTTGATTTTTATTTCGTCTGCAGTCCTGTTTTCTTGGGGATTTCTGTGTAGCAGAAGATGATGTAGAAAAGGGAGTTTTGGGACATTTTTGTCATGATGCTTGAGATATCACATGGGTTAGTCAACTGGTCCAACTGTCATTAGCGTGTATTCATAAACTTAAATTTGTGACTCCATTTCACTGTGTTAGATGACATGGATGTACCCAATAATTTCTCTAGTGAGGAATTCTACTATTTCTATTCCTATTTAGGCTATTCTTTATCAAGGATAGGTTCATAAATTAAGTCGCACTTGATTGGCTTTGTGCACCATCGTGGGCCAAATAGGCAGTATTTGTATATAAATTGGGTGACTTCCTTTTTCTTGCCTGGAACATTGATATTTGTATGTGAAAGAGGGGGGAAAATGCTTTTAATTTGTTTGCACTTATGTTCTGTAATCTGAGGTATTTAAATTAAAACTGGGAAAAGTTGATACTTCAAAACTGCATTCCAAAGCGTAATTCTTAAGAATGGTTTCCAAGTGCATTATTGGCCAGGTATGCATGCCTAAAAATGCCTAAACTGACTTGTTTACCTTGTGTGGATGCAGAGTCCATGTCACCAGCCCTCAACTTTCTCTTGTGTATGGTCTTGTTAGAAAGTAAAGGGTGATGATGCCTTTCTCTTAAATTCCTATGTTAGCTAGCAAAACGGAGGCCTACATTTTGCCATCTCTCAAAGCTGCCATTGATTTAACACTTTACCACCTCTCTACGTAGATAAAATTATAATTTAAAACTGAAGTAATTGATTATACATTTTAAGGAGTATCAGGACAATAATAACATTCAAGTCACACAAAAAAAATTTGGACAAGTCACTTGTCTTCCTAAATCTTTGCCTGCAAGTTCAAGAAAGCTAGAAAGCTAAGACAACTGACACAGCTGAAGACAGGGAAATCTCAGCAAGACTGGGAACCAGACTTTGCGCATATGCACAAACGTGGACATACACGCCCTCTGAGTACAACAGATGCCCAATGATCAAGCACACGTATAGCAGGGCTCGAAATTAACGGTTGCCTAGGTGCTAATGGCGACCTAAAGTCCCGCCGGGCAACCTAATAGCCGTGCCATTTTGCCTGGCTTGGCAAGCACCAAGGACATCTGCTGTTCAACTCTGAGCAGGCCCCCCTCTCTGTCACTTTCCGTCTCCGCCCGTCATCCGTGTCCGGGCCGCCGGTTCTCCGCTCTCCGCCTGCTTCTCATCCGCCGGCGTGGCCGGCCGCCTTGCACATGCGCACTGCCAAGGCCTGCACATCCTCTCCCTGCACATGAGCACTGCAACTGGTCGACGCCGGGCACTTTCTCCCTCCCTTTGCATTGTGGGAGATCTGGCCGCCATTGCGGTCCGGTCGCCGCCTCGCTAAAAACCAACGCAGAATCACTCCCTGGAGTAACTCTTACTTCTTGGTTTCCTGGTCCTCCAAAAATATTCCAAATGGAATTTAAACTGGAGTCGACCCTCCACCACAAACCTCCACACTCTGAAAAATAACAGCCTACTGCACTTTATCTGTTTATTTATTGTGTGTGTGTATATATATGGTATATAGGTACACTGAACTTTTTTCTCCTGTTCTGTATTATTTTTACATATTCTGTTGTGCTGCAGCAAGCAATAATTTTATTGTCATATCTAGGACACATGACAATAAAACTCTTGACTCTTGACTTGGACTTAAGCGAAAAAGGGTTCTTGGGAGAAAAGAGCTATCTTAAATTTAGTTGTGTCTGGCTGGGTAACTGTGGTAGGGTGAAGACTATTCCATGCTTTAATTGTGCGGGGGAACTCCATGGAGCAGCCAGCATCTCTGGATAGAAGAAATTGGGTGACGTTTCGGGTAGAGACCCCTCTTTAGATCTCCTCTGGTTTTAGTGTTTTTAGTTTAATTTAAAGATACAGCGTGGGAGCAGGCCATTCGGCCCAACGAGTCCACGCCAACCACCAATCACCCGTACACTAGTTCTATCCCACACGTTAGCGACGCAAGTCAAGAGTGTTTTATTCTCTCACGCCCCAGTTAGAGCAATGGGATTAATAAAGTTCTATCGTATAGTATCGTGTGTGTAGGAAGGAATTGCAGATGCTGGTCTCAACTGAAGATAGACACAAAAAGCTGGAGTAAATCAACAGGTCAGACAGAATCTCTGGACAAAAGGAAAATATTCTGTTTTGGATTGGGTCTGAAAAGGGTTCCTGCACACCATTGGAATGTGGAAGCAAACAAGAGCACCCGGAGAAAACCCATGCGATCAAAGCGAAAAGGAGCAAACTCCATACAGATAGCACCCATATTCAGGATCAATTCCGGGTCTCTGACACTTAGGCAACAACTTTATGGCCAATGTACCGCCCCATAGTCTTGAATTGATTTAAAACATACAGTAGCTGTAAAGGGGGACATAGCGAAGGGAAGACATAGGGACTGATGAGGTAGAGTCACTGTGGATTGAGTTGAGGAATTGTAAAGGCAAGAAGACACTAATTGGTGTTATTTACAGACCCCCAAATAGTAGCCCGGATGTAGGGTGTAAGTTGCAGCAGGCGTTAAAACTGGCATGTAACAAAGGTATTGCCACTGTGGTGATGGGGGATTTCAATATGCAGGTAGACTGGGAAAATGAGGTTGGTTCAGGACCCCAAGAAAAAGAAAGTTTGTAGAATGCCTCCGAGATGGATTCTTCGAGCAGCTTGTAATGGAGCCGACCAGAGAAAAGGCAATTCTGGATTTAGTGTTGTCCAATGAACCAGATATGATAAGAGAACTTGAGGTAAAGGAACAGCTTGGAGGTAGTGATCACAATATGATTAGTTTTTATCTGCAATTTGAGAAGGAGAATGGTAAATCGGAAGTGTCAGTGATGCAGTTGAACTAAGGGGACTATGAAGGCATGAGAGGGGAGCTGGCCAAGGTAGACTGGAAAGGGATCCTAGCAGGAATGACGGTGGAACAGCAATGGCAGGAATTTCTGGGCATAATCTGGAAGATGCAGGATCATTTCATTCCAAAAAGGAAGAAAGATTCTAAGGGAAATAGGAGGCAACCGTGGCTGACAAGAGAAGTTAGGGATAGAATAAAACTAAAAGAAAAGATGTATAACACAGCAAAGAGTAGCCGGAGCCAGAGGATTGGGAAACTTTCATAGGACAACAGAAGGAAACAAAACGGGTAATATGGGCTGAAAAGGTGAAGTATGAAGGGAAGCTGGCCAGGAATATAAAGAAGGACAGTAAAAGCTTCTTTAGATATGTTACGGGAAAAAGAGTAGCAAAGTCAAATGTGGGTCCCTTGAAGGCAGACACGGGTGAAATGATTATGGGCACCAAGAAAATGGCAAAGAGTTAAATAAGTACTTCGGATCTGTCTTCACTAAGGAAGACCAAAACAATCTCCCAGATGTATTGGAGGACAGAGGATCTAAGGGAGTAGAGGAACTGAAATAAATTTTCATTAGGTGAGAAATAGTATTGAGTAGGCTAATGGGACTGAAGGATGATAAATCCCCTGGGCCTGATGGTCTGCATCCCAGGGTCCTCAGGGAGGTGGCTCTAGAATAGTGGACGCATTGGTGATCATTTTCCAATGTTCAATAGATTCTGGATCAGTTCCTGTGGATTGGAGGACAGCTAATGTTATCCAACCTTTCAAGAAAGGAGCGAGAGAGAAAACGGGGAATTACAGACCAGTTAGCCTGACTTCGGTGGTGGGAAAGATCCTGGAGTCAATTATTAAAGAGGTAAAAATGGGGCATTTGGATAGCAGTAAAAGGATTATTCCAAGTCAACATGGATTTATGAAAGGGAAATCATGCTTGACTAATCTTCTGTAATTTTTTCAGGATGTGACGAGTAAAATGGATGAAGGGGTGCCAGTGGATGTAGTGTATCTAGACTTTCAGAAAGCCTTTGATAAGGTCCCGCACGGGAGACTGGTGACTAAAATTAGAGCACATGGTATTGGGGGTAGGGTGTTGACATGGATAGAAAATTGGTTGGCAGACCGGAAGCAAAGAGTAGGAGTGAACGGGTCCTTTTCAGAATGACAGGCAGTGGCGAGTGGAGTGCCGCAAGGCTCGGTGTTGGGGCCGCAACTGTTTACCATATATATTTATGATTTGGAAGAGGGAATTAGGAGCAACACCAGCAAGTTTGCGGATGACACAAATCTGGGTGGCAGTGTGAACTGTGAAGAGGATGTTAGGAGGTTGCAGGGTGACCTGGACAGATTGAGTTAGTGGGCAGATGCAGTATAATATAGATAAATGTGAGGTTATCCACTTTGGCGGCAAAAACAAGGGGGCAGATTATTATCTCAATGGGGTTAGGTTAGGTAAGGGGGAGGTGTAGCGAGACCAGGGCGTCCTTGTACACCGGTCACTGAAAGTTGGCTTACAGGTACAGCAGGCAGTGACGAAAGCTGATGGAATGTTGGCCTTCATAACAAGAGGATTTCAGTATAGGAGTAAAGAGGTTCTTCTGCAGTTGTATAGGGCTCTGGTGAAACCACATTTGGAGTATTGTGTACAGTTTTGGTCTCCTAATTTGAGGAAGGGCATCCTTGTGTTGAGGCAGTGCAGCGTAGGTTCACGAGATTGATCCCTGGTATGGCGGGACTGTCATATGAGGAGAGATTGAAAAGACTAGGCTTGTATTCACTGGAGTTTAGAAGGATGAGGGGGTATCTTATAGAAACATATAAAATTATAAAAGGACTGGATAAGCTAGATGCAGGAAAAATGTTCCCGATGTTGGGCGAGTCCAGAGCCAGGGGCCACAGTCTTAGAATAAAGGGGAGGTCATTTAAGACTGAGGTGAGAAAAAACATTTTCACCCAGAGAGTTGTGAATTTATGGAATTCCCTGCCACGGAGGGCAGTGGAGGCCGAATCACTGGATGCATTTATGAGATTGTTAGATAGAGCTCTGGGGGCTAGTGGAATCAAGGGATATGGGGAGAAGGCAGGCACGGGTTATTGATAGGGGACGATCAGCCATGATCACAATGAATGGCCGCCTCCTGCACCTATTTTCTATGTTTCTTTGCATCATTTAGAGATTTAAGACTGAAAATTGATAGTTTTTTTTAGTAACCAAAGTTATCAATGTTTAATTTTTTGTGTGTTGGAAAACAAAATATAGTGGCACAGCTGGTGGACTTGCTGCCTCACACGCCAGAGATCTGTGTTCAATCCTGTCCTCGGACACTGTCTGTGTTGAATTTGCACATTCTCCCTGCAAGCATGTGGGTTTCCTCCCACATTCCAAAGACACATTGGCTTTGTAGGTTAACTTGTCCCTGTAAAATTGCCCCATATGTGTAGGGGGTGGATGAGGATAGTGGGATAACAGCACTTGTGTGTATGGGTAGACAATGCTGGAGAAACTCAGCGGGTGAGGCAGCATCTATGAAGCGAAGGAATAGGCAACGTTTCGGGTCGAGACCCTTCCTCAGACTGATGTCGGGGGGGTGAGCGGGAAAAAGAAAGGAAGAGGCTGAGACAGTAGGCTGTGGGAGAGCTGGGAGGGGAAAGGGAGAAAGCAAGGACTAGCTGAAATTGGAGAAGCCAGTGTTCATACCACTGGGGTGTAAACTACCCAAGTGAAATATGAAGTGCTGTTCCTCCAATTTGCGGTGGTCCTCACTCTGGCCATGGAGGAGGCCCAGAACAGAAAGGTCAGATTCGGAATGGGAGGGGGGTTGAAGTGCGGAGATCAGGTTGGTTATTGCGAACTGAGTGGAGGTGTTGTGCGAAACGATCGCCAAGCCTGCGCCTGGTCTCACCGAGGTTGATCATACGCTGAACAATCCAACCACATTTTTGTTTGGAAGTGGAAAGAGATAATAGAAATTGCATTCATTGCAACGTGTAAAAAGAGTTGAGAAACTGTGTATACTGTATTATAATTTTGCTGCCTGACATTGTGGTATATATCATGCCTTGATTGACCCTAATATGTTTAGTTTGTGACTTTATTTGAAGCAGAAATAATATGTGAATGCTTCAATGAGCATAATTCCGACTGGTAACTACGCACTTCGTCCGAGCACATTATCGCAAGCTGTCTTAAATGATCACCTAAACTGTCATTTGGTAATCTAAAAAGCTGCCTGGATTGCCCGGCTGGAAACATAGAAAAAAAGTTAAGTGAGGGCCCTGTTCTCCGAGGTGCTTGCTCGGAGTCAGGGAGCGCCTACATACACGTTATTGTTGCATCTTGATTGCTGACGGTCTGTTCGCTACATTCCAGGTCCTTGTATCTGTACTGCTCAAAGTTTGCAGCACAGCCCGGCCTAGAACTCTCAAACTTCCACACAATACCTCGGGAGAGATTCGGGCATCTGTGCACCCTGCATCTCTTCCCCCCCCCCCAAGAAAAAGTCCACCAGTGCCACTGGGAGCACTGGTAAGTCCCATTGTACAATATACTGGTTGAATTAGGCCAATATATAATTCATTGGAAGAAGGGGATCATCTCCTTTGACCACCTTCAGCACTTGGCATTTACAAATCTGAAGCTCACTTATTAAAACCACTGGCTGACTGTTTTCCTGTACTGTTTTTAAATATGCCAGACTTCGGCCCCGTCCTTCTGAAGCAGAGCATGATTTTGTAGGTCTGCAGATGTCTGCCCAGGCCAATCCTGGAAACCACACCCCAGGCACGTGCCGTGAGAAATTACTCGGGGTTGGCACTCAGTCGTCTTAAAATAATTTAAACCGCGCATGCGCAGATTGTTCTCTCCGTTAATAATAAATAAATAAATAAAACCAGTGACAATTCAATTTGCCCAAGGCTTCCTAGTCTCCTTTATTCTGAATTACTGAATGGGTGGGGTGTGAAGGGTGATGGCAGATGGAAAGATGGTAGGAAAAACGGGAGTACACGGAATAGTTGAATCAGTTGTCATCTTATTGAATGACAACACTTGTTCAAGGGACAAATTGGGGGAACAGTTCATTTCACAGCGTGTGGAGAGTCTGTGCCAGGGGTAAAGTTGTGGGGAGGGCACGAGTATTGAGAAGGAGGGTGTCGGGGATACTGCCGGTAACTCACTCACTCACCACAGCTCTCCCGGCGCAAAACCACGCACTGTAGCTGGGGATAGAAGCAGCTCGGGGAGCTACGAGCGGCCACCGGGACCTGACAGCAGAACTGGCCGCCACTTCAGTGCCTTCTGCGGGCCCGCTCACCTTTGGCAGTGCTCTCCGTCGGAACACCTGTCACCTGTCGTTCGCCGACTTCGCTCGTGTCAGCGGCTTCCTGCAAATCCTTAAATTCCCACAGCCGAGTAACCTCAATTGTGCTGTTGGAATTTAAGGACATGAGTGAGGCCAGCGAGCGGCAGGAGAGAGGTTTTTAGACGGAGAGCTGCCAGAGGTGAGCGGGGACCGGCAGAAGGAGCTAAGGTGGCGGCTGGTTCCGCTGTCCGAAGTAGCTCGACCACCCGAGCTACTTCTTTCCCCCCCCCCCCCCCCCAGCCTCAATGCGGTAGCATTCCACGCCTCCGTGCAAGGAGCGTCGCAAGTGGCATTATCTCAATCCCCTCCTTCATAACATTCGTGCCCTCCCCGCAACTTTACCGCAGGCCAGAATCCCCAAACGCTTGGCAAGGAGCTCTCCCCACACCCCGGGAAATACGGTATTTAAAAACATCACCAAGAAATGTACTTACCACATCATTGGTACACGACAAACCATATTTGAAAACCCCGCCAAGAAACTTGCGCTGCGCACGCGCAGTAGACTGATGCGAATGCGCAGTGCTGCAAAGGCAGAATTTCTGCTGCCTTCAGCCCCGCTTGAAACTGACGGCTCAGGCAGCGCTGACGGCACGTGGGCTGCACAGACCTTCCCGTGTTACAAGCGCTGCAGATGAAAGGCACGGAGAATTGTGCCTACCTAAGAGATCGGTCCCTTACATGGGCATAATTCTCCCATGCCTTTACTATTTATATTTAGTAACTACTATGTTATAATTTTTGTCAGGGTAGGCAGTGCCTACCTTGCCTACCCTGACGGCACGTGCCTGCCACACACCTTGGTGCAACGTGGGCAGTAGAGACTGGCAGTGGTTGGTAGTCGTAGGGCATGATTTGGCAAAAAAATAAATCCGCATGATACCTGTAAATGAAGTTATGGTGTTTAACTTCACTGAGTGATTAAAAATAAATGGTTTTGACTTTTAAGAGTGGCAAGATGAAAAGAAAGCAGCTTTTTGCCTAATTGTGCTTGGTGATTTAAATGCCCAATTACACACCTTGTATATTCCAAAAAAGTGGGAAGACTAAACCAAATGGAATATCGTCTTGCATCAGTAAGTGAGACAACATCAAGAACAGTTTGAAGAAATTCCACATCACATCAAGCAACAGGGAGCAAATTTTGCTGGATTGGCTCTCCTGGAAGAGACAAAGCAACAGCACCGTAAAAAAAGAGAGAGAGAGAGAGAGAGAGCTGACGACTGCCAACCGCCAACCACCGCCAGTCTCCTCTGCCCAGGGGCTAAGGTGTGTGGATCGCGGATTGGCCTCGACAGACATCTGCAGACCCACAAGTAGACGACCCCATGGAGAGGAGAGGACAGTCATCATCGTTTAGAGTGACCGCCGATGATGATGTAAGGAAGGGACTTGAAGGAAGATTAATTGAGTTTTTGTCATGTACATGAAGTACAATGAAATTCCTTCACATGAAGCTCTGAGTAAACATTCACACAGTAATAATAAACACAAGTACAAAACACCAGAATGATGCAAGGTTATTGGGAAAATCCTAGTAGTGCAAAAGAATAAAGTACAATAATGATATTGTGGCGTCAGCATAAACATAGGCCACATAAGCTCGAACCCTCGTCAGGAGAGGGCGGGCACACGACGTCATGGGCAGAGGGAGTGTCCTGGTACATAAGCTCTCTCACCACGAGACCCACCAGGAGTTTACCGGTAGCTGAGCCCGAGGGAACAACCTCGCTCAGCTACAACAACCCTACATATAGTTAGCGCACCCACTATATGTGTGACAACAGAATAAAGAACCACTTGCACCAACCTGATGTCTATTCTTTATTCGCCACGTATGGTGCCGCTACATTGGTGACCCCCGACTGTCCGAATTTAAATTGGGTCTCACCTGAAGACGCAGCCTCGGGAGACCTGATGTCTGCAGCCGGCTGCCCAGCCCTGCAGAACTACGCTGCCGCCAACCAGGCCCTGCAGTGAGGTATGTCGCCCCTTCCTCACCTGCTGCTGCTCACCAGAGCTGAGAAGCCACGGCTACCGCCGCTCTCCCGCTCCCGGCAACGGGGCAGGCCCCGCTTCCAGACGGCACACCGCTCCAGGCCTTGCGTGACGGCCGTCGAGCTCCTCTGCATGACATGCCAGGAGCCGACCACCGGAGCGGAGAGGTTCTAGCAGCCGCCGCTGCCCCACCAGCTGCTGCAGGAGCTGCGAGCATAGCAGCCTCCTGCCCACGGCAACCCCGACACACGCCCGACGGCCCTGGGAGCAGAGTGAGTACCTGCCACTCTCCCGCTCCCGACAATGGACTCCGGGCCTGGCACCGCAACTGACCGCGGACACCGCTCCAGGCCTCACCGCGGCTCCAGGCCCCAGCACCGCTCCAGGCCTCACCGCGTCTCCAGGCCCCAGCACCGCTCCAGGCCCCAGCACCGCTCCAGGCCTCACCGCGTCTCCAGGCCCCAGCACCGCTCCAGGCCTCACCGCGTCTCCAGGCCCCAGCACCGCTCCAGGCCTCACCGGGTCTCCAGGCCCTGCACCGGACCCGGCACAGCAACAGGCCTCGGCACGGCTCCACGTCCAGCCCTGCACCACGCCTGGCCCCGCCGACCGCTGCACCTGAAAAAGTGGGCTTACCTGAGGCGGCCGCCGAAGCCGCCCTTCAGCTCCTCGCCGGCCTCGAGTCACCAGGTGATTCCTCTTCACCCGGCCGGCAAAATGGCCGCCGCGCCATCTTGAAACGGGCGGTTTCCGACTACAAACATGGCCGCCGTCGGCCGGAAGTGCACTACGAACTTACCTGGCCGCCGTCTACACCGCCACCTTCTGGCCGGATGCCGTCCCTGCAGCTTCACTGCCAGCAACAGCGCCACCGTCAGTTCGGCTGCTGTCCCTCCAACCTCACCGTCATCCACAGCGCCACCTTCCAGCTGGACGTTGTGGCTGCACGATAGACACTGGACACTAATTATTATTTTTTTTTTCTAACTGATTTTTTTTTGTGTGCACTGCAATTAGTTTGTATATTGTATTTGGTTTTCCCCCCATCGTTTTTGGGGGCCATGTGTCACAGGACACTCTCCCTTAGCTGGTCAAGGAGATGCAACCGTGTCTCTTCAGTCTCGTCGCACCCCTCGGTACATCGGGATCTCACACGCAGAGCGTCAACTGCGCCCGTGTAGAGCACCGTCCCGACCCACGCCCGGGGTGTCCCAGACCTCTTCTGTCCGGCGGCTTCCGCATCGGTCTCCTCGCACCCCTCGGTACATCGGGATCTCACACGCAGAGTGTCAACTGCGCCCGTGTAGAGCACCGTCCCGACCCACGCCCGGGGTGTCCCAGACCTCTTCTGTCCGGCGGCTTCTGCATCGGTCTCCTCGCACCCCTCGGTACATCGGGATCGCCCACGCAGAGCGTCAACTGCGCCCGTGGAGCCCTCCGTCCCGACCCACGTCCGGGGTGTCCCAGACCTACATGCAGGAGCCTCCCTTGACCAAGCTATTCCTTCCTCCTGTTCTGGGGGGGGGGTCCTGTGGCGTCAGCATAAACATAGGCCACATAAGCTCGAACCCTCGTCAGGAGAGGGCGGGCACACGACGTCATGGGCAGAGGGAGTGTCCTGGTACATAAGCTCTCTCACCACGAGACCCACCAGGAGTTTACCGGTAGCTGAGCCCGAGGGAACAACCTCGCTCAGCTACAACAACCCTACATATAGTTAGCGCACCCACTATATGTGTGACAACAGAATAAAGAACCACTTGCACCAACCTGATGTCTGTTCTTTATTCGCCACGTATGGTGCCGCTACAATATAACCAAATGAGGTAGAGTTAAGAAAACCTAGAGGAGGCACCTCCAGGAATGGGGTATGACAGATGTAGTTAGTTCAGGAATGCGATAGCATTGGGGGGGGAAAAGCTGTCCTTAAATCTGGATCTCAATTCCATCATGGGGTTCCTAAGTCCATCACAGTTCCAGATCTCGCCACCATCTAAAGCGCAGTCTCAAAAAAGCAGCCAGCATCATCAAGGACCCACACCCCCATAGCTGCGACTCTAATTTCACTCCCAGCTATCAGGAGTCCGAAAAATGTAGCGTTTGGGTTCAGGAACAGCATCTTCCCAACAACTGTCTATGATTGTAGACTTCAGGAGAGCTCCCCCTCCCCTAACCCCACTCACCATCAACAACACCACAGTCATATCTGTGGAGTCTTTTAAGTTCCTGGGAACCATCATCTCCAAGGACCTTAAGTGGGGAGCTACCATGGACTCCACAGTCAAAAAGGCACAACAGAGGGTGTACTTCCTACGGCAGCTGAGGAAGCACAATCTGCCACAGGCAATGATGGTCCAATTCTACATGGCCATCGTAGGGTCTGTTCTCACCTTCTCCATTATGGTCTGGTTTGGCTCAGCCACCAAGCACGACACCTGGAGGCTGTACCGAATTGTCCGATCAGCAGAGAAGATTATTGGCTGCAACCTTCCCTCCATTGATGAAATGTACACTGCAAGGGCCAGGAAGCGAGCGGGCAAGATCATCTCTGACCCTTCTCACCCTGGCCGCAAACTCTTTGAGTCGCTTCCCTCTGGAAGGTGACTCCGGATTGTCAAAGCTGCCACAGCCAGACATAAAAACAGTTTTTATTCACGAGTAGTTGCTCTACTCGACAGCCAAGAATCTGTAGCCTCCCTTTGATCTGGTATTTTGTTGCTTCACATGCTAGATTAATGGTGTTTTATCATTAATGTCTTATTATTATTAATGTTTAGTGTTTTCTGAGTCATTCGCAACTGTCACTGTATGTCATGTTGTTACTTGTGGGCGGAGCACCAAGGTAAATTCCTTGTATGCGAATACTTGGCCAATAAACTTACTTACAACAATCAAGCTATTGAACAATACAAACTCAAGCTAAACTGTGAACTGCCTTACTTGCGCTAAAGACTTTGAGCCATGTTTCATTTTTTACATTATATTGTTTTTATTTATTTAATTTTTTTTTGTTTGTTATATTATCTATTGAATAGTGTGTTTACAACCTGTTGTGCTGCTGCAAGTAAGAATTTCATTGTTCTGCATCAGTACACAGCAATGAAATATTTGTGACACTTTTGGATGTGAGCTTTCATGCTCTTCTATCTTTGCCCAGAAGGGAAAAGGAAATGGCCAGCGTGGCCGGCATCCTTGGCAATGCTTCCAGCCTTTCTATTGCAATGCACTGTGAAGATGGATGGAAGGAAGTGTCATGCTTGTCGTGTATTTGGCAGTGTTCACCATTCGCTGTCAAGAGCAGAACAGCTGCTACACAAATTGAATCTTCGTGGACATGACAAATGTTCTCAAATGCTTCAGAAAGTAGATATATGCAAATGCACTTCCTTGATCATTGCATCAATCTGAAGAGACCAGGTTGGTTGGCTGTTGATACCTTAGAACATGAAGTTGGGTATTTCTACAGCAGCTCCATTGACAAGGGCACAGTTGTGTTCAACACCCCGGTTCCCTAGATCACAGTCAACTTCTTTCATCTTACTAAGGGCTATTATTAGTATTTATTATTTTATTAAGGGCTAGGTTATTGTCCTGACATAATGACATAAGGTTCTTGATCTCTTTCCTAACTTATTGCTGGAATATATCAATGGTTTGGGTCAGGTTAAAAGGAATGTAATTTGAAATTTGGGACCAATGGGTATTTTGGGGGAGTGCTGAAGGGAAATGTTCAACTTTTGAGGATGCTGGTCAGCTGGTAGAATGAACATATGGCTGTTGGATTTCGCAAGATGTAATTGATCTTGAGAGAGAAACCAGGAATGGGAATATGCTGTCAGTGGAAAGACAGAAGTGTATGAAAGAACAGTATGCAATTCAAATACATAATCATGCTTGTAAAGCCTGGAAATTTTACAACATGGATTACACTGGACCCAGGCCAGTGTCTGCACTAAACACTCAGTACTGTCTGCCTACAACTTTTTGCCGTTAATGCATTCCTCACTCCCACTCCCCACCTGCCGCCAAGTAAGCTGGGCTCAATTGGTGATGTGGAGAATGCTTCCATGGAACACCGGAGGCTCTGCACTTTGGAGGTCCCTGCAAGCTTTGACAGGTTACTGCCTGCAAAGGGTTTTAAACAGTTTTCATTATTTGAAATATCTCCAATGGACATTATGAAGATGATGGTAATTATCTCTACAACTGCATTTAAAAACATATGAGATATATTAAAGTTAAACAGTCAAAACAATTACTTTAATTACTTTAGATTAAACTAATATTAAAGTAATATTTAGAAACAGCAGTTAACTGCACTCAACTATTTCTTCACAGGCAAATTAATGGAAATATTATCCCTGGACTAGCTTCTGCAGCATAAAGCTGAGGACTGGAAGTGAGGTAATTCTGGGCCACCTTCAGCAAGTCACTGCTTTCATTGTTGGTTCAAGGAGAGTCCTGGTTCACTGGAATGATTAAAGAGGTGCGGACGTCTGAGGTATCATGAGATGTGGTTAGTTGATAGTGGTTTCACTAGTTCATTGGGTATCATTATTTGGGCGAATAGCTATACAATTATAAAATAGGAACTATAAACAATATGCCTTGCATGAGAAACATCACAA
Source organism: Raja brachyura (assembly GCA_963514005.1). Next base: position 46,760,750 of record OY740790.1, read on the forward strand.
TGGCCAAATGTACCTATTGCCAGTTTGAATGTGTATTTAATTAACAAAGGAAGAGCTCCATGTTCTAACATAAGCTTAAGGAAAAGATGTAAATGAACAGCAAAGAAGAGACCAGTTTACACTATGTATAGTATGATAGAGCACAGAACAGTACAGCACAGGAATGGCCCTTCAGCCCACAATGTTTGTACTAAATATGATGCCTATCTGAACTGATCCCATCTCCATCAGTGATCCATATCCCACCATTCCCTGCAAATCCGTGTGCCTTTCTAAAATATTCTTAAACACCATCATATCTGCCTCCATCACCGCCGCCACCCTAGCAATACTTTCCAAGCCCCCACTACCTTCTGTGTAAAAAGAAAACTTGTCACGCATATCTGCATTACACTTTTCCCATCTCACCTTGTAGCTATGCCCTCTAGTTTACTTTGATTTAGAAATACAGTGTGTAAACTGGCCCTTCTTCCCAACGATCCTAGCACATTAACACTGCCCTGCACACACGAGGGACAATTTACAATTATACTAAGCCAATTAACGTACAAATCTGTACGTCCTTGGAGTGTGGGAGGAAACCAAAGATCTCGGAGAAAACCCACGCAGGTCAAGTGGAGAATGTACAAACTCCATACGGACAAGCACCCGTAGTCAGGATCGAACCAGGGTCTCTTGTGCTGCAAAGCAGCAACTCTACTGCTGCGCCCCCGTACCGTCTAGTGTTGGACATTTCCACCCTGGGGAAAAAATACTATTTATGCATTTTATAATTTTCTATACTTCAATCAAGTCATCCCTCAACTTCTGTCTGAGAGAAAACAATCCATGTCAATCTCTGTAGCTGAAACCCTCTAATCCAGGCAGCATTCTGGTAAACCTCCTCTGCACCTTCTTCAAAACTTCCACATCTTTCCTGGAATGGGCCAACCAGAACTGCACACAATACTCTAAATGTAACATCTCCAAGTTTGCAGATGACACAAAGCTGGGTGGCAGTGTGAGCTGCGAGGAGGATGCTATGAGGCTGCAGGGTGACTTGGGTAGGTTGGGTGAGTGGGCAGATGCATGGCAGATGCAGTATAATGTAGATAAATGTGAGGTTATCCACTTTGGTGGCAAGAACAGGAAGGCAGATTATTAAAAGGGGCGGTGCAACGAGACCTGGGTGTGCTTGATCATCTGTCACTGAAAGTAAGCATGCAGGTACAGCAGGCATTGAAGAAGGATAATGGTATGATGGCGTGCATTGCGAGAGGATTTGAGTTTAGGAGCAAGGAGGTTCTACTGCAGTTGTACACGGCCCTGGTGAGGCCGACCTGGATTATTGTGTGCATTTTGCGTCTCCTAATTTGAGGAGGGACATTCTTGCTGTTGAGGGAGTGCAGCATAGGTTCACCAGGTTAATTCCCGGGATGGGCGGGACTGTTATATGATGAAAGAATCGGTCGACTGCGCTCGTATTCACTGGAATTCAGAAGGGTGAGAGGAGATCTTGTAGAAACATATAAAATTCTTAAATGGCTGGACAGGGTAGATGTTGGGGGAGTCCAGAACCGGGGGTCATATTTTAAGAATAAGGGGTAGGCCATTTAGGACTGAGATGAGAAAAATGTTTTTCACCCAGAAGGCAGTGGAGGCCAATTCACTGGATGTTTTCAAGAGAGAGTTAAATTTAGCTCTTTGGGCTAAAGGAATCAAGGGATATGTGGAAAAAGCAGGAACGTGGTACTGATTTTAGGTGATCGGCCATGATCATATTGAATGGCGGTGCTGGCTCGAAGGGCCAAATGGTCTACTCCTGCACCTATTTTCTATGTTTCTAAATGCGGCCTAACCAAAGTCTGTTAGAGCTGCATCAAGACTTCCTGACTCGTGTTTTCATTGCCCCTAGCAATGGGCAAGTATACCATATGGCTTATTTACCATATGGACCTACCTTTAGTGAGCAAAGAACTTGGCTAAGAAGCACATTAGTGTTCTCTCTGTCAAAGCGTGTGTAGAATGCATTGAGCACGGCTGGAATTGATGCTTCGCCGTTGCTTGAGCTGCCCCCTGCTTTAGTCTACTATCTTTTTTCACATTACTTTGTAAATCATGTAACGTTTAATCTTCTGAATTGTCAGGACTTGCATTTTAAATGATCCTTGACATTGTCCAGGAGGTGGAAAAATAGTGCTGAAATGAACAAATATAAGTTGCCAGTGTTAAAGAAGGAACTGCAGATGCTGGAGAATCGAGGGTACACAAAAGGCTGGAGAAACTCAGCGGGTGTAGCAGCATCTAAGGAGCGAAGGAGATAGGCGACGTTTCGGGTCGAGACCCTTCTTAAGTTGCCCATTGACATTTCAATATGATAGAATCATAGTGATACAGTGTGGAAACAGGCCCTTCAGCCTAACTTCGGCCCGCACCGGCCAACAATGTCCCAGCTACACTAGTTCCACTTGCCTGCGCTTGGTCCATATCCCTCCAAACCTGTCCTATCCATGTGCCTGTCTAACTGTCTCTTAAACAATGGGATAGTCCCAGCCTCGACTACCTCCTCTGGAAGTTTGTTCCATACACCCACCAGCCTTTGTGTGAAAAAATTATCCCTTGGATTCCGATTAAATCTATTCCCTTTCACCTTGAATCCATGTCCTCTGGTCCTCGATTTTCCCTACTCTGGGCAAGAGGCTGTGCATCTACCCAATCTATTCCTATCATGGTTTTGTACACCTCTATAAGATCCCCACCTCATTCTCCTGCGCTCCATGGAATAGAGAGCCAGCCTACTCAACTTCTCCCTATAGCTCACACCCTCTAGTCCTGGCAACATCCTCGTAAATCCTTTCTGAACCCTTTCAAGCTTGACAATATCTTTCATATAACATGGTGTCAAGAACTGAACACTATATTCTAAATGCGGTCTCACCAACGTCTTATACAACGGCAATATGACCTCCCACCTTCTATACGCAATACTCTGACTGACCAAGGCCAAAATGCCAAAAGCTTTTTTGACCACCTTATCTACCTGCGATGCTACCTTCAAGGAACCATGCACTTTTACTCCTAGATCTCTCTGCCCTACAACACTACCCAGAGCCCTACCATTTACTGTGTAGGTCCGCCTTCGTCCCAAAATACAACAACCTAGCACTTCTCTGTATTAAATTCCATCAACGATTTCCCCCGCCCACCTGGCCAATCAATCCAGATCCTGCTGCAATCTTTCACAACCACCTTCACTATCAGCAAAACCACTAACTTTTGTATCGTCAGCAAACTTGCTAATCTTACCCTGTATGTTCTCTTCCAAATCATTGATGTAAGTGACAAATAGTAACAGGCCCAGCACCGAACCCTGAGGCACACCATTAGTCACAGGCCTCCAGTCAGAGAAGAAACCTTATACCATCTCCCTCTGCTTCCTTCCATGGAGCTAATTTGCTATCCATTCAGCTATCTCTCCTTGGATTGCATGCGATCTAACCTTCCAGAGCAGCCAACCATGGAGCCTTGTTGAATGAATGCCTACTGAAATCCACGTACAAAACATCTGCAGCTCTGTCCTCATCGACCATTTTGGTCACGTCTTCAAAAAAATCAATCAGATTTGTGAGACATGACCTCCCACATACAAAACCATGCTGACTATCCCTAATCAGCCCTTGCCCATCCAAATGCCTGTATAACCTATCCCTCAGAATACTCTCCAGTAACTTTCCAACTACAGATGTTGAGCTCACCGGCCTATAGTTCCCAGCATTTTCCCAGCAACCCTCTTGAAAAGATGCACAACATTTGCCTTGATGTAACATTTTAATAAACTACTGAATAATTAGTTATATATTGTCCAAATACAAATAATTGAGGACACATTACTTGATAATGTTGACACAAAGAACTGTAAATGCTGGTACATTTTTTTTTAAAGGTGGAACATGCTGGAGTAACTCAGCCAGTCAGGCAGCATCTCTGAAGAACATATAACCATATAACAATTACAGCATGGAAACAGGCCTTCTCGGCCCTTCCAGTCCGTGCCGACCATTTATTTTCCCCTAGTCCCATCTACCTGCACTCAGACCATACCCCTCCACTCCCTTCCTGTCCATATACATATCCACTTTACTTTTAAATGTTAAAATCGATCCTGCCTCCACCACTTCTGCAGGAAGATCATTCCACACAGCCACCACTCTCTGAGTAAAGAAGTTCCCCCTCATGTTACCCCTAAACTTCTGTCCCTTAATTCTCATGTCATGCCCTCTTGTTTGAATCTTCCCTACCCTCAATAGGAAAAGCTTATCCACGTCAACTCTGTCTATCCCTTTCATCATTTTAAAGACCTCAATCAAGTCCCCCCCTTAACCTTCTGCGCTCCAAAGAATAGAGACCTAACTTGTTCAACCTTTCTCGGTAACTTAGTTGCTGGAACCCAGGCAACATTCTAGTAAATCTCCTCTGTACTCTCTCTATTTTGTTGACATCCTTCCTACCTATCCTATCTACCACCCTATCTACATGCGATTCCACCTTCAGGGAACTATGCACAGTTATTTCTAGATCCCTCTGTTCCACAGCATTTCTCAATTCAATTCAATTCAATTCAATTCAAGTTTAATGTCATTGCACAAATACAAGTATAGGTACAACGAAATGCAGTTTAGCGTCATTCGTAGTGATAGCGATATAAAAAAATAAATACAGAGTGTAGTGATAGCAGTACGGAAATAAATAAATACAGGGTGCAGACAAGTCTATCAGCTGGGCTCCGAGTTCAGCAGTCTGATGGTGTAGTTGAAGAAGCTGTTCTTCGTCCTACTGGTGCGGGACCTGAGGCTCCTGTACCGCCTCCCTGATGGGAGGAGGGCAAACAGTCCATGGTTAGGGTGTGAGGGGTCCTTGATGATCTTCCCGGCCCGCTTCAGGCACCGTTTTCGGTGGAGGGCATCCATGGCAGGGAGCGGGGCACCGATGATGTACTGGGCGGTTTTCACCACCCGTTGTAGTGCCTTCCTGTCTGCCACGGTGCAACTGCTGTACCATACCGTAAAGCAGGTGGTCAGGATGCTTTCAATGGTGCAGCGGTAGAAGTTCGTCAGAATCCGGGGGGACAGGTGGGCTTTTTTGAGCCTCCTCAGAAAGTAAAGGCGCTGCTGTGCCTTTTTGATCAGCTTTGAGGTGTTGAGGGACCAGGACAGATCCTCCGAGATGTGTACCCCGAGGAATTTGTAGTTGGAGACCCTCTCCACCTCAGTCCCGTTTATATGGATGGGGGTGTGTCTGCCCCCTCTGTTCTTCCGAAAGTCAACAATTATTTCCTTTGTCTTCTGGGAGTTGAGGACGAGGTTATTGTTGGCACACCAGGTGGCCAGGTGCTGGACCTCCTCCCTGTAGGCTGATTCGTCATTATCACTAATCAGTCCTACCACCGTGGTGTCATCGGCAAATTTTATAATGGCGTTGGAGCCATACTTGGGGATGCAGTCATGCGTGAAGAGGGAGTAGAGGAGAGGGCTGAGCACACAGCCCTGTGGCACGCCGGTGTTCAGTGTTATAGTGGAGGAGGTGAGGTTGTTGACCCTAACAGACTGTGGTCTGTTAGTGAGGAAATCCAGTGTCCAATTGCAGAGGGAGGTGGAGATGCCAAGACCGCTAAGTTTGGTGATCAAGCTAGCGGGTATGACAGTGTTAAAGGCGGAGCTGAAGTCAATAAACAGCAGCCTGATGTAGGTGTTGTTGCTGTCCAGGTGGGTCAGGGCAGAGTGTAGGGCCGCCGATATGGCGTCCTCTGTAGACCTGTTTGTCCGGTAGGCAAATTGGTGGGAGTCCAATGTGGGGGGGAGGCTGGCTTTGAGGTGAGCCAAGATCAGCCGCTCAAAGCACTTAGCGATGACAGGGGTGAGTGCCACTGTTCCTTACTTAATTCCTTACTATTTACCATGTATGTCCTATTTTGATTTGTCCTGCCAAGATATAGCACTTCACACTTATCAGCATTAAACTCCATCTGCCACCTTTCAGCCCACTCTTCCAAATGGCCCAAATCTCTCTGTAGACTTTGAAAATCTACTTCATTATCCACAGCACCACCTATCTTAGTATCATCTGCATACTTATCCAATTTTCCACCCCATCATCTAGATCATGGATGGGTGATGTTTTGCGTTTGGATCCCTCTTCATACTTATTGTGGTGGGGAGAGCATGGTAGAAAGCTGGAAGAGAAGTGGGGGTAGGACAAAGCCTGGCAAGTAACAGGTGGATACTGGCGAGAAGAGGGATTTGACTGGCAAATAGTGGGGCAATAGCCAGAGATAAAAACATGAGATAAGCAGATAAGAATAGGAGATGCAAAATGTGAGGCTAGAGAAAAGAATGTAGGTGGAAGGGGAGAAATGGGTACAAATCCAGATGGGGCACAGTGGGGGGGGGTAAGGGGGGAGGGAGGAGGTTGTTTACATGTGAGAATTCGATGTTCATACCATTAGGTTGTAAGTTACCCAAGTGTTCCATTTGCAATTGGACTCACTCTGGCAATGGAGGAGGCCCAGGACAACAAGCTCAATGTAAAGAATTGTGCAATATTTATAGTCCATACAATTTGTAGCAGTTACTTGTTTGGGTTACTTTCACATAGTGCATACGTGTGCTTCATGCCATGGGATCCGCAAGTACTAATCTTAGAAAATAATTGTTCATTTTTAGCACATTCAAGAAATTTAGTTTAATCTTTGGCGAGGTAACTCGGCAGATTAGAATAGAATGTACCAGTTAAACTATTGCCACAGCTGAGAGGGAGTCCAGCACTTTGATACAAGCCCTCTCTGGGCTACAAATATTTAACTTATGAACACGCGTACATACAAATGAGCTGCAGCAATCAGGGTAGGGTAGAGCCAAACAAAGTTGAGAGCACTGAGCAGACTTACTTGTTCGCTCACATAGTGTGCCTAGCTGGTGTCCACTTTCCTTGCGTTTGCTAACAATCCCGTCACAGCTGTTACTATGATCCTGTCCAAATCATTGTTTTTGCTCATTTCTGACTGACATAATTCAGGCACTGAATAGTTCTATGGAATGGAATGCTTTTGTAATCTGGTTATTGTTTGTATTGTTCAACATACTAAACCATTTGTGACGACTGGATGCAATGGTTTAATCATACGAATAACTGAAGAATTTTCATTCAGTTAAATAAATTAAAAATCTGATATCACTTAAGATTCCCATGCTGCTTGATCTTCTGGTTCACAAATTTTCCTTTTATAATGAAATCGGCCAACCTTATTGTGTGGTAACTAAAGGGCCTGTCCCACTTGGCTGTCATTTACACGTCATATGTAAAATAGGTCGACGTGTGAGGTGTGTGTGGGTGATGCACGCATTGCGCATGGTGAGGCGTGGAATTGCATGCAGCGTCGTGCGGTATCGTCACCGTGCATCAACGTCCATAAACGCCGCCCATAGGCAGTCGGCCTGCTTTTTACGCGTCATCTAACCTCGTCCACACAGACCTCGTTCTGGGTTTCTTGCTAGCCTTTCTTGTTGTACTGCCTGACTGATCTGTAAGTATGAGGGCTACTGCTAACAGACGTCTCTGTTGTTGCTGTAGCAATAAAATCTATAGTTTTGCCATGATGGTCATGATGCAGAATAGGGAAGCAGGGTATTCTAATGATGTCACGCGCACCAGACGGATGTGCTGATGCGTGATTTGCACGCCGCGATACATCAACCTATTTTACATGTGACGAGTAAATGAGGCGCAAATGGCGGCCAAGTGGGACAGGCCCTTAAGTTGGCATAGATTCACGGTAGATTTACTACCCACTCCAACGGCCTATCATAACTGTCAGCATGAGGGCAATGAAATTGAAAAATAAACACTGGCCTCTTTCTGATGAATTGCTGTTAATTCTACGTTGAATGAACTTGTAACATGCTCAGATGGCATCGTGGTTGTGTGTCAAAAACTGCAGTTCTTTTGAATTGTTATGATATTTCAGTTGAAAATGAAGTTTTTTGAAGTAAAAAGGTTACAACAAAATCTGATGGGGTATTTAACGTCAGAAAGATTTAGCCTTGCTTCTCTTGATGTTTCACACAGATGTTTTTGTCAGAATTTAATTGAAGCGTATGATCAGAAAAAATCTAACTGTGCATCATTCTGTTACTGCTTGCCATTGGATCATTTGCCCTCTGTTTAATGAGCAAACACTGGGAGTTCTGCCTGTAACTTGGTTGTTACCCTCCTAAACTCTAGCAGGTTTAGGATTCCAATGTGAGATCTGAATGTGTTGATAAGTGTTTGCTAGGAAACCATTGAGACTAATAGCCGTATGTAAAATTGCAGCATATATCCACCATTTAGAGCAAAGAATTCGCTTGAACAACTTAAGCCAGGTTAAATCTGGTGTAAGAACAATTTAATTGAATGGATGCCATCCATCGACTGAGGGGTTATCTTAGTTTTGGCTAATAAAAAGGAAGACAAACGTTTTAAAGCAGTTTTGAAGACTGTTGTTTTAAAATGAATATATTTTGGAGTCTTTTATATTTGTAAGTTTTGAACATTTGTGAAAGTTTGCCTGTATCAAAAATTATTGATTTTTGACAAACCTCTTCATCGTATGGAATGTACAGTCTGCCAGACAAACACTGTGGGGTGTGTGCTGATGCAAGGTTTGGCACAAAATCAACAATTTATTTTGATCCCACAAATGCTGTTTTACCCACTGATTTCCTCCAGTAGGTTATTTGTTGTCCAGATTCCAGTCCCTGTGCTTGTTTTAGTCATATGGCCCTGCTTAACTGTCTGTCAGGTTCTTCAGAAGATAGATACAAAAAGCTGGAGTAACTGAGCGGGTCAGACAGCATCTCTGGAGAAAAAGAATCGGTGACATTTCGGGTCGAGACCCTTCTCCAGACAGAGTCGGGAAAGGGAAACGAGAGATATAGACGGTGATATAGAGAGATATAGAACAAATTAATGGTTCTTCCGCTGACCCTTGTGAAAAAGAATTAAACACTATGACAGTGTCTTTCATGTATATCCTCACTGCTGAGATAAGAGGTACTGTCTTTCTGTAAAGGGCCTGTCCCACTTGGCTGTCATTTACGCGACAGGCCGGTAATGACTGACGCACGACAGTTGCGTGCGTCATCATTCATCCGCACAGCCGTCTGGAGTGCGTGACGTCATTTGAATACCCAGTTTATGACATTTACCCAGTTTATGATATTAATGGTGATTTTCTAAAATGTTCCAGTTTCTTGAGAGGTGCTAACAATTGGAAAAATTGCAGATGTAATGCCCCTATTCAAAAAAAAAGAGGTGAATGAAAAGTAGCAAGCTGCAGACTAAATTAATCTGTGGGAAGGAACTGCAGATGCTGGTTTAAATTGAAAATAGACACAAAATGCGGCAGTAACTCAGCATCTCTGGAGAGAAGGAATGGATGATGTTTCGGTCTGAAGGGACTCGACCCGAAACGTCACCTATTTGACTCAAAACTTCACCCTGTCCCACTTGGCCGTCATTAAGGCAACAGGCCGGTGGCGCGCGAAGATTTCGTGCAGCATGAAATCCCGGCGTGCTGCGCGATACAGTGCGCAACTCCATACTCCTCCACGCCACTCCATGCGCCCGTCCCGCGCTACCCATACGCTACCAGGTCGCGTAAATGGTGCGCAAATGGCGCACAAATGAAAAGTACAGCTGGGGACGAGATTGGCAAGTTAACACTGTCAGCAAATCCAAGGCAATTATGGTGGCAGTTTTCTATCTGAAAAGTGGATATTCCATGATATAACACTGAGCACGTTTGGATATAAATTGAGTGTTAACATAAATTATGTTTTTGGTTTTGTGTAAGTTTTGTTTTTCCCCAACAAGTGTGGAAGGGATATTCAATTTCCTGTTGTAATGAAGGTGATAATTGAGAACCTATCTCTAGGTAATTATTTGCTGAATGACAAGATCAACCTTCATCTTGTGTACCTTATTAAAACATATTACTTAAGTCAATTATAGGTGTAATATTTGTAGAAATAGACATTGGTGTAGTACATGCAAATATTTAAATCCTCTAGTGATGAAACCTCATTGTTTCAAAAATTCTTGATCTTTACACCAGGCGGGTACTAATGTCCGATAAAGTGTTCAAATACAACTAACGTAAATGACCTTGAGCAAATTTGTATGCAGTATTTTATGTCTGTTCTACAGTAGTACGGATTTCAAACATCTCCTTTGAATAATGTTTAAATGTGAAGAAGATTTTGTTTTCCATTGCAGAAGATTCCAGCTAATTTTATGGGGGGGGGGGGGGGGGTGAATTTTATCTTCATGTAATTGGTTTTGCTGACGGTTCACATCTTTTGGGAGAAGTTTCAAAAATTATGTTGTTGATTTGTCTTACGGTTTTCTAAAGACAATTCTTTACCTTAGTTATTTTCTTGTTTTCTTTGTTATAGGTAATACTGGAATTGCAAGCGCTTTACTGAAAGTGCCAAGAAAAGCATTTTTATTTATTTTTGCTGCAGAGGATGAAAAGAAACGGGAATATCAACTCTGCTTATATGGGTTACCATGGTCAGCTCTGATAAATGAAAAGAGAAAGCTAATTTGGACAAGTGGGAAAAAATAAATTGACCTACAATTTTAAAAATCGTTTGCAGTATTTTAAAATTTTGTTTTGTTTATCATTATCTTTGGATGTACTTGGGTAGATGTTAGATTTAGAATTATTATTGAATGACATCCTTTAGGATACGTTTTTCAAATCAGAATAGGGACTTTCTAAACTGCCATGTTTTCAACAGCTATCTATAAAAAATGATGGAACTGCGAAGAGACGAAAGAATGATGAAACTAAATTTGTAAATGTGAGCATCTGGTGCATTCATAGAATAAAATCTGGACACACCGTGTTCTTTTATTTTTAATTATGCTGTAATCAAATCATAAGCCGACAACCAGTTTATTTGTCCTTTTTTGTAATGTAAACTTTTTTTTCTCTGTGGGACATTTCATTCAGAACATTAATGAGGTGAGCAAGGTTCTTCCTCTTCTCAGTTGAAAAAATAATAGCTGGGTAGGCCCTGGGGTTATTTTTATGCTTGGGGAAAAGGGAAAATAAAATGAATAGCTGAGGTGGGATTGAGGTGCAGGCGAGCACAAAGTGCTGCTTCTGGTCCTAAGTGATCAAATCGCTCTACAAGCTCTTACCATCATTTGCCTCGGTGAAATCTAGAAGCTTCAGTGCTGGAAACATCAAAGCCGAGGGCCCAAAGAGCTCTGCTTGGAGGTAATGTGTTGTTTCATGATCTTGTATTACTCTAAAGTGGTCACTTCTGAGAGAAAACTCATTTTGCAGTTTTCAAATAATGTGCATGTTCTTTGATTCACAATAAATCTGTACATTTCTAGTTTTTTTGCAGAATATAGCATCTTAATAAAGTTTGTGCCTCCACAAACATATCTTTACTCCTATACGCTTCATGAAAATTGTAATATCACTAATTATTTCTGTACCAAACCAGATTATCTTTTTGACTGTTATAAATGTAACCTTTTAATTAGCTGAATGAAGGAGCATGCCTGTAAAATGGTTAGATATTTTATCACAGTGAAATAACTGTCTCCAATAATTTGCCATTATACAAGACCCTAATAATGGAAACCAGTAGTTTGCAAGTTGAATCGCTTAAAGAAATTATCTTACTAATCTAATGTTCTTATATAAATGTTATAAATTCTAATGTTCTCAAGAAACGTGGTAATTCCCCCTCAGCCCCCACCCCTGCACATCTACATGGCAAATTGGTGAGGAGGGCTGCCGTGAAAGATGGGAAAGATTTTATTTATTGTTGTATTGAGGTTTGACAACTGCAAAAAAACAGGAGAATCTGGAAATGAAGGGTACAGGTTTAAGGTGGAAGGGGAGCAATTTAAAGGAGTTCTGAGTGTAAGGTTTCAAAACATCGGGTGGTGAATATCTGGAAGGAGCTGCCAAAGAATGTAGTGAAAGCGGATGCAATGACATTGTTTTTAAAACTTTCAAATAGGTACTTCAACACTAAATGCATTGAAGGAACCTGGTAATGCAAGCAGATGAGTTAAAAGCTCCTCTTTCTGTGTTGTACGTTTCTATGATTCTAATATAGAGAATTTCAGGACTTTTTTGTCAAAGATTTATGATGTGCGATGGCTTATACGCCAAGAGTTAACTGTAATGGCAAATAAATAACTTTTGATTAATCGATTTTTTACAATTAAATGTATCAATGTGTCTGCTATTTGACATATTTAGTTGTTTCATTCCTCTCTTAATCCATTTCATTTCTGCAGGATCTTGGCCATGAGGTTTCATACCTCACTTCGTTGACTGGAAGACACTGGACCTAAATGGCGCAGCATGACTTTGTACCTGCTTGGCTTAATTTTTCAACATCTCAGTCTTCAGCTAAGGTTTGATACAAAACATCAGCTATGACATTATAAATTTGTTTTCTTTCAAATGCATGATTGGTCGAAAGGTTGTTTCATTGCATTGAGAAAGCCTTAGTATAGTTTCAGTTGAAACCAGAGAACAAATAGTTATTGTATTATAATGCTCTAGGAATTGGTCCCAGTTGAAACTTCATTCCCTCACGGTAGTTTCTATTTATGGTGTTAGACTGTTAATCCAGATAGCAACTTTTGGACAGAGCTATTCTCCTCATCAACACGATCTGATTCAACCGCTTATGTCTCCAATCCTGCCTTAGTTATCTGCTATTGAAAGCATTGCTCATACATTTGCAATCACACAGTCATACAGCTTGGAAACAGGCCACTCAGCCCACCATGTCTGTGCCAATCAGTGGGATCCATCAATATCAATCCCAACTAAATCCCAGAATATTATAAAGGACATTTCCCACCCCGGACACTCCCTGTTTGAACTGTTGCCGTCAGGCAGACGGTACAGATCTACAAGGACAAGGACAAACAGACTTAAAAACAGTTTTTACCTGCTATAAAGGCACTAAATGTAGCCGCCAAGGAATGCAGGGACTATGGGTTTGTGGTTGGTACGCTGTGAAATCGACAGAAGGATGTAGGGTTGGGTGTTTATGCGTGCTATTTTCATATTTATTTTAGTTTATCTTTTTTAATATTTTACCTTGTATGTATCGTTAGCTTTTAGAAATGTTTGAATGGTGCACTGACTGGCTGACATTTTTAAATTTCGTTGTACATGGTTCATGTTACAATGACAATAAAGAAACTATACTAACTTCCAGCACTTGATCCATCGCCTGCTATGTTAACTAATTCGTCTAGATATTTCTTAAATGCTGTCAGCAGCTCTGGTTTCAACATTCTCCCAGGTAATGTGTTTAAGGTACCAGCAACTTTCAGGGAGAGAAAGATCCCACTTGGATCTCCTCTTAATCTCTTCCCCATACCCTGAATCGGTCCTCTCATTTTATATATCTCTGATTTGGGGGATGAATTTACTGCCGTCAAATTTAATTTTATCAAGCTCAATCCTTTCCCCACTTAGTCTCAACCCCTCTCGGGAAAACAAACCTAGCCTCTCCAGTTTCTCCTCATAATGTAAACTTTGCAGCCCAGGCAATACCTGTGCATTTTCTCCACACCTCTGCAGTAGTATCACATCCTCTACAGTGTGGTGACCAGAACTGCATGCTAATCAATATGCACTGCTGGCTTCTGTTCCTCAGTATATTCATAGCCCCATCATTGTGTATATCCTAGTCTTGTTTGATCTGCCAAAATGCATCAACACACATTTTTGCGGATTACATTTCATATACCATTTCTCTGCTAACTCACCAGTATCATTCTGCAGCCAATAATTACTCCCCTCATTATCAACATCACCCATCATACCCATCCAAAATCACTAATCATAACACCTAAATTTACATCCAGATTGTAAATGTTTATAAAACTAGTAAGGATTCCATCACCTTGCTATAGTATTCTAAAGGTTATAGTGTGGCGTCAGCCACTTAAGCTCGAACCCTCGTCAGGAGAGGGCGGGCACACGACGTCATGGGCAGAGGGAGTGTCCTGGTACATAAGCTCTCTCACCACGAGATCCACCAGGAGTTTCTACCGGTAGCTGAGCCCGAGGGCACAACCTCGCTCAGCTACAACAACTCTACATATAGTTAGCGCACCCACTATATGTGTGACAACAGAATAAAGAACCAGTTGCACCAACCTGATGTCTCCTCTTTATTCGCCACGTATGGTGCTGCTACATTGGTGACCCCCGACTGTCCAAATTTAAATTTGGGCTCACCTGAAGACGCAGCCTCGGGAGACCTGATGTCTACAGCCGGCTGCCCAGCCCTGCAGAACTACGCTGCCGCCAACCAGGCCCTGCAGTGAGGTATGTCGCCGCTGCCCCACCAGCTGCTGCAGGAGCTGCGAGCATTGCAGCCTCCTGCCCACGGCAGCCCCGACACACGCCCGACGGCCCTGGGAGCAGAGTGAGTACCTGCCACTCTCCCGCTCCCGACAACGGACCCCGGCTCCGGGCCTTGCACCGGAATGCAACTGACCGGGGACACTGCTCCAGGCCTCACTGGGTCTCCAGGCCCCAGCACCGCTCCTGGCCTCACTGGGTCTCCAGGCCCAGCACCGCGCCAGGCCTCCCCACGTCTACAGGCCCCAGCACCGCTCCAGGCCTTACCGCGGCTCCAGCCCCTGCACCGGACCCGGCTCCAGGCCTCACCGCGTCCCCAGGCCCTGCACCGGACCCGGCTCCCGGCCTCACCGCGTCTCCAGGCCCAGCACCGGACCCGGCTCCAGGCCTCACCATGTCTCCAGGCCCTGCACCACGCCTGGCCCCGCCGACCGCTGCACCTGTGAAAGTGGGCTTACCTGAGGCGGCCGCCGAAGCCGCCCTTCAGCTCCTCGCCGTCCTCCAGTCACCAGGTGATTCCTCTTCACCCGGCCAGCAAAATGGCCGCCGCGCCATCTTGAAACGGGCGGCTTCCGACTACAAACATGGCCGCCGCCGGCCGGAAGTGCACTACGAACTTACCTGGCCGCCGTCTACAGCGCCACCTTCTGGCCGGGTGCCGTCCCTGCAGCTTCACTGCCAGCAACAGCGCCACCGTCAGTTCGGCTGCTGTCCCTGCAACCTCATCGTCATCCACAGCGCCACCTTCCGGCCGGATGCCGTCACTGCAGCCTCACCACTGTCCACAGCGCCACCCTCCAGCTGGATGTTGTGGCTGCACGATGAACAATGGACAATTTGAAATTTAGACACTGGACACTAATTCTTTTTTTTTCACTGTTCATGTTTGTGTGCACTGCAATTGGTTTGTATATTGTATTTGGTTTACCCCCCATCGTTTTTGGGGGCCGTGTGTCACAGGACACTCTCCCTTAGCTGGTCAAGGAGATGCAACCGTGTTTCTTCAGTCTCGTCGCACCCCTCGGTACATCGGGATCTCACACGCAGAGCGTCAACTGCGCCCGTGTAGAGCACCGTCCCGACCCACGCCCGGGGTGTCCCAGACCTCTTCTGTCCGGCGGCTTCTGCATCGGTCTCCTCGCACCCCTCGGTACATCGGGATCGCCCACGCAGAGCGTCAACTGCGCCCGTGGAGCCCTCCGTCCCGACCCACGTCCGGGGTGTCCCAGACCTACATGCAGGAGCTTCCCTTGACCAAGCTATTCCTTCCTCCTGTTCTGGGGGGGGTCCTGTGGCATCAGCCACTTAAGCTCGAACCCTCGTCAGGAGAGGGCGGGCACACGACGTCATGGGCAGAGGGAGTGTCCTGGTACATAAGCTCTCTCACCACGAGATCCACCAGGAGTTTCTACCGGTAGCTGAGCCCGAGGGCACAACCTCGCTCAGCTACAACAACTCTACATATAGTTAGCGCACCCACTATATGTGTGACAACAGAATAAAGAACCAGTTGCACCAACCTGATGTCTCCTCTTTATTCGCCACGTATGGTGCTGCTACAATAGGTTCCAACAGTAAAAATGAGCCTTAAGCCCCTATCTCACTGAGGCGATTTTTTTTTGGCGACAAGGCTGTCGCCATTAGTTTCCTCGAGTCACCTAAAGAATTGTAACCTTATTCTGGTTGCCGCTGGATTTTGAAATGTTCAAAACTTTTCGCCGACTGTGGGCTTGACGTAGCTTGTCTTCTCCTGTCCTGGGTGCTGTCGTATGTTGTCGCCAGATGACTTTGGTTGTCGCCGGGTGCTAACTGGCGAATTCCATTGGCGACTATGTATGTCAACCTACGTCAACTGGCGACAGGTACCGCCGATTGAGTTGTCGCCGACAGGGTCATTGCTTGTCGTAGCTTGTCGCGGGTGGACGTAGGTTGTCGCCTGTGTGGTCATAGGTTGTCGTAGGTGGACGTCCTAAAGTATCGCCGGGTGTCGGTAGCTTGACGTCGACTAGGAGGTAGGTGGCCCTCTTTTTCGGCGACCTGCTACGACTGTGACAGTCGCTGGCAGTCGTCGAAAAAATTGCCTAATGGGCCCGTCCAACTTAGGCGACTTTTTAGGCAACTACAGACTATGCGATCTCCATATGTTTGCGGGTGGTTGCCGGGAAGTTGCCTTCATGGTCGTGAGCAGTGCCCTCAAACTCGCAACAGGTCGTAACGGCATTCTGGTCGCCGCTAATTTTTCAACATGTTGAGAAATTAGTGGCGACCAGAATTTTGACACCATAGAGCGTAGTGAGAATTCTCGTGACGTAAGTGCAGTTGTAGTGGGTCGCCAGGAGGTCGTAGGTTGCCGTTGGTGACTGGTGAATTTCATTGACTTATTGGGGGGGAAAAAACGTAAATAGTAGTTTTCAGAAATAAGGATAACTGACTGGTAATGGTAATGTCCACCGAGCTTCACAGCCGTGTATCTCTGGCTTTTTAAAAGTTGTCCCCACTCCTTCACCCCATCCCGCCTCTCCCCCCCCCCCCCCCCCGACCCCCTCTTTTAAAGGACTTAAGTGACCCTTCCCGTACACTGTGCTTTGACCGTCTTAATTACAGCACCAACCTTCCTGTTCATCGTGGTGTGTGTCTGTATGACATGGGCTTTGAACTGTGTGAATTTCACTCGGACAGCGCTCCCCTCGCTTGCCCTGTCCCTCGCCTGCGTAACTGGCTGGTGAAGGAAGCGATGTG
The DNA here is from genome assembly GCA_963514005.1 of Raja brachyura. Next base: position 46,777,929 of record OY740790.1, read on the forward strand.
TGTGTGTTCCACTCTGACAGACGCCGTTCCAGTCGCCGGTTTTTTAGCGACCTGCTATGACTTTACAGTCGTCGGCAGTTGCCTGCAAAATCGCCTAAGTAGGATAGGCCCTTTTGTCTTTATTCAACAAGGGCGGCAGGAGATTACAGTCCATTGATTCTGAAGTTAATGAGGTTGTGACTGGAAAACATTCTGACAGACACTGTGCACTTATTTATTCCAGTTCACCCTGACCAACCATGTGTCTTGATTCCAGATTGAAGTTGTACCCATCCAAAACTCTGCTACCCATCTTTTGATGTGTTTTGATGAAGTTATTCACCTCAAATGTTAGTCTTGCCCTGCTGAGGATTACCAATATTTTCTGTTTTAATTTCACAGTCCTTGCATTATTTTATGTGGGGTAAATTTGCACTGTCTCATTGACTTGCAGTCTACAGTGGTTCCACCTCAATGTTAAAATAGGTTTTATTTCAAATTGTTCTGTTGCATTAATATTCTTTACAAGTGATTTTGTCCTACTCTGCGGTAGACAAAAATGTTGGAGAAACTCAGCGGGTGAGGCAACATCTATGGAGCGTTAGAAATAGGCGGCGTTTCGGGTCGTGACCCTTCTTCAGACTTACTCTTGTCCTACTCGGTGATATTTTGAGATCATTGCATTCAGGCATCTGGTGAATACCTGATGTTAATAGCTCTAGTTAGAGGCCAGAATTTCAGCTATCAAGATCCTAAATCCTGAAATTGCATCGCCTAAAAGCTTTCCATCGTTTAATCCTTCATTCAAGACTATCCAGAAACATACCATTTTTCTTGCTAGTTTGTGTCGTGATGTTCTGCTAACTGCCTGCATTTTGATCACTTATTCGGTGCCGATTGACTGTTTATTGCTAAATGCTTTTGTATCTTGTGACTTGAGGTAATATATACATCAGAACCTATAATGTGCCACATATAGTTTTTAGTAAATTTTGTATCCATGCAAATTCACAATAGTAACCAAGTGAAGGACTCAGAGGAGTTCTAGTTATTCCTTCTCCCCTTTGCCTTGCAAATTCTTCAACAGATGAATCTGCCATGACTGCTTCTTTGCCTTGTACCCTTCATTGTCAACATTAGTTTTGTTTTATTCCAGGTGCATTTAATTCCATGAATTTAGATTTCATTTAGGTTTTAACTCCAAATCAATCATCCAAGCAGCTCCGAATTAATCAGTCATGTCCAGTAACTTAATCGTTATGCTATCATATCATTAAACCTTTCAAATGAGCTTCTTTTATTCTCAAACTGGACCAACCGTACCTCATACTCCGCTTGAACAGCATACAACCTAAAATGGTACGGTGTCCTCTAGTTGTGGGTCTTGACAACATACAATCATAGCAAAGTCCCTTTGCAAGGAAGACCAATATGCTGCATGCCCACCTAACAACTTGCTTTACCTGCTAACTTTTTGTGATTTACAAATATTTACTGCTTTGTTTTGTTACATGTGAAATTTGAAGTGCTATTAGAATTTTAATGTGTTTTTAACAAAGGTGATGCACAGCAGTAATTATCATGCATATGGAAGCTAAATAAGGGAAGTAGTGGAGTTACCTTGTGAAGCATTTTTCAGTTGTGATTACACCTTTTTAAATTAAGACTTGTGAAAACATCTGCAATTAAACATTCACAATTATTTCATAATCTTGAACTACCACCAAGTACCTTATACCCAGTGGAGTGTTTATTATACTTGATCTCATCAGGAATTTACTGCTGCTGGTTGACATTGGCCGAGCAGGATACAGCTTGAGTTTTGCAGCAAACTAGTGAATTTACTGACCTTCCTTTTCCTTTTCGCGGCATTTGCAATTGATAGAAGCTGCAATTGGCGAATATACACATGTAAAAGACATAATCAATTTCACTTTTTGTATCTTTTTCCTAGTCTACCAGTGAGAAATATGGTGATCATTTTGCACGGGGTGATGGTCGATTTGGCGTGAGTCGTAGAAGGCATAACTCTTCAGATGGTATTTTTAGTAGTGGTGTACTCAGAGCTGCTGGAGGTAGGAAAGGTACAATTTAATTATTAAACGATTCCAACTGACAGATGAAAATTTTAAAATGTTGATGCGGTCGGTATTGCAAAACACCTTCAATTGACCTTTTTTTTTCCTTCAGTCTTATCAGTACCCGAGTATGAAGCTTTGGGTTTATTCGAAAATGTGATTTATATTAATTAAAACAACCTGTTTCCTGGAATTATTTTTTTTCCCGATATTCAGTTATAATGGATGAATACATCCAAAAATGGAACCTAAGGCCAAGCCCTGCAAAATCTACTGTTGTTGCATTGATCGCTCTAATTTCCCTGGCACCCATAACCCTGGGAGTTGCCTCCATTGTGGGGACAATTTGGCATGTTCCAATACCAGTTTATGTTGGAAAGACCCTTGATAAGTCGCCTGCCTCTCACAACCGTTTGTGGAATGTTGCAGGCAGAACCTCAACCACATACCTGCCGATAGCATTGATAGTATTATGGCCCTCCATTCGTTACACGAGAGTTTGATCAAAGAGCTGCCAGAACTCATTGATACAGTGGAACTTGGCAACACAGGCACTATTAGAACTGTAAAGCTAAGACCAAAGGATTGTTGTGCTGTTCTGTCTCTAGATTTTGCTCTTTGAACACAGCTTCCCACCAAGCATGATGATAACATTTTATTTTGCAAGGATTACTAAAACTTAGTTTTTACCTACTCTTTCACATTGTTCATGATGAGTTTAATTCTGTCAGTTGACCAAATAATTTTATTTTTTAAATGTATTGAAATAGAACCTCCATATATTTTAATGAAAACAAACTTTGGACTCAACAAAAACCCAACCTAGTTAATTAACAAAATATTTCATCAAAATCAGTAATAGAGGAGGTAAAGATTATGTTTTCATGTCCTTTCGTACCCACATAAAAGGTAATTCTGTCATCCTGTATTATACAAGCTCTGGAGCAATAAAACCACTATGATCCTTGAATCTACATTTGCTTCCAGCAGTTTAGAGTTTTCTAAACTGTCGTTTACTCTCTTTTGTTTCAATTTCACTGAAATATAAGGCAACAATCTGCTATCTGCTTGCCTGAAGATAGACTAACTGAGTAAGTTTCAGAGCACTGTTGCATAAGGAAATCTAGCGGGTGAAGTGTGGGTGAACTGTACTAAGGTACAGTAAAAATCTTTTGTTGCATGCTAACTAGTCAGTGGAAAGACTATACATGCTTGGAGTGGAGCCATCCGCAGTGTACATATACATAATATAGGGAATAACGTTTAGTGCAAGATAAAGTCCAGGAAAGTCTGAATAAAGATAGTATGAGGGTCTTCCAATGAGGTAGATCATAGCTTGGGACTGCTCTGTAGTTGTTGATAGGATGATTCAATTGCCTGATAACTGCTGGAAAAATAAACTCTCCCTGAATCTGGACATGTGTGTTTTCACACTTCTGTACCTCTTGCCAAAGGGGAGAAGAGGAAGTGAACGAGGTAAGACTCGTCCTTGATTATGCTGGTGGACTTGCCGAGGCAGCATGATGCGTAAATAGTCACTGGAAGGGAGGTTGGTTTGTGTGATGGATTGGGCTGTGTCCATGATTCGTTGCAATCTGCTATTGTGCTATAAACTCTTCAATTGTTGCATTTTGTCACATAAATGATGAGCACTACCCCTGTGGTTAGCTTTTTTTCTGGTGTTCCTGGATTCCAAGCAGGATTTCCTGATGCAACAGTGCTCTGAAACTTACTGAGTTAGTTCTGCCTTCAGGCAGATCCTTCTCTTATAGTTAGTTGAGACCACAGGCAAGGATTACATTAAACAAATATATTGCAGAAGCAAAATAACATTATTATAAAGGATACAGCATAGAAGAAATTTAACAATATAGAGTTCTATGAAAACTAAACTTAATACTTCCTCTGCAGTGCCACCTATTTAAAGTAAAATCAAAACAAGTTGCTTTTATCTTGGAATTTCACAAACATAGAGGTTTTTGTATAACTGAAGCATATGTTGTCTACTGCTGGTTGGTTGCGACTTGAAATGTTTTTTGATTCCTAATGTTGATAGAATTCGCTTTCATATGTGACAGCATAGATTTATTAAATCCATGTATATGTTAAATACGTTTACAAGTTCACTGTTATTTGGGAAATTCACAGAATACAATCTGTTATTTTAAGAAATAACAGTGCAAAATTGGATATGAATGTTAGACAATGCATTTTCAGTCTTCTTTAATAAAGGGACTAATATCTTGCAATTTGTTTAATTTCTAGATGGTTGCTATCAGCCTTCATTGCTTCGTCATGATTCTGTGGATTCTGGGGTTTCTAAGAATGTTCACGTCGGCCTTGCAGGAAGTCAAGGTTGGAAAGAGAGTGCTGGTTGGCACAACGTAACTAGAGGTCATGATGCTATCAATCAGCGTGGAGGTGGTGGAGGCCATAGACACTGGAATGGCAACTTCCATAACCGGAAGAGCTCAGGATTCCAGGAAAAAACACCTGTTGAGGTTAAGGAAGAAAAAAAGGAGGAAAAGGATGAAAATCTTCAATTTGAAGAGGAGGATTTTGTAAGTATTTTTGTTACTTACAAACATACAACCATTTTGAAGTGAAATGTATACTTGAAAGATTAATTTGATCAGAACTAGTAAGTTGACTAAAGTCCTTGGATGAACTTTCTTTCAACAGCCATCTCTGAATCCTGATGCTGAAAAGCAGCTGAGCCAGAGCAGACCTCTGAGCACACCTGCAGGAGTATGGGGTAAGAAGGCAGTAGAAAATTGCATTCATCTGTTGAACGTTGTAATGAGTTCTATAATATCATTGGAATTCATGTAATTAAAAAAGAAATTAGTGTGTTCAGTTGCGCTTCTTGGAAATCTCTCATATGCACTGAATTTCTGTATGAGGTACAGAATTGTTTTTGCAAAAAATACATGACTCCGTTGGCTTGCCTGACAATTGAAGGCCACATATGGGGGACAAAAAATGTCAAATGTTCATGGATTATTTTTTCCTACACCACCAGTATCCATAATTTGCCTAACCCCACCTCACATTTCACCTGTTCACCTTTATCAGATCCTATCCACAGTTAAAAGATTGTACTTGTGTCATTGTAATAATTTCAGAAAATAAGAGATGGCGGGGTTTGAGGCACACAGGTGGTGCCACAATATTGTACTTTTCTTTTGTTGCCTCTGCTCTGTGCCAATTTCTTTGGCAAACTCTTTGCCACCCCGTTGATGACCCTTTCTCCTACTTCAAACACTCCTCTTCCTCCTGAACATTCCCTTCTGGCTTTTTAAGCTCCCAACCTTTTTATTTCTTACTCCCAACCGAACTTCTCTACTCCCCTCAACCACCATTGGTGGTAAAAGCTGGTAATATAACAGAGTTTCATTTTATTCACTTTTTGGATCTGAGCACACCTGCCAAGGCCACTGTTGATTGCCCACTTCTAATTGCCCATGAATTGGATGCTTGCTCGGCTGTTTGTCAACTATACCGGATGGGTTTTGGGCATATTAGGATAATATTACTTCCTTCTCTGAAACACATAAATTAATCAGGTGAGTTTAAGCATCATGAATGGAAAAGTGAGCTGTGAAATGCAAGCTCTAGAGTCTAGAAAAAAATGTGGGTAATTTAAGCGTTAAAAGATGGCAGATGAAGATTAAGTGGGCAAATACACATTTATAGGAAGAATTAAAAAACAGATTATGTTAAACGGTGAGCAGCGAATAAAAGAATGGTGTACCAAATTATTTTACAAGCTGGCACATGGATATGCTCAAATAAACATACAGATAAAGCACAAGGATGGGAATACAAGAATAAAGAAGCCCAGTGAGATTGCACAGGGGTTGGGAGGACATCTGGTCCTGTGCACAGTTCTGGAATTGGTGGTGTCAAACAGCATGTGTTTTCAAGGTGGATCCTGGGTTGTCATGAGAAGATTTTGAGCAGAATTATTCTATTCGCTGACTTTAGAATTAGAGGTAATCTCCTATAACCACAAAGGCCTTCTCCATACTAAACACTGTTAAGCAGAGACACAACAAATTGCAGGTGCTGGAATCTTGAGCAAAACACAGTGCTGGAGGAACTCAGTGGGTCAGGCAGCAACTGTAGGGGGAATGGACAGACAATGTTTTGCGTCAGGACCCTTTTTCGTATCCACTTGTCCAAAGAAGGGTCCCGATCTGTCCATTCCTTCCAAAGATGCTGCCTGACCTGCTGAGTTCCTCAAGCACTTTGTGTTCTGAACACTAAATATTTATTTAGGGTTCCAGTCCCTAATGGATAATGTTTTGGAATACATCTGTCTCCACCTTCAGAATTGTTGCCAGTTGCGCACCCTGTTGTGACCAGTGTTAGTATGCTGGTTTTCTATTTGTAAAACTTTGATTTGAGCCAGACTGATTATTGAATTTATCCGCACTCAGACAATTCCCAAGCAACGCTTAAGATTGGAAAAGGTCACATGTGGTGAATTATGACAATGCCATTGCCCTCCAACTTTTCACCCCACATTTGCCCTCCCCTCTCCCTCTCCATCCCCACACCTTCTCATATATTGCTTTTACCTATTGCCCACTTGCCTTTCTCCAAATCCATCCTTCCTCCTCTCCCATCTGATTCCATCTGCCCATCACTCCTCACCACTCCTCTATCCATCTATCAGTTTCTGACCCTTGTCTTGACTCTCCTCCACTCAGTCTTGATGAAGCATCTTGACCCGAAACATCGACAATTCCTTTCCCCGCACCTGCTTAATTCCTTCAGCATTTATGACAACTGGTGAGGAAACAATGATGGTAGATTACACTGCTCAAAACAAAATCACAACTAAGATTTGATTACTAATGAAGACTGCAATGTTTTCAATGGATGTCTCAGTGGTATATTGAACTTTTATATTTAACCTGCCATGTTTTTTCAAAGCAATGTACCAATGAAAATAATTTAATCTATTAGTTAATCAGGTGGATATAAATGCTCACTGATCCTAATGTAATGAATTTTGCTGTGGGTGCTTGTGAGAGAATTATCCCAAATATTTGAAAAAACAAGAAAATTATCTGAACTTTTCTATTGATCGCAAACTTGATTTGAATCTGATTCGTTGATTAATGAGGCTGGTTGAAGGAATGATTATTTCCTTTGGATTTTTTGCAGTTATCTTAAAATTGTACACGGGTTTTTAGGATGTGCATGAATCTTGCTTCCTGCATTTAATATTTGCTTAGAACAGTGGAAAGCACTTTTGATTTGATTTGATTTTATTATTTGTCATTCGAACCTCAGAGAGGCTCGAACGAAACTCCGTTTCTACATGCCATACATAAATCATAAAAAAAATACACAGACAATTCAATTCACACAAACATCCATCACAGTGAATCTCATCCTCACTGTGATGGAAGGCAAAGTCTTCTCTCTCCCCCGCACCATCTCACTCCCGAGGTCGAAGCTGCAGGCGGGCGGTGTTAAGTTCCACGGCCTTTGAGGTAGCGCCGGGCGATGTACGGCCCCGCTCTAGGCCCAAAGGTCACAGTTGGAGCCCCCGGCGGGCGCTGGAATGTCCCGCGGCCATGAAAGCCGCGCCGGGCGATGTAAGGCCCCGCTCCAGGTCGCTCCAACCCCGCGACACGAGCTGGAGATGTTGTGTTGCGGGAGCTCCGGAGAGCGGTCTCCCACCCGGACCCGCGAGCTCCCGATAGTCCACCGGTCTGCAGCTGGATCTGAAGCTCCAGAGTCGGGCCGCAGCGGCGAGCCACCACCGCTCCCCACGCTCCGAGGCCAGCCAGCCCCATGACGGTGAGTCCGCAGCTCCGTGAATGGAGCACCCAGGTCGTCTCGGTCGGAGGCCGCTCCATGGTGCTAGGCCCCAACAACAACGGAGACCCGACAGGGAAAAAGTCGGGTCTCCCGTGCAGGGAAGAGATTTAAAAGTTTCCCCCTCTTCCCCACCCCGCACTTATACACAGTTACAAACAATACAAAAAAAAACACGAACAACTACATTTAACTAGACAAAAAATAAAAAAAAAGACAGACAGGCTGTAGGGGCCGCTGCAACGTGAGTCGCGCCCGCCCACTTCTGAAATCAATCAGTCCTGCTTTGAGGAAGCAGCAGATTTTGCATGAAATTTCATGTTTGTTTTCATGTTTGCAGTAAAGGAAAATTTAACAAGATTAACTAACTTATCAAAACTTTTTATCCTTTTCAACCCAGAAAATCCTCCAAGTGCCAAGCAGCCGGTTTCTAAGATGCTGGTCATCAAAAAAGTTTTGAAAGAGGAACCAATATTCTCAACAAGCTTTTCTTCCTCAGGAAATCATCTTTCGAGCAGCAACAAAAACACTGCAAGTCCAAGTGTTTACAAAAATCTGATACCCAAACCTACAGCCCCACCCACAAAGGTAGAGCGACTCACTTTTTAATATCAATTTTTTGATGTAATATTTCAATAGCATGTTGAAATGATATGAATATATGGTCCGAGTGCAGGTAGATGGGACTAGTGTTCAGCACGGACTAGAAGGGCCGAGATGTCCTGTTTCCGTGCTGTAATTGTTATATGGTTATATGATTGGTAATTATGAAATTGAACAACGCAATTCAAAAATTAATAGAATAAGGAATTGGTAATTTATTGTGAATTCTTAATTTGAATTTGCTTCTTCCTGGCATCTGAGTAACTTTGATTAAGGTTGTCTCTAAAAATTGTACTCCGCGTAAAAACGTTGTAAATAAAATTGTACTCCATGTAATAATAACATTGAACCCTGTGCCATAAAGTTTTTTAACGCCTTGCAAGCAATTGTTCTAACAATAATTGTTTATGGTTTAATCTGCAGAGCAAATTTATATCTGGCCCGTACTTGGTATAAATGTCTGATGTAAATAAATCTAATTCTGTTAATAGCTAGAGTATCAGGTGATGTGATGTGAAACATCACCCATGTATGTATGATGTGTATGTATGTATATGTGTTTATTTGTGTATATCCAATTTACAGGATGCTCTGATGGCTAATTTTATATACCCATCAGTCTGAAGAAGGGTCTCGACCCGAAACGTCACCCATTCCTTCTCTCCAGGCTGCCTGTCTGCTGAGTTACTGCAGCATTTTGTGTCTACCTTATATACCCACCATCCTGTTTGTGAAAAAAATTACCCATCAAGCCCCTTTTAAATTTATCGGTGCCATCTCTTTTTAGACTTGATACTCTGGGGGAAAAACTGACCTTCCACCTTATCTATTCCCTACAAAATATTATGTATCTGTGATCAACTCTCAACGTCTTGCGTTCCAGTGGAAAAAAAAGTCCCAGCCTTTCCTTATAACTCGAGCCCTCCAATGCCGGTAATAAACTTTTGGATGTTTACTGCACCCTTTCCTGCTTAATGACATCCTCTAATAGCTGAGTGACCAGAATTTGGCTCTATGCTCTGTGTAGTCTTAGCCCATCTTGTACAGTTGTAACATGGCCTGAACTCAATTACTTGACTAATGAAGGCAAGTGTGCCAAATCCTTTTTTCACACCCTTAAGTGCCTGTCCCACTTGGGCGTTATCTGGGCGTCATTTACGCAACATCGTTTACGCATCACGATGCATGCATTATGCACGCATGGCGCCTGGTGAGACGTGGTGGTATAGGTAGTGACGCGTGATAGCGCGAGGCGCCCCAAGATTTTGGGATTCTCAATCCTCGCGTGCCACCTGCGTGACGCGCAAGTAACGCCCAAGTGGGACAGGCCTTTAGATCTCTCTGTTCTACAACACTTTCCAGGGCTCTACCATTTACCATGTAAGTCCTGCCCGGGTTTAACTTAAAGATGATTTGTTTAGACGGGTATTTGATGGCTGGTATCAACATTCTGGACCAAAGTGTCTGTTTTGTGCACTGTGTTCCTGAGTTTGAGAGTTGCAAAGAGCTTGTGAAGCTGATGCCTCTTTTGGGTGAACACCAATGACTAAATCCAGCCACAGAGCATATGCACATGCATATATTGTTAGTGTGCAAAAAACACACTTTGTTGGAAGAACTTAGCAGGGTCAAGCAGCATCAGTGGAGCCAAAAGTATATTTGATGTTTCAGGTCAAGACCCTGCATCAGGACAGACAGTGTCACGGGAAGATGGTCAGTACATTGAAGAGAGATGGAGGGCTGAGATAGGGGCTGATAAATGTTAGGTGGAATTAGGTAAGGAGGGGAATGACAGGCAGATGGAACCCGGAGGAGAGAGTTTTGATACAGAGGCTGGTGGAAACGTAAGGAGAAAAAAATGAACAAGAGGGGGAAGAATAGCAATAGAAGTATCTCTAAAGTCCAGAAAGTTAGGCCAAGGAAGAAGAAACACCAATGGATAGTTGTATGTCCTTTTGTTCATCTTATCCATCCTCTCCCATCACTTTTACCTGGATTCATTACCTGGTTCAATCTAACCATCATCCTTCTGTTATCTACTTCCACTTATCTCTTCCAGCATCTGTTTACGTCCATCCCCCACCCCTCACTTGGATCAATTTATTTCCTCCTTATCTGTTTTCACCCATTAACCCCCGTCCCTCTCCCCGACCTGATTCTTCTCAATATCATTCCCCATTAAACTGGTTCCACACATCACATGCCCCCTCCGGTCTCATCCCTCCCTAGCTATTTCTCTCCAGCTATCTTCTCTCCACACTCAGTCCACATACAGCGCTTCACCTGACGGTCTATTTGTTCCCACAGATGGTGCTTGACCCACTGAGGTCCTCCACAATTTTTTTTTATTTGCTCCAAGTTTTTGCGCCTGCAGTCTCTTGTATTATCTGTGTACTGCAGGCTGATGATTGAGGTAGAAGAGAACTTGGTTCTGGAATTAAGACAGAGAAAGTTGAATAGTTTCCTATTTTTCCCCGTAGAAGTGCTCCATTTCTGTGGGAAGCCCTTTGGAGGTGAGGTGCAATATGACAGTGACAAAGGTTGAAAAGGTGAGATGGCTTGGCTTGACTCTCAGTTTGCACTTATGGCTTTTATACTTTGCTGTTTACTGTAGCCCTTTGTATCATTATTATTTTTTATAAGACAAAGCTTTTGAGCTATTATTTTGCATACTGTCAACAGCACTCATTCTTGGTTGCGTATTGAGAGAATGTGTTGCAAGACAAATAATTCTGTGCCTGTTGCAAAAAACAAACTGCTGAAGGAACTTAGCAGATCGAGCAACGTCTGGGCGGGGTGAAGGGAGAGGACTAAGACTACAGAGGGAAGGTAGCTGGAATAAAGAAAAGGGGGGGTGAGACGGGGGCTGATAGGTGATATGAACGATGATGGGCTTTGTGAGGTGGGGTTAGAGTGGAGTTGGAAGCTGGTCGGTGATATGTGAAAGCAGACAAGATAAAAGAAAGGATGCTGTTGGAGCCAGCTGGGGGAGAGGAGGGTGAGATAAAGATAAACTGGTGGATGATAAGTGGGGATGCAATGGCTACAAGTGCTGGAATCTTAAAAGTAAGGAAATGAATAATGGGAACCATTAAAGGAGAGATGAAGAGTAGATGGAACCAGATGGGAGAGAAGATGATGTGCGAGGGGTAAATGGATGGATGGATGGAACCATGAGGGAGACAAAATTGGATGATGGGAGGCTGGGGATGGAGGGAGTGATGTGATATATGGGAATGGGAACAGAAATGGGAGAACCTGAGGTGGAATGGAAGGGAAGAGGGATGGGGAACACAGGAGTGGTTTAAATTTAGAAATGGATAACTAAGAAAGGTGAAAATGGGAACAGCCCCCACGTCCCCCATGCAACACAACCCTCCAACAGCTGAGTACCTCCAACAGTTATTTTTTTACTCCAGGCTACAGCATCTCTAGTTTCACCTTTTGCCTTCTGATTTCTTTAACATTTAGGTTGCTAATCTTCCTAGTTTTCAGGAAAGTTTACTTTGTCCTACTTATGTGTGACAAAACCGAAATATATCCTAACCTCCCTCCAAAGTGGTTGTGCAAGCCTTTCAATTATATTGTATCAATTATAATACTGGATAGTGGTTAAAGAAGCCCATCAGCACCTCCTTGTGGTAATTTGGGTCTGCAGCTTAATGACAATATCTACACCCTGAAAATTATTTTTAAAAGTGATAAAACTTCTGTTTTTGTAATATAGATATTTAAAACTTTTTAAAAGGACTGGACTCCTTTACAAAAGAAAATTATATTGAACAAGGGCGATACTATCTTTGATAAGGTATCACAAGAGAGTTAAGATCAGGCAAGATAACAATGGATTATAAATTGAGCGAAACAGAGTTGAGTCGGTGGTTGAAACAATGATCTGCTGATGCTGGAACAAACACAAAGTACTGCAGTAACTTATTGGGTCAGGCAGCTTCCCTGAAGAACATGGATGTGATATTTTGGGTTTTGGGATATTTCGGGGAAAAACTAGACAATTGTCACATATGTTTATACAGGTGAAGGGGGTTGATTAGCAGATGAATGGACAAAGGCCAGAGATGAAAAGGAGACAAAAGGGTGTGAGGTAAGGATATAAGAGATATGAATTGTGAGGCCAGAGGAAAGGATGTAGATGGAAGGGGAAAGGGGGGGCAGATTCCTGGGAGAAATGGGCGTGCATCAAGGTATGGCATGGGACAAAGAAGTGTGAGGAGGGGTTTGTTAATAGTTACCTAAAATTGGACAATAAAGTGAGCTTTCTCGATCTGACAAGTGGTAAATAATTATGTAAAAAATTTGATGTTAGAAATTTAGAAATTGGTAAATGCCAATTGTGGGGAGGTGATTAATAATGTATGAATCTGCAATTTAATACAGGAATACCAGCACAGATCTGAAAACTATAGAAACAGATCTGGAAACACAAATGCATAAATCATAAAAAATCACTGTGCTAACTGGTTAGATCATAAAGACTGTAAGCAAGTGCTTGTCTTTATATTTACACTATTAGACCCATGTCATGTTTAACATTCGCTTCGTCATATTTGAAGTACTTGTGTCTCATCTATAAGCAATAAAATTACGTTGAACTGCTTGGGAAAATAAAGATATGCAGAATTATTATCAAAATTAAGGAGATGAACATCTCAGACACGATTAGGCTTGGGCTCTATATGTGTGGCCTGTACATCACAGATGTTATGGGCCCTAGGGCCTGTACCTGTAAGGTATTGTTCTGTGGTCTGAAGGGATAGCTAAAGGAGATCTTCTGGAGCTTATTAAAATTGTAAGCAGGTTTCGTAGAGTAGAAACTGTTTTCAATGATTGAATTAGGAGTATGACCAGATCACAATGAAGAGATATTTCTTTACATTAGAATGTAGATCTAGAAGAAAGGTATGGCTGAAATGAAGTATAAAGAGGAGAATGGAGTAATACAAAAGCAGAGTGGAAGAGTGAATTAAAAATGAAAGGGCATAGACCATTTGGCCCAAATGTTTGAGTGTGTGTGTATATCTGTTATGCTGCTATATTTTTTGTTAACTATATCATATTTTTGTGAATAAATGTGATTGTTTGTTTTTGTTTTAATGCACTCCTGGAAATGTATATTGTCTTTTTATCGCAATCCCTTTGCACATTCTCTTCCTAAATAAACAGTTGTTAACAATCTTATTAACGATTGATCATTTTTAATTGTTCACTAATTTCATTCGAGTTCTGGATTGAAGAGTTCCTATGTAGCAGATGGACATACCTATATGACTAAGATCATTCAACATTCTGGATGCATATTATCATGATCTGTTTCAGCTTCTGAGTTCTGTTAAATTTCCAGATGCAAATTTTTTTTAGTTCTCTACTCACATCTTCCTCCTTTGAAAATTGTATTTACTTTGTGATTTGTAAATACTATGTCTACCATGTATCCACTCTTGACGTTCTTAGGAACAAATTAAGCTATTTTGTGCTGCTTTCAAATACTTCATGTATTTATCATTGTTATTTCTTTATTCTTTTCGACTATTATATTTTTCCAGACTTATTTTGAGATCTGCTACATGCTAGTTATACCTTGTTTACTATTTTGTTTTGTAAGCGAGAGTTTTAAATTGCATCGTCTTGTATTTGCAAAATTCCTTATTAATTATTTTTAAATTGCACTGCAACCCATTGCCTCTCAGTTGAGTACAGGTTCCAGCCACGTGGCATTTGATGTCAGAAATACTGTTTATAATTCTTAGGGTATGAATGCATGAACAGCACTCCCTTCAGGTGTATCTAACAATAATTTATTTAAAACAAGTGCATGATTATGCAATGAGCAAAGATAATTTGATTTGAATATTTTTTGTGATATGGTTGCAATAAATAAAAGTTAAATTATAAGTGTTGTAGTTTATACGAGGATAGATATAATTCGAAGGCCCTTCCTTATTTTTGCTTTGCACAGCAATTTGCTTGTAATTCTTTAAGACTTGCTGGTTCTCATGGAATGCTTTAAGACTTGTAATCTTATACTCGGAAAACTAATAAGATTATTTATTTCCTATGTTTTCAATTATAGCAAGGTCCATGGAAATCCACTGGAAGGGAGAACAAACCTAGCTTGCATTTCTCTGGCCAGGACTCAGCATTTACAAGCCCTATTGCAATGATCAAACCTCCAGCACAGTTCAGTAGCAGTTCTTGTCATATCTCTCCAAAAGAGGTATGATAAGTTTGGTGTCCAATTGGTTTGGACTGATATTATTATTTATTTCTTTTGACTCACAATTGAGGTCTTCTGAAGATTATTTTGGAAATTCCAGTCTGTCTGAGATCCCAAATGACCCAAGTATGGAAAAAGTAATCAATAGCGTTTAATTTTTTTTAAATTGTGCTCTTTTTACTCACTCCATTAGAGCAGTTTGTATGTGAAATGACGAGAGTTTGTCCATTTATTGCTACGTGCAAATCATGGTGTTTTTTGTATTTTTAAAGGTTTGCTTCATTTTGCTCTTTATCAATGGCTTCTTATTCATAAACGGCAAACAAAAACAGAGTGGAGTTATGCATCAATTAAGTCATTCAGATCATGGCTAATATGCAACTCAACTCTATATTTCATATCTCTTGATATCTAAGCCTACCAATAAAAATGTAAACAGTTGAGAATTTCAGTTGACGCTGGATTATAAAGAGTTCCAGATTTTGGCTAAGTAAGTGCTTCATGATACCACCTCTTCAGAATGACCCGAAATGTCACCTGTCCATTCCCTCCCCAGAAGCTACCTGCCACGTTGCGTTTGTGTTTTGAACAAGATTCCAGGTTCAGCAGATTATTTTTTTCTCTATCTCTGTTTACTGTTTGAATTCAGTTCATTTAAATGATTTTTAGATTGCCAGCTCCCGTCTTAAATTATATTGGTTGTTTGTGTTTTTTTTATTTTGATTGAATTCCGACTGTAAATTAACCAGTTACTTATTTTTGTTAGAGGTTTTAACATTTTTTCACAGGAAAAATATTAATTCTGGTGCTAGATTTTGATGTTTCTGAAAGCAGATTACCTGCCCTAAAATGGCATTGTCAATTAAAGCCTTCAATCTCCCATGCTATAAATTCTGAACCAATTTAAAAATAATTTGTCAATTTATTTGTTGCATATCTCAAATGTGTCGTCGATTTAAAAAAAAAAAAAAAAAAAATGCATTGGGTCAGTGGATAGAAATCTCCGAAATGAAATGTCATGTGTATCTTCAACTTTGGATTATAACATTGAGAATGCATTTTAGTCATCTTAATAGCAAGAGAACTAATACCTTGTGAACAGAATATGGCTGTAACTTAACTCAAGAGTTTTATTTCTAGACTCCTTTAAGCACCATCCCTCCATTCGAGATGAATACCAGTCGACTAATAAAAATGACTCGCGTGAAGACTGATAAGAAGAGTGAGTTTTTGAAGGGATTAAAAGATGATGAAATTTCAGAACACCGGAATTTCAACAAATTAGAAGTTAGTGAAGTAACAGATTTTTATTTTAAGTTTAATAATTTGTGTATCTTCAATTCTCAAGGATTTATTTAAATAATGCTTTTAGATTGGTTGCAAGTAAACCACAAATTGAGAAATTGGAATTGTGGTGTTGAGTTAGCATTTTTACGTAACTTTGTCCATGAAATGGTTATGGTACATTGGCAAAATAGATCACGGATTACAATGGATGATAAATAAATTAAATTACTCTTTGATCATAGATTATTGTAAAACATCAAATGAAAACTAGATGTTGAGGCTCTAGTGCAGCGTTTCTCAACCTTTTGACCCTTGCGGAACCCTTGAAATAATTTTCATGCCCCGGGGACCCCATACATAAAAATTATTATATATATTTCTGCTAACTGATTTAAACAAAAACTAACTTGCATTTTTCTCAAGTTTATTGACAATGCAAAAAAAAACTGAAATCAAACTGCTTGTTCAAGAGATCTCATAAGGAGGTTTTCATTCACACAAAAAAATCAACCATATCACAAACACAAACCCCATAAATAACCAACATCATAAATAACACATTATATACAGACAAAAACAGATAATAACTACCACAATAACAATCGTTTATTGACAATGTTGAAAAGGCAGACGATAAAGCAAGGCAATATGTAATATGAACACTTAACACAAACAAATAAAACTGAAGCAAATAAAGGAAAACAGAAGAACTAACCCTGGAGAGAGGGAGAAAGAGAGAGAGAGAGAGAGAGAGAGAGAGACATAAACATAATTACATTTTTTAAATGAGAAACTGTACCTGCACGCCAGGAAGCCCAGGCTCGACCGCCGGAGCCGTTAATGATCATCCAATACCCGTTTAAATCTTCCCTATCCACCAATACATCCAAAGTTCAAATGGTAATTGTACCCGCATCAGACAGTTTTAAGAAATTGTATTGAATTTTCTCAGTAACTGGACATGACCAATGCATTTGTAGCTGCAGCATTCCATACTTTTAACTTGACAAAAGAGCAGACACATCAGCAAGAAGTGCTATTCTCTCATGAATTTTATTCAAAGGAACGCGTCAATAATACTTGATGGTCAGACAATTATATTTGCTGAGGAATGCATATCGATGTATTGGTGACACATCATATAACAGTGTTAACACAATGTTAGTGGCAGTTAACAAGCATTAACAGTGGCAGTTAACAAATCGTTTTTGTCTCAGCTGAATCAAGTGATAAACGACTCCAATCGTTCTGCAGTACTCATTAAACCCGAGAGCTTTTTACAAATGTAAAATTCCAAGGTGGTTTTGCTGCAATCTGTTTTGTATTATATGTGGAATGGATGAGCGCCTTACTACCGTTTATCATTACCAAAGGTTGACATAAGCCCTGTTAACATCACGAGATTTTGCTAACACAAAAATGACACAAAAATGCATTTACATATGATTAGCCTATTTATCACTATTTCTCTCGGAACCCCTAGCGACCTCTCGAGCAACCCTAGTGTTCCGGGGAACCCCGGTTGAGAAATGCTGCTCTAGTGAATAAGAAGGAGGCCTAAGTCACCTATAGGCAGCTGGGAGATTGGGGAGTATTGGAAATGTTGGAGTACATTTAAGAGGAAAATTGGGTGGGCATAATGGGGGCAGGATGTGTCTTTGGCAAATAAGATAAAGGTGAATTCAAAGATAATCTACAAATATATTAAGGGCAAAAGAGTAACCAGAGTGAGAATAGGGTCCCTGAAAGATCAATTAGGTTGTCTATGTGTGAAAGCTCAGGAAAAGGGAGTGGTGATAAATGAAGATTTCTCACCTGTATTTACCGTGGTGAAAGACATGAATGCTACTGAATTCAGGAAGTAACAGTGATGCCTTGAAGAGAGTCCACCTTACAGAAGAAGTGCTGGAGGTCTTTAAAAGTATATAAATCCCCAGGGCCTGATCGTGTGGATCCTCGAACATTGTGGGAAACAAGGGGATGAATTGCAAAACCACAGACAGATATAATTACATCAGTGATAGCCACGGTTGAGGTGCCAGAAGACTGCGGATGCTTTATGTATTTTTAATAACTATTTGGATGTGAAGGAAGGTGGGATGGTTAGTAACATGGGAAGTGACTTCTAAATTAGTAATATAGTGGAGAATGAAGAAGGTCAATGACTAAAATGGGATGTGGATCAACTGGGCCAAAGTATGGCAGATGGCATTGAATTCGGATAAATGCGAGCTGTTGTGTTTTCTTAAGACTAGACTTGCACAACTTGCACGGTGAATGGTAGGGGTCTGGGGAGTGTTATCGTACAGAGAGACCATGGTTTACTGCTATATAGTTCCATGAAGGTGGAGATACAGATGATCAGGTTTGAAGACGGCATCATGCAGATAGTATTTGGCACATTTACCTTCACGAGTTAGGGTATTGAATACAGAGGTTAGGATATCATGTTACAGTTGTGCAAGATGTTAGTATGGCCACATTTAGAGGACTGTGTACAGTTTTGGTTGCTCTGCAAAAGGAAAGATGTCATTAAAGGGCCGAATGGCCTACTCCTGCACCTATTGTCTATTAAACTGAAACGGGTGGGGGAAAAATCAGCAAATATGTTATCGGGACCAGAGTTTTTGAGATGCAATGGGAGGCTAGATAGTCTGTATTTTTCCATGGACCATAAGAAGCTAAGATTCATAAAATTATGAGGGCCAGAGATAAGATGAATAGGCACATTCTTGACTGAATGTAATGTCAGAGAGAAGACTGGCACAAATGTCATTACGAATCTTTCAAAGCACTTTATTTTTGTCATATTCAGAGCCATTGGGTGCTAGTTCATGAGACATCACTTTTTTCCTTCGGGAGAGAAATGATGTAGATTTCTTTAAAGCTGATGGGGACGGAAGACTTGATGTGAGAGGTTGATAATGTCAGCGAAGACTGTGGCCAGATGGTTGGTACACAATTTCAGATCCTGTCCAAGGACTCTATGTGGGCTGGCCTCATTCCAAGTGTTTACCCTCATGCAAACAGATCTGACTTCTGCTACCATGATGTACAGGACCGGAATGACAGGGCAAGGCTTTGTTTGCCTGTTCCGTACAAGCTTAGAAAGTATTAAACTCATCCAGTAGAGATTTTTCTTTGCCGGAAATTGCCCCTGACTTTGACGTAACCCAATATGGCATTCTGGCCTTAGTATATTTGGCTGACATCCACTTTATTAAATTGTGCCTCCAACTTATTTTGGAAGACTCTCGGCATCTCTGATGGTCTTGCAGATGATCAGTCTGGCTGAAATGAGAGTGAGGGATGGAGTACTCGGCATCCTTGTTAATGATGTAGCCGTAATCGAGATTAGGGCAGGAGACATGCTGGTGGTATTTGCTGATGATAATGAAAAGAGCATCATGGTTTGCTTTCTCAAGAGAAAGGTCATTTTCTGTTTCTCGCAACCAAAATGGTTCACTTGCCCAGTGACAGACTGCTGGGAAATCTCCCATGGAGGCAAATGGGGAAATTCTGATAACTTGAGGCCAAGTACTTCATGAGAGATTTGTTAAGTTACAAAAAGGTTTGTGACAATCACTTTCTTATTAATGACTTGTTACAAAACTATCAGTACTGAAATTGTTGTTGATAATTTTTCATAGAACAGTATAGCACAGGAACAGGGCCTTTGCAGGAATTTGCAGTTACAATCATTTTGACAGAAATCTTTGACTGCTGTTTCAAATGTTATGTTTATGCCTGAAATTGTTATACCAAGCATGTTTTGCTTTTTTGATGTCGTGAAATAAAACTTTCATTGCAGCTCCCATTTCTAACAATCATATTTTTCATGGGGTTTTTTTAATGCTTTCTAAGCAATTAGTATAATTATATTTTCTGGTACTCCTTTCAAATCAAAACCAAAAATACCATGGTTGCCATAAATATGATTTGCAATCAAAATGCTGGAAATACTGTACAATTTAGACAACATATGTAGAGAGATAAAAGCAGCATTAATAGCAGTCCTGTGATTCTCTCTACGCAGATGCTTTGCGACGATGGGAACATTTCCATTTTCCATTTACTCACTAAAATGTTCTATAATTTGAAATGAGTTTGAATTGAAATAGTGACTTTGTAAAATCTGTATTCCAAAGCTATCCTGACCACTTTCTGATTATGCAATGATACATTTGTTTATTTGAACTTTTTCCCCCAATAGGACTGTGTCCATAATATTCCAGAAAGGAAGGGAAATGGGAAAGCGAATGGTCACCAGCATAACATTTCCTCCTTTGGTCCAGAAAAAAACTACCTGTCCAGTTCTCTTGAGGCAGAACATAGGTATGCATATTTGGATGTTTGCAAGATCTATGATAAAATTCTTTAAATTACAGCATAAGGCTTGACAATAGCTTGACACTAAGATTTGGAGCAGACTAATGAAGCTTCTAAAGTCGAAAGAGAGAGATTCCACAAATTTGAATTCTAACAGTGTTGTTAAGTGTGGTTTCACAGTAGAATATTGTTTTTAATTTTAAATGACAAATCGAAAGTATTATTTCAGAAAAGATAGTGATGACCCAAATGAAGAAGCTAAGAAGCAGGAGAGGTGTTCTTACTCAAGTTCTTGCTACTGTAGCTGGGTGAAATATCATTCAGAAGATAGACAGAAAATGCTGGAGAAACTTAGCGGTCGGGTAGCATCCCTGGAGAAAAGAAAAGGTGACATTTCAGGCTGGAACCCCTCTGCAGACTGAATGTAGAGGTGAGGGGCAGGGAGTTGGAATAAACTGGAAGCGAGAAAAGGCCAGAACATCAGGCCAGCAACAGATGACCTCGGCAAAGATGGACCCCATAATGGCCCGTTGTTGGCTGGGGAAGGTGTGATAACAAGAGGGGTACAAGGATGCGAACAGTGGAACTGGTAGGACAGCAAGGGTAGGTGAAAGGGAAAGAGCGGGGAAGGAATGCAGGAGCTACTTGAAATTAGAGAAATATAAGCTGCCGAAGCAAAATATGAGGTGCTGTTATTCCAATTTGCAATACCTGCCAGACATTGACAAGACTTTGATGTTGAATGAGATCAACTCATTCCTATCAACGTTATTAATTTCTGTCTTTGTGGGAAGTGGTCTATTTTTTCCAGGGTTTCAAACATTGCTTGTTGTTGTAAAGCACTATGGTTGAGGACATTTGTTTTGTGGATGTTGTGTGTAAAGCCCATCCTTTCATTTGCATCAATTAAAGTAGCAGCTTAACAGGGAGGTCACAGGGAGAATGAGAAAATTGCAAAAGAGATTTAAGGATATGGGAGAAACAGATATATGGTATTTGGACAAAGGATCAGCTGTGATTTAATTGAATAGAGCATATTTAAAGGGCGATTAGCCTTCTGATTTTTGTGTATCCATATTTCTCATTGCACAAAGCGAGATCTGAAATAACTAATTGTTTTCTTGATATACTGATCAAGAAAACCATCAAAAGACATTGCATCACTTTATCCACCACATTATTACGGCTTATTCAGGTTGCCCAGTGCTTATGTAGATCATTGTCTTCATGATTATTTTATTACCCTTTTTACGTGAACCTCTAGTTTCCTGCTTTACACTGCTTTGGATGCAACAGGCAACTCCCAATACTGTTTTTTGTCCCATGGTCTTTTTTAATTAAACCTATGTCATATAACTACTTAATCTCTGAAGTAAGATTATTCATTTCTACTGACTTTCCACTGCTTATAACTAACTCTTTCATATTAGGCTGACCTGCCTGCTTTTGTATTTTACCTGCTTTTTAAAGTTGTGTATTCTGACTATTTCCAGCTTCGTTCACTTTGGAACTATCTCTGCCATGTTCATATCATTTTCTAATTCTGTTCCAGTCAATGATTTGCCTCATTGAGAATGCTGCATACATGCAAATACTATTGCTACGTTCCTACTCTTATGGAGCATGTGGACAATACTCTTCTGAATAACACTTTATCAGTCCTCATTTTGTTAACTTCAACTTCATTTTCTGCACTTCAATTTTGTACATGTGGTTTGAATTTCTGAATTTCCCCTCCTGGGTTCCCTCCTCCCCTACACCAAAGCACACGCACAATTTATTGTAAAGTCTGATCAGTATCGTTTTCCTTTAAGTGCTGGAATCATGCTTGTTTTTAGATAACTGTTGTTGATAGATATTTCACTTGGATGATAAATGAGCATGTGGCTGACACCATCGAAGAGTTAGTCAGATAGAGCCCATTTGAAGTGTGTAGTGTCTTCTTTGGAGGAGCTCATGCAAGTAAAGTCAATTTCAACTGTATGGCTGGCCACTGGCATTGGAGAACCCGGATTGCTGCTGAAGAGTATAGGAGCAGGGGGGTTCTACTGCAGTTGTACAGGGTTTTGGTGAGACCACACCTGGAGTATTGCGTACAGTTTTGGTCTCCAAATCTGAGGAAAGACATTCTTGCCATAGAGGGGGTACAGAGAAGGTTCACCAGACTGATTCCTGGGATGTCAGGACTTTCATATGAGGAACGACTGGTTAGACTTGCTTGTACTCGCTAGAATATAGAAGATTGAGGAGGGATCTTATAGAAACTTACAAAATTCTTAAGGGGTTGGATGGGCTAGATGCAGGAAGATTGTTCCCGATGTTGGGGAGGTCCAGAACAAGGGGTCACAGTTTAAGGATAAGGGGGAATTCCTTTAGGACCGAGATGAGGAAAACATTTTTCACACAGAGAGTGGTGAATCTGTGGAATTCTCTGCCATAGAAGGTAGTTGAGGCCAGTTCATTGGCTATATTTAAGAGGGAGTTAGATGTGGCCCTTGTGGCTAAAGGGATCAGGGGGTATGGAGAGAAGGCAGGTACAGGATACTGAGTTGAATGATCAGCCATGATCATATTGAATGGCGGTGCATGCTCGAAGGGCCAAATGGCCTACTCCTGCACCTGTTTTCTATGTTTCTATGTAAGAACAACATGTAGATGCTAGCAGCTGAAGATTCAGATCAGCGGCATGTTACTGCCCAATGATAATTATAATGTGGTCTCTCTGCAAACTTTGTGAGATAGAAATAACAGCAACGCTAACATTTGAACTTGTATTTTTGCACAGATTATTGAAAGTAATGGGTTGGCAAGAGTACCCTGAGAGTGATGATAACTTCATGCCTCTGACTGAAGATGAGCTCAGGGAGTTTCAGGCTAAACTTGAGCTGGTAATGTGTTATATCATTTTACTACATTACATTTTTTTAAAACAGCTTTGTTACAATACATGAACTGATTATGTGCTCTTGATCTTTACCCCCGATGAGTTTGACGTCAACTTTGATCTTCTCCATAGATTTTTTTTCCTGCCCCTCAGATAAACACCATGTTTTCTCCTTTTCTAAGAATCATGCGGTGTAACTTTATTACATAGCATGTGTACAAGTTAATAATTAGAGCAGTCTACAAATTTGATTATCGGTTGCATTTGACTCCTTTTAATGTAGAAAATTGTCCTAGGGCATTGCATGGAATTCAGAGAAAATTGATGCCAACTCAAAAAAGGAAAGGTGGCATCGGAGGTGAACTTTAAACAACGTTTTTGAGAGAATGGAAGAATTTTCAGAAAATCTGAAGATTGCAACATCATTCAACTAAAAGCTATTGTTGCCCAATTTGGTTCAGTGAAAGCACACACACATAACTTAGAAAGTTGGAGACACTAGATACTGCAGATATTGCAGTCTTGAGCAAGGATAAACTGCTGGAAGAGTTAAGACAGCTTCTGTGGAGGGAAATTACAATTTTAGGTTGGAACCTTTTTGAGGAATTCTGTTCAGAACTCATCCTGTGATGCAGAGGGAGTGTTATATTCTTAAAATTGTCTTTTATCAAGAGAAATATTAAGGAAGTTACATTGGTTAGGTGGATATGAAATAGCAATAAGAGATTAACTCTTTGTTCTTCGAATGTGCAGATTATGTGAAATTTGTATTTATATCAGTTAACATCGGACAGTACAGCACAGGAACAGGTCCTTCAGTCTACAATCCTTTTGCCAAACATGATGTCAAGTTATCTGATCTCATCTGCCTACACATGGTCCATTTCCTTCTATTCCCTGCACTTCCATGTGCATATCAAATCATCTCTTAAATCCAACTGATAGTTAATATTAGATGTTTTTTTTAAATTTGGGTACCAGTTGCTCAAATTTGTTTATTAACCTTCATACAACAAGTATGTAGACTTGTACGTGAATTGCCACAATGGAAGTCTACAGACCAAGTGTTAGAAAATGGAACTAGTGTTATAACAATGATTGGTATTTATAGAAACATAGAAAATAGGTGCAGGAGGAGGCCATTCAGCCCTCCGAGCCAGCAGCGCCATTCATTGTGATCATGGCTGATCGTCCAAAATCTATATCCCGTGGCTGCCTTCTTCCCATATCCCTTGATTCTACTAGCCCCTAGAGCTCTATCTAACTCTCTCTTAAATCCATCCAGTGATTTGGCCTCCACTGCCATCTGTGGCAGAGAATTCCACAAATTCACAACTCTCTGGGTGAAAATGTTTTTTCTCACCTCAGTCTGAAATGGCCTCCCATTTATTCTAAGACTGTGGCCCCCTGGTTCTGGACTCCCACAACATCGAGAACATGTTTCCTGCCTCTCTCATGTCCAATCCCTTAATAACTTGAAATGTTTCAATAAGACCCCCTAGCCTCTAGCTTGTCCAGTCCTTTTATAATTTTATATGTTTCTATAAGATTCCCCCTCATCCTTCTAAACTCCAGTGAATACAAGCCCAGTCTTTTCGATCTTTCCTCATATGACAGTCCTACCATCCCAGGGATCAATGTCTTGAACCTACGCTGCACTGCTTCGATCACAAGGATGTCCTTCCTCAAATTAGGAGACCAAAACTGTACACAGTACTCCAGATGTGGTCTTACCAGAGCCCTATACAACTGCAGAAGAACCTCTTTGGTTCTGCCACTGAAATCCTCTGTTATGAAGGCCAACATTCCATTAGCTGTCTTCACTGCCTGCTGTACCTGCACGGCAACTTTCAGTTACTGGTGTACAAGGACACCCAGGTCTCGCTGCACCACCCCTTTACCTAACCTAACCCCATTGAGATAATAATCTGCCCACTCACTTAACCTGTCCAGGTCATCCTGCAACCTCCTAACTACCTCTTCATAGTTCACACTGCCACCCAGCTTTGTGTCATCCGCAAACCTGCTAGTGTTGCTCCTAATTCCCTCTTCCAAATCATTAATATATATGATAAACAAAAGCAGCCCTAACACCAAGCCTTGCGGCACTCCACTCATCACTGCCTGCCATTCTGAAAAGGACCCGTTCACCCCTACTCTTTGCTTTCCTGTCTGCCAAACAATTTTCTATCCATGTCAACACCCTACCCCCAATACCATGTGCTCTAATTTTAGTCACCAGTCTCCGTGCAGGACCTTATCAAACGCTTTCTGAAAGTCTAGATACACTACATCCACTGGCACCCCTTCATCCATTTTACTTGTCACATGCTCAAAAAATTCCAGATTAGTCAAGCATCATTTCCCTTTCATAACTCCATGTTGGCGTTGACTAATCCTTTTACTGTCTATCCAAATGCCCCATTATTACCTCTTTAATAATTGACTTCAGCATCATTCCCACCACCGGTTAGGCTAACTGGTCTGTAATTCCCCATTTTCTCTCTCGCTCCTTTCTTGAAAAGTGCGATGTGTTATGCCAAACATATTCTGTGTTGCATGACTGAGCCTGAAAATTGAATTTATTCCCATGAATTTTATAATCTGGAAATGTTTCAAATCATATTTTTGTTTCAATTAAATTCCCTTCAGATCATTTCTGTTGAATGTAAATTCTTGTCATGTGCCAAATGATTTCGTCCAGCTATTTCCAGAAATTGGACATGGAATGCAAAGCTGTTGAAAATAGTTTTTGATCCTGCGACTTACTTAGATGTGGCTATTGAAATTACATGTTTGTCCTTCCATCACATTTTTAATGCAGAATGTGTTGTGCATTCCACTGAAATTGATTGTGAATGTTTTGAAAATGAAAGTTGTAGATTATTTTCAAATATTTTTAAGTGTACAAGTTAAATTTGTTATCTCCCCCCCCCCCCCCCCCCCCCATCGCATGAACCAAATGTTAGGCCACCAAATTGCAATTTCCCTCTTTAGCATTTAAGCAGACTCGAATCTAATTGGAAGTTATTTCGATTTGTCACCTGCCATACATATATCATTTTAGTTGAATCAGCTGTTCTAGTGATCTGATGTATCCAGGATATTTTTAAGCACTAATTCATCAGCCAAAGCTAAGTCCGTGACACCCCACTTTTGTGCTTGACTTTCGGCAAGAAAAAATATCTTCTCATACAACTTATTTGCATGCAAATTGTGTTATAGTTGGGCTTGTATGGATTGTGAAATGACCATCCTTTCCTTGAAAATTATTGCGCAAGAATTGTTGCCTGTGAATCTGAATATATTTTTTGTGTTTCTGATCATTTATCAGGATAAATGATTATTCAATTCGTAATGTCTTTGATATATGAAAGTACAATCCATTCCTTTGACAATCTAAAATTTGATCATCAAAATTGGACAGAATAATTTAATTGCATTTTGCCAGTGATTTAATTTGGGTTAAATGCTTTGTTTTGGGGACTGATTTCACTCATTAGGCGTAATACTCCGTATGTTTTACCATGCTGCTATTATTATTTGTAGCTTTTGTTCTCTCATGGAAAGCTCTAGGTTTGTGAAACCGAGCATGTCTATGCTACATAAATAATCTGTTTGTTGAAGTTAACCCAGGAGGTTACTTTTAAATGTTGATCCAGAATATGTATTGGTAACTGTTACAAAAGCAGGCAGTGCTGGAAACATTCAGCATGTCATAAGTGATAGGAGCGGAATTAGGCCATTCGGCACGTCAAGTCTACTCCGTCATTCAATCATGGCTGATCTATCTCTCCCTCCAAACCCCATTCTCCTGCCTTCTCCCCATGACCCCTGACACCCGTACTAATCAAAGATATATGTCAGGCAGCATCTGTCGATAAGAATATGTTTTTGATCAGTAACCTCACCTTAGTAGTGCAATACTGACAGATGCTCCTTATCTGGCGCTTTATTCTTTTTAAGCAAAGCTATTCTATTATATCATGATATTTCTTTCATGAATTTAGTATTTCATTCCATTCAATATGATGTAATTCATCACATGTCGGGATTCATTTCTGAGAAGAAAGAACTTGAGGTACGGGCAAGATTGACATCAAATTATTTTGGTTCAATGTCAATTAAGAACTATTTTTTTTTTTTAAACATTATCTTCATATTAAAGTGCTGCCATAATAATTTGCCAACAAAATATTAATATTTATGTTGATGTTAAAATGCCAGCTTTGGTCATGGCTGATTCAGAATCATGAATCTTGTTAGATTAATTTGAGATGTCCCAATTGTAAATCCTACTTTTAAGACTGTTTCTGTTTTTTGTTTTCCTTCATTTATCACTAAAAACGAAGTAAAGAGAGAAAAGGAATATCGGAGTAGCTGTTCTATTTACCTACCCCATTTCCTCAGTATAATTTGGATAGATGAGTGTGCTAACAGCCTATTTTAAACATCTCAATTGTAACAGTTTTAGCAATAGACTTAGGTTACGCATCTGCTATGTTTTAATATCCCCTTTCGTACCCTCTTGTTTTCCTCCTTTTCTACCTTCAATGTAGTTTTGAAGGGATAATGTTTTTGCTACTTTCATTGGTGCTGTTTGTTTGATTGACTGAACTTCCTTTAAATCTGGGAGTAAACTTAAAGCAATTGTACTAATTTTCACAGGATCAGTATTTTAAGGTCAGATTACTTTATAGAACTGGATGTGCTTTCTTAAACATCTGTGTGTAAAGAAAAACAATGGCTAATCCAAAATGTTTCAATTGTTCTTTGCAGCTGAAGAAAAATGGCTTTAGGAAAAATGGTTTTCAGTTGAAGAACCCATGTACAGCTTTACATTTCGCCCAATGGAGAGGCACTTTCAGTCCAGGGCTTCCTGAAGATTCAGATTCTGAAACTAGCAGTAGTACCAATTCTGATGATGATGCTTAAACTTGATACAAATGGAATTCACGTTATATGTTTTCTTATAGCTGAAGGACTAAACTTATTAAAGCTCTTTTGGCACAGAGTTATATTTTTCCATGCACAAAGGGAGATGATCATATCCCAAAGAAGAGAATTTGCTTGTCAAGCTTTTTTTCTTTTTTCTTTGACCAGCTGGTCCTGTTGAATGCTTCGTAGAATGAAATATGTCAATAAAGAAGAAAAGGGGCAAAGCACATAATGAGTAATCATTTGCAAGGAAAAAATGGGTATTTTTTTCAAAAGCTTGGGGGAAAAAAATATTTGCAGACAATTAGTAGGGATAGCAATGTGATAGAACAAGCAGTATCAGAGACAAATTCATAATATTGATGATATTGTCAAAAATAATGTTAACTACATATGTTTTTCAATGTCGTGACCTTTTGAGAAGATGAAACAAACTTTGTCACCAGAGGTTTATCTCCATTTCTTTGGTACAGTTGTAAAATATTCACGATAGGAGCTTTTAAGTTCTTCAAACAGCCTTGATATTCAGGGTGGATTGTAAAATATGAATTTTGTGAAATTTCAAAGATTAAGATTATTTTGATAACATTATTTACAAATTTAAATAAGTGGCTATCACATATGAATATCTGTATGAGAAAAACTACTGCATTAAAATAACTTGGAATAAATATTTTGCATCAGTTTGCCAAAATGGTTTGTGTTTTAACACTTTTATTGAGGTTTTTCTTTAAGTTACTGTGTAACTAAATTGTTTGTTTCAGATTAAATATCCACCACAATGAAATTCAACCAAATGTATGCCGATATTCAGCCAACATGCATTACATGGACAAACATAAGGGTTCAGCACATATGTTCTAAAATTGTTGGTAGTTTTGCTAAAATTCCACTGGCCTAGTTTTGTTTATTGGGGCTCGCATCCACTGAATGACACTTTGTAACTAGAAAATATCAACTTCATTTAAAAAAATAGTTACTTTATCTGTGGATAGTTATTTGATTATGTCATTTTAGGATTTGGTCAATGTTGGCAGAACAGCATTTGCAGCTCATCCCAAGAATATGGTTGCTTTTTGAGAATCGGCAAAGTCCTTGTGACGATCATGTTCCTGGAGATGGGAGATTTGAGGTTATTAACTGCACAGCTATGCAAGTCAAACTCTGTGAGATTTCAGAAAATTTAAGTCATTTTCCTGTGTAGATGGTTTCATCCTTCTCATCAATGAAGATGCTTGTTAAGAAAGGATTGCTGTCAAAGGAACTGTGAGTTGGTGTTTTTCACCCTGTAAAGGGTGAATATTGCATCAGCGATAGTGAAGAATGGTCGAAATACTGCATTTTGAATGACATGCTATTACATGTTCCAATATTCAAAACTGCATTTAAAAAAAAGTTTTAATGATGGTATGAACAATGAATGAAAATCCAGTTCATATTGTCATAGCATCATTAAAGCAAAAATTGACATGTAACTTTGTTATATCTGAAGAAGCTCAGAAGAATGTCAAACTAAAATCAAGTAGGTTGTCTTCTAATAACTGGATGTCAAAACTTATTTACTAAGATCATGATATCGTATTAAGAGACTAATGATAGACTCAATTTGTGTAACTATTGGGATAAGTACAGCGATAGCTGAAGTGCTTTGAATGCCATTTCTATGATAAATGCTATGAAATACTAATATGTATTTCTAAATGAGGTAATAAAGTGATTCATTTAATTACATTTTTGTTTTCTTGTTAATCTGATAATACCGTCGGCAATTCAGTAGGATCGCAACAGTCATTCTTGCAAAGATTACTTTGCCAAGTTTAAGCTCCGAGCTCTCAGAGTATCCTAGCAACAATAATCGTTCAAGCCAAACAATACACTGCTCTGAAATGCAGTCCATCTTAGTGGAAATGCTTTTGAAGAAATGGTAAAACTGAATGTCTCAAAATACTGGTGTGTCAGGTTTGTTGCTGTGAGGTTGTGGGTGGGTGAGTAGTGAGTTGGAACACTTATGTTGAATAAGTATTCTATGCATTTTGGTTGAGGTTTATACATTGTTGGTTGTTATGGGTTTTTGTTGATATTGTCAAGGGAACAGAATGCAAATTGAAAACAACACCTCAGAACTTGATTTTCGAAGCAGTACCTATTTCTGTTGCTAATCATTTGCACTGATTCTACTGCAGTTAATTATTTTGATGGGAGAAGGAAAAACGACATGCAAAAATTAATTTCTAGATAAGAACAGGTCTGTAGATAAAACATGACATTGAAGTGCTAGATTTTACAAAGAACAAGAAAACCCCTTAAATGACTACTATTGGTACCATATTCTGTTATTTGTTAAAAGTTTGAAAACGTGTCTGATCGTGCAGGTTCACGAGTTTGGATCCCTCCAAACTTTTGTATTAAATAACTGAGGGAGACCTTGGACTTCAGAATGGTGGATTCGGGGAATTTCCATTGCCACAACTGCAGCATGAGCTTTAGGTCCTCGGGACTATTAGAGAAGCATAAGGATAAATTTTGTATAGGCAGTTGTTTTGGAGATTCTTCCTTGTTAAAAGAAAACCCAAGAAGCCGCCTGCCTAAAAATCATGGAATTCGAGTTAACAGAATAAATGAAGCAAGAAAAATAAACACGCCAGATCATATGGTAAGGCAACTGTATCTCCTGTATTTACATTTTTAGGTAGCTTCACACTTTCAGACTATTTTACAGTGTTTGCTTTATTTAATCTCCATGCATGCTCTCATTTACTTTGTCTAAAATTCGCCTGTCGTTGATTTTTTGTTTAAAACACTTGGCTCTTTCCCATGCGGTGGTGTTAATTTCACTATTTTGCTTTCCATTTCATTTTGTAAACTGGTGTACCATGGGATGAGAGATTCATTGTGGTTAAAACTCCTGGTAATATGATAAGGAATGTAAAGCGAGTTGTTTTGACCCTCTTAATTAATGCATTCAGAAAGTCATCTCTACATTTTCCTTCAACGGACCACACCAATAAAGTTTTTTTTTAACTTACTCGCAGACAGTGAAATGTAGAACATTCTTGAAAAGTTAAAAGTAATGCTGGAAATAATAATCTTATTTTCGGATATCCACAATGAGTCATGTGGTTTGACGAAGGGTCTCGACCCGAAACGTCACCCATTCCTTCTCTCCAGAGATGCTGCCTGTCCCGCTAATACAGCTTTTTGTGTCTATCTTCAATTTAAACCAGCATCCGCAGTTCCTTCTTACACATGTGGTTTAAATGTTTGATTAACAACAATTTGCAGTAAACTATATATATCATACCATGAAAGTCTATGGAACTTCCCTTTCTTTCACAGTTCTACTTGTGAACATGTATTTTTATTGTGCCATGAACCCTTCTATCCTGTTTGAAGATTTTTCACACTTAATAACTAAACTCTTTATTTCTACTACATTATTGGATATGTTGCACTGTCACATTTGTGTGCCATGGATTAATTTGTTGGCGTTTCTCCTCACTATGGTATTCATAAATTAGTTGAATTCAAATAGCGTGCATCTCTTTTATTTGTATACATTCTATAATACACTGTATTTGTATACATTGGGTATGCTGCAAAGAATTTCACTGCGCCTAGACACTTGTGACAATAAAGTATTCCATTTTAACCGATGAGATGCTATCCATGATTCAATGAAGCATGGAATATAGTGGAAGTGAGATTATGATGGAGCTATTTTCAATATTAGGTTGCAGCTTTCAGAACTGTTGGATACCACCTGGGAGGATTTAAACTGGATTTGCAGGGAGATGGGATCAAAGCAGTAATGAGGTAGAAGAGAAGCTGGGCGTTGATACAGAGGTCAGTGACAGCAAATTCCAACTACAGGACAGATCGGATCATCAAAACATAGATGGATGCGGGAAAGGATTTGAATTAAATTGAATTCATATCAATGCAAAAGGCCTGGCAGGCACAGCAGATAAACTCAGGGCATGGGTAACTATTGGGAACTGGAATATTATAACCATTACAGAAATATCGATAAGGGAGGGTCAGGACTAGTAGCTTAATATTCCATGGTACAAATGCAACTGGCCGATAAGAGTTGGAGGAAAGAAGAGGGAGAGTTGTCAGTTTGATGAAGGGGAACACCATGGCTGTAGTCAGAGATAAAATTACTGAGGAATCATCCAGTGAGGCTTTGAATGGAGCTGAGAAATGAGGTGATCACCAGTTGGAATTGTCCTGTAGGCTCCCAATGGGAATTAGAGGTACACATATGCAGGGAGTTGCTTGAAAAAATAGCATAGTCCAAGTAGGAGATTTTAACTTTCCTAAAATAGATTGGGATTGCAATAGTGTTAAGGGCTTAAATAGGTTTGAATATATTCAGGAAAGTTTCCTCAGGCAGCATTCAGAGGGACCTAATAAGATGAGGGAAAAGGTTGACCTACAGTTGGGGAAATGGGACAGGGCATGTGATTGAGGTATCAGTGGGTGAGGACCTCGGATTCATGATCATAGTTCTATTAAGTTTTTAAATGGAAAAGGGCTATTCCAAATTTTGATGGTATTAGACAGGAGCTTGCAAAAGTTGATTTGGAGTAAATTGTTAAGTGAGATAAGGGAAGTATTGGGTCTACATATTCCTGTCAGTGAAGGACAATACTGGCAGGAGTGGGGAATGCATGATGATGAGACAAATTGTGGATCCGGTCAGGAAAAAGGAATCATGAGTCGGGTGCAAGCAGCTTGGATCGAGTGAATCTCAGGAGGAGTAGAGGGGGTGCTGTGGTATACTTCAAAAAATCGGCATGGCAAAAAGCAGTTCTGAGATAGCTCTGGCAGACAGATTAAGGAGAATATTAAAAAAATTAAGGGAAGAAAGTAACTGGGCAGAGAGTAGGGTCCTTCAAAGACTAAAGTGGATATCTATGTTTAAAGCCACAAGAGATAGCTGGGGTCCTCAATAAATAGTTTGCCTGTTTTTACTATGGAGTAAAAACATGAAGATGGGAATTCAGCAAAGTTAATGGAAATGTCTTGGATACTGTTGGGGGAGATGGCTCATCAGGGGAAGGCAGCAGCAGCCACGTTCATGGCACCATGGGTGGCTCTGCGGCACAGGAGGGGAGAAAAAAAGAGTGGAAAGGCTATAGTAAATGGGGATTCAATAGTAAGGGGAATAGATAGGCGTTTCTGCGGCTGCAAACGAGACTCCAGGATGGTATGTTGCCTCCCTGGTGCAAGGATCAGGGATGTCACTGAATGGCTGCCGAACATTCTGGAGGGGGAGGGTGAACAGCCAGCTGTCACCAACAGCACATTGGCACCAACGATATAGGCAAAAAACGGGATGTGATCCTACAAGGCGAGTTTAGGGAGCTAGGAGATAATCTTAAAAGTAGGACCTCAAAGGTAATAATCTCTGGACTACTACCAGTGCCACGTGCTAGTCAGAGTCGAAATAGAAGGATATTGCAAACAAATACGTGGCTTGAAAAATGGTGCAAGGGGGAGGGATTCAAATTTCTCGGCCATTGGAGCCAGTTCTGGGGGAGGTGGGACCAGTACAAACAGGATGGTCTGCACCTGGGCTGGAAGGGAACCAATGTCCTTGGGGGAGTGTATGCTAGTGTTGTCAGGGAAGATTTACACTAATGTGGCAGGGGGATGGGAGCATGAGCAGAGAGACAGGGGTGTAAAATGAGGGTAGAAGCAATAGGTGGCAAGGTGAAAAGTAAAAGTGGCAGGCAGAAAAATCCAGGGCAAAAATCAAAAGGGGCCACTTTTCAACATAATTGTATAAGGGGTAAGAGTGTTGTAAAAACAAGCCTGAAGGCTTTGTGTCTCAATGAAAGGAGCATTGGTAATAAGGTGAATGAGTTGAATGTGCAGATAGTTATTAATGAATATGATATAGTTGGGATCACGGAGACTTGGCTCCAGGGTGACCAAGGCTGGGAGCTGAACATCCAGGGATATTCAATATTCACGAGGGATAGACAGAAAGGAAAAGGAGGTGGAGTAGTGTTGCTGGTTAGAGAGGAGATTAACGCAACAGAAAGGAAGGACATTAGCTTGGAGGGTGTGGAATCGATATGGGTAGAGTTGCGAAACACTAAGGGGCAGAAAACTCTAGTGGGAGTTGTGTACAGGCCACCTAACAGTAGTAGTGGAGTTGGGGATGCCATCAAACAAGAAATTAGAAATGCGTGCAACAAAGGTAAAACAGTTATAATGGGTGACTTCAATCTACATGTAGATTGGGTGAATCAAATTGGCAGGGCTGCTGAGGAAGAGGATTTCTTGGAATGTATGTGGGATAGTTTTCTAAACCAACATGTAGAGGAACCAACGAGAGAACAGGCTATTCTAGACTGGGCATTGAGTAATGAGGAGGGGTTAGTTAGCAGTCTTGTTGTGCATAGCCCCTTGGGCAAGAGTGACCATAATAGGGTTGAGTTCGTCATTAGGATGGAGAGTGACATTGTTAATTCAGAAACAAGGGTTCTGAACTTAAAGAAAGGTAACTTTGAGGGTATGAGACGTGAATTGGCCAAGATAGACTGGCAAGTGATTCTTAAAGGGTTGACGGTGGATATGCAATGGAAGGCATTTAAAGACTGCATGGATGAACTACAACAATTGTTCATCCCAGTTTGGCAAAATAATAAATCAGGGAAGGTAGTGAATCCGTAGATAACAAGGGAAATCAGGGATAGTGTCAAAACTAAAGATGAAGCATACAAATTAGGCAGAAAAAGCAGCCTACCAGAGGACTGGGAGAAATTCAGAGTCCAGCAGAGGAGGACAATGAGCTTAATTTGGAGAGAGAAAATAGATTATGAAAGAAAACTGGCAGGAATCATAAAAATGGACTGCAAAAGTTTTTATAGATATGTGAAGAGAAAAAGGTTAGTTAAAACAAATGTAGGTCCTTTGCAGTCAGAAACTGGTGAATTGATCATGGGGAACAAGGACATGGCAGACCAATTGAATAACTACTTTGGTTCTGTCTTCACAAAGGAAGACAAATAATCTGCCGGAAATAGCAGGGGACCGGGGGTCAAATGAGATGGAGGAACTGAGTGAAATCCAGGTTAGCCGGGAAGTGGTTTTAGGTAAATTGAATGGATTAAAGGCCGATAAATCCCCAGGGCCAGATAGGCTGCATCCCAGAGTACTTAAGGAAGTAGCCCCAGAAATAGTGGATGCATTAGTGATAAATTTTCAAAACTCTTTAGATTCTGGAGTAGTTCCTGAGGATTGGAGGGTAGTTAATGTAACCCCACTTTTTAAAAAGGGAGGGAGAAAGAAAACGGGGAATTACAGACCAGTTAGTCTGGTCTGGTCTGTACAGACCAGTTACCCAACCAGAAGAAGAAATGATCTTCATCTTCCATTTTGTCGAACATCCAAACACCAACCTTGCATTACTTTCAAAGGTCCTACATTTTGGAATACCCTGCCTCTGTCATTAAAGTCTCACACCTCCTTAGCCACCTTTAAGTTTGATCTTAAAAAGTTTCTCATTGTGTCCTGAGTTCTGACCTCCAGCTTTTTGTAATGCTATTTATGAGCTCAAACTACTTCTGTTGACTCTTATCTCATACTATACCTTATTATTTTATTTATTTTCATATTTTTAATTTCATATTTTTAATTTTCATTCTTAAACTATTATTGTTTATCATTGTCTTTTTTATTTCTCCTACCCCCTGATTTGCCATAAACGCTCATTTTCAGATGGGAGCGGACTTTGTATAAGCCCTCTGGGCTTCCCTTCCCTCCCAGCACAGTATGGTATTATAAACTGATTGTTTGTCTTCTTTTAAAACATGTTGCAAATAAATATATATATTTTTTAAGTTAGTCTAACATCAGTAGTGGGGAAAATGCTAGAGTCAGTTATTAAAGATGGGATAGCAGCACATTTGGAAAGTGGTGAAATCATTGGACAAAGTCAGCATGGATTTATGAAAGGTAAATCATGTCTGACTAATCTTATAGAATTTTTTGAGGATGTAACTAGTAGAGTGGATAAGGGGGAACCTGTGGATGTGTTATATCTGGACTTTCAGAAAGGTTTTCGACAAGGTCCCACATAAAAGCTTAGTATACAAATTAAAGCATACGGTATTGGGGGTTCAGTATTGATGTAGATAGAGAACTGTCTGGCAGACAGGAAGAAAAGAGTAGGAGTAAACGGGTCATTTTCAGAATGGCAGGCAGTGACTAGTGGGGTACTGCAAGGCTCAGTGCTGAGACCCCAGCTATTTACAATATATATTCATGATCTAGATGAGGGAATTGAATGCAACATCTCCAAGTTTGCGGATGACATGAAGCTGGGGGGCAGTGTTAGCTGTGAGGAGGATGCTAGGAGGCTACAAGGTGACTTGGATACGTTGGGTGAGTGGGCAAATGCATGGCAGATGCAGTATAATGTGGATAAATGTGAGGTTAAAACAGGAGGAAAAGGGGAGATGCAACGAGACCTGGGTGTCATGGTACACCAGTCATTGAAAGTAGGCATGCAGGTGCAGCAGGCTGTGAAGAAACCGAATGGTATGTTGGCATCCATAGCAAAAAGATTTGAGTACAAGAGCAGGGAGGTTCTACTGCACTTGTACAGGGTCTTGGTGAGCCCACACCTGGAGTATTGCGTACAGTTTTGGTCTCCTAATCTGAGGAAAGACATTCTTGCCATAGAGGGAGTACAGAGAAGGTTCACCAGACTGATTCCTGGGATGGCAGGACTTCCATATGAAGAAAGTCTGGATAGACTCGGTTTGTACTCGCTGGAATTTAGAAGATTGAGGGGGGATCTTATAGAGACTTACAAAATTCTTAAGGGGTTGAGCAGGTTAGATGCAGGAAGATTGTTCCCGATGTTGGGGAAGTCCAGAACAAGGGGTCACAGTTTAAGGATAAGGGGGAAGTATTTTTGGACCGAGATGAGAAAATCATTTTTCACACAGAGAGTGGTGAATCTGTGGAATTCTCTGAAACAGAAGGTAGTTGAGGCCAATTAATTGGACATATGTAAGAGGGAGTTAGATGTGGCCCTTGTGGCTAAAGGGATCAGGGGGTATGGAGAGATGGTAGGTACAGGATACTGAGTTGGATGATCAGCCATGATCATTTTGAATGGCGGTGCAGTCTCGAAGGGCTGAATGGCCTACTCCTGCACCTATTTTCTATGTTTCTATGTCTTGGGCATAGTCCACATTACAGTAGCAGAGATGCTAGACATCTTAAAACGTATGAAGCCGGATAAATCTCAAATGTTCAGGCATATTCAAGATGACTGGGAAGTTAGAGATGAAATTGCAGAAGCCCTGCTGAGATACGTGCATTTTTGTTAGCTACAGGTAAGGTCCTGGAAGACTGAATGGTGGTTAATGTGGTGCCTTTACATAGAAACATAGAAACATAGAAAATAGGTGCAGGAGTAGGCCATTCGGCCCTTCGAGCCTGCACCGCCATTCAATGTGATCATGGCTGATCATCCAACTCAGTATCCCGTACCTGCCTTCTCTCCATACCCCCTGATCCCTTTAGCCACAAGTGCCACATCTAACGCCCTCTTAAATATAGCCAATGAACTGGCCTCAACTACCTTCTGTGGCAGAGAATTCCAGAGACTCACCACTCTCTGTGTAAAGAATGTTTTCCTCATTTCGGTCCTAAAGGAATTCCCCCTTATCCTTAGACTGTGACCCCTTGTTCTGGACTCCCCCAACATCGGGAACAATCTTCCAGCATCTAGCTTGTCCAACCCCTTAAGAATTTTGTAGGTTTCTATAAGATCCCCCCTCAATCTTCTAAATTCCATCGAGTACAAACCGAGTCTATCCAATCTTTCCTCATATGAAAGTCCTGACATCCCCTTTAAGAAGGGGCGCAAAGAAAATGCTGGGAACTTTTGATGTAAGCCTAACATCTGTGACAGATAAGGTACTGGAGGAAATTCTGTGGGATAAAATATGAGAGTTGATTCGGGATTTCGCATGTTATTTTTATTACATGGGAGGTTGCTCGGAAAGGACAGATTGCATGGGATCCAATGGAGAGCGTAGTGAAAAGTTTATTTTTGTATTGGAGGCCCTTGATCAATTATATGCCTTAGGGTGCAGTCCCATCATTGTTGTGTCATCTATATCAATGATTTGGATAAGAATATACAATGCATGGTTGCTAAATTTGCAGAATGACACTAAACATGTGGTTAAGAGTGAAAAATGTTCTTAAGAATTTCAACAAGATCCTGATCAATTTGGTAAGTGGGCTGAGGAATGTGGTCAAATCAGGGTAGGTCAGTGGTGAGTAAGTTGTTAGAGTGGATACTAAGAGACATGATCTACCAGCATTTGCATACGTGCAGACTGATTAGGTATAGTCTGCATGGATTTGCTTGGGAAATCATGTCTCATGAATCTCATGTTTTTTCAAGAGGTTACGAAAAGGATTGATGAAGGCAGAGCAGTGGGCATTGGCTATATAAACTTAAATACGTCATTGGACAAGGTCATGCATTGTAGACCTGTCTGGAAGGTATGATTGTGTGGAATCCACGGTGTACCAATCAATTGAATTCAAAATTCGCTTGGAGGAGGAGTCAAAGTGTGATTGTGAAGTGTTTTTTTGATTTGAGGTTTGTGATCAATGTGCCAGAGGGGTTGATGCTGGGCCCCCTGCTGTTTGTTATAATACATTAACGATTTGTATGACAATTTCGTTAAAACTGGTGGTATCCAAACAACGACGAAGGATATCAAGTTTACAACAAGATCTGCATCTGTTGGAAAGGTGGGGCAATGAATGGCAAATAGAATTAAACTTTTACAAGTGGGAGGTTTTGCACTTTGTTATGTCAAACCAGGGCAGGGCTTGACCGTAAACAGAGTCCTGGAAAATGTCGCAGAACAAAGAGATCTAGGAGTACAGGTGCATGGTACCCTGATAGTAGCGATTCAGGTGGACAGGATAATGGTGTTGGGCACTGCTGTCTTCATTGGGAAAGGTATTTCTATCTCACAGGCTGCAGTGGTTAAAGACCACCTTCTCAATGACAATTAGAGATGAACAATTAAATGCTCGCCCAGTCTTGGAAGCCCACATCATTCGAATGAATAAAATGAGAAACAGGAGCAGCAGGATTGCAGACCAAATGCCGGAGGGTGGGATTACATTGCTAGATCTTTGATAATTGGAGACCTAATAGGCTATGCAGGCTCCTGTGTCCTTCTGAGTAAAATAGTTTTTTCCTGAAATCTATATTGATAAGGGATTAATTTGTATATGGGTTTTAACACCAAACTTTGTTAATATTGATGTTAATATTTGGAATGTGAGAGCTATGACTAAGTTGACAGCTGTCCACATCAGAAGATTATGGACTTGAGTCCCATTTACAGGATGTAAAAGTAGACATTTAAATTAATTGCACAAATGAGGGTATTGTCTTTCAAAAGAAGCATTGCAAGTGTCCTTGTGACCATTGTTTGGTGAAGATCCTGCTGCATTATTTCAAAAAGAAAAAAGGAAATGATGAGGAAGTGGAGGAGGGGGGGGGGAATTGTGTTCTCACAGTTGATTTTTAACAAGGGTCTAAAGGGAAAAATTATCTTAAATGGATATATCAAGAATCTTCAGATCCCCTTTGCATTAATGCAGAAGAGAATCCTTTCTCAGCTGTCCTCGCTCCCAAATCTCTCATGCTGTCTGATTACCCTTGCCCTGCCCCATTTCCAATCACCCACTCATTTTGAACCTTTCTCTTTCCGGACCATTTTAGTGGATAGTCTCTTTTGAATCAATGTAATGCGAGAGGGTAAAAAGCTATTTGCATGTTTTAAATGTGTAACCTCCAAATCTTTATTCCTCACTTAATAAACAAATGAATCCTCAATGTAAATGATAATAAATTAGTTTTTATTTAAGATCTTATATTCATGTCTATAATAGGGTATTATAGTTAAAAGGATGCAAAGTGCTGGAGTAACTCAGCGAGTCAGGCAGCATCTCTTGAGAGCATGGATAGGTGAAGTCTTGAGGAGTTGAGACCTTTCTTCAGACTGGTAGTAGGGAGGAAAAAAAGAGCCCCTATAATCCTCCCTCCACCCTTACAATCAGTCCGAAGCTGCATTACTTAAGCTGCAGGCCTGACCTGCTGTATGGCTCCAGCAATTTGTGTCCTTTTGTGTATTAACCAGTATCTGCAGTTCCTTGTTTCGAAGGTATTATAGTTGATGAGCACACCTCACTCAAATTGCTTTTAAATCCCATTTCTGATGATTCTAAACTCTGAACAGGATAATATTACCCTTCCATTAGTATGCTGGATCATCCTGCTGATGAGAGAACATTTCCTCACATTGCTACAAACCCATTCTAATAAATTGGGCACCAAAATTTATAAGGTGAAAGAATTTCTGCTGATTTCCAATTTCCATTAGCTACACATTCGTACTAAGTGTGCAATTCAATACCATCTCCAGTTGTCTGAGATTCTGTAGTAGAGGTCAATCCCTAGTTTTTCATTGAAGCACCTTTTGTATAAGTTACAAGGCTTAGTGAATTTAAAAATATATATATTTTCCAATATATTTTTATTATATATATATATTATATATTTGATCTCTCGTAAACCAATGGTCATTCATATATTCAACTTGTGTTTTAACAATTTCTAGGAAAGAATATTTAATTATTTTCTCTCCCAATATGAATACTGTGCACCAGGAAAAGAAAAACAAGAGCCGAAGCTATCTACAGCAACAAGAGGAAAATAATCATCTTAGTATCCATTCACTCAATGAAGGGGAATTTAATCTTTTGCGGATACACCAACCTGAGGTCAGCTTGTCTGACAGTCGTGCCTTTAGAAGATTGACTGATGAGGTAAGAAGGGAACCATGTGAATAATTGTGCCATTAATTACATGAAAATTCCGAAGTAATGAAAGCATTGAAGCAATCTGCACAAGATATTAGTGGAATAGTACAAAATCTTAAATACTGTATGGTTAATGTAATTCCACTGTAATTATTATTTTGATGCCTAGCCTTGCGAAACGCAAGTAGGAGAAGTGATTTTTGTAGATTTTTGGTTTTCCAGATAGTCATAAGAATCAGACAGTGGAAACAGGCCCTTCGGCCCAACCTGCCCATGCTGACCAACATGCCTCATGTCCACTAATCCCACTTGCCTGCGTTTGGCCCATATCCTTCTAACCTATCCTATCCATGTACCTGACTAAATGTGATTTTATGTTGTGATAGTACACTCATCACCCTTATACTCATCACCCAATATGTAAAAAAAAAATATATGCCCCTCAGGTTCCTATTAAATCTTACCTCCCTCACCTTAAAACAATGTCCTCTGGTTCTTAATTTCCCTGTTACGGATAAAAGACAGTGCATTTACCCTATCTCTTCCATACCATAGTACCTTGTAAATTCCACAAAAGTGGTCTCGGTCCTTGTTTGGTGAGTTTTGAGGTTAAATCTGTATCCCAATGACGAGTGAGGCATTCCAACATATCATTCTCATCTGTCGAAGTGCTCTTTATTTATCGTGCTACTTATCATCCTGCCACTGCAATCAAGATAAAAACATGTTTCTATTTCGCTGCTTTGGAGAC
Source organism: Raja brachyura (assembly GCA_963514005.1). Next base: position 46,819,733 of record OY740790.1, read on the forward strand.
ACCACATTTTGTGATCTTTTATTTGAAAGCACATTTCTGATGACCACTCAGAATCTCAAATTTGCTTTTAAATCTCATTTCAAGATTTAAATTGAGTCTCCAATATGCAAAAGTATCAATATTCAACTAAGCAATAATTGAAATGTTGGAGAATATAAGTAAATGTTCAGAGGAGACGTAAAGGCATAACTTGGTGCTATGACTACAATGCAAATAATCACTAAAACTTGCATTTAAAAATAAAAATTGAAATATGGGCATCTCCTGTCTGGAGCATATATTGCCCACTCTTAATTGCTCTTCAGTAGATGATGGTGGGTCACATTACTGAGTTGCTGAAGTTCTGCTGAAGTTACTTCCAGCGTGCTGCTGAGTGATGGACAAATTCAAGGGTATGTATGCAAGGTGGTGTTCTAAGTCAGTGGTTCTTAACCTTTTTGACCCCACGACCCGATCAGACATTTTTGGTCAGTACCGTGACCCCCCCCCCCCAAACAAAAATAAATTAAAAAAGCCTGATTTATTGAAACATGTCTGCCAGTACTCAGTCAATGGGATGGCTGAAATTGCTTCGCAGCCATAAGGCGATCAAAACAAGGACGTATGCTCGACAGGCAGCACCTCATGTCAGCGTTGATCACAAGCCTAATGCATGCCTTAATTTTCAGAGTTACCATGGTTGAGAATCCAGCCTCACAGCGATAGGTTAAGAGCGAATGGACCAATAGGGTCAGAGCCCTCTTCGAAAGAAAAGGACAGTCCTTCACTTTCAGACAAAATGTGGCGAGCTCTTGTTCCATGAAGTCACTCTTGAGCTGCGCATCTTCATGAATTCAGTAAAATTCAACCTTCGCAGCCACGTCAGTATTGCTGATAGCACCGTCTTCAACCGAAAAGGGTCGGACGATCCACTAATCACGAGACCGATCGTCCAGTCCGGGGAAGGAACATTCGATGGCTTCGCTAATTGCCAGAAGGTGGGTTGAGATCTCCTCGTGGAAGTGGCATTCAGCATCTGGCGTAGCATCCAGGACAGTAGTCATCTCAGGGAAGATAGTCGTGCCACCGTCCTGGACTCTTCTCTGGTAAAGGTGAATCTTCCTCCTGAACGCTGCCACTTTGTCACGTGCCGTGTGTAGCATTGGGATGTTTCCTTGAAGTGACAGGTTCAAGGAATTCACCTCGGCGAAAAAGTCAGCCAGGTAAGCAACCTTCATCACGAACAGTTCGTCCTGCATCTTTTCATGAAGCTGATTCTCCTTCTCAGTACACCCTCTCTCCAAGAACAGTGCTATTTCCTCTCGAAGTTGAATCGCACAATTGAGAACTTTAACACACGAAAGCCAGCGCACCTCTGTGTGGAATATCAGAACAGTGAAATCGGCGCCCATTTCTTCATACATCACTCTGAAGATTCTTGAGTTTGTTGCGCTCTCTCGGATGTGGTTCACAATCTTCACCACATCTGAAAGCACTTTTGGAAGACCAGGAGGGAGAGTCTTCATCCCTAAAGCATGGCGATATATCGTGCAGTGGGTAAAGGAGAAATGGGGAGTGGCATCCTTCACAAAGGGTTTGAGGCTGACCATGGAAGGTGCCCCATCTGTGAACACACCGACAAATCGTTCCCAGCCAAGCTCATGTTTGTTGAGGATTTCCAGCATTCTGAGCACATCTTCTCCCCGAGTGGTAGTGGCCAATGGCTCCGTGAACAGGTATTCCTCCTGCATGGCTCCTCCATTGAGGTAACGAACGTAGACTAGCAGTTGGGAACATGAAGCAACATCTGTTGACTCGTCCAGTTGCAGTGAATACACTGGACTGCTCTTCACAGCGCTCACTACTTGCAGCAGAATATCATTACTCGTATACGAGATTCGACTTTTGACTGTGTCATTCGAAAGGGAAATCTGCCTGAACTTGTTTGACTGCTGTTCCCCGAGCACCAACATCGCTGCTTCGAGAAGGCACGGCTTGATAAGCTCTTCACCGATGGTGTGAGGTTTTGTAGTCTGTGCGATTCGATAAGCAATCCGGTATGAAGCCTCCAGCACTGCTTCATTTTGACGAGCGCAGTGACCCGTCGAATCGATGCAGGAATCCTTGAGTGCGGTTTCTTTTTGTTTTTCCATGCCCTTCCCCGCCAGGTCGCTGTGACAAGACTCCAAATGGATCTTCAGTTTGCTGGGCTTCATGCTCTCATGACTCAAAACCTTGGCACAATGCTTGTGAAGCTGAACGTGAGAAATGCTTCACTATACTTGTGCTTTTTGGCAGACATGGTTCGCAATGCAAACAGTTCATGTGCGTATACGTACACGCATACGCAAACAAAATACTGTGTGTGGTATGTACCTTTGTTAGGTTCCTAAAAATGGGCTCAACAAATTGATATGTTATTTATAACCCCTTCATGACCCTCGGAAAAACCCCAAACGACCCCCATGTGGGTCACGACCCCAGGTTAAGAGCCGCTGTTCTAAGTCAACGTGTTGAGGAAACCAGGGGAATAGGCTATTTTCAATCTTGTTTATGCAATGAGAAAAGGGTTCCTTTATGTTGTCATAAAGGGACCATCATGGAAGATTGAGTAATGAGACTTTGAAAGCAATGTAGTTCTATTTGAAACCAGGGTGTTGAATCTTAACAGAAACTACGAAACCATTGAGGGAAAATGTGTCAGATATAGCACAAGCTTTAGAATTGGGAGCGTTTTGGTAACTCGGCAAACTAGGTAACTAAACAAGAATATGGTTAAAAATAAGCCACGGTCAAGTGTGAGAGCAGATTGACTAGGAACATAAAAACAAATAGAATGACCGGGAACATAAAAATCAATAAGCTTCCCAATAGTTAGCAGTAATTAGAGGAACAGATATATTAGTAAATCATGGAAAGGTGTCAGAACAATGAAATTGCAGAAATTTTCCTGATATTGACTAAGATTGCCTTGGTGCAAGTGGCTTCGATGGAGTGTACTTTATGTGCATCCAAGGAAATTTTGAGACAATATGTGCATAGTCCTGCAAGAGACAGGCAGTATTTGACCATATCTAAGAAAGTGAAATTGGGAATGTGGAACACTGACCATAATTCTTTTAAGTTTCAAGGCAGTTAAGGAAAGGGATGAAGTTGGTCCTGCAGTGAAGGTTTTGAATTGGGGGTAGGTTGCAGACCTACTTGAATTGAAATGTTGCTGTACTTATTTAATTTTTTTTTTAATATGCTTAGGAACACAATGTGTGTGCCAAACATGATGAGGGTTTTAGATGTGATTTGAGGAGAATATTTTCTGCACAGCAGTTAATAACTGGAATCTTAGCTGGAGGGGGTGAGGCATTCAAATAGGCAAGGCATAGATGATGCAGATCGAGAGGGGTTAAATGCAATTAATGTAGATGGGTAAAAGTGGTCAACATGGATGAAGTGGGCAGAAGGGCCTGTTTCTGTGTTGTATAGCTCCGACTCTATGACTGGCAAAGTCAAATTCAAGATTGAAAAGGGGGCATTTATAATAGAGAATAAGAAAATGACAGAATTACACACTAATGTTTTGTAGAAGATACAAAAACTGCAAGAAATATTAGAGAATCAAAAGGTTGGCAAAAACAGGAATTTACATAACTCAGTATCACTGGAGAAGTTGCTGAGCTTAAAATGCATTAAAATTCATTAATTCCAAAAGACCTTGTGTTGTACATCCAGAATCTTGTAAAGGGTAGGCTTGTGATGGTGAGTTATTTGGTTTCTAAATTCTAAATAAAGAGTATTTCTAAATGACAATAAAGTTTGTTTGACTTTTGACTTGACTTGACTGGTTATCTATATTACTAAAAGTCTTGACCACTTCCTGTTCTGTATATGGATTTTAGAAAAAACATTGCCACTTATGGCTGTGATTTTTGGCCATCTTACTCAGAGTCCCCCTCCGCTGCGCAGGACAAGAGGACTTTTCCCATCGATGAAAAATAAAAGAGTTATTAGTGTTTAAAAAATGTTGAGATTCTCTCTCCTGAAGGCCACGCCCCTTCCGGAGCGACTATAAAACCCGGAGGTGTAGAGTGCCTCAGTCAGTGTCTGCAAGATGGGGGAGCGAGAGGGTCACATCTCTCAGTCTGCTTAAAATGGAATTTCAAGGAAGAGCCGTGAGTCAACTGCCAGCCCACCAGCCGTGAGTGAGTGAGCTGCCAGCACAACAGGCTTGAGTGACTGAGCCACCAGCCCAAGAATCCATTCGGCCCACAATGTCCATACTAGCGCTCTGGAAATCAGTCCCTTCAGCCCACAACACCAATACTAGCGCTGCAGAAAGCCCCCCCCCCCCCCCCCACTGGCCACCAATATTGGAATTGGTGGAGAGGTGGAATATTGCGTTGGGGGACCAGCCCTCCCGTGTGATGCTGGGACCCAACGGGTCCCACTTAGTCTAGTTATCTTTTAAAATTCTATGGATTCTGGATTTGCTTCTGTGAGAATGGAGAGCAGAAATTGTGAGCCCACTGTATAAAAAAGGGAAGGAGAGAGAGCAGGGAATGGCCTGTTAGTCTGGTATCAGCAGTAGGTAATTTCCTGAAGTTTCTAATGCAGAATAGATCACAAAGTGTATGGGGCTGAGCAGAGTTGCCATTCTTTTAGGAAAATCACATTCTACAAATAATTGGGTATCCCCCTTATCAACTGGTACAGTTGTTAAGGGGGAAACCAGTGGATGCGGCGTATGTCTGAAGACATGGAGCAGGATGTATGCTGACTTTGATTGAGAAGTGGTCATTGGACAGAAAGCAAAGAGTGGGAATAAATGGATCCTTGGGTTACACAAAAAGCTGGAGAAACTCAGCAGGTGCAGCAGCATCTAAGGAGCGAAGGAGATAGGCGACGTTTCGGGTCGAGACCCTTCTTCAGACTGCTGTCCTTGGTGGAGGTAAGGTGGGACAGGAATTGTTGATTGAAGCGGTGGATCTTCCGGAGGATGGAGTGTAGTTGGGGTCCGTTGCAGATCTGGGTGAGTGAGGCCCGAAGATTCGGGAGAGCCAATGCGAGGTCCTGCTGGTGCCGGCGCATTGCAACCAGGGTATCACAGAGGGGGAGCAGTTAGAGAGGAAGTTGTGAAACTGTCTTCGTAGGGAGGAGGAGAACTTCTTCAAAGTAGGCATACCTTGAGGAGATATCGCAGTGGAGTAAGACAAAGTGTTAAAGAAGGAACTGCAGATGCTGAAGGGTCTGAAGAAGGGTCTCGACCCGAAACGTCGCCCATCTCCTTCGCTCCTTAGATGCTGCTGCACCCGCTGTGTTTCTCCAGCTTTTTGTGTAACCCTCGATTCTCCAGCATCTGCGGTTCCTTCTTTAACAATAAATGGATCCTTTTCTGGTTGGCAACGTGTGAATCGTTAGGTACAGATAGGACCCCAGATATTTACTGTCTATTTCAGCAATTTTGCTGAGTGAACCGAATATTCCATTTCTAAGTTTGCTGATGATGTAAAACTAGAAGGAATCGTGGAATTGCAGGGAAAGATGTAAAACAGCTTTGGGGTTTTAGATAAGGTGCATGAGTGGGTGAGAGCATGACAATGCAATATAATGTGGAAGGATCTATTTTGGTACCCAGCTGAGGAAAGCAGAGTATTTTTTAAATAATGGGTAATTTTGACGTTCAGAGCGACCTAAATGTGCTAGTGTGAAAGTCACTGAAGGCCGACAGACAAGTGATAAAAACCATTAGGGTGGCAAATGGTGCATTTGCCTTTATTACAAAAGTACTTGAATGCAAGAACAGTGACTCCTATTGCAATCTCACAATTCTTAAGGGTTGTGTGAATCTGCACATGGACTCTTCTGTTCTCCATGGGCTAATTTCAGAGTTGCTGTCTGATGCAAGATTGAGTGGACTGGGACAGAATTCTTTAGAGTTTAGAAAAATAATAGAATTCATTAAAACGTATTAAATTCTTACAGGGCTTGACAGGTTGGAAGCAGGGAGGATGTTTCCCCTAACTGTGGAGAAAGGAATCAGAGGTCAGAGACTCGGAGTAAATGGTAGACCATTTAGAATTACAGTAGATGAGTAATTCTTCACTGAAAAGGTGATGAATCTTTGAAATTAATTGCACTGGAGGTTCAATCACAGAGTTTACTTCTCTCATGGATTGATAGATTTGTTGATATAAAGGGAATCAAGACATATGGAGAAGGTGCAGGAAAACAGAGCTGAGATACAAGTTCAGCTTTAATATCATGATTAATAATGGAGCAGATGCTACATCCACATGGACTACTTACTTGCTTGCATTCTTGTGATGTTGGAGGGTCGCTAGCATTCTTGTGATGTTGGAAACTAGCAAGTATTGCTAGCTTGCAATATTTATCACCAAATAACCAATTTGACTCCACAGCAGTCTTGTGAATCAAGGATATCCAGAACAACTCATTTTTGGTAAGTATATAATTCAAATTTCAAATACAGTTGATTGTGTTTAAGGCTTTATTACTGCTTCCAAAACGCCTGCAGTCCTGTCAATCTATTTGCAAAAATTGCTATTCATTGCACGTTTTTGAGGAACTTGACATTGAATTATAAAATGGAATGTTAAGACATAAACATGTAACTAGTTGATAAATTTCAAGCTTGGATCAGAAATTATAATTAAAAGTCTACTCCTGAGATGTTAATTTACAAATTCTCCCCACAGGGTGCTTATGATGCTCAAACTTTTTGGTCTATTTGTTTTCTTTCAGCAATGTCTGGCAGTTAATTTTGAACAATGGAACACAACATTTTATTTTTCTTGTTTTCATATCAATTTAGTTTCACAAACTACGGATGTCAATTGAAGAAAGCTTGCCCATGTATGGGTCCTGGCAAGAAGAGGTATGTGAAACCTTATGGTTTAATTAGCTGGTTGATTGCTACATGCAGGATATATCAACATAATCATCTCAATTAAATTTCAATTTGCAGTTCTTGTTGGCTTCAACTAACACAGAGTTTAAAGATGTTTTGAGTTATTCCTAGCATGTCCCAAATACATTTCTATCAAAGGAAGCCACTGTGCCCATCACTGATCTTTCAGTTCAGCAACCAACCTGAAGTTAATCCAACTCCATCTCTTCCCATATTCCTGTATCTTCCCCATACTTCAAATATTTAAGGCCATTTCCTTGCAAAGTACAAATATCCTTGCATTATTCTCTCCATGTCAGATGTTATAAATGGTTAAATATTAATGCGTTACTTATCATTTGAAGTATTAATTGCAAATACCAAAATGCTGCTTGAGAATTCCAAGGGTACTCACTATAAATGTAGCATGAACTGCCACCATGATGTGTTAGTCTCGAAAGGTCCACTCAATAATCCCTATGTTGCTATTTAATTCGCAATTTAAATTTTGTGACCATCCCAGTGGCAATCTGTTGAACAAATTATGATACTAATTAGACCTGAAGCATAACGAGAGAAATCACATCAGGATGGAAAGCTGGACACAAAGCATTTTAATAAGAATGGAGTCAAATAAACAATCAATTGATTTTGTACTAAATTTGATCATGGAGAAGGAAAAGATAGACAGAAGTTCGGGATACGGTATTAGGACTGGATCAGTCAAATCTGGTAGTGGGTAAAGCAGTTTGCATTGTATTTGAGAGGAAGAGAGAAATGGTAAAAATGTCCCCATCAAATTGACTAATGCCATGAGTTTCCTTAGATTTGCCTGAAGGAAAGTTGAAGGGGATGGAAATAGATATTTAAGGAGCCAGTCTAGCAAAATATTGTTTCATCTATTTTTTATTTATCTTTTTATCTCTGCCATCTGATTATATTCACTTCATGAGCATCAATCCCTCTTTTTAAAAAGCACAAGAAATGATATTAGACATGCCCATTAATGTATGAAAAAGATAAAAATCAATTCTTTAATTTATCACTAATGTTTAAAAGTGGATATTGTGATCGATCACTCTTCATCAGATGACGTGGCTAATTCCAGCATTCATCTCTGGAAGATTGTGAATTCAAAGATTCAGTACTGCACCAAAATTGGCTTTACGATGACATTTTGGAGTATTTTAGTTTTTCTAATTTTTGTAAAATAATAGGTTTTCATGGAGACTTTTAAAGCTACAGTATGTGGTTACATTGGTTGATGATCTTAGCAAGAATGTCATTCTAGGATTGCCCCAATGTTCTACATCCTCCACTTGAGAAGTTTAGGGGGATCTGGGCTTTGCTTACATAGCGTTTATAAATGAATGGTTTTGTCACAATTGCATTGTCAAATTGGGTTATAATGCTCATATTGGTGAAATTGGCAAAATAAAATGATGTACTAAATCGTGTGAATCCAAGGAAAATTGTTCTGTGGAAGTTCATCTCTAAAGAAAGCTTAATTTTAATATATCTACATTGAATAGCATGAGGCGAGCCCCAGAATCCAGAGGGACTTGGAACACCAGGAACGCGTACGAGAAATAGCAGAAGTGCACGGACGATATCTCGCAGATATTCAGGCTCGTAACAGGGAATTGGAGGATCAAAGAGATGGTAAGTAACTTCAAGTTAAGAAACGTTATTTTTTACTTATAGTAGACTAAAATGGACTTTGCTTTCAGTTAAAACATATTCTTCAGTTACGATACTTTTTTTCACAATGTTAGTTTTATTTTCTATAATCTCTTGGTATCAGACTGAACCAATGTTAATGAGTGAGTCACCTCCAGTATCTCATAAGTATCTCATAGTTTGTAATCTATTGGTGTCAGACTAATGTTATTGATGACTGAGTCGCTTCTGACTCGAGAAAGTGTTCTCACCATCTGCAAGGCCACTAGCAAGAGTGCAATGGAATTCACTTCAATCATCTGGTTGAGTGGAACAATATTGTAGGAACTTGACACAGTCCAGGATAAAACCATCCTCTGGATGGACACTCCATATACTGCCTTAAACATTCGCTCATTTTGCTACCAGTCCACCTTCCACTGTGTGAGATGCACTATAAGAATTTACCAAGTTATCAGCAGCTGTAGTTCCCAACCTTGTAGTCTTTAACATCCTGAAAGCGTTGGAGATTGAATCAACAAAAACACTATGTTCCTTTATATATCACCTGACTTGAAAATATGTTGGCATTCATCCATTATTGATGGGTCAAAATCCCAATGAAACATTGGTGTTTGAACCTTAAATAGCTGGCTGCAGCAGTTGAAGATCAAGGCCTCTTACCATTCAGAGGGCTATTAGAAATGACATTGCATCTCCTTAATGTACGATGACAATAATTTAGACTGTTCACTATGAACTGTCAATTCGTTTTTTTGTTTAGAAATCCGTCGTCGGTTAGAAGAGCTCTCATCTAAAGAGAATTTTGCCATGCATGTTGAACAGATGTTGCTGGAACTCAAGGCACAGGAGGAGAAGAATCAGCATGCTTTGGATTCACTGCGAGAGCAGATTGAACTCCTTCAGATGGACACTGTGTACGTATAAATACAAACTGGACAGCATGAACATTTGTAATTGTAATTAGTACATTTTCCTTTTGACCTTCAATTCTTATTTTACATTCATTGTGTTTTACTGCAAACTAGTCCAAATATACTAGTTTGGATCTTGGTAGTAAATGGAAGCGAGTTGGGAATTTCCAAGTATGCAAAAATAAACTCTGACAGATTTGGGATCCTAAATAATTGTTTGTTCCACAAGAGTCCAGATGGTAGAGCTGTACCTGGCTAAGGTTCTACATCGAGTCGTTTCTTGTATTCTGTGCCAAGTTAGATCTAGCTAAGTTTCACAACCTGATTAATTTACTTAGGGATGTTAGGATAATGGATTCATGAATATGAAGCAAAAAGCTCTTTATTTTTAATTACATTTTTAAAATTGGGTCTATATTTCCGATTATTATATTTATTTAAACCATAATTTAAAATCTTTTTTTTAACTTTTAAATGTTTCAAATACATATTGAAATGGTTAAATTACCTTCATAGCTTTTATAACCAGTGAAGGTAGTGCCAGGACTATGCTGACGCTCAAATCTTTCAGGCTTTGGGATACTGTTGGAGGTCCCCCTTTGCTCCGGCTTTGCTGCTTCACCATCCAAATCTGCTGATGGAATTCTATGTATTCTCCCTATATTCTTTGCAAACCATCTGCCTGTTTATATAATGTTTAAAGTAGTACTGGACTGTTTGCAAACAACTTAAAAAATCTCATACCTAAAAATCAAATCCACTGTTGATGTTTGCAAATCAATTTATTAGCTAAATAATCATGGTATCCAGAATAATTAATAACACTAATTTCCCCTCCCAATGCTTATAAATACCCCAGCATTTGACTACTATTGTGGTCTCGTGCATTGGTTCAATAATAACATTAATTGTAATTATTAGCTGATTTTTTTCAGATGGAATATCTCATTCAATGGCTTTAATACAAACCATTTGTAAACTCAGCATGATGCACAATATTGGTCTTAAATTAGTGAAAAATGTTACATTTAAATATTTTCCTTAAAATCAAATTTTACAAGCAGAATTTGTTCCATTTTAGAACAATAGTGAAATGCAAAAGTATTGCAGATGCTGGAAATTTAAATTAAATAGCCCAAAATACTCAACTACGTCTGTCCTGGTGATCGTTGATCTGAAACACATCTGTTTCCCTACAGGTCTTGTTTGACCTGCTGACTTTTATCCAGTAGTTCGAAACTGGGTTAGAAAGTCAGCATGATTTAAGGATGTCCCAATACTCATAAATAATCCTGTACGACAGCCACATACATAATCATATCAGAAAGAAAGAATAAGGAAAAGGCATATATATATATATATATATATATATATATATACACATAGTACCTATACGTAAGGTCATGTGATAGGAGCAGAATTGGGCTATTCGGCCCATCAAGTTTACTTCGCCATTCAATCATGACTGATCTATCTCTCCCTCCTAACCTCATTCTTGTGCCTTCTCCCCATAACCCCTGACCCCTGAAAGGGCTTTTATGAAACTTAATAAGGAAATGTTTCTCTCCCAGGCACTCACTTTGTGATTGATTCACTTAAAAATCATTATGGATGTTGTTGATTTGACAAGAAAAAAACGATTCTGTAATTTACTGATTTGTAACCGTCCTTGTCATAGTGTCAAGCAAAGTTCAGTCAATGTTGCAGAGAACTCTTCAATGGAGAAAAAGGAACATAAAGTGACTCTTCCTTTTATATCATTTCCCAGTTTTGACAGCCTATCTACTGAAATAGGGTGAGTTGAAAACTTGTTTGAAATGTTGCTAGAATACCAAAATTTACCACTGGTGAAATTGACCATTTTTCCACACTGGGGCTGTATTATTGAGAATTTTATGATTTCCATGTGTGTTGAATCAACTGTTTCAGCCAATACCTTATCATGATTTAAAATGACATCTGATGCAATAAGATTTAACTTCTGTAATTCCTCAAACTTCTCAGCTTGTTGTAAGGGGGCAGTGTATTGTTTTTAATTGTTACCCATTTCATGTCTTTGTAAGGCAATTACAAAGTGCTGATGCCACCCTCCTGCCCTTTGCATGTATTTTCTTCTCCTGTTAATCACCATTCCTTGTCTTGACCCTTCTGCGAAGAATAGTTTATGTCCACAGAGATATTCTGTGATTTTAAATATCTAGATCGCATGTCTTCCCAATGCCTTCTGTTAGTAGAAAAAACACCAATTGAGAGGGCGGGTTTGGGTTGGCCAGGACAGTATTCCTTGGAGCAAAGGAGGTTGAGGAATGATCTCATTGAAGTGTATAAAATCATGAGGGGAATAAATGGGGGATAGCACATTGTTTTTACTAGGGTCGGGGAATTAAGAACTGGAGCACATAAGTTTAAGGTTAGAGGGGAAATATTTAATAGGAACCTGAGGAGCAATTTTTCACACAGTGGTTTGTATACGGAACAGGCTGTTAGAGTAAGTAATTGCAGCGGGTTCAATAACAACATTTAACATGCATCAGGGCAGGTACATGGATAAGATAGTTCAGAGGAATATGGGCCAAATGCAGGAAATGGGACTTGTGTCATTGGACATTTGGTCAGCATGGAAAAGTTGGGGCAAACTGTATGTTTCTATGCTGAATGACTAGAACTCTATGACTTGATACTCATGTTCCAGCCCTAAAGGTTCATCATGACCTCCATGTACTCTGTGTGCGTTTATAAAGCACAGGATTTCATATGCTTTTCAAATCATTTTCGCTACCTACAATATGCTGCCAATTTCAACTATTTCTGTTCACATAATCCCATTTCTCTTTTATTAGTATCCTTGTATTTTACTTTAGAGACACAGCGCGAAAACAGGCCTTTCTGCCCATTGAGTCTGTGCCGACCAGCTATCACCCTGTACACTAACACTATCCTACACACTTTGGAGTGTGGGAGGAAACTGGAGCAGTCGGAGAAAATCCACGAGGTCACAGGGAGAACGTACGAACTCTGTACAGATAGTACCTGTAGTCAGGATCGAACTCTGGTCTCTAGTACTGCAAGGCAGAAACTCTACCACTATGCCATTGTGCCGCCCCACAAATTGCACCCCCTTGAATTGCTTGTAGAAGGTACATTTCTATAAAAGTCTATGGTGTTGCACTTTAAATATTTTCTGCTTACCTTTTCTTCAGCCGAATTCCTCTTGAAATCTATTACGATCTTCCTAGACTTCACTACATGTTCAAACTTTATGTCAATTGCATGTTTGGAAATTGTGTTCTGAAGGATTGGTTATTATATGAAGAACAGTCTTGGTACCGTCCCCTGGGAAATAAAGCCATGCACCTCCTTCCAGACTGACAGACAACTGTTCACTGCCACACTTATATTCTGTCACATGATCTTTTTCCTACCTATATTGCCACTGCCTCTTATTCATGAGTTTATTAAAAGCTTTTCCTAATGCTATATATACCACCATATTTGCATTTCTCTTGTCAGCCCTCATCAGGGGGAATCAAGAACCAGACAACTTTGACACCTCAAGGGAAACCTTTCCACACGGAGTGTGGTGGGTTTATGGAACAAGCTGCTGAGATAGCTGATGTTGCTATGACAACATTTTAAATACTTTTTGACAGGTACATGGATAGGAAAAGTTTAAAGGGTTATGGGCGAAACACTGGCAGGTGGAACTACTGTGAATGCGTCACCTTGGTCAGCATGGGCAGGTTGGGCTGAAGGGCTTGTTGCTGTGATGTATGGCTCTGTGACTCAGTCACTTTGTCGAAGGTACACGCTATAAAAAAATGTAGCAAGGCTGGCTGAAAAGGAGGCCAATACTTAAAGTAACATGGGTCCTATTGAGAACTTGGTACCTCTTAATTTACCATCTGTAGAATTAACCTGCGCGACTGGTTAACAAATGGTTAAACAGAGAAATAAAAATTCTAACTATAATACAGCTGTGGAAGATTCATAAGCATGAACCTTGGATTGTTTGGTCTTGTACTGTATCAAGAACTACTCCCGTCTGGAAAAGGGCAGTTTAGATTGATAAGCCCGGGCCAGTAGAATTATCGAAGCCAAAACCTTTCTTTGGAGCCAATGCGCTGGACAAATATAAAAGTATAAAATGAAGAAAACATGGTAAGAATGTTGCACCTGACAAATATAAAAGTATAAAATGAAGAAAACATGGTAAGAATGTTGCACCTGGTAATTAATGTATGACAAGGGCATGACCTAGCTAGTCAATGAAGAATCAATCATGTAGATTATTACATGCCCACAGCAGTTGGCAATGAGGATAAAAAGTGTGAGGGATGAACATTGGTATTACTTTAGAATGGAGAAACAGCATGCAAAAAAAATGGACTTTGGTCCACCAAGTCCATGCCGATCATCGATCACTTGCACAGTTCACTAGTTCTATATTTTATCCCACTTTCTCTTCCACTCTCTACTCTCTACACGTTAGGCACAATGTTATGGAGGCCAATTTTAAAGCGATTTTTAAAAGACATTTGGATAGATGGGAAGTGTTTAGATTGATATGGGCCAAATGTAGGCAAGTGGGACAGACTAGCCCAGAATGCCAACATGATCGACATGGACAAGGTGGATCATACTGTTTCCATGCGATACAGTTCTAACTTCTAGTAATTGCGAAATACACTTTTTTTTTATTTTTTTTTTAAATTTAAATAAATTGTACAGTGAACCTCGTTGGTTTAAATAGTGCAGAAAATAAACAAGTACTCTGGACCTTTGCTCCAGCCACAAACCTACTCGTGTTCCTAGTCCCTGGAGAACTGGGCCTCAACCCTGGCTGCACTCCAGACCCCAGCTCTGGGCACCTGCACTGCCTGCACTCACATTCTGCATTGAGTAAGCCAGGTGCCAGAGTACCAGATGTTCAGGGCCGGGTTTACGTATTAGCTTGACAAGGTTAAGCTTAGGGCCTCGAGATCTAAGGGGGCCTCGCAGAGCCGGATTTACCACTAGGCTTCATAGGCTGAAGCCTAGGGCCTCGAAATCTAGGGGGCCTCCGGCCAAGGCAGGACACCTGCAGTTCAACTCTGGGCAGGCCCCCCTCTCTATCTCTCTCTTTCTGTCAATCTCCGTCTCCGCCCGCCATCCGTGTCCGGACCGCCGGGTCTCCGCTTGCTCCTCATCAGCCGGCACGGCTGAACGCCTTGCACATGCACACTGCTACAGCCAGCACATCTTCCCCCCTGCACATGCGCACAACCACGGCCAGCACATCATTGGTCGTCCTGTGCATGTGCACTGCCATGGCAACTGGTTGACGCTGGGCACTTCCTCCCTTGCTTTGAGTTGTGGCAGATCTGGCCGCCATTGCTGTCCAGTCGCCACCTTGCCGCGACCGCTGAAAACCAACGCAGAATCATTCCCTGACCCTGGATCTGAACTCCCTGGAGTAACTCTTGCTTCTGGTTTCCTGGTCCTCCATAAATATTCTAAATGGAATTTAAACTGGAGGTGGTGGAGGGCTGAACAATAACAGCCTATTACATTTAATCTGTTTATTGTGTGTATATATATGGTCTATGGTAACGTTTATCTCCTGTTCTGTATTATGTTTACATATTCTGTTGTGCTGCAGCAAGCAAGAATTTCATTGTCCTATCTGGGACACATGACAATAAAACCCTCTTGACTCTTGACTTGGACTTAAGCAAAAAAGGGTTCTTGGGGGGGAAAAAAAGAGGTACCTTAGATTTAGTTGCGTTTGTTTGGGTAGCTATGGTAGGGTGAACTATTCCATTCTTAATTGTGCGGGGGAACTCCATGGAGCAGCCAGCAACTCTGGATAGAAGAAATTGGGTGACGTTTCGGATAGAGACCCTTCTTTAGACTCCCTCTGGTTTACGTGTTTTTAGTTTAATTTAAAGACACAGCGTAGAAACAGGCCCTTCGGCCCACCGAGTCCACGCCGACCACCGATCACCCGTACACTAGTTCTATCCCACACATTAGCGGAGTGAGTCAAGAGTGTTTTATTCTTTTACGTCCCAGTTAGAACAATGAAATCCTTACTTGCAGCAGCACAACAGAACATGTAAACATAGTACTCTGTAAACAATGTTATAAACGAGAAAATAAAACGGTGTACATTTATATATGAATATCTATCTATATAAATATATATATATATGTGTGTGTGCGTGTGTATATATATATATAATATATATACCCACACACACAATTTCCCTCCTGGGATTAATAAAGTACTATCGTATGGTATCGTGTGTGAAGGAAGGAACTGCAGATGCTGGTTTAAACTGAAGATGGACACAAAAAGCTTGGGTAATTCAACAGGTCAGACAGAATCTCTGGACAATAGGAAAATATTACGTTTTGGGTTTGGTTTGAAAAAGGTTCCTGCACACCTTTGGAATGTGGAAGGAAATGAGCACCCGGAGAAAACCCATGCGATCAAAGGGAAAAGGAGCAAACTCCGTACAGACAGCACCCATATTCAGGATCAATTCCAGGACTCTGGCACTTTTAGGCAGCAACTTTATGGCCAATGTACTGCCCCATAGTCTTGAACTTAATTAAAACATACAGTAGCTGTAAAGGGGAACATAGCGTCACTTGAGATTTAAAACTGAAAATGGATATTTTCATTGTTTTAGTAACCAAAGTTATCAACGCAATTTTTTTGTGTCTTGGGAAACAAAATATAGTGGCACAGCTGGTGTACTTGCTGCCTTACACGCCAGAGATCTGGAGAAACTCAGCGGGTGAGGCAGCATCTCTGGAGCGAAGGAAATAGGTGATGTTTGGGGTCGAGACCCTTCTTCAGACTGATGTGAGGGTGGGGGGGACAGGAAGAAGAAAGGAAGAGGCGGAGACAGTGGGCTGAGGGAGAGCTGGGAAGGGGTGGATAAAGCAGGGATTACCTGAAATTGAAGAAGTCAATGTTCATACCGATGGGGTGTAAACTGCCCAAGCAAAATATGGGGTGCTGCTGCTCCAATTTACGGTGGGCCTCATTCTGGCCATGGAGAAGGCCGAGGACAGAAAGGTCGGATTTGGAATGGGAAGGGGAGTTGAAGCATTGAGCCACCAGGATATCAGTTTGGTTATTGCGAACTGGGTGGAGGTGTTATGCGAAGCGATCGCCAAGCCTGCACTTGGTCTCACCGAGGTTGATCACATGCTGAATAATCCAACCACATTTTTGTTTGGAAGTGGAAAGAATTAATAGAAATTGCATTCACTGCAATGTGTAAAAAGAGTTGAGATGCTGTATTATAATTTTGCTGCATGTCATTGTATATATATCATGTCTTGATTGGTGAATGTTTAGTTTGTGACTTTATTTGAAGCAGAAATAATATGTGAATGCTTCATTGAGCATAATTCTGACTGGTAACTACGCACTTCGTCCGAGCACATTATCGCTCGCATCATGCAAGCCATCTTAAATGATCACCTAAACTGTCATTTGGCAACTTAAAAAGCTGCCAAGGTTGCCCGGCTGACAACAGAGAAAAAAAATTAAGTGAGAGCCCTGCAAGGTATATAATATTTTTGACTGTCATAGGCCTTTCTTATATATGCTGTCACGACGCAAAGTAGTCTCTAAACAACCCTTCAGTAGTTTTCCTTGCCCTCCATTTCAGAATAATAGTGTTTTAAGCCAATAACTCGGCACTAGCACTTGCAATAAATAAATAAATAAATAAGCGCAGCTTTCCAGCTCCTTATCTCAATGGCCACGCTCGGCTGCAAATCGGTGTCAATCTGGTGGACCATCTTCCTCTAGTCGTGGGGGTGGGGGATTGGGAGGGGCCTCACAAGTGGAACAGTTTAGGGCCTCTCTTTATCTAAATCCGGCCCTGCAGATGTTTCAATTGTTTGGATGTTGGATTATTGGACTTTTACTGTAAAATGGATGATTATTGAAAGGGATAGACAATTGGAGGAACAACATCTCATATTTTGCTTGGGAAGCTTACAGCCCAGTGGTATTAATATTGATTTCTCTCACTTCAGGTTGCCCCTGCATTCCCCTTCTTTCTATCCCTCCCCCACCCAAGTCGCACTAGCTTCTTGTTTTCACCCTACAAACAGCTAACAATGGCCTGTTTCCGTTATTATTGATATTTTTTTGCATATCTTTCATTCACTGTTCCTTATCTCTCCGCATCACCGTCTATATCTCTTGTTTCTCTTATCTGAAGAAGGATCTCGACCCGAAACGTGACCCATTCCTTCTCTCCCGCTGAGTTACTCCAGCTTTTTGTGTTTATCTTCGGTTTAAACCAGCATCTGCAGTTCCTTCTTGCACACTATTCAAAGGGAAATTGAATAACATATGGACAGTTAGGTAAATGGAGCAAAATTATTGGTGCTTCATTGAGTTCAGGGATTGAAGGATTCAATAGCTACCTTGTGAAATGTTATGATCCACTTAATTTGAATTTGACTCTCAACATTAAAAATTAAAAAATGAAGTGCTGAATGACTCCAGATTGTTCAGTTTCTGTGGCAAGAGAAAATTAGATGTTTAGTGTGTGTCTTCATATATACTTTTCATTAGGTTTTATATTTACTTAGTGACAAAGTATTCAGAGGCTGACATTCCTGTGGACTTCAGTACAAATTAAGATATCTTAGTGGAGGGTTAAAAGTGGAGACTTAGCAAATGCCCGAATCATAGTTTCTTTCTTTTTCAGAGCACTGAAACTAGTCTACATTCAGAATGGTGGGAATGATCCTGCTATCCTTGCCCAGATGAGTGGTCTTCAGGCAGAGGCTCAACATCTGGAGAAGTCCATTCGACAACCAAAAGAGAGAAAGAAAAGTCTGTAAACATATGCTAAATTTCTAGAAATATAAAACACCATTTTATTTTTGGAATAATTAATGTTGCAGTAGAAATGATTACTGTCCTGTCTAACAGTAACTGTTGCGTTCTTCAATACAGAACACGAGCCACCTCATAAATCACTAGATGCTGAGCTCCTGGCTGTGGAACTTGAGAACCAGCTCCTGGAAGATGAAATACTGAAACTGAAGTTCCAAAGGGAAAGGAGGAAGCCTGTTGATGGTAGGTCTTGGACTGTCAGAAATGGGCTCATGCATACTACATGAATAACTTAATGTAACAGTGGAGGAACAATCTGCTATTTTGAAATTAAGCAAATATTAGTAAAATTCCTATTAAATGTCCAATCTTCATTAAAATGAATTTGATATGACTGATGACATTTGTTAAAAAGTTAATTGTAAAATCTTTCTAGTTGGAAGGGTCTTGCTGAAATAATTTGAGTTTGACACTGATTCTGGGTCGTCAGGGTGACAGAAGTTAAAGGACTCGGAGTCGAAGGTGATTGCAGCTTGGGATTTTAATTTGTTGACGCTACCTGCGAGTGAATTTGAGATATCCTTTGCTGTCTGCCACCACAATGAATGATGCATGTAGATGTGCAGGAAATCCATCCGTTTCAAGTTTTCTGAAGGATACTTAAAGGTCACAGGTATCTTAAGGGAGAACAGAGAATGTAGCACACGAACAGTCCCTTTGGCCCAGGGTATCGTTGCCAAATAAAATGCCAAATTACAATAACCACTTCTGCCTGCATTTGCTCTATGTCTCTTCATTCTTTGCATATCTATGTGCCTATCTAAAAGCTTCTTAAATGCCTCTCTTGAATCGGCTTCCAACACCAATGCTGGCAGAGTCTTCGAGGCACTTATCATTCTGTGTGTCAAATATGTGCTCCACACATCTTTAAAAACTCCCCCATTGACCTTATAGCTGTGCCCTCTAGTATTTAACATTTTCACCTGTGAAAAAGGTTTTAACTGTCTATCCTGTCTATACTTCTCATACTTTTAGAAACTTCTATTAGGTTTCCAGTCAGCCTCTGACGGCCCAGAGAAAACAATTGAAAACAATTCAAGTTTGTCCAACCTATCCATATAACTAATACCTTCTAATCCAGACAGCATCCTGGTAAATCTCTTCTGCACCCACTCCAAAGCCTCCGCTTCCTTCCTGAAATGGGGTGAACAGCACTGCACCACAATACTCCAAATGCAGCCAAACCCAAAGTTTTATGAAGCTACAACATGACTTCCTGACTCTATACACAATACCGCAACCAAACATATCATACACGGTCTTATTGAGTCACAGAATCATATCATAATGCTGTACAGTATGGAAACTGGTATTTTGGCACAGCTTATCCATCCAGGTTTGCATACTGGGCTAGTCGCATTTTGCCCATATCCCTCTAAACCTTTCCCATGCATATATTTGTCCAAATGTCTCTTAAAAGACATAATTGTATCTGCTTAGATTACTTCTTCTGGCAGTTCATTCCAGAGACGGACTGCCCTCTGAGTGACAAATTTGCCCCTGATGTCCCTCTTAAATATTCCCTTCTCATCTCAAGCCTATCCCCTCTAGTTGTAGAATCATCTACCCAAGAACAAAAATGAGCATTTGCTTTGCCCATGCCCTTGGGGTGAAAGAACAGGTTGTGCATCTGTTGTGGTTGTGGTAGAGCAAAATAAAAGCCAGGTGTTTTTATAGATGGGACATAGAAACAATTGCAAATGAAGGTCTGTTGCTGTGCCTCCAAAAGCATACAGTATATCTGAAGATAAATGTTAGCTGAAGAAATGTCAGATTATTATAGAAGCTTTTAATGACCAGTATTAGCAATTTTTGACAAAAGCTTAATTATGATGTAATCATAGTACCTGAATGCACTGTATTTGTTAAAAATGTATTTTAAGTAAATGTGAGTATATTGTATACATTTGTTTGTTAGATTTATTATATACATGCATCTCAATATATTTTTGGAAAATCTATTTTGCATTAGTGAAATATTAATTGCACCCGAGTCCTTCAAAGAATTGACTTTTCTTGCTTGTTCCTGCTTGTTGGTCTGTGCATGTGCTGTGCATTCAGTTGCAGCTATTGTAAAATGTTTTATAATTACTGTATTTTTCAGTGCTTAAATATCAAAATGAATCCAATTTGAACCAATAAGAAATATATCCATATTATCATTTGTGTTTGTGTGAGTGAAAAAATTGTAATAATCGATTCATCTCCTGTTAATTGTAATTCTTAGAAATATTTAATAAAGTACTTTGGAGTAGGATAAATTGTCTGTTGTTTATAAGTCAATATTCAATTAAAAAATTAAAAAATTACATAAGAAAGAATGGAATGAGAAAAGACCAATCATTCCAGAAATCCATTTCTCACAAAATAGCCAAGCAATCACCTCAAACAACTGTATCCACCTATTTAATTTAATATAACGTTCTGAAACGGGTCTTCCTCTTTGCTCACTGAACGTAAATTACGTCCTATGTAATTTTATTTGATGTCATTATGGGATGAGATTTTCATGCTCTGAAACACGCAAGCCATCTACTGATATAGTTTAGTTTATTGGCATGTGCACCGAGGTACAGTGAAAAGCTTTTTTGTTGCGTGTTATCCAGTCAATGGAAAGACTTGCATGATTACAATCAAGCGACTCATGGTGTATAAATACAGGATAAGAGAATAACGTTTGGTTCAAGATGAAAAGGCACTTGAGGTCCATTCTCAAATATGTCACTAGGGACATCCCATAAATCAGTGTTGCCTGTTACGCGACTGTTTGGTATGAAATGTGACATAGGCCCTTGCATCCTTCTCCAGACCCTCTCTGCAAATCTATGCTCTGCAAAGCAGTGGGCAATCATCTCTCCATAGCAGCCACCAAGATGGCAACGTGCATTGTAGGCTCTGGCAACAGATACTTCTTAGCTTATTCACACTATCCAAATGTAGGCAACCTTTTCCTTTGCTCAACATTAGTCCTTCTTTGGACTGCTGCACTGTTGACAAAGAGCAGCTAATGCCTTGTAACTTTTTACCCATGTAGCCTTCACCATGAGCACGTGAGAGGAAGGAAATAAACTTCTAATGGTAATAGTTATTGTATATCTGGCCATTGTATATCTTCTGTAGAACTGTTCTGGAATGTTTGATACAAAATTAAACTCTGCATAATTGCTGTTTAATGCAGAAGTGTCTGTGTCACCATGATCTCTCAGGAAAAACTCCACATTTAACATCCATGTACACATTAAACATTTTCATTAACATTCTTCTAACGTAAATTGTCATTTGTTGTTCAGAATATCTAACATCAGGTCCTGCAGCTCACTGCATAAACATACTTTTTTTGGAGGGGAAATGGCAAATATACTTCCAAATAAATGGCATCAAGTTTGGAAAAGGGGAAGTACAATGGGATCTGGGGGTCCTTGTTCATCACTCACTGAAAGTAAGCATGCAGGTACAGCAGGCAGTGAAGAAAGCGAATGGCATGTTGGCCTTTATAACAAGAGGAATCGAATATAGGATCAAAGAGGTTGTTCTGCAGTTGTACAGAGTCCTAGTGAGACCACACCTGGAGTATTGTGTGCAGTTTCAGTGCCCTAATTTGAGGAAGGACATTCTTGCTATTGAGGGAGTGCAGCGTAGGTTTACAAGGTTAATTCCCGGGATGGCGGGACTGTCATATGCTGAGAGAATGGAGCAACTGGGCTTGTACACTCTGGAGTTTAGAAGGATGAGAGGGGATCTCATTGAAACATATAAGATTGTTAAGGGCTTGGACACGCTAGAGGCAGGAAACATGTTCCCGATGTTGGGGAAGTCCAGAACCAGGGGCCACAGTTTAAGAATAAGGAGTAAGCCATTTTGAATGGAGACGAGGAAACACTTTTTCTCACAGAGCGTGGTGAGTCTGTGGAATTCTCTGCCTCCGAGGGTGGTGGAGGTTGGTTCTCTGGATGCTTTCAAGAGAGAGCTAGATAGGGCTCTAAAAAATAGCGGAGTCGGGGGATATGAGGAGAAGGCAGGAGCAGGGTACTGATTGGGGATGATCAGCCATGATCACATTTAATGGCGGTGCTGGCTCAAAGGGCCAAATGGCCTACTCCTGCACCTATTGTCTATTGTCTAAATGTCATTTGAGGCCAAATTCAACATTTTCTAACCCCTTCATACTCCCCTGCTGCTCAAAATAAGAGCAGCTGTCAGAATTGCAGTAATTTTCTTCATTGCAATATTCATCTTTAATTCAGTCTTGTTTACATTCTGTTATTTTTTTTAAAGCAGCAAATTTGTCACTCTGATTTTGTGATTCTTGGTTTCGTAGCATTCCCTAAACCCATTTCAAGGACAGATAATCTGAAGAAGGGTCTCGACCCGAAACGTCGCCTATCTCCTTCGCTCCTTAGATGCTGCTGCACCCGCTGAGTTTCTCCAGCTTTTTGTGTAACCCTCAAGGACAGATAATCTGTCTAGCAAATCAGCAGATGGTGGGGGAATGAGTCATAACATCAACAAGACTTCTAATTAGATTAGTCACCAGCTGTTTAACCCTGATCGCCTTGTGCTATTTTTACCTTCTGAAACCCATTTTAGGGAGCGTTTTAAGACAAACTTTCTGTTTCCAAAATGTATTGACCCTTGCTTTCACTAGTAATTGCTTTCTACCAGTGACAAAAATATAGTCCTGATCACTTTCCAGCATTGGTTTAAAAAGAAAATTATCACCAAATCAGTTTGGTGATTGCATCAGAGAATTTGAATTATTTGATGCCATTCTGATTGTTGTACAATTTTCACGTATAGCATGATTTCAAAGTAGAAAATTGTATAATAAAAAAATGACAGACCCATTTGGAGGAGGTATTGATCAATCTACGAATACGGTTTTATTAAGAGTCTTGGAGTACTGTGCACAGTTCTGTTCACCCAGCTAGAGGAAAGATGTCATTAAACTGGAAAGTGCACAAAAAAGATTTGTGAGGATGTTATGATTCTGGAGGGTTTGAGTGATAAGAAGTGATTGGAAAAGCTGGTTCGTTTGTCCTCTGGAGCGTTGGAGAATGGGAGAAGACCATGTAGGGGTTTATAAAATCATGTGAGTCATAGCCACAATCTTTTTTCCAGGGTTACCAAGTTTAAAGCGAGAGGGCATAAGTTTAAGGTGAGAGGGGAAAGCTTTCAAGCGGATGTGAGGGGCGATTTACGACATATAAAAGACACTTGGATACGTACATGGTTAGGAAGGATTTAGAGCCATAGTCATAGAGTGATCCAGTGTGGAAACAGGCCCTTCCGCCCAACTTGCCCAAACCGCCCAACAATGTCCCAGCTACATTAGTCCTACTTGCCTGCGCTTGGTCCATATCCCTCCAAATCTGTCCTATCCATGTACCTGTCTAACTGTTTCTTAAACGATGGGTTAGTCCCAGCCTCAACTACCTCCTCTGGCAGTTTGTTCCATACACCCACAACCCTTTGTGTGAAAAAGTTACCCCTCAGTTTCCTACTAAATCGTTTCCGCTTCACCTTGAACCTATGTCCTCTGGTCCTCAATCCCCCTACTCCGGGCAAGAGACTCTATACATCTACCCGATCTATTCCTCTCGTGATTTTGTATGCGTATTTGGAGCAATTATAGGTCACGTGAGTTGAAGTGAGACAAGCTTGGTTAGGCATCTTGGACTACATGGATGAGCTGGGCTGAAGAGCCTGTTTCCATATTGTATCGCTCCATGGCTGAATGAAAAGGAAGCTCAGGGGTGGAAATGCAAACCATGCGCATGAACTGAGAGAGTGGGATGTGTGAAGGTGGAATCAGATTGGGGAGAGTCCCCTGTCGACATCAGCAGTGGCAAGGTCAGGAAAGATCCTGCCCAGCAAGCCTTTGCAGACCTATAAAACTAATTAGAATTAGTATTAGAATTTATTAATTTGTCATTCAAAACAAGTTTGAACAAAATGTCATTACCATGCAGTCATAACAGTAAAAGGACACAATATAACATAAAAAGCAACAAAACACACAATTTAACACGATCATCCATCACAGTGACTCTCCACCAGGCACCTCCTAACTGTGAGGGAAGGTTAAAAAGTCTTATCTCTTCCTTGCTTCTGTATGAGAACCGGTGTAGCAGGACATGCTCACAAAGGGAATAAATCAATCTGAGGATTGTACGGCTAAGGAGCAGTGATGTGTTAGAAAAAGAATTACGATGATTAAATACCTGAGAGAGAAAATTAAAGGAGTAGTCAGGTAAGGAGAGAGGTCAGAGATGCTGGAAAGAAAAGAAGCCAACTTCCAGATTTGAATGTGGTCTTTCCTCAGTAAAGTATGCATGTGTGGTAACTAATGAGGCGTGGCGAATGAGATGACTGATTGGTTGCATTGTCAAATCAACAAATGCTGGACGGTTAACACAAACTGACCACGAGAAATACTGAAAATAATAATGCAAACACACTAACCAAATCCATCCAGTCCAGAAGCAAAGACTTGGTTTGAGACGTTATGGAGCTGGAGTTTTAATTATTTCACTTCACAGATGCTGCCTGACCTGCTAAATATTTCCAAAGTTTATTCTTATTTCTGTCATGTCCAAATCTGAATTTGTTGACACAAAGTATTATATAAAACAAAGGTAGACACAAAATACTGCAGTAACTCAGCGGGACAGGCAGCATCTCTGGAGCGAAGGAATGGGTGGCGTTTCGCGTCGATACAAGTTCAGGGGTACATTTATAATCTAATGTTGCTGCATCTGTATGCCCTTAAGCATTTATTCATGGCTTTTATCAATGGCCAAACTACTCTTGGACTTGAACTCCTGTGGTATTGCACATATAAGATTAACACTGAATTATTAATTTAATATTAAATTAGTTGAAAGTTTACACTGCACCACCGAAATGAAAGCCACAAACTGACACAGTCCATTAATACTTGGGAACGGTGTAATTATCTAATTGATTCTCACAAAAGGGGGCCAATTTCACACCGTACCTTTTGCAGTCCTTTAAAAGAGGTTTACAGTTAATTGTACTGCTTGGACGTTCTTTGTAGAGCATCACATCTTGCCAGTCATGCCCGAAAAAGCATCTTAATTGAAAGGTACTGCATGGAAAAGGCCATTCGACCCACTGAGTGATGGGCGAATGGATAATTCGGCTGACCATTAATCACCCATTCATACTAGTTCTGATCTCCCACTTTTGCATCCGATCCGCACACACTAAGGGCGCTTTTCATAGGCCAATTAATCTACAAATCCACATGTCTTTGAGATGTGGTTGGGAAACTGGAGCACCCGGAGGAATCCCATGCAGTTTTTGGGGGAACATGCAAACCACACACGCCACTTGAGGTCAGGATTCAAAGCGGGTCTCTGACGGTGTGAAGTAGCTGTTCTACCATCTGCTGCACTCTGCTGCACTGAATGTCTCTCGCAACTAGTTCCGCTCATCCTTGCAATTGCACAAAATGGGTTAACTTCAATCAAATGTTTAAACCTTTTGTTCTTTCTGATTGACCCAGTCATGGGATGAACTGTATTTTTGAGGCTCATTTCCGGGCAGTGGCAGATAATCTGGTGAAACTTGCACGTAATTTGGATCTTCATCCACCGCTGGATGAAACTATTTTCAGAGGTATCCATTCTCCAATAATTAGTCTTCTCTTCTTTGTATTGCTGTTGACTTGTTTACCCCTCACAAATGGATAAGGGGGAAATCGTTTAGGACCGAGATGAGAAAAACATTTTTCACACAGAGAGTGGTGAATCTCTGGAATTCTCTGCCACAGAAGGTAGTTGAGGCCAGTTCATTGGCTATATTTAAGAGGGAGTTAGATGTGGCCCTTGTGGCTAAAGGGATCAGGGGGTATGGAGAGAAGGCAGGTACGGGATACTGAGTTGGATGATCAGCCATGATCATATTGAATGGCAGTGCAGGCTCGAAGGGCCGAATGGCCTACTCCTGCACCTATTTTGTATGTTTCTATAATGGTAACATATGATTAAAAAAAACAATATGGTGCTCCAGGTGATAGTTTAGTGTGAAGGTTCTCAATCCTATCAAACCAGTCCTAAAATTAACGTGCAAAATGTTGATGCTGGTATTGGATATCCAAAGTGAAAATATACTTGTGGAGATTATTTTCACTTTAATAGATAATATCTAAAAATTGCAGAAGCTAAGGAATGGTCACATTCCTTTTGCCTCTGATGGGGCGTGGTTGTAATCCAATATTGTGTAAAGTGCTACAAAGTGTTTGCACATGAACGAAACAATTGAAATAGGTCGACACGGTGAGGCTGCGGTTTACTTGCTGCCTGACAGAGTCCCAGATTCAGTCCTCACTGTGGGTGCTGTCTGTACAGATTTTGTACATTCTCCCTGTGACCGAGTGGGTTTTCTCCAAGTGTTCCGTTTCCCTCCCACGCTCCAAAGAGGTACAGGTTTGTAGGTTTATCCCTAGTGTGTATAGTGTTAGTATATGGGGTAATCGCTGGTTAGCCCAGACTCGGTTGACCAAAGGGCCTGTTTCCAAATCTGTATCTCTAAAGTCTAAATGCAAGTTTGAAGTATAGAATTTTTTTTTTAATGTTTATTGTATTAGAAGCAATTGTACAAGAATATAGCAATCGGCATGACAGTTATACAATTTTCATACAGCTTCATTTTTAACATTTTATAAATTGACACATAAATCAAGAAAAATAAGTTGAAACATATATCGAGAAAAAGATTAAAAAGGAAAGAATGAAGAAAAAGAAGAAAGATACAAAAAAGAAAGACGAAAAGACCCCTGAATTGCTAAAGAAGCGCAAGAAAAAAGAAAAACAAGAAGAAAAGAAGAAAAAAAAACTGAGTTATGTCCCGCTGTCCTCCCCCCCCCCCCCCCCCCCACATCCCAAGCATCGGCATTATAGAAAATTCACTGCAGATAATGGCAATCTGTGTGATTATAAAAGTGAAGGATTTTCTGATTTTTTTTTAATAGATTTCGAAAAAGAAATACAGGAGATGCAGCGCGAGCACATAAACAAAATGAGTGACCTACAAGGAGAAATTGAGATGCTAAAAAGTGAAACGAACAAAATGCGAAGAGGTTTGAGCTCACCTCAGCCACAGCCTGCTCGCTTGCCTCGTCCCCCTCCACCACCCCCTCCCCCTCCCCCACCTCCACAACTCGGTCTGAACCAACATACTTGGTTGCCTCACGTGGTAAGTACATTTATTTTCTGTGCCAGTTACAAAACTAGTTATTTTTGCAGTAAAAGATTTAAGGTTTCACCTTTTAGTTTAAAGATTCAGTGTGGAAACAGGCCATTTGGCTCATCGACCACTGATCACACTAGTTCTATGTTATCCTACTGTCTCATCCACTCCCTACACATTAGAGCAATTTACAAAGGCCACTTCACCTACAAACCTGCACATCTTTGGAATGTGGTGGTGATTTGTGGGGGGGGGTGGACAATAGCTCCTGGAGAAAACCTACACAGATGGAGCATACAAACTCCACACAGACAGCACCTGAGCTTAGGATTGAACCCGGGTCTCTAGCGCTGTGAGGCAGCAGTTCTATCAGGTGCACTACCTACTATGCCTTAGGTGATATTTCTGATAGAATCAGTAGATGTGTGTAAAAGGGTAGCTGTAGTTTAAATACATTTATTTATTTAGGAATTGCTTAATGGGGATCAAATATTGGCTTTATGCTCCATTTATAGCAATTGTGTATAAGTTGATTTTTTTTTTAAATGTTCCTCATCAATTGCACATTGATTTAATTTATTATTTTACCTTAATATAAAAGCTGATGTAACCTTGTAAACATCTTTATGCACATAGAAGGGCAATTGTGTCATGATTTTGTGTCTCATCACCAGCATATACATTTTGTTTTTGAAATGTACCTCGTATCTGGGCTCCACTGGATTTGGTACCACAAATCAGTTCAAATTCAATCTAAGGGGTGACAGGAAACATCCCATTTTTAAAACAATATATTGAAATATACACCCAAGTATTCTTTGAATGAAGATAATAGTTTTCTGTGTCAGTACTTTTCCACCACCAGTCAAAGCTACTTCAAAATGTATCCCTCTCCTCTGGCATGTATTTAAAATAAGTCACAATGGTACTCTAAGTAAGTAAGTTTATTGGCCAAGTATTCACATACAAGGAATTTGCCTTGGTGCTCCGCCCACAAGTAACAACATGACATACTGTGACAGTTACGAATGACTCAGAAAACACTAAACATTAATAATAATAAAACATTAATGATAAAACACCATTGATCAAGCATGTGAACCAACAAAATACCAGATCAAAGGGAGGCTACAGATCTTTGGCTACTACTCGTGGATAAAAACTGTTTTTATGTCTGGCTTGGCAACTTTGACAATCCGGAGTCGCCTTCCAGAGGGAAGTGATTCAAAGAGTTTGTGGCCAGGGTCAGAGATGATCTTGCCCGCTCGCTTCCTGGCCCCTTGCATTGTACAATTCATCAATGGAGGGAAGGTTGCAGCCAATAACCTTCTCTGCTGATCGGACGACTTGCTGCAGCCTCCAGGTGTCGTGCTTGGTGGCTGAGCCAAACCAGACCATGATTGAGAAGGTGAGAACAGACTCTACGATGGCCGTATAGAATTGGACCATCATTGCCTGTGGCAGATTATGCTTCCTCAGCTGCCGTAGGAAGTACATCCTCTGTTGTGCCTTTTTGACTGTGGAGTCGATGGTAGCCCCCCACTTAAGGTCCATGGAGATGATGGTTCCCAGGAACTTAAAAGACTCCACAGATGTAACTGTGGTGTTGTTGATGATGAGTGGGGTGAGGGGAGGGGGAGCTCTCCTAAAGTCTACAATCAATTCCACTGTCTTAAGAGCATTGAGCTCTAGGTTGTTGCGATGGCACCAGGACGCCGGCTGTGACACTTCCTGTCTGTAGGCAGATTCCTCCCCATCCTGGATCAGTCCAATCAGGGTTGCTAATTGGTAAATTTGGGATTACTGCTCCTGATTTCATCATGGGACACGATCAAATCGGTCTTCAACCAATTCAATCAATCTTCAAGTTGATAAAAAATGTTGTTGCTGGTGTTTGATGTCCAAAAGTGAGAATGTGTTTGTGCTTCAGTGTGGGTGTTCCACACTTTGAACATTCCTGAATCATTAATAGCATTCCCAAAATCCTTAATATCTGCTGATTAACTGTTTTACAGGGCAATGCAAGACCTCAGACACCACTGATTGCCAAACATTTACTGGATCCCCCAGATGCATTGGGGCCTGCACCCTATGATCCAGTGTAAGTACTTATAGATTATAAGCAACTGAATGTGTTTGTCAGCTATGACTGATTTACTGCAAACTCTTCAAGCATAATGGTCCATCGAGCTTCCATCTTCCAGTTCCTAATTCTCCACTTACTGGTCAATTTTTAACCTTGCCATATGGTATGGTGCTCCACAATTGCAAATTCTAAATTTTCCTGTGAATAATTAATAAGATTGTTTGCCGACACACTAAGCTATTTTAAGAATCAACCATTTCCCTATGTTGCATTTTCTTCTCTGCATTGTTGTGGACTTGATGTTTCCCCTCTACAACTCCTCATTATGCCATCCTGAAATCAATCATGTTGCAAGATTCAAGCCTGCTCACTTTCAGCCTTGGTTTTACTTCTCAGGAAAGAGTCCATTATTTCTTAACGGGGGAAGGGGAGCTGTGTCACTGAATGTCTATATGCGAGTACTGAATGATCTTAAAGGGAAGTAAATAACTTTGGATGTTTACTATAAATCTTTAAAGTAACAACAAAAATAAAGGATTAAGTCAATCTTCTTGGATTCATTTTGGATGAACTTATTGAAAGTGCACGTGTACAGCTCGTGGTTTTATTCAAAATATGTTTTGTAGTGCAAAAAAAATGTAGAATATCGGAGAGAGTGAAGTTTCAAAATTATTTAAATCCAAATTGGCTACTTCGTCACCACTCCATACTGTTGTAATGAGGATTTTCTTGTGTTTGCGTCAACATGAAACCCAAACAATCAGATTGTTAATTACCTTTCATATTAGATGGCGAAGAAAAAATAATGATGTTATTCACATCACAAGGTGCATATTTCCAAATTGCACCATCCCAGCTCAATTGCATATTAGAAACAGAACCTTATGATTACTTTTCACCACTCATTTATTGAAGGTAGTCATGTAAGGCAGATTGCTTGGTTTCTCCTGTAGTCAGGTTCCATTTTAGCTTAATGACTGGTCCTTAATGTGATTTTAACTAATACAATGTTTTTGATTGCAGGGCAGGCTTTGTTGTGTTCTATGATTTTCTTCTTGGCCTTGATCCAACATACCGTCTCATCCGCCTTGTTACTGGTTTGTACACTAATGGACAGGAAATGGGGAAGCCATCAGCCTTGCCTCCTGTGTGCTGTGAAATGGGAAGTGGGCCTTACTACATGTCTGAAGGGCTCAAGGGCAACTTTGCAATTTTATCTGCAAGGCAACCGGTGCCAAGGTAATAGAGATTTGATGAGAATATCTTGTGTCCTAGACAGTTCTGTTTAAACTGTGTGTGGCCTGCCCTAAAGAAAATAGTGAAATGTGGTCCAAGTTGTGACTAGAATCACCAAAACTTACTTATGATGTATCTGGTTAACCTTAACTATCAACATATTTATTTTCTGTTCACTTTGTTTCAAGATATAGTCAAAAGAATAAAAAACTGTACGTGAAGTGAATAATATTAGTGCTGGTGAATGAAAATTTTCAATAGACCTTGTACCATTTAGATACAGATTAATTTTCTTTCCCTGAGACAGATAGTTAACCATTAACTTGGGTGAACATTGAGAATATTTTTCCTTCTAACTTTTTAATGTCCTCTGATTTTATTGATTTGATTCAAAACAAGACACATCGGAAATGAACCATAGTTTAGTTTGCACTTCGCTGACTGGATTTGTGGGTTTCTGCTCATCCAGAAGCCACAAATACAAACGTGAGGTGATGCATTTTAGGACACTATTGAAGCAAGTATATACACCATAATTGGATAATGTTTTAAGGCACAAAGGGACTTTGGTTTACAGTCCGTAGATTCTTGAAGATGGCAACGCAGGCAGACAAAGTAATTAGCAAGGCAGATGGGATATTGCCCTTGATTATTCAGGCCATTGAATGCAAAACTAGGAAGGTTATGCTCCAACTTTATTAAATGTTGTACACATCTCAGCTGGAGTACCATGTGCAGTCCTGCTCACCAAAGTATGGGAAGGATTTGTTAGTGCTGGAGTGGATGCAGAGGAGTTTACCAGGTTGTGGCCTGAGATGGAGCAGGTCTGTAATGAGGAGGGTCTAGTGAATCTAGGTTTGTTCACCCTGGAGGAGAAGAACTTTAGAGAGGCTGTGTTGAGATATATACAATTATGAGTGGTATAGGTGGAGTAGACTGCAGGAAACATTCCCCATATAAGAGGCAGATAAATAAAGAGGTCATGGGTTTAGGCTGTGTGGGAGAGATTCAGAAGGGGACCTCCCTCACTTGTGAGTGGTAAAATCTGGAATGCACTGTCTGATGGTGTGGTTGAAGGTGGGTGGGTAGCTGACAACATTAAAGAAGGGCCAAAATGAGCACCAAGTGATTTTGCCTATAGAGGACTATGGAGCTGGTGTTTGACGGTGGGGTTAATACAGAAGGCATGTAGTTGGCATGAACAAATTGGGCCAAATGGCCTGTTTCCATGCTGTATGATTTATTCATCCAGTGAATGGTTTTGAAGATCTTGGGTGAGCATAGATAAAATTGGAGCAAAAACTGGATGTTTGGAGTCCGATACTAAACAGAAAACTCTGAAAACAATGAACAAATCAGGCTCCATATGAGGGGAGAAAAACAAAATTGCCAATTCAGATCAAAGATCCTTCATCAAAACTGTAGAAAACACAAGACAAGCAATGTGTTAAGTTGCAGAGTAGGGGGGGTGGTGAAGAGAGCGGTGAAGAGGGCAGAGTAGTTAATGGCTGTGATCAAATTGAAGAGTAAAGTTTTTAAAATAACAATTACTTTATAATCTGGCACTTAGCCACAGTAGAGAGAGAGTGGAATAATTGAAATGGAGAAGAACAGCCATCTGTGGTGGGATAGGAGGAAAAGAACATGGAATGGCTGAATTTGGTATCACATGCTGAAGGTTGCAATGTTCCCATCTGGAAGTTGAAGTGCTATTCATGAAGTGAAGTTAGTTCTCAATGGAACCATGTCGGTGGTTAAAGACAGCGTGGTCAATGCTCCAAAGATGCACAATCTCAACTCAACGAACAGCAACTTATCCTTACCTATGATACTTGGCAGCCCTCAGGACATGATATTGAATTCCCTCTGTTTTCTTCACCTTCCCACTTTGTTAAACTTAAAATAAACTTGGTTCTCACTTTTCCAGTTCTGAAGAACAGTGCTTGACTGAAAATGCCAATTCTCTGTCTCCCGGTCACCACTAATTCTGGCTGACCCACTGAGAGCTTCCAGCATTTTCTGTTTGTTTAGAAAAAGATCAAAAGTCCTTTATCTTATTGTTCTTTTTTTAATTTGTTGTCAGAGTCCGTCCTGCCCTTGGAATTTCTTTAGTAATTGAGCTCCAAGCAGCTGGAGGCTTTGATCCATATGGACAGGAAATTCAGCGGCTGGTTTCCAGAGGCTGGGCAAAGATAGACATATTTGATAATCACAACCAAGTTATCAGTGGCCGATGGAAAGTTCCCGTGCGATCTCTGCCAGTAAACCCATCCCTCACAACTGGCCAGCTCAATGGAATTCCTCAGGTACGTGGAAATGGTGTATCGATTCATCATTTAGAGGTACTGGACAAACAAAATCAACAGGCCAATTAGTCATTCCTTTAAAAATTCTTGCATCTGCAGGTTTAAGGTTGGTGATTTCAAAATACATTTAGGTGTGCAATGTCTTCCAGTACATCTTTGCAATGCATCATTCCCTCGACCTTCCACCCTGTATATCTTCCCACTTGAGTGATCTACACGAGTTAAAGTATTTTCCATAAAATTCAACCTAAATGTAATTTTTCTAATTCAAAATACATTGAAATATCTTGAAATTCAAAATTTTGGTAATAAAGTTGTAACTTTGTTGAGGGCCATTTGAAGACATTACATCATTACTGTCTGTTCCACAGGGATGTACTAGCCGGGGTAAGCCATTGAAATGTCAGCGTGTGCGATCTATGTACATGCATCACTGAACAATGAGGTTTATAAGCTACAGATTGATGGATGAATCTACATATAGGGCAAGATCAGTAAGTTTGCTGAGTGATGATACAAAGTGGGTGATTTTGCAGATAGTGAAGATGGTTATGAAAGATTACAGGAGGATTGGGATCGATTGGCCAGGTGGGCTGAGGAATGGTTGATGGAATTTAACACAGAGAAATGTGAGGTGTCGCATTTTGGGACGTCTACCTATTGAGTATAGAAGTTGGAGGTCATGTTGCAGTTGTATAAGACATTGGTAAGACCACTTTTAGAGTATCGTGTTCAGTTCTGGCACCATGTTATAGGAAAGATATTGTCAAGCTTGAAAGGGTTCAGAGAAGATTTACGAGAATGTTGCCAGGACTAGAGGGTGTGAGCTATAGAGAGAGGTTGAGTTGGCTAGGTCTCTATTGCTTCCAGTGCAGGAGGAAGAGGGGTGATCTTATAGAGGTGTGTAAAATCATGAGAGGAATAGATCGGATAGATGCACAGAATCTCTTGCCCAGAGTAGGGGAATCAAGGACCAGAGGACTTAGGTTCAATGTGTAGGGGAAAAGATTTAATAGAAATCTGAGGGGTAACATTTTCACACAATGGGTGTTGGATGTATGGAACAAGCTGCCAGAGGAGGTATTTGAGGCTGGGACTATCCCAATGTTTAAGTAACAGTTAGACAGGTACATGGATAGGACAGGTTATGAGGGATATGGACCAAGCACAGCCAGATGGGACTAGTATAGCTGGGACATGTTGGCCGTGTGGGCAAGTTGGGCCGAAGGGCCTATTTCCACATTGACAATGACAATGACATTGTCTATGACAATCTATATCCACACATGACCCTCCCCAGGTTACACCAATATTCTATTCGTGAGAACTGAACGTAACCCGAACAGTTCACAAACTGGAACTGGGGCCGCCCGGCAGTATATTTAAATGAAAACATGGCCACCAGAAGCAACATATGGTTAAACCAGGGCGTTTAACTCAACCATTCAATTTTCTATGAAATGATATTGTCGTAAACCGAGCCCCACATGGTGGAAGATGCCTGCAGTCCCTTAGCTGTCGGCAAATCCTTCCCACCGGTCTCCCAAACACTTGTTTGTATGTATGGGTTGTACATACTTTGGGCATTCTTCACCTTGGAAGGACCTGTACTCAGTTGCTGGACTCAACGTGGTATCTGGCAGTGGGGCCCAATCTTGCTGAGATTTCGCAGCATCACCTCTCTAATCTAACCTACTCCAGGTCAGTTATTTTCCAGCTTTCCAGCTTTGCATTCAGTTTTCTATGCAATTTTATCCTGCCGCAAACGAAGTTCCACATGACGAAGATACGTGTAGTCCCATATCAGTCGGCAAATCCTACCCACCGGTCTCCCAAACACTTGCTCGTATGTACAGGCTGTACATAAGTCAGGCGTTTGAAACCTGGGGAGAATCTGTAGTTTAGTTTAGAGATCCAGCACAGAAACAGGCTCTTCGGCCCAAGTCCACACCGACCAATGATTCCCCGCACACTAGCAATATCCTGCAGACTACAAAACCAATTAACTACATACCTGTACATCTTTGGAGTATGGGAGGAAACCGGAGCACTTGAAGGAAACCCACGTGGTCATAGGGAGAACGTACAAACGCCATACAGACAGCACCCGTAGTCAGGATTGAACCCTGGTCCTTGGCACTATAAGGCAGCAGCTCTACCACTGCGCCATCGTACTCTATATTGACCCCCCAGATGTTGACATTTCAATGGCTTACCCAGCTCTGTAAAGTACCTGTTAAAAATAATTTTAGTTGAATGTTTTAAATTATTTCTTGTTTTCTAACAAGCTGTTTAATAATTTGTTAGTAACTGTTGGAGACATTAGCAAATTTCTATAATGGCTCGCTGCTTTGACATCGGCTGAATTAGAGGTGAAAGTTTATAAGGGTGTTCTGGGGCTTGGGCCACGTGAGGCCCATCTGTCCCTGAGACCTTGAGGGTGCAGAGAGGGCCAGCACGGTCAGCACCACATCTGGACCAAGAGCGAGTGAAGCAGCTGCTCAGTTGGCAACTCCAGGCAGAGAGCCAAATCCAGCATGTGTTTATTTTCAAAGCATCTTTATTCTTAGTTTAAAGTCACTTTGGGGATCATCCATAGTTGTCAAAGTTCCTCGTTATCAGATGTGATTGAGAAGCTTGGGATAATGAAGTGAAGTAGCGTATTGCTTCATGTTGCAAAACAATGCAGCAGCAAAATATTTACAGTCTTCAGTAAGTGGTTGCTTTATACATTCATTTAGGTTGGCAGCGCTGAACTCCATGTGAGAGTGTTGAATGCACGAGATGCTGAACTGCAGTCAATGGCTGGTATTGATCCACACAATGCATCCATGTATCAATATCCACCTTTGGTAAGTCTTGATGTAACACAGACTTGATCTTCCCAGGCACTAGTCGAGGTGTTGCTTGGCATCTTGCCATGCGTAAATAACAAATGCAACCCTCAAACTGAGTTGGAATCATGATCAAGTTGAGTGTAGCAAAAGATTTATACACAAGTCACTCAATGTTTTCAATGATGAAGCTTCAGTAGATAAGCATTAGAGCATTTTAAGTGACGTGAGCACTTAATTAACCAATGATGTATTGAAAAAAATTGTATGTGTGTAGCAAAAATTGAAACAGGCAGTGTAACCAGAACAGTACGCTTCATGAAGACAAGATTAACACTTGATTTTTATTTACAGATGGCAGGCCGCTCTGTTCCTCCAGCTGAAAATCTGCCTCCTCCACAATTCCTCCCTTATCATCCTCGTGCTCATTATCACCCTCTCCCTTCCCATATTGGTCATGTTGACCTTCCTCCTAATGATGGCCACAGTGAGCTCCACAAAACCAATCAAAGGTGAGAGAGAGAAAGAGGATGGCCTCTTGATGGCCTGTTGCAATCTGAACTCATGACATTGTTAAGCATTAAAAGACGCGTCAATGAAGAGAAAAATGACTTGCAGAAAGAGATCATTTCCATGAATATGATAAATAAAACTTTCTCATGTAAGACTATCTGGTTCAAATGTTTGATAGGTTGTGTGGGATGTTTCCAGTGGGAGAATGTAATGTGGTACCTTTTTGTAGAATCTCACTGCATTTTATTTAACAAGCTGTTATAAGGGCGACTTCTCAGAAAATACTTTATTCTGTTTTTGAAATTCAGTTCAGTTAAATAATTGTGAAAGATCAAATCTTATTTGTTATTGATTTATTGCTCTGATTATGGCATTAATAAAAAAGTGTTTCTTAAAAAAGCTTGCATTAACATTTTTGTTTAATTGAATCCAATAAGGAATTTTGGAAGTATGAAATTAAAATAAAGACATCTGTAGATACCTAGGACAGTCAATCAATGACCTTTGATCAGTTTTCTCCAGCTAACAACCTAAAATATTAACATTTCTGTTTTCTTAATAATGCTGCTTGATCTGCTGAAGATTTGCATCATTTTCTGTTTTAATTTGATCTTTCTGCAGTTACTTCCCAACATTTACTAAAATGTTATCACCATATTTGGATCCATTTGGCACCAAATTCAATGTCTTTCATTATGCTTAATGCTTATGTTATAAGTAGGTAGGGAGATAAGACCTAATCTGTAAGAACCATTTTCTCTACTCATCAAAGACTCATGCTATTCCCAAATGTTAACATTGAAAGATATGAATACAAAGGCACCCAGATTCCTCTGAATGCCAACATTTTATAGTTTATTACCATTAAAATAAAAAATTGATTTTTTAATACCAAAGTGGATGTCGTTCATTTTTTTGCAGGACAGAGTTCTTTCTACCGTGTCCTTACCCATTCATTTACCTGCCTTTATCTCCAAAAAACCTCTCTCTATTCTCCGCTCAGTTTGAATTCACTGCGAATAAAATTAAAACCCGTTTTATGTCTCCAGAAAACATAGATTTTCGTCGGAACCCTCCTTCAAAACATTGATTGAGATAGTGCCCCCTTTTACCGTTTGTCCCAGCAGTCCCTTGATGCACTGCTTTAAGTTGCATTCTTAACAACATGGAAGCGAATGCAGGAGCTATGATTATTAAGTTTGTGGATGACATAGAAATTGTTGGTGTTGAGGATAGTGAGGAAGGTAGTACAAGGCTATGACATGATGATGATCAGATGGAAAGTTGGGCTGTGCATTGCCGGATGAAATTTAATACCAGTAAGTACAAGTTACGCATTTTGGGAAGTCAGTTAGCAGTAGGACACATATAATGGTAAATGGTAGGGCACGAAGGAAGGTTGATGAATACTGAGACTTTGAGATTAAGCCCATAGTTCCATGAAAGTGGCAACACCGATAGATAGTGTGCTGAAGAAGGCACATGGCATGCTGAATATTCTAGGTCAGGGAATGGAATATAAAAGTTGGGATGTTACTTTACTAAAAACTGATTAGACTGCACTGGGAGTGTTGTGTGTAGTTCTGATTTCAAATTCTGATATAATTGTGCTCAAGATAGTGTAGAAGAGATTAGAAACATAGAAAATAGGTGCATTCGGCCCTTCGAGCCAGCACCAACATTCAATATGATCATGGCTGATTCATCCAAAATCAGTACCCTGTTCCTGCTTTCTCCCCATATCCCTTGATTCTGTGAACCCTAATAGCTATATCTAACTCTTAAATATATCCAGCGAATTGGCCTCCACTGCCTTCTGTGGCAGAGAATTCCACAGATTCACAACTCTCTGGGTGAAAAAGTTTTTCCTCATCTCAGTCCTAAATGGCCTTCCCCTTATTCTTAAACTATGACCCCCTGGTTCTGAACTCCCCCAACATCAGGAACAGATTCACCAGGATTGAAGGTCTTCATTTATAGGGTGGGCTGTGTTTGTTTTCCCTGGGGTGAAGGAGGTTAAGGCATAAACTGAGAGAGGTATTACAACAGGCATACTTAAATTATTTTGTTCTTTATTCAGAATCTTTTTCTCATGGTAGGAGAATCAACAAGGAGAAGTTTTTAAAGAGGATTTATTTATGTTTAAGTTTATTATTGTTGCATACAACTTTGTTTGGCACTCTATCTAAACAGATCCAGATATTCCATACAGGAATAAAATCAAGTCAAACTCCACAACAATTGATAGAGCAAAGGGGAAGATACAGTGTGCTGAATATAGTTCTCAGCCTTGTAGCACAGTTCTATAGACAAAGTCCAATGTCCACAATAGGGTAGAGGTGAATTGGACTGTACCTTTGCTTATGAGAGGACCATTCCGAAGCCTGATAACAGAGGGGAAGAAGCTGTTCCTATGACGGATGGTGCGCGCACTCATGATTTTGTACCATCTGCCGGACGGGAGCAGGGAGAAGAAGGAATGACCGGGTAGGACAAGTCTTTGATTGTGTTGGCTGCTTTTCCGAGGCTGCTTGAAGTGTAGATGGAGTCAATGTTGGGAGACTGGTCTGTGTGCTGGACTGGGTTACATCTGCAGCTCACTGTAATTTCTTGTGGTCTTGGGCAGAGCTGATCCCAAACCAAGCTATGATGCAACCCAACAGTTTGCTTTCTGTGTGTGTGGAAGTTTGTAAGAGTCATTGGATACATGTTAAATTTCCTCAGTCTCCTCAGCAAGTAGAGGTATTAAAGGCCTGTCTCACTGTGCGAGTTGTCCCACGAGTGACCCCGAGTTTTCACTCGCGATAATCCCGTACAATTAATGTAGTGGAAACGTCGGAACTCGCGCGAGCAACTTAGCGACTCGTGGTGCTAACGGCCCGTGAAACTTGTTAACTCATGAAAAAAATCAAGCATGTTTGATATTGTCCACAAGTCAAATTTACTGTTCAAGTTAAAAATTGAAACATTTAAACTCGTTGTAATAACGTAGTGGCCCGTGCGTTTTCCTTAGTGAGTTTTCCTTAGTGATTCGTGAGTCTACCGTGGGAATGCTTTAACTCAGCGGGCAGGCAGCATCTTTAGAGAGAAGGAATGGGTGACGGGATGACTTTCCCAAATTTCTCCAGCCCCATGTGTTCACCTTTTGTCAACCAGCATCTGCCCTTTCTTGTGTATGACTATTTGTAGCAGTTGATTGTCGCTCCCTGCAGTTTCCCAGGGGGTCGAGACGGGACTGCACTTGGGAGGGAAAGATGGAGAGTGGGGGGGGGGGGGGTAGTGTTTCACTAAATGCTTAAAAAAAACTTTAGGTTCTAGATTATGGACAATTTTAAGTTGAGTATGGACAAATCCAACGAACCACACTACATTATTCTTGAATAGATAACTTTGAATTCGTGATTTTTAAAAAAGGAACCTGCATCTACAGTGCCTTGTGTCTTGGCAATTCATGATTCTCCACGCTGGGCAGAGAATGGGATTTGTAAGCGGCTAACTTCATTCTAAAACTTGAAATGTCACATTGGCGGCGCAGCAGTAGAGTTGCTGCCTCACAGCGCCAGAGTCCCGAGTTCAATCCTGACGACTGGTGCTGTCAGTACGGGGTTTGCATGTTCTCCCAGTGACCACGTAGACTTTTTCCGGGTGCTCCAGTTTCCTCCCACATTCCAAAGACGTGCAGGTTTGTATGTTAATTGTCGTCTGTAAATTGCCCCGCAGTGTGTAGGATGGAACTTGTGCCCGGTTGATTGTGGTCAGCATGGGCTCGGTGGGCTGAAGGGCCTGTTTCCACACTGTATCTAAACTAAACAAAAGGCCCTGAAGAAGAGTCCCGACCCAAAACGTCAACTATCCAATTTCTCCAGAGATGCTGCCTGACCCGTAGAGTTATTCCAACATTTTGTGACCTTTTGTGATAAGTTAATGCTTCAACCCTTTCTCGAGGAATGGGAATTAGGGGAAGCAGTAGGAAATATGTTGCTTGGCATTTAAAATAAATAGATTAGTCAGTACAGGACGAGGGTTTGTTTGATGCCCAACACAAAATGCTGGAGTAACTTGGCGGGTCAGGCAGGCAACTCTGGAGAGAAGTCGATATCCTTCTTCAGAAGATGAGCCCTTATCCGAAACGTCACCTATCCACATTCTCCAGGAGTTTCTCCAGCCTTTTGTGTACCCTTATTACCCCAGCTTCCGTCTAAAGCCTTGGGATCGTCGCCGACGTGAAGATGGTGCGAAGCCCCCACGCCCGGTGCAATGGGCGGGGAGCTGGAGAGGGGAGGGAAGGGGTCAC
Organism: Raja brachyura; assembly: GCA_963514005.1. Next base: position 46,860,603 of record OY740790.1, read on the forward strand.
ACACATGGCTGGGAGGCAGAGGGGTAGGTGTGGGGGTGGCAACAGACAGGGTCAACAATGAGATGGAGAAAGACAGAAACACCGACGTGCAAAGGAGACCTACAATAGCGCATGATATCTCTCGCGTTATGGCGGGAGAGCGTTATGGCGTTATGGCGTTATAGCTGTTTCTGACCCTAAAGCCTTGGGATCGTTGCCCTTTGTGTTGCATGGAGGGGGAGGGGGGTATTGTGCTGTTTGATTGCCCCCTGCTATCCCAGGGACAGGGAGACACAGCGGCTTTTGAGACTGGTGGGCAATCACTACCAAAGTGTCTGCCCACACAGTCAGTACACCTCTCCTACACATGTCTCCCGCACTAAGATCATCCCACAGAGAATGATCCCAGCCTAACTCAAGAGCCTTGTCACCCCAGACCGATGCAACCCAGGAGGCGAACCCTGAGCTCCGTCTCCCAACAATCTGATGCGCAACTGATATGAAAGAACAGAGACTGCGGCCGGCCGGCTGCCACCCGGCATGGACTTCTCACACCCTGACACACTTACCTTCATTCACGGTTGGCTCAAGAGTGATGGGAGAGGAACTTGGTAACTCGGGAGAGCACCTTGGAACATCGCAGAAATGACATACCCATGGGAACTTGGTTAAACACTTGAACATAAACTTTGAATCTCGTGCATAACCACGAGTCTGTTTTTTTTCTTTCACGGGGTCACTCGTGGGTGGACTCGCACCATGAGACAGGGCTTTAAGTGTGCCTTTCTGGCTGCCTCATCAATGTGGTTAGTCCACAACAGATCATTTGTAATATGAAGCGTTTCCACTTCAACACCATTGATATTGATTGGGCCATGTACTCCACAATGCTTCCTGTAAGAGGGAAACGTTTCTTTACACAAAAAAAATGTGATTTGATTTTATGCTTTTTATTTATTGGTTTATTAAATTAGAAGTTGATTGGTCACAAAATTAAAACAGAAGATGGGTGTATATTGATGGAAACATTTGTTATTGACTTTTATTAATATAAAATATTGCAGCTATGTAAGACATTTGTTAGGCTGCATTGAAGTATGGCGTACAGTTCTGGTCACTCCATTGCAGGAAGGATGTGGAGGCTTTGGAGAAGGTGCAGAGGAAGTTTACTGGAATGCTGCCGACTAAAGAAAGGATTAGAAAGTTTCAGCAACAAGGATAGATTGGATAAACTGGGATTGTTTTCTTTGCAATGTTAGAGGTTGAGGAGAGATGATAGAATTATGAGAACCTTAGGGTAGACCAAGAGTTCCCAACCTGGGGTAAATTTACCCCCAGGAGGTAAATTTCGCCAACCCTGGGGGTATATTTGTTGATTCAGGGTTTGTACATATTTTTTCTCATTGACTGACGGTGTTTGGTTCTGGTATACTGGTATCTGTTCATCATTAGTTGGTCATAAATAAGTGAAATAAAATTGTTATGTGCTATTTAATTGTTATGTGTTATTGCCTGGGTAAATGGGATGAAAAAGGTTGGGAACCTCTGGGGTAGACAGTCAGAACCTTTTTCCCAGGGTTGAAATGTCCAACACTCGAGGGCAGAGCTGCTGTATAAGGTGAGAGAGGGAAAGATTGATGGAGGTGTGTGGGACAGTTTTTTTACACAGAGATTAGTGGGAACAAATTGCCAGGAGGTGTGGCAGAGGCAGATGCGGTAGTGGCATTTAAGAGGTTGTTAGATAGACACATGGAAGTGCAAGGAACAGGGGGATATGGATCATGTACAGGCAGATGAGGTCATCTTAATGTGTCATCATGTTCGGCCAAACATTGTGGGCCAAAGGACCCATTCCTGTGATGTGCTGTTCTATGTTTAATTGATATGTGTCTCAGCACCTTTGTGCCCACAAAAAAAAACACTGCATTAATCAAATCTCAATCCACGTCTGTTTTCTATTCCTGTTCCCATTCCTCAAATTGGTAACTCTTGCATTAGACATCAGAAAGGAATTTACTTGATTCGCACCCATGTCTACTGGCCAGGACATTTACTCTCTTCACTATTAGTGTGTAAACATACAGAATGTTCAGCAGTGCCAACCAACTGTGCTCTGACATCTCCCCCCCCAAACACTTGACCTTTGCCACCAAGGAGGACAAGGCAGTGGACACATGAAAATGTTATCAGTTGCTGCTTCCTGTTCATCGTCATCTTGATTTAGAAATCTATTGTTATTCCTTCATTGATGAGCCTTAACCCCGGAACTCGCGACTCGCGCTTCAAAAGCGCCAAGAGAAACTCTCGCAGAAGGACGGCAGCAGTGCAGAAGACAGATCACCACAAACAAAGGGGCCACAGGGGCCAGAACTGCTGGCAACACTTACAACCCATGCTAATTGGGAGGTATTGTTAAAATATAATTCATCCTGCATTTGGAAGGCAAATCCAACACTCGCATTCAGCATCCAGCTTAACAGTAACTTAGTAGACGGATTTCCAAGTGGATTGGCAGATCCCTCAACGTGACTCTTTATCATGATGATGTGATACCCAACCATGCAGAAGTTTTGACCTTGCAGCTGCTAGTATTTCCCATGGAGTGCAAACTTTGCAAGTTGAAATGCTGTCCCAAATTATAGATTCCTGCTGGCAATTTTTGTGTTCTTCATCGTTCCAGGCTCCGATGTTTCAGGGTTACTTTGTCTCAATGATGGGTGTGGAGCGCTTCAGAAGGTTGAATCCTGATACGATGGCCTCGGTTATTAGTAGAAACTGTATGCTCTAGTCTTGGTGTTTTATTTTAATTTCTTCCATTGCTTTGATTTTAATAAACACAGACTAGTAATCTCCCCATTAAATTCTGAGGCCAATGTTGCAGAAATGTTCTTGATCCTTCTGCATGGCTGAGAATTCTGGTACCACTTTATTTTATTTGAAACTTTTATTGCAATTTTGTTTCCTCTTGCATTTACTGTACAGTGCAACAGTGAGTTTCTCAGCAGGAATCCAATGCCAGATTTCTAAGGCAGCATCAACATCAAGAGGATGATTAAATCCAAGGCCAATTCCACTGGTAGCTTTACCAATGGCTCAAGAGAGAGAAGGGAAAAGAATCCCAGTGCACAAAACACAATCTGCAGGCAAGTGAGAGTTGTCCAATGCCTGCTTTCCTAGTTTACAGCTCTAGCGCTGTGTCGATAGGAATCTCCTTTACTTCTAGCACCACAAACTGAGTCCCACTCAACCTCCCAAGATTCTTTATGCATGGCAAATAAGCCCAATTGTACCTGCATCGACGGGATTAATACTCCAGTTAGAGGCTGATGGTACAAAGTATAATAAGGGTTTGACCTGGACAAGTTTTCAGAATGCCCCCTAAGTTTTAGTAACATTCTTGAATGCAAGTATCTACAGCCTTAAAAAGGCAATCTAAAGGGCCTGTCCCAATTGGCCGTCATTTGCGCGTCACGCAGATGGCGCGCGAAGATTTTGTACATCACAAAATCCTGCGACGCCGCGCGAAGATTTTGTACATCACAAAATCCTGTGACACCGCGCGTGGCCACACGTCGTGACGCGTAAATGATGTTGCGTAATTTACGCGCAAATGACGGCCAAGTGGGACAGGCCCTTTAATCTTTGTTCTGTTTTATACAGTAAATAATGTATATAAATATAAGCAAGAGGTTGGTTAAACTTTAACTGAAGCATCTTCTGCTGGATTGGGTCTACAATGATGGGAAAGGTATTTGATCCGTCCACATTGCAGCAAATATTAAGTGGATTAAACGGACGTGGGTAAGATATGGGAACAACATAAACCAGTTTGTACAAAGGAATCAAGAGTGATCATTGACATTTAAAAATTATGATACATTTTGGAAGAGCAGACTGTAGTCAGTGGACTCAATATTGGCTAGAGGTTATGACACTGGAATAGTAACTTAATGTTCAAACTCCCAATAGTTTTAGTGAACCATGAGGTCAAATTAGGATGGACAATAAATATGACCATTCCAGTGTTTACCACAAAAATAAAAGAATATAGTATACATCTGTTTCCATTAGTTGAGGAACTACTACTGGGGTCCATAAGAATATTATGTTTCTTAAATCTAAAAGTGAAGGGAGAAATTGAAACATGTAATTTTGCTTTGGGTTGTGTTTCTAATATAATAGCTAAAGTGATGCAGTGATATACAATGGAAAATAAACTGAATTGCAGCAGATTGCTTCATTTTGCAATTAAATCACATTTTTAAAGACACTCCACTGAATTTTTATTGCTCGTTTTTTGTTCTCTACAAAATACAAAAGGTTTTTAAAAATTACTGCTTTGAGTTCTTCTTGTGGTTTGTGGATGCTGCAGAGGGACAAGGAAGAGAAACGACCTGTCCTCAGTGTCCTGCAATGCTACAGTGTGGATCACCAGTAGGAGGGGTGCACAAGTTCCACAGCCATTGCTTTTAACCCTCCCTGAAGAATTATGTCCTAGGATGTTTATATTTTGTTAGCATAGCAACAGTTGACAACAATTATTGACTGTTCAGCCCACCCCCCTCCTCACTGTGCATGGGCAATTTAACTGAGCAATGTATGTTTTCAGAGATCAGAGCCTGGGCTTTGGTGTTGAGGTGGGATGGTATTGGTTTAGAGGGGCTTATGGATTGAAGGTGGTAGGATCTACCCCACCTCGGATTGGGAACCAATGGCTCGGCCTGAGGGACTGTGGAATTGATTGAGGTCAAGGCCTTGGAGGACGTCTGGGTGGGGAGATGGCAAATTGGTTAGGCTTGTGTTGTGGGAAGGAAGATTGAGATTTTGTGCAAGGATATGGATGGGATAGGTGCAAAGTGGTGGCCTCTCCAAGAATAACGTGGTTTAAGTTCCCTGCAATTTTGCAAAATATACTGCAATACTCCAAGAGAAGCATTGAACAGGGGAGGAGAACATCCCGTACACCCCTGGCATGACAATTGCATCTAGGGCACAAGCGTAATTCACTCTGTGAAGTGCCTCGTCAAATTTCAGGAGTGATGAGAAATCACCTGGCAGTGTTCGTGATCCTGTTTCCCTTTGCAGAAAAATGTATACATTGTTTTAAAATTGCAATTAAATTAAGTTTCTAGGCATGTTCCTTTACTTAACTATCCTTTGCACCACATGGTCAAAATCAAGGGCTACTTTCTGAGAGATTGTGCACATTTTACATATAAAATTATGTGGTGATATGTTCGTTAAGATTTCTCGCTAGAATTTAGAAGATTGAGGGGGGATCTTATAGAAACTTACACAATTCTTAAGGGGTTGGACAATCTAGGTGCAGGAAGATTGTTCCCGATATTGGGGAGGTCCAGAACAAGGGATCACTGTTTAAGGATAAGGGGGAATTCCTTTAGGACCGCGATGAGGAAAACATTTTTCACCCAGAGAGTGGTGAGTCTCTGGAACTCTCTGCCACAGAAGGTAGTTGAGGCCAGTTCATTGGCTATATTTAAGAGGGAGTTAGATGTGGCCCTTGTGGCTAAAGGGATAAGCGGGTATGGAGAGAAGGCAGGCACAGGATACAGAGTTGAATGACCAGCCATGATCATATTAAATGGCGGTGCAGGCTCGAAGGTCCAAACGGCCTATTCCTGCACCTATTTTCTATGTTTCTATGTTAAGAGATCATACGCCAGGCTCCTATCCACAAAATGTCTGAAATTACTCTGTGGCATTGGAATATCAAATCCATGTTTGTTAGACCATAGACCATTGAAAAGTATAGCACAGGAACAGGTTCTTTGACCAGAAATGTCTGTGCTGAGGTAATGCCATTAAACTAATCTTATCTGCGTGCGCATGAACCATATTCCATCCCCTGCATTTCCAATTCCGACATATCCATATGCCTGTCTAAAAGCCTCTTAAATGCCCCTGTCATACCTGCCTCCACCACCACATCAGGCAGCACGTTCCAGGCACCCGCCCCACTCTATGGCAGAACTTGTCCTGCACATGTCCTTTAAACTTTGCCCCTCTCACCTTAAAGCAATGCTCACCAGTCTTTGGCATTTCCACCATGGGGAAAAAGGTTCTGACTGTCCACTATCTCCACTTCTCATAATTTTATAAATTTCTGTCAGTTCTCCCCTCAGCTTCCAATGTTGAAGAGAAAATAATACGTTTGTAGCTAATACCCCATAATCCAGGAGCATTCCTGTAACCTTCCCCTGCCCCCTCCCCAAAGGCCCATGCTAGATGATGGGGGTAGCAAAACTATGCTAACTATGTGAATGCTGTTCTATATTTTTTGCAATAATCGTCTTTCTTTGGAAGACTTGTGGATTTTCCTCATCAAAAATTGAAATGATAAGGCTAAGGACTAAGGGAGTATTTGTTGTGGTACAATAAGCTGTATTTCCAATGGCTGGGCATCAGTGTAAATGTAAAGCCAAAGCACTTTTGCCATAAAGAAGGGGTGAAGAGATTAAATAGCCACTTTAGATGACTGTTATGCAGTAGCACCAGGGAAACCTGAGTGCAGATCTTCAGCCCGTTATGTGGATTGATGATGATAGTGTCATTTGTACGAAATTGCCAGAGCAGAAGGAGAAAAGAATGTTACATAAGAATTTAGGACTTTTTCTCCAATATTATAAGACTTTATTTTGATTATAATTTAGTACTTCAAATAAAAGAAGTTTCAAGTCATTGAATGAAAAAATGTTGACTGACTACATTTTGGTATTTGTTTTTTTCCCTTCCAGACTCGATGAAGAAAGCAACTTAATTGCACAAACATCCAGGGAAGAGGACAACAAAATCGTACAGGAAAAAGCTCTTGTGTTTATTGTGGATCGTGTAAGAGGGGCCTCAAATGGCGATGGTAGCTTGAGATTCACTGGATACCATCAGAGAACAGGAAAAGTAAATACGTGTATTTTCGTGAACATTTAATTAGCCTACTGGGGATTACACTCAAATGATTAGTAAGATAGGGGGGAGGATGGTTAAGAATTTTGTATCTATGGATAATTCAATAATGTGCCACACGGTAGCAACAATTGGAACTTTTCATAGAAAAGTGATCTATTTGAAGCAGAGCAAGATGTCCCAGTGGATTCACGTTTGAACTTCTCCAGCAACAACTCAATGCAAATATAGTGGGATAAACAATAAAGCACCCATGAAAACTTAAGCTGCATGGTAAAATTCTATTTCTTGAGGAATTACTCTGCTGAAGGAGGATCATTCCGCACAGCAAATATCTTTAAAATCCAGATCTTGTAACTTCTAAACCAGCAAATGAAATTTTTTTTAGCATAACCACTCAATGTTTGGCTTGTACATATAATAAATGCATTGTAATGTATTTGTGAAACTATCCTGAAATAAATCTTTCATTGCCAGGTGATTAATACGAGAAATTCTGGCTTGGTTTGGAGCAATACTCCTGTGAAATCTAATATCAAACAAGGATACTTCATCTTTGGAGAGCAGGAGGTAGGGGTCCTGATAACAGTATTAACAAAAGAAAATACTGCTGATGTGTAAACAGGTGTTCTTATTATTGAAAATTGTTACTTTGATCCACGTTTTAAATTATGTTTAAATTAATTCTTAAAATGTGGAGATTGTTCATAAGTTCATTATTTATTTACTATCCTCAGTTGTGCTATGTGACACAATGGATGCCTGGAGTCGGTATGGCGCTATATATTGGCCATATTGGCTTCGGAAATAAGATGGTCATTTTCATGATCGTTAATATTTATTTACAGATCTGTGTTTAAAAACTAAATTGTAATCCCTAATTTTACCACGGTGGAGTATGAGTGTTTGATTTTGGATTATTGGTTCAATTTTGTGGTTTATAGTTCAGTAATATAAACGTGGTACCATATTCCATTCATTTGTGCAAATAGACATAATTTGTATAACATCGTAATCAGTTAAAATATTAAACTTTTAGATAATGTTGTGTTCACTACTTTTATGGAAAAATTCTGGAGGATGTAGTTCAAGAATATAAAGTTGAAAATTAAAAAAAAACCCTGCAAGTTCAAAAAATCTCAAATAAAAACTGAAAATGCTTGAAATACTCAGCAAATCAAGCCACATTGTAGGGAATTTTGTGTTTAACATGTAGCCTCATGCTGGGCCCAGTTACCCTTTTAATTATGGTTCAGATAAGAACAGACACAAAGAATATCTTGCAGAGCAGTGGTATTCGAGTTGGTATATTCAAGGCCTTACTCTGTGAAACACTCCGAGATAACCCAAAGTGTTAATTCCATCACCTACATCATTGTTATATTCCCAGCACACAATGGTTACCTGTGGATTTTACACATTTGAAGCAATTCACCATTAGCTTCCTGTTTCCTGTTATAGGCAGAATTTATACCTTTGAAACAATTCAGCATTGATCAACGTTTAACCTCTTGTTTCCCATTATGTGAGAAATTTACACCTGGGAAATCTATTTATCACCTCTCCACCATCCGTAATTGTCAGCCTCAATCCCACTGTGCTTTCCCAGTACATAAACTCTTGGATTAAACATATTGCATGTTACTCATCTTTCTTATAATTTTTAGAATTTCCAACATCAGGCCTGCTGAGTGTTTCTGCCATTTCTGTCAGATATCTAAAGGGTCTGCTCTCAACAGCGGGTGAAGAGCATAGAGATTGCACAAGACACTGACCGTCCAGACTGTGGCACAGTGAATTGAATTGAATTTATTTGTCATTCAGACCTTTCGGTCTGAACGAAATTTCGTTCTTCTGCAGTCATACATATAATTTAAAATATGACAGAAACACACAATAAACACAAATTTAACATGCACCACAGTGAGTTCACCAAACACCTCCTCACTGTGATGGAAGGCAAAGTCTTAAAGTCTCTGTCTCTTCCCTCTTTGTTTCCCTCTGCGCCGAGGCGATCCAGGCTTCAGATGATGTGACCCCACCGGGTGATGGTAAGTAAGTCCCGCGGCTCAACCGTGCTCCGTGAACGGGCCAGTTCAAACTCCGCAGCCCGGGGTGGTCGAAGCTGCCGCCCTCCAGACCAGCGGACGAAGCTGTTGTTGCGGGAGCTCGTAAAACCAGGTCACCAACCTGTGAGCTGTGAGCTCCCGACGATGTCGTCTACTGGGCCCGCGGCCGATTCCACCGGGCCCGTGGTCGTGGTCGGGCCGCTGCCACGGCCGCCGCCACCCCTCCGGGACCGAGTCGGGTCGTCGCTGCCGCTGCCGCTGCTGCTGGAACAGCTCCGGGGCCGAGTGGTGCAACTGGTAATGCTACTGGTTCACGGCACCAAAGACCCAGGGTTGATCCTGATCATGGGTGCTCTGATTTCCACCCAGAGCTCAAAGACATATGATTCAGAATCTGAAACTCATCAAAATCAGAAAGGATTCTGAGGTCAGATAGTTAACTCCAGGCTGATGAACCAGCTGTGATTATTTAATATGTGAATATGTGAATATGAATCTATCATAATTTCATAGAGAAAAATATAACATTACGTCTCTAGGGACTATTGTTTCAATCTGTGACCCCCCCCCCCCCCCCCCCCCCCATTATAAAATATAATCCCTGATTGGGCATCTCTGTCTGCTGAAACTAGTTTGCTATCATTTCTTTCATGATTATGTCTTGGTGTGATTCAACAAGGTTATATATAGAACAATATATCTCTCAGTAGATATGACACTTCCCACCACAGATCCTGATGGTTCCCACTTGAAATGTATGCTCCTAGCTGCAGTACTTGCCTCACTTGCAGCATCGGATGAGAAACTGATGACTGACCTGGCTAGGTTAGTATGTTCTCTCCGTTCAGGCAGTAACTGTGTTCTAGCAGCGTGCCCTATGATCACTGCAGAGCTGCATTACTTTGAGGTGTGCTCTGCAGTAGCTGCTATGATCCTTTAGCATGAAGATACTGTAGAGATTTGACTCTTCCAATAAAGAAATTTGTGTGAGGCTGCGAAAAAATTAATGAACAATGTCAAATTTTCTGTCTTCCCTTTTGGATTTAAGATTGATTTTTTTTTTTTAATTGTGAAAGTGGTAAAGAAATTGGATCAATTGCGGAGGATCCCATCAACGTTGAACATGCAGCAGATGGAGATGAAATCAATTTTGCACTTGCAAGTGAACCTCTTCTTTGATACAAACGCCCTTAATTTTAACACAGCAACAGTAAACGGTGAATAATAAAATATGCAGGACAATGAATGTGAAGCGAAGTGAAATGTGGCTTTCACGACATTCCACTGGTCAAACATTAGTAAATTTGCAGATGACACTAAGCTGGGTGGCAGTGTGAACTGTGAGAGGGGGATGCTACGAGAATGCAGGGTAGCTTGGACAGGTTGTGTGAATGGTCAGATGCATGGCAGGAGCAGTTTAATGTGGATGAATGTGAGGTTATCCACTTTTGTAGCAAAAACAGGAAGGCAGATTATTATCTAAATGGCGTCAAGTTGGGAAAAGGCACAATCAGTCAATGAAAGTAAGCATGCAGGTACAGCAAGCAGTGAAGAAAGCGAATGGCATGTTGGCCTTCATAACAAGAGGAGTTGAGGATAGGAGCAAAGAGCTCCTTCTGCAGTTGTACAGGGCCCCAGTGAGATCACACCTGAATTATTGTGTACAGTTTTGGTCCCCTAATTTGAGGAAGGAAATTATTGCTATTGAGGGAGTCACAAGTGCAGCGTAGGTTAACAAGGTTAATTCTCGGGATGGCGGGACTGTCATATGCTGTGAGAATAGAGCGGCTGAGTTTGTATACTCTGGAGTTTAGAAGGACAAGAGGGTTTCTTATTGAACCATATAAGATTATAAAGGGTTTGGACATGCTAGAGACAGGAAACATGTTCCCGATGTTGGGGGGGTCCAGAACCAGGGGCCACAGTTTAAGAATAAGGGGTAAGCCATTTAGAACGGAGATGAGGAAACACTTTTTCATACAGAGAGTTGTGAGTCTGTGGAGTTCTCTGCCTCAGAGGGCGGCGGAGGACGGTTCTCTGGATACTTTCAAGAGAGAGCTAGATAGGGCTCTTAAAGATGGCGGGGACAGGGGAGATGGGGAGAAGGCAGGGACGGGGTACTGACTGGGGATGATCAGCCGTGATCACATTGAATGGTGGTGCTGGCTCGAAGGGCCGAATGGTTTACTCCTGCACCTATTGTCTATTATCTATTGTCATATGTTGCTGGGCGAAATTATATTGTTACCCTACAAATTAATGTTTTCAACAGGTGGAAAAATGGTACCAATGTCTTACTGACCACAGGAAAGTCATTAATGATGACAATATCTTAACAGCTTTGGCAATAGATTGTTTGCTAATAGAGTCAAAAGTCATAATGCCGATTTTTTTTTCAAGATGTCATTCTACGAGGTGATGCCTGAAGAGGATATGATTTTAATAATCCGTTTTTATCACTGGCCAAATGGAAACATAACAACTACGCCATGGGACATCAACCCGAGCATGGAAAAGTTAATGGAAAGTGAGGAGTGGTTAGCGGCATGGGGAGTGCTAAGATTATCAAGACCTACAGATTCCCGTAAGTTGCTGGTAATAGACAGAAGTTGCGACATTGCAAATTCACAGCTAGCATGTACAAAACACAGTTGAGAAACCAGTGGGTCAATTTCAACATTATCATCGGACCATCTGTGGATGAAATTGGGCAAAGTTTAAAGGAGATGTGTGGAGCAAGTGTTTTACGCATAGAGTAGTGGGTACCTAAAACGCGCTGCAAGGTGTGGAGGTGGAGGCAGTTACTATTGTGGCATTTAAGACGGTTTGGATAGGCACGTGGATGTGCAAGGTATGGAGGGATATACAGTAGATCACATCCAGGCAGAAGTGATTAATTTAACTTGGCATCATGTTGAGTGGAGCCATTGTGAGGTGAAGGGCCTGTTCGTGTGCTGCACTGTTCTATGTTCTATCTCTTGGCCTGATGTACTGAAAGCATCTTATTACATTCCATATAATTCTTTAATATTACTTATTCAGAACCTGTTTATGCAATCTATCTTGAGTGAAGAAGTGATATTTGTCAAAAATGAGTATTGTGGGATTGAATTACCTTATTTTCTTTTTTATAATCTTTGATTCTTGGAAACCTGCAATAGACTTGAAAATCTGACATGGAATAGATAATTAATCTCTTTAAAAATGTTATTTTTGAAGATTATTTTTAGTGTTAAACTGTGTATTTACTGTATATTTCACAGAGGCCTTGAGGACTCAGAGCCATACTGTGACATGGAACACTGGGACACACACTGTGGCATTGTTTCATGGACCTGTTCCTTCTCCTCATAATCTTTCAGTGTTGGTATGGAAGAAGTACCTCTTTAACATTTTCTCCAGCATTGTTTTAAATCAAATTTCCTCTATCAAAATATTTGTACTACGTGTTATATTATTGAAAGGGAAGCAACAAATGGGTTCATAACCTCAAAACTCAATGATGGTTTTATACTTGTGGATGTCTTCATTAGTCTCAAATGCATTCCCTAATTAAATGAATGAAGTCAGTCCTGATGGTGAGAAAGAGAACAATTTTTCCCAATTTTTTAAAGCTTATGGGTATACTTTGATTATCTAATCTCTAATTAGACATTTCAAAAAAACACCCTCCAATACCTCAACATTCCATGCCTTTCATGAGAACTGTTTCACTGGAGTTAAATAATTAAATTTGCCTCTTAATGGTCTGAATAATGGTATTATAATGGTGAGAACCATTGAATTATTTAAGGTAATATTATCTGATGGCAAGTTGGAATCAGCCTGTTAACAGTTGTCCATGTCCAGGCTGAGCGAGATATATAATTTCAATTCTATATGTTTGAGATGTAGAGAGTCTTTGTCATTATTGAGCATATAATTTGGTAACTTATCTGTACTTGATTTCATTTTTTTTAAAATCCATTGTTTAATTAACAAGGGCTCTCTTTCCTCTGTTTACAATTGGCTTATCTTCTTCGAAGTTCCTCCCCACTTCCTGAACCATGGCTTCCACTTTACCAGGTGACTAAGTTCCATGTATTTCCGAGGTGTTCTCTCATCCTCCCACCTCTTGGACAAAACAAGATTAGAATTCCCCTGGTTTCAGCTTCTACCCCACAGGCATCTGCATTCAACAGGTCATCTTCTGCACTTTTGGCTACCTTTGGTAAGATCCCACCTTCAGACCCATCTTTCCATCCTGTCCTCTTTGGCATTTTGTAAGGATGGTTTCTTTCACAACTCCCTGGTATGTTGTGTTCTTCTATCCCCACCATCTTCAGCACTTCCTCTTGCAGTTACAGGAACACAACACCAGTCATATTAACACTTCATTTTCCACTGTCTGGAGACCCAATGAGTCCTTCCAAGTTGAGCAGTATTCACTTGCACTTCTTGCAATCTTATGCAATGGATTACGTGTTCACCATATGACCTCCTCTACACTGAAGAAATCAAACACAGATCGAGAACACCTGCATTCAGTCCAGAGGGGCATCTCGGAACACTCTACATCCTGCTGCTGTAATTCTCCATCCCTCTCTGACTAATGTGCCTATGATTTCTTGCACTGTTATAATGAGGCCGAATGAAACCTTGAGATATTCCACCTCATCTTCCATCCAGGATGTTGCAACCATCTAAACTCAATACTAACTTCTAGAAATGATAACTAACTTTCTCTGTCAGTATCAGAACTGGCCTCAGTATAAAAATGTGGTTAGGCTGTTTTTAAACTATGGTGCATAGTTCTGGTCACCCCATCACAGGAAGATATTGACAGTGTGTATGGGGAGGATCACCAGGATGCTGTCTGGACTAGATAGTATTAGCTAAAAGGATTGTTTTCTCTGGAGTGTTGGAGACTGGAAGGGCAACCTGATAGAAGCTTAAAAAATATGAGAGGCATAGATAGGATAGATAGTCATATTTTCCTAGGATGGAAATGTCAAATACTAGAATGCACCGCTCTTTGGTCAGGGAGGGAAACTTTAAAGGAGATTTACAAGGCAAGCTCTTTTTATACAGAGAGCATTAGGTGCTTGAAATGCACAGCCCAGAGAGCCAGTGAAAGAATATATGATTGCAAAGTTTAAGAAGCATTTAGATAGGCACAACAACAGCCAGGGAATGAAGGGATATGGGCCATTAGTTTCAATTGGCATCATGCTCGGCACAAACACCACCTGAACATTTTTCAAATTTCCATCTGAACCACCAGCAATAACAAAGTACAAACACATTGATTATTATTTGTAATTTAACATTTAAATGTTATCTCTTTAAAATAGATCATAACAATTGAAAACAGATAGATTATCTTGCAAATAAACTTTAATAGCTTGAAATATTATATCCACTCAGGATGAACTAACATTTAAATGTCAGGTATATTATCAGATATTGGCAAAAACAGAAATCAGCTTTGGTTTTGAAATAATGTCACAAGTTGTCAAATTGTCATGTGATCGTCTAATTTTTCAAGTATATTCATCATTGGCTTGTTCTGAAGAGAAAAGTGTAACGTTTTCATGTGCATCATGTTCATAAAAGAGATTGCAATAGATATTGAGGCAGATAAGGTAAAAGATTATTCTCTCTGATGTAAACATGCCTTTCTTGAAGCCTGGAGAACACCTGCATGATATATGGGAGCCTTATGGAAAAGCCACGGTGAGACTCCATCTATTTACTGGCAGCAGGCCCAGCGTTCTTAATGTTCCAGATTCACCCGCTGTCATGGATACGATTAAAGAATGGCCAGCCGTAAGTAATTATGAACTTGCTTTCAAATGTCCTTTGCAGCTCAGACATTTTAATTCCAGGTATTGCAGCGCTAACTCCATGACTCTGGGCTGGTGTCCCATCAGTCCAGGCAGGGCTGTAGGTTAACCCGGCGAGACAGGCAGAGTTGAGCTGGATTTAGCGCTGCTTCTCCCTGCTGGCTGTAAGCCTGGGCCGTCATTCCTGTAAGTCCAGGTTGGGCTGGTAGGTTAACAGGCAGAGTTGAGCTGGATTTGGCACTGCTTCTATGTGCTGGCTGTGGGCCCTGGGACGCCGCTCTCGTCTGACTCCCTAGGTCTCTGGCCGACCCCGGACAGACAATCTGGAGGGGACGGGGATGATCCAGTGGCGGTTCGGCAGCGATTGCAGCGCCGGAGACCCGGGATCGACCCTGGCTGCAGATGAAGCGCAGGTCTATGTCCATGCTGCAACACGGCTTTCGAGAGTTTTTATCACATGTGACCTTTGAGAAATCTCATGATTAATTGGAATTTTTCGGAATACCTAACTCGCTGCACCAGGCATTGCTGGGGGGTGCAGGAGGCACACACTGGGCCGGGTGTGAATAACATTAGGCCTTTAAATTATTTAAAATAAGAAATTAACCTGTGCCATACACTCTGGAAGTGTTTATGCTCCTCACTAGCTGCAGCTCAGTTCACATTGCCCAGAGAAACAAATTTCTTCACCTTAAGTTGAAAGGTTCTTTACTTTCCCGAGTTAACATTTTTGCTGCATTTATAGGTATTTTTTGTTGCATTTTTGTTCATTGTGGCCTCTTTTTACCATCTACCTGTCTTGGGAGTTTCATTTTGAATTGCAAGTAAACCTATTAGGATGGGCATTTGCTCAGAACTCTTCCTGTTCCTTGGATCTGGATGACAAGGAGGTTGCCCAGATTATTTCCCACAATTGCCTGAGGCAAGTGCTGCAAGCCTATTTTTTGCCAATCTGCACCATCGCTACAGCATTATTTATCCTTTGGTGATATTTCCTCCCCTTTGTTATTTTTTACAAGTGTGAGTTGTTGCATTTTGGGATGTCACTGGATGGGCTAGTGAAGAATGCTTACGGCATGCTTGCCTTTATTGGTCATAGCAGTGCGTAGAAAAGTTAAGAAATAATATTGTGGCAGTATAAACATGACTTCGCCAGAAGCATAAACATCACCGGAAGGGGAGATTGGATAAACTTGGATTGTTTTCACTGGTGAATCAGAGTCTAAGGAGCAACCTGACGGAAGTACATAAAATATATAAAATTATGAACGGCATAGATGGGGGCGACAGTCTTTTTCCCAGAGTGGAAAAGTCAATGACTAGAGAGCATAGATTTATGATGGGGTGGGAAGGGGGGTTTAACAGTGAGGTGCGGGGCATGTTTATTACAGAGTGCTAGTGCATGGAATGCACTGCCAGTGGAAATGGTTGAAGCAGATTTGATAGTGACAGCTAAGAGTTAAGGGGCCTTTCGTGAGAAATATAAACCAGCAGGGAATAGATGATTATGGATAGGATTAGTTCAATTTGGAATCATGTTGGCGCAGTGTGGGAAAGTGCATTGTTCTATGTTGTTCATGAACTCCTTTGGGGCCGTGATTCTGGGTTCGACAGAAAAGAACAAGTCGGAGGTTGCGGAGTCAAGTAAGTGGGGTCATAGCCAAAATGTCGACAATTCTTTCCCCGCCTGCTGAGCTCCATCCAGCAGGTTATTTGTTCTTCATGTAAGTAGAGATATGGAACTGCACGTGGACACAGTGTAGGGTAAGGTATGCAAGCCTAGAGATTGAGTTAACATAATAAAGCAGAGATGTGCGCCAAGTTTACAGGGAATGTGGCACTGGTGAACACCAGGAACAGTAGCAATGATTGGGGGCCAGGAATAAAAGGCAAAGATCAAGATCCAGGAAAAGCAGGGCTGGAGTTTGGGGGATTGGGAAGGCAAAATCAGGGATGCAAGCAGCAAAAACATCTGGGTATAGAGGTTTCATTCTTCACATAGTGCACTGAAAGCCAAAAACTATGTTCATTTTTTTTTTTCATTTTTTGGGATCTGGGTATCACTGACAAAGACAGCAGTTATTACCCATAACTTACTCCCTTTGAGAAAATGCTTTTGGGGAGGGGGGAGTTCCAGGATTTGACCCGAGTAAACATGAAGGGACAATATATGTTTCTAAATCACAATGGCGTGCGACCTGTAGCGGGTGCCATTCCTGTGTATCTGCTGCCCTCGTCTTTCTTTGTGGTAGAGGCTGGGAGTTTCAGGACGAGGACACATGCCCACACAGAACATTGTCAAAGCACTCAATAAGGAAGATATTCACCAAGGAAAAGGAAAGGAACTTTAGGTCATTACCAAAGGAAAAACAAATTACATTTTCTTTTTGTCTTTTATAACCTTTATTTATGCACAACATCACTCAGCTTGTCTACGTACATCATGCAAGAGAATCGCCACCATCTTCGCCGTTCAGTGCAGGTGATGGATTTGACTTGTACATCGACGGGGCTCGATTCCTCCCAGATGCAGTCACCATCAGCAGAGTTACAGGCCGTATGTTTGACCGGAACTATAACCAGTGAGTACAGATTGTTTTGTGCAAGAGCAGAAGTGTATTAAGTTTAGACAATAAACAATAGGTGCAGGAGTAGGCCATTCGGCCATTTGAGCCAGCACCGCCATTCAATGTGATCATGGCTGATCATCCACAATCAGTACCCCGTTCCTGCCTTCTCCCCATATCCCCTGACTCCGCTATCTTTAAAAGCCCTATCTAGCTCTCTCTTTAGATTAGAATATGACACAGATTTTTATTTTTGTAAATATTTTCTTTTAATTGTGTTTATTTATGATCAGACACGTGGTTCCTTTGAAAGTTCCACTTCCTTTGGATGTTGCGTTTTGCGTGACTGTCAACTGCTTTTGTATTTTCATATTTCACTGGGGACCTCTAGTGGCAATACAACTGACAGTTTCCTCTGGGCATTTGGCAGCAATGAATAGCTCTCGATCCTATTTACCTGAGAACAAAATTCTGCACTCTGTATCTTCCCCATTGCACTATCTACTGTACTTGAGTTTGACTTGATTGTATTTATGTACAGTATTATCTAATCTAGAAACAAAGAACTGCAGATGCTAGTTAATACACAAAACGACACAAAGTGCTGGAGTAACTCAGCAGTTCAGGCAGCATCTCTGGAGAACATGGGTAGGTTATAAGGTATAGGAGTAGAATTAGGCCATTTGGCCCATTGTCTACACCATTCAATCATGGCAGATCTATCTCTATGTCCTACCCCATTCTCCCCATAACCTCTGACACTTGTACTAATCAAATATCTATCTATCTCAGCCTTAAAAATATCCACTGACTTGGCCTTTACATCCTTCTGTGGCAAAGAATTCCACAGATTCACCACCCTCTGACTAAATAAATGTCTCATCATTTCTTCCTAAAAGAATGTCCTTTAATTCTGAGGCTATGATCTCTAGTCCTAGGCTGTCCCACTAGTGGAAACATCCTCTCCACATCCACTCTATCCAAGCCTTTTACTGTGCTGTATGTTTCAATGAGGTCCCCCCACATTCTCCTAAACTCCAGCAAGTACAGTCCCATTGCCAACAAATGCTCATCAGAGTTCAATCTACTTATTCCTGGGATCATTGTTGTAAACCTCCTCTGGACCCTCACCAGAGCCAGCACATCCTTCCTCAGATAGGTGACTTGGGTTGAGATCCTTCTGATCTGATTGGATAGCATACAAAATTAAGCTTTTCACTGAAGCTCAATACATATTTAAATAATACATCTAAACATAATCTTGAACAGCACTGGCAATGCCCAGATGTAACTATACCTTCTCTGAGGAGGTCTCTAATTTCAAGTCACCTCCACTATAATTATGGATCACGTGGCTGTGCAGGGCATGGAGGGATATGGATTATGTGCCGGCAGACAAGATTAGTTTATCTTGGCATTGTGTTCGGCACAGACATTGTGAGCTGAAAAACCAGTTCCGTGCTGGACCTTTCTATGTTTTATGTTTTAATTCAAGAAAAACAATCTGCAGATTGGTTTTATTGCAATCCTTTCATTTGCTGTATGAACCAGAAAAGAATGGCCAGTTATCCTTATTAAAAATTATGCAATATGTATCTATTTACATCTATATATGGGCTGCATGGATTTATTCAGCTCTGATTTTTAGGCCACTAATTGGGTTGAGCAACTGTGGTAAAGGAAGAGGAATAGTTCAACTGGAATTTCCTCTTAAAATAAGCTTGTGAATTATTCACTGACTGCCTTATTCAGAAAATGTGATCAGTTTGACAAGGTACTGGATGAACTTCAAACTGATTGTCACCTAATGTTAGGAGGAGAGAAAAGGAACTGGAGTAAAAACATTCTTTAAGAAAAAAATAGACACAAGTTGCTGAAGTAACTCAGCAAGTCAGGTATCATCTCTGCAGAAAAGGAATAGGTGACATTTGGAGTTGAAACCCTTCTTCTGACTGAGAGTCAGTGGGGAGGGAAACTAGAGGCGTGAGAAAGTTCAGAACAAATCAGAGCCGGCACTGATGACCAAGGAAATGTGGTGCCTACAATGGTTCATTGTTGGCTGTGGAAGAGGTGATAACGAAGGGATGTATGGATGCGATCAGTAGAACTGGCAGGATGACTAGGGTGGGGAAGGGGCGGAGAGAGAGGGAATGTGGGGGTTACTTGAAATTAGCGAAATCAATGTTCATAATACCGTCAGGTTGTAAATAAGAGAAATCAACATTCATACTGCTGGGTTGTAAATTAGAGAAAAGATGTTGAAAAAGGATGTTTGATTTGGCAAACCTTAATGAAGATCCTTATATGAAAGTTACCTTGTTGTTTCCTTTTGTCCTTGAGAA
The DNA here is from genome assembly GCA_963514005.1 of Raja brachyura. The sequence continues at coordinate 46,880,306 of OY740790.1, forward strand.
GGGCACTGGGCACTACTTCTCGCATATCTTTTTGTATTGCTATGATGGGAGAAGAAATTCAGAGATAATTCGCAAATTGCTCTGTTTTACAAATAGTTTATATAAAAAGGGTTACTCATTGGTTGGTGGTGTGAAGCTAATGTATTTTTGAACATTGACACTAAATTATGTTGAAACATGCATTTATCAGTTAACATACAACTTAATGTGAGACACATCTTGACTCGTTACTGTCCTTGCATTTTGTTAAAGAATTGGTCCAGGTATATCTTCAGGGATTGATTTGAACAGCAACATATTTGAGCCTTTTTACAATCACCGTGTAGAATTCAGAAACCCCCGAATGCCACCATCAGCCACGTTGTTACTGAAGGTAAATGCAAATTCATAGACATTTATTACATCTTGGCTGAAAAATGATGTGTATGCAATGGAATATGCAGAAATCAATTATATAATGTGTCGGGCATTAATCAAAGCAGAACAAGTTCAGGAAATGGAACCCAGATTCAATTTGCCAAAACATGTCAAGTTATTATGGAACACCAAGTAAAATCATAATTATATTGCTTACAAAACAATAGAACTGCATTAAAAAAAAAATGGCATGCTAAACATTATGGCTAGATTCAACCTTAAACATTATGTTCAATAATGTAAGCGGGTAGAGCTGCTGCCTCAGGGCGATAGAGAACTAGGTTTGATCCTGACTATGGGTGCTGTCTGTGTGGAGTTTGCGCATTCTCTCTGTGACCACATGAGTTTTCTTCGGGTGTTCCGGTTGCCTCTCACATTCCAGACATGCAGATATGTAAGTTAATCAGCCCTCTATATATTGTTCCTAGTGTGTAGGATAGAACTAGTGTTGGGGATGATCGATGGTTGGTGTGGACTTGGTGGGCCAAAGGGCAAGTTTCTATGCCATATCACTAAACTAAACTAAAAAATATATATTTCCAAGTCAGAATTGTGTGTGACTTGGAGGGGCACCTGCAGGTGATGACCTTTCTGTGTGTCTGCTGTCCTTTTGCATTTTGGTAATGGAGATCTTAAGTTTGGGAGGTGTTGTCGGGATAGTCTAGGTGAATAACAACATTTTTTTGTGGATGGTATACCTGAAATCATGGTGCACTAATCCTGTTTGACTATAGCAGGGTCCACACAACATGATTTTTAAAACGTGCTTTTTTCATTTACCATCGTATTTTCAACTGGATTCTCCTAAATCTGGTGTGTTAGTGTGAAAAGATAATAGTTACTCCCAGTTCCGGAAGGTGCTGTTCGTGTAATCTTGTAATTTATCGCAGTAATTATTAGTTTCATTTGAAATATAAAATTATTCTTGGTAAATTAAAGAAAAAATAAAACTGATTTGGTCACCAACATGTTACAAATTGTTGATTGAATGGTTTAGTGATTTGTGAGTTAGTTGATTTGGCATGTTTTAGTGATTAAATATATTATTGCTTCAGCCATGGGTTTATATTATGTTATAGGAACAGAATCAGGCCATTCGGCCCATCATGTCTACTCCGCCATTCAATCATGGTGTTGATCCACACCTGCCAATACTGAGAGCACAGTTTACAAAGGAAATATAAAGAAATCAATGTTAAAGTAGATGGGAATGGTGGTGATTGTTTGAACAATGGCACCACAAGCATCACATCTGCCCATATGCTGACTGGAACATCTGCACTTAATAAAACTGCAAATATACACTAAGAACAGGCACAAAATTGTTTGTTTTCAGATTGCCAGTGCCAACATAATCATTTTTAATTAAGACTGGGTCTGAAGAAGGGTCTTGACCCGAAACGTCACTGATTCCTTCGCTCCATAGATGCTGCCTCACCGGTTGAGTTTCTCCAGCATTTTTATCTACCTTCGATTTTTCCAGCATCTGCAGTTCCTTCTTAAACAAGGGAATATGAGCATTATTTTTTACTCAAAAGTAATAATCTGGAATTCACTGCTCCTTGTTGATGCAGACTCGATCAGTGCCTTCAAAATAGGAATTGGATCGGCACTTGAGAGAAGATAATTTGCAGGACTTTGAGGAAGAGCAGGTGAATAGGACTGATGGGAGTACTCTGGTTGGAGCTGGCATAGAGTCAGAGGGTCATTTTTGTGTTCTAAATGTTTTCTGATGTTTCTTAATAGCATCTTTCAGAAACATCTCATGTACTTCATGCATTAACATTTATCAAAGTGTAGTCCATAGAATTTGATGTTCCCCAGGTCTACGCCATCGATAGATTCAGTCTGAAGTTGGTTTTGATTGGCTGGGCCGCTCTGAACGTCTTTGTTGAATCAGGCAGTGGAACAGCACCAACTGTGGATTCTGGAGTAGTTCAGGTAAATAATATCCAACATGCTGAATTAGGTATGAGTTTCTAAAGTAAAATATTATTGTATGACCATGCAATCATTATTAATATAAATTATGCCGTTGTCCAATATGTCTTGATGGGAAGGCAAGATTGACTCCATCTATGTATGTTACTTTTAATACGAAAAAAATAGTTCCATGTTCAATCTTTTCCAAAATGATCTTGCGCTGTCTAAAATTAATCCCAAATGTCTTTATTTAATTGCTCCCTCCCCTCCTTTCTTCCCTTTCTCCCATTTCTTCTTGCTTGTGAAGTTGGGCATTGGGTATTGTATCTTTCAATAAGAAACAGCTGGTGCATACTCCGATACTTGAGCACTGATAGTCTACTGCAAAACAAATTCCACTCTGACATTGCTGACCAGGAATCAATATTTGCAATGCTACTGCATTAATGTTTGCATGTTCCATTTTAGTTTGTATTCTTAGCTTGCACAAATATTATTGTACTAATTTTATTCCGTTATCATGTACTATGCACGTATTGACCTGATTCCAAAGTTCTGATTTTTGGCTGAATAAAACAGAGGCATTCAAATCACATAGTTTTGAACATGAAATATGAATGGGATATTTTAAATAAATCCATAAGATATAGGAGCAGAATTAAACCATTCGGCCCATCGAATCTGCTCCGTAATTCAATAATGGCTGATCTTTTTTTCCCTCTCAATCCCATGCTCCTATCTTCTCCCCATGACCTTTGCCGTCCTCCCAATTTAACTGACAATGTACCATTTTTATCCTCTCGTACTCATCATTGGTGTTCCTGGTCACACTCAGTGTCTGTTCCTGAGCAAGGACTACAGAATCATCGCCCTGATTAGATGATATGAAATTCAAGTATACAGTTTTCTGCTGGGAGTATGAATTCTCAGAAGCCATATTCAACCCATTATTTTTGTAGACGGTGAACACTATAATTTATATTTTCAAGCAGAGAAAACATAACTAATCTTGCTAACTTGTGAAAAAAACATTAGATTATGCATTGAATATTATCTTATTCATTTTTTTAGCAAAAGGTTACACCAAAGCACAAATTGTTTGCAGTAGTATTTGATTGTTTATTATTAAATTATCCTCCACATTTAATGGCTTTCATAAACATACATTTCTTTAATTGAATTAGAGTAAATTAATAGAACAATAGTCAGCTTTGATGGGAACAGATCTCGTCTCTTCACCGTTCTGAGATTGAGTTGATATTGCAGAAGGAGAAGATAACATTACTCTCAATACAAGAATTGTTTGACCTTCCTGTGAGAGATGGCAGTAAAGTCAGAATTGTATATTTATTTTGATTTGTGTGAACACCAATTGAACATATGAATACAGGATTGTATATAGACACAAAAAGCTGGAGTAACTCGGCAAGACAGGCAGCATCTCAGGAGAGATGGAATGTGTGACGTTTTGGGTCGAGACCTTTCTTGACCCGAAAAGTCACCCATTCCTTCTCTAGAGATGCTGCCTGTCCTGCTGAGCTACTCGAGCTTTTTATGTCTATCTTCAGGTTTAATCCAGTATGGGTTTAGGCCTCCTCCCTAGACAAGTCAAGTCAGGTTTATTCGTCACATACACATACGAGATGTGCAGTGAAATGAAAAGTGGCAATGCTTGCGGATTGTGCAAAAAAAAAACGACAACACAGAATGGAACAGAAACACATATTCACATATTACATATTTGTGGGAGGAAAAAAACAAAAAACCCCAGCAATTTAAAAAAGACACCACACAACAATAAAAAGGTACAGTAAAGTTAGTCCGTGGTGAGATAGGAGTTCACAGTCCTAATGGCCTCTGGGAAGAAACTCCTTCTCATCCTCTCCGTTTTCACAGCATGGCAACGGAGGCGTTTGCCTGACCGTACCAGCTGGACAGTCCATTGCTGGGGTGGAAGGGGTCTCCCATGACCTTGTTGGCTCTGGAGTTGCACCTTCTGATGTATAGTTCCTGCAGGGGGGGTGAGTGTAGCTCCCTTAGTGCGCTCGGCCGAACGCACTACTCTCTGCAGAGCCATCTTGTCCTGGGCAGAGCAGTTCCCAAACCAAATCGTGATGTTTCCGGACAAGATGCTTTCCACAGCTGCTGAGTAGAAGCACTGGATGATCCTCAGAGACACTCTGAATTTCCCCAATTGCCTGAGGTGGTGAAAGATTGTAGATATGTGTTCAAGTGCTTTTCATACAATTTAAATTTAATAGGCAATTCTGCCTTTCCTGCCATCTCACAAAGGAAACAGTCAGTCAGGACCTCGGTAGATTAAAAGGTCAAGAGTGTTTAATTGTCATATGTACTGACAATGGAACAATTACATTCTTTCTTCAGAGTTAGATGGAAAACTGACACTGAGGAAATTTAGAATAACAAACATTGCTCTACATATGTGCATTAGTTCCCAAGGTTCATTTATATATTTCATTTTTGTCACCTCACAGATCATATATTTTATTTCATCTTTTTACTAATATCTTTGTTTGGAAATCCAGCTTATATTTACCAAATATTACATAATGCTTTGTTTGTCAGATCTCACTGAACGAAGGCGCTCACCAACTACGGTTGTACTACGATGGGCCTGACCCAGATAAGCCATTATCAGTCAATGCTGTGACAGTCGGAGGAAGGTAAGTTTAATTTTAAAGCTTCAAAATGTTGAAACATGTAAGCAAAAAATAAATATAATCATGGGTTTGCAGATTTGGAACATGGAAGCACATTACAGGAATCCTATGGGAATGAAAACTGCTAAAAAATGAACAAGCGTCGTTGAAACTTGGTTGTCTCGATTATTTTGAATCCTATCAATTTACATGAGCACTTCAAGTGTGCAAAGCTGAAAGCTTTCTGTTGGTAGGTGTAGGAGGGTGACCACGGTAAGGGCTGCCTACTTTGATTAAGGCCAGTGATAGAAACCCCCAAATTAATGGCACAGCTGGAGAGATGGCTGAAAAATAGAAATGGGAAACTATAAACTTTATGGGCAGCATGGTGGCGCAGCGCCAGAGATCCGGGTTCAATCCCGACTACGGGTGCTGCCTGTACGGAGTTTGTACGATCTCCCCATGACCGCGCATGGGTTTTCTCCGAGATCTTTGGTTTCCTCCTGCACTCCAAAGACGTACAGGTATGTAGGTTATTTGGCTTGGTGTGTAAAATTGTCCCTAGTGTGTGGAGAATGGTGTTAATGTGTTGGGATCGCTGGTCAACGTGGATTCGGTGGGCCAAAGGACCTGTTTCTGCACTGTATCTCTAAACTAAACTAAACTAGAAGTATTGGGATCATCAGGATGCAGCAAGAAGTATGCTGAAAGAAACCATGCACGTAAAATAAATGCGTAGGAAGGAACTGCAATTGCTGGTTAAAACCAAAGCTTCTCCTGCTGAGTTACTCCAGCATTTTATGTCTATCTATGCATGTAAAAGAGCTGCAGATAGCTATCGATGTCAATACTTCTGATGAATCATGTGGATTGAAGAAAGGTGAGAATATGTTAGAACTTTGGATATGAGGAAATGTTGAATGGCATATATTGGGAAAAGGGCAGAATGTGAATGTGACCTTAAACATTATAACTCTCTGTGGAATAGAATGACAGAAATTTAAGCTTACATGGATTTTTTTGAAGCAGTTAACAAAATAATTAAAAGGATTAAAATAATGAATTACCAGATTTGTATATTGGGACAGTTTAATACAAAAGCAAAGATGGGTGGTGAATATATACAAGGAAGTTGGTTACTTTTGGACACCGTATTATAAATTTTTACGGCGTTTACGGCGTTTTGTTCATGCTGCCGCCACGGACAGGATGCGGTCAGTCACCGTAGGCTACTCCCCGCTCACCAGCTGCCACTTCTTCCTTCCCTTTGTCCGCTCGACCTCCTCCTTCTCCAGTTGCTCTGTCCACTCGGCCTAAACCAAGGGTTTACTGTACAAACTTAGCATGTGAGAAATTCGTTCGTAGTGTGATGACAGCAAGAAGATGATGTTCTTGAAGCTGGTAAGATGTGTTTTCAAGCATTTGTACTTTCTGCCCAATGGGAGAAAGGCTGGCCAGGATGTGAATGGTCTTTGATTATGTAATATAAGATGTCAATATGGATTATGCAGTAGGCTTGAGAAGTTCTTTTCCTCAGAGCAGAGGAGTTAAGAGATTTTAAACTGGCATTTTCATTGTGATTTTTGAAGAATAAATAAAACTCTTCCAGTGGCAGAAAAGTAGGATCAGAGAATAAAGTGTTGGAAGGAACTGCAGATGCTGGTTTCAACCAGATAGACACAAAAAGCTGGAGTAAATCAGCGGAACAGGCAGCATCTCTGGAGAGAAGGAATGGGTGACGTTTCGGGTTGAGACCCTTCTGCAGAGAATAAATATGGGGTGATTGGAACCTAGTGACAATGAGAAATGCTTTTAATCTAAAAAGGAATACTTTTTGAAAAGGAGTTGGAAGAGGGATCAACTGTAACCTCCAGAAATCAATTGGGTTTGAAAGTATTTATTCTTCTGTGGAAACAGCACATGGGAGCATAAGTAATTGGATAGTTTTTAGTTCCAAAATGTAGCACATGCATGAAAGCTACTGTATGACCATCGGCACCATATTATTCCAACGGTCTTGCTTGTCCCCTCTAGAAGGTCACATCCAACCATATTTCCTTCCTTTGTAGATTTATTCCATGTGCTACATTACTGGTGAGATTAGTGAAGATACAAGCTGACAAGAACCTCCAAGCTATTGAGATGGACAAGGTGCCCAAAACTGAATGGACTAAACTTGGTCTTTTTCAGCCGAGGCCAAACTATGAAGATAAAGTATACTATTCGGACAAGGCCTGTCCAACCACAGGTGAAAATGATCTTTACCATGCCATGGTTAACAGGTGAGTTGGCTGAAATCTATTAACCGGTGTATTAAAAAGAAAACCTTCTTACTAAACATGTCAGCACATTTTCTGATAGGTGACATTAGCATCAATAAAGCAGATTTTCAGGTTAATCTTCAGAGATTTATCTTATTATTTCCATAAGTATAGTGACGCTCATTTTATTGTTTCTTTGCCATATGAAATACATACAGTGCCCTCCATAATAATTGGGACAAAGACCCATAATTTATTTATTTGCCTCTGTACTCCACAATTTGAGATTTGTAATGGAAAAAAATGACATGTGGTTAAAGTGCACATTGTAAGATTTTAATAAAGGCAATTTTTATATGTTTTGGTTTCACCATGGGTAATTACAGCAGTGTTTATACATAGCCGCCCCCCCCCCCCCCCATTTCGGGGCGCCATAATGTTTCGGACACAGCAATGTTATGTAAATGAAAGTAGTCATATTTAGTATTTTGTTGCATATTCTTTGCATGCAATGACTGCTTGAAGTCTGCGATTCATGGACATCACCAGTTGCTGGGTGTCTTCTCTGATGATGCTCTGCCAGGCCTGTACTGCAGCCATCTTTAGCTTATGCTTGTTTTGGGGGCTAGTCCCCTTCAGTTTTCTCTTCAGCATATAAAAGGCATGTTCAATTGGGTGCAGATCGGTTGATTGACTTGGCCACTCAAGAATTTACAATTTTTTAGCTTTGAAAAACTCCTTTGTTGCTTCAGCAGTATGTTTGGGATTATTGTCTTGCTGTAGAATGAACCACCGGCCAATGAGTTTTGAGGCATTTGTTTGAACTTGAGCAGATAGGATGTGTCTATACACTTCAGAATTCATTATGCTACTACAATCAGCAATTGTATCATCAATGAAGATAAGTGAGCCAGTACCATCAGCAGCCATACATGCCCAAGCCATAACACCCCCACCACCGTGTTTCACAGATGTGATGGTATGCTTTGGATCTTGGGGAATTCCTTCTCTCCTCCCTAATTTGCTCTTGCCATCACTCTGATATATGTTAATCTGTGTCTCATGTCCACAAGACCTTTTTCCAGAACTGTGGTTGCTTTTTTAAGTACTTCTTGGCAAACTGTAACATGGCCATCCTTTTTTTACAACTAACCAGTGGTTTGCATCTTGCAGTGTAGCCTCTGTATTTCAGTTCATGAAATCTTCTGCCAAGTCGAGTCAAGAGAGTTTATTGTCATGTGTCCCAGATAGGACAATTAAATTCTTGCTTGCTGCAGCACAACAGAATATTGTAGGCATAAATACAGATCAGATCAGTGTGTCCATATAACCATAGAATGTGTGTATGTATATATATATATATATATATATATATATTAATATATTAATAGTCTGATGACTGTGGGGAAGAAGCTGTTCCTGAATCTGCATTTTCAGATTTCAGGCTCCTGTACCTTCTACCTGATGGCAGCGGAGAGATGAGTGTGTGGCCAGGATGGTGTGGGTCCTTGATGATGATGCCAGCCTTTTTGAGGCAGCGACTGCGATAGATCCCCTCGATGGTAGGGAAGTCAGAGCCGATGATGGACTGGGCAGTGTTTACAACTTTTTGCAGCCTTTTCCGTTCCTGGACGCTCAAGTTGCTGAACCAAGCCACGATGTAACCGGTCAGCATGCTCTCTACTGTGCACCTGTAGAAGTTAGAGAGTCCTCCTTGACATACCGACTCTCCGTAATCTTCTCAGTTAGTAGAGGCTCTGATGTGCTTTCTTTATGATTGCATCAGTGTTCTGGGACCAGGAGAGATCTTCAGGAATACGCACACCCAGGAATTTGAAGTTCTTGACCCTTTCGTACTGTAAATATAAATGGGACTGTGGGTCCCCATCCTACCCCTTCCGAAGTCCACAATCAGTTTCTTGGTTTTGCTGGTGTTGAGAGCCAGGTTATTGTGCTGGCACCATTTGGTCAATCGGTCAATCTCACTTCTATACTCTGACTCGTCCCCATCAGTGATATGTCCCACAACAGGTGGTGTCGTCGGCGAACTTAATGATGGAGTTCGCACTATGTCCGGCTATGCAGTCATGAATATAGAGTGAGTACAGCAGGGGGCTGAGCATGCAGCCTTGAGGTGCTCCTGTGCTGATGTTATCAAGGCTGACACATTACCACCAATACGGACAGACTATGGTCTGTGAATGAGCAATTTGAGGATCCAATTGCAGAGGGATGTGCAGAAACCCAGATCTGAGCGCTTGGTAACCAGCTTGGAGGGGATGATGGTATTAAATGCTGAGCTGTAGTCAATGAATAACAGCCTGACATATGTTTTTTGTTGTCAAGTGGTCCAGAGCGAAGTGAGATCACATCCACCATTGATCTGTTATGGCGGTAAGCGAACTGCACTGGGTGTAGGCTTTTGTTGAGGTATGAGTTGATTTGCACCATGATCAGCCTCTCAAAGAACTTCATCACCACTCCAGCCAGTTGGTCCACACAGGTTTTTAAAACATGCCCGGGTATACCATCAGGTCCAGGTGCTTTCCGAAGGTTCACCCCTCTGAAGGATCTTCTGACATTGGCCTCTGTGACTGTGACCGAAATACCATCACGGTGAATGGGGGCTCAGGAAGGCACTCCCTGTGATCTCCCTATCAAAGCGTGCATTGAGCTCGTCAGGGAGCGATGCTTTGCTGACATTTGAGCTGCCTCCTGATTTCGCCTTATGGGAGGTGATTGCATTCAGGCCCCACCACAGTTGCCAAACGTCCGTCTCATCTTCCAGCTTGGAGTACCTTTTTGGTGGCCTTACCAAGGTCGTATCTGCATTTCTTGTAGACTTCTGTATCTCCAGACCTGAATGCCCAGTGGTCATTTGCAAATCCACACCTGACTCCTGAAGAATGTTTCAGATCTGTCAGACAGTTGTTTGGAGATTTATCTTTATTATAGAGAGAATTCTGTCATCAGCTGTGGAGGTCTTCCTTGGCCTGCCAGTCCCTTTGCAATTAGTGAACTCACCGCTGCTCTCCTTCTTCTTAATGATGTTCCAAACAGTTGATTTTAGTAAGCCTAAGGTTTGGCTGATGTCTCCAACAGTTTTATTCTTGTTTCACACTCTCATAATTACTTCTTTGACTTTCATTGGCACAACTTTGGTCCTCATGTTGATAAACGGCAACAAAAGTTTCCAAAGGTGATGGAAAGACTAGTTGCTGAGAGTTCTCTGAAAACCTGCATTAAGGAGGGATTTAAACATACCCGAGCAATTACAAACATCTGAAAAGCCGTGTGGTTGCGCTGAAATGGGGGGGGGGGGGGGGGAGAGGGGTGGGAGACCTATGTATAATAACAGCTGTGATTCTACATGGTGAAACCCAAATGTATAGAAATGGCTTTATTAAAATCTGACAATGTGCCCTTTAATCACGTGTGATTTTTCTATTACAAATCTCAAATTGTGGAGTACTTTGTCCCAAACATTATGGAGGGAACTGTGATCGTCTAATTTGAAAAAAAATGATGGAATAGATATTTGCTTATGTGCACTTAAACTATACAATTTGGAACATTCATTGTTATGTTCTAATTTCAAAATTGAGTTCCACTCACTTCAATGTGTCTGAAAAGTACCACAGCTGGTACAAATAACGATGTGACCAAGGATAATTTATATTCCATTATGCCTTTTATCAAATAGGATTAAATACCAAGATATCATTTATTTTTCAGTTGCCTTTCTAACATTTCTAACTCAGCCAAGCTCATTTCTGGCTTCAGTAACAGTATCTTATATTATTTGCCCTTTGCAATGAAGTAATATTGATTTCAAAAATCCTATGGCTTGTGACTGCAGCGATCTTTACGCTGTCTTGAGAAGTTATAAAGTTTGGTTGGGAATATATATCTTTCTGTTTTCAGTTTGAAGATAGAAGATCCATATCCAAGTATTAATCAGCTCGGATTTCAGATTTTTATCATATTTCTTAAATCCAGATTTCTATGTTGATCGTTGATGTACATTTTAAGGTATCATGTCATAAGTGATGAGAGCAGAGTTAGGCCATTCAATCATGGCTGATCTATCTCTCCCTCCTAACCCCATTCTCCTGCCTTCTCCCCATAACCCCCGACACCTATGCTAATCACTTATTTGTTTATCACTCTTCTAAACTCTCACTTCCTTTGCTCCTGAAAATATTGTTTCTTGAATGGTCTGTTCTCAAAGTATTAAATAAGATTGATTAACGCTCAAAAGATTTTTCGTTGTGACGCACTTGTTGGATCTTTTTCTAAGATCTTTTGTTTCAGTTCGAGAAATTGTTCCAATGATAGCTGGCACCAAAGTACAAGACTTTAGGACAGATACAGAACTTGAAAACTGGATCCACATGAAACTTTCAAAACTGGTGGATGATAAACCAGTGACTTTCAACTTGACCTATATTAGCAGATACCTCTCCACGTTTGGCATCAAGGTATAGTGAGATTAACAGTTATTGATCTATCAATTGAAAACCATTATAGGAGTTTTGGGGAAACATATATAAACATTGGACTGCCATGAGGCTGCTCTATCTGATGCCAAGCATTTGATGGTCCAATGCTTAAGTATATCTGACTTTCCATAAGGACTGGGGTAGATTTGCCAGGTCATGTGCTTGTACCATTGGGGTTCTTGGGATCTATTTACTCATAAGTGTCCCAAGCAGTAATGCCCCTGACTCACTTAGGAAACCTGCATTGAAACTTCTCGAGACTTTGCGCCCCACCCAAGGTTTCCGTGCGGTTCCCGGAGGTTTTTGTCAGTCTCCCTAATGGTCGAAAGTGGTTTCCGTTTTAAAAATCAGTAATTTTTTTAGTCAAAGCCAGTTGCGATGCTAGTTGAAGGTGGTTGCCGGAGGACGGGAACCTCCGGGAACCGCACGTAAACCTTGTGTGGGGCGCAAAGTCTCCAGAGGTTTCCGTTCAGGTTTCCTAAGTGGGACTGGGGCATAACACTATGCTCGAGATATTCACAGTCTCTTTTGGTCTCCAATTCTGTGGTCCAGTGCTAATCTATTTAATTTGTTCAAGCCTGAATAGTATGGTCATGGTAGCATACCCCATCTCATCACCTAAACACTGCATCTCCTACTGCCTCCTTTTCATGGCTCCATTTATTTTGTTCAAAGGAAAACAAAATGCATTCATCTTCAACTTTGATTATTTAGTCCTTCAGTATGGAAATAAACCTTTTGGCCCAGTGTTCGTGCTAGGTATCAAGCATCTATTTACATTAATCCTATGATAATCCCATTCTATAGTCTCTGCATTCATATATAATTCCTCCTTTACTCCTCCCACAAACAGATTCTACCCACATCTACACACAAGGATAATTAACCTTCAAGCCCCATGGGAGGGAATGACATTCAGAGAATGCATTCCATGAGAAAATATGCATACTTCACACTGATAGAAAAATTAAATTGGTCCACTGTACTGGCGATTTTGAACTTTAACTTCGAAATCTATCTTTATTTATATTGTTGCATAGTGTATTTTTCCTTGTTTACTTTGCAGGTATCTGTGGACAGAGCCAGAAATGTACCTTGGAGTAACTTCACGTTAGCTCTCGCTTCATTCAATCCACCAGGCGCTTACTATTATGGTAGCCCTTGGGCTAAATATGATCACCCAGTTTTCATAGAAAACATAGATTTCAACAGTCTGCAAAAATGCCCAATTTGGTTGGATAGTTTTAAGGTAATATACATTCAGGTTTTAGTGCATGCATTGTAGACTATTTTTCAACCTAGAACTATTACTGTCTTTATATTGTGAAATACAAGTTGTGTGGTGGAAACATTTGATGAGGTTAAAGAGCAAAGAAAGGCGTCTTGTTAGAGTGTAGTTTTGGTCCAGGGTCAGTACGTTTCTTTCATTTATTCAAGTTGCAGCGTTTATTTCCTGTATCTAATCATTCTTGAGAAGGTAGACAAAAATGCTGGAGAAACTCGTTACCACAGCCATGTTTCCTTTCTCGGGACTTGCCTGCGCCTCCCATCTTGTACCTCATGGTTTCCAGCTCCAGTTCCCTACCTCCCAGTTTGGAGCCAACCCGGACTATAGATACCGACTGGCTATCTGCTGCTTTACACGGCAGTTCTCCTTCCGTGCCCTGCGATCTACTCTGGCTGTGATGCGCCGGCACCAGCAGGACCTCGCTTTGACTCTCCCGAAACTTCGGGCCTCACTTCCCAGACCTGCAACAGACCCCAACTCTACTTCATCCAACAGCAGATCCACGCCTTCAACAAACTATTCCTTGCCCACTTCGACTTCACCGTAAACTCGCCCGCCTCCAGACAGCTCCCGCCACCAGCACTCCTCGACTTGACTGCCTGTAGGCCCTGGGTTCCCGCCGACAAGGGAGGTGCCGTGGTGGTCTGAGGCCAGCGCCAACTCTTAGACACCTCCTCCTACTTACCCTTGGACCATGACCCCACAGACAAGCACCAGGCCATTATCTCAAACACCATCACTAGCTTCATCACTTCCGGCTCCCTGCCCTCTCAAACCTCCAACCACATCGTTCCCCGGCCCCGTACGGCCCGATTTTACCTTCTCCCCAAAATCCACAAACCTGACTGTCCTGCAGACCCATTGTTTCTGCTTGTTCTTGTCCCACCGAACTTATTTCCACATACCTCGACTCCATCCTATTCACCCCCCCCCCCCGGACCATTTCCAACATCCCTACCGTTTCTAGACCGCACTATCTCCATCACAGGTAACAGACTACTGACTAACATCTACTGCAAACCTACTGACTCCCATGGCTATCTGGACTACACTTCTTCCCACCCTCCTTCCTGTAAGCACTATCTCCTACTCCCAATTCCTCCGTCTACACCGCATCTGCACCCAGGATGAGGTGTTCCAAACCAGAGGATCGGCAATATCCTCATTCTTTAGGGAACGGGGGTTCCCCTCGACTATAGATGAGGCACTCATCAGGGTCTCCTCTATATCCCGTAGCTCTCACTCCCCATCCCCCCCCCCCCCCCCCCCCCCCCACCCCTCCACTCGTAACAAGGACATAGAAAATAGGTGCAGGAGTGGGCCATTCTGCCCTTCGAGCCTGCACCGCCATTCAATATGATCATGGCTGATCATTCAACTCTGTATCCTGTACCTGCCTTCTCCCCACACCCTGATCCCTTTAGCCACAAGGGCCACATCTAACTCCCTCTTAAATATAGCCAATGAACTGGCCTCAACTACCTTCTGTGGCAGAGAATTCCATAGACTCACCACTCTGTGTGAACAGTCCCCCTTGTCCTCACCTTCCACCCCACCAACCATCACATACAACAGATAATCCTCCAACATTTTTGCCACCTCCAACAGGATCCCACCACTGGCCACATCTTCCCATCTCCTCCCCTTTCGGCTTTTCGCAGAGACCACTCCCTCCGTAACTCCCTGGTCAATTTACCCTTCCCACCCAAACCACCCTCTCCCCGGTACTTTTCCTTGCAACTGCGGGAAATGCTACACTTGTCGCTTTACCTTCCCCCTCGACTCCATCCAAGGACCCAAGCAGTCTTTCCAGGTGATACAGAGATTCACCTGCACCTCCGCCAACCTCATCTATTACGTCCGCTGTTATAGGTGTCATTTGCTCTACATCGGTGAGACCAAGCGTAGGCTTGGCGATCGCTTCACCCAATACCTCCGCTCAGTTTGCATTAACCAATCTGATCTCCCGGTGGCTCAGCACTTCAACTCCCCCTCTCCCTCTGAATCCGACCTCCATGTCCTGGACCTCCTCCATGGCCAGAGTGAGTCCCATCACAAATTGGAGGAGCAGCACATCATATTTCGCTTGGGCAATTTACACCCCAGCGGTGTGAACATTGACTTCTCCAATTTCAGGTAGTCCTTGCTTTCTTCCTCGTCCCCCTCCCCAGCTCTCCCACAGCCTACTGTCTCCGCCTCTTCCTTTCTTCTTCCCACCCCTACATCAGTCTGAAGTAGGGTCTCAACCCGAAACGTCTCCTATTCCTTCGCTCCATAGATGCTGCCTCACCCACTGAATTTCTCCAGCATTTTTGTCTACCTTCGATTTTTCCAGCATCTGCAGTTCTTTCTTAAACATTCTTGAGAAGGTGGTGAGCCTCCTTTTCAAGGTACTCAAGTGCTCTTGGGAATTTACAAGTGGTGTTGTTCCTACGTGCTTGTTGCCGCTGATCCCTCCCACTAAGAAACACATGTATTTGGGAGGTGCTATTGGAGCAGCTTCAGAGCATAACTGCTGTGTATCAACTCATTGGAGATAGTTTGCACTGCTGGTCGAGGGAATATATGCTTAGCATGGTGGATTTAACATAGGGATACCTCGTTCTGGCTTTGCTGTGGAGCTGGTTCTTGGTGAATTGCAGGATAGAGAGGGTGAAATTTGGCTGAGAGCAATGTTAGTAAATGTCAAAGATGGCTTGATATTCACCTGGCTGAGGAGCTACAAATGTATTGGACATTGCACAATCAAAACATCCCCACTTCTGACCTGGACGTTCACTGCCAGACAAAATTTGATTGTGCAGGTTGAAGGAAGACAGGAATTGATTTCAAAGGGAGATTTCAGAAACAATTGGTTCCAGGATGCTTCTCAATGTTGCCAAAATGTTTTCAATAAGATGTCTTATATCTGCAGACATTTCCAAGACGAGTTTACAACAAGTATCTCACCTTGATTGTTCATCTTTATGAAGTTGCTGTCTCCACATCCCCAGTGGAGGCTGAGGCACTTAATCATGAAATTAAGGACCAGGTCTGGACTGCCTGCCAGGTGTTTTCTAAAGGTTACTGTAACACAGCAATTTATCAACTACCACTGTATCAAGGAGCTCCCACTCAGGTATGAATATGTATATATTTGGTGACATACACAAGCTCGTATTCAGTATTACAATTCCTAGCCCTATTCATGTTTGACCCCTTGGAACCAACCTCACTTCTAAAGCGAGGGATATTATAGGATTAGTGCAATAAACCTATATTTTCCTCTTGCAATCAACTTGAAATGAGTGCCAATTATACAAGTTTGGGGAATCAGTCCAGCTTCAATTTAACACTGAAGAAATTCATCTTAGGTTTACAATTTAACAGCAATAATTGGTGTGTGGTCCAATATTCAATTCCTTTGCCTGGAATAGATCAGAACACCAAGGGCTTCTAATAGATGGCCAAAGTAATACCATTAACAACATGAGAGGAATTTCTTCCATTCAAAATCTAAAAAACCTGAATCTAACGCTCTCGACTCTTTCTTTCATGCAGGATGCCTTGGCTGCTTTAGCAAGGGGGGAATGCCCCAGTGTTCTGGATGATCTTGTTCAGAAGAATACTGTAAGTGACAATGGAAAAAATAAGGGATACTTTGTTTGAAATGCAACCCTCTTAAATATGTTTTCTTGTGTAGATTTTTCAGATGAAAGGTGCATCAGTGCTAGTCAGTATTGCAGATGGAAGGAGGGATGAAGAGCTGGCAAGATATTCTGAACAAGTAAGCACTATGTTCAGACTATTGCAGAGCAATATATCCCTTCTCTACTCCTCCCCAGCAATAGAGCATTTAAAAGGTTATCGTTCTTATGCAGATAATGTACAGTGGTTATTACGACCTCCAGTCACTAACATGTGCAGAAAAAAAATATTGTATTACTATTTTAAAACAAGGCTTGTAATGCTAATGTAGAGATTAAGTATTAATCTTTTGCTTTATAAAGTTAACACAAACAGGACATTCATCTGTCAGCTTATTGCCATTTAAATGATGGATCAGAAATCCATCTAGCACCTAATCATAATTTCTAATATAGAAATAATCAGTGCATCTCCGTAAAAAACGGGATGAGGTCCTACAAGGCGAATTTAGGGAGCTAGGAGATAAACTTAAAAGTAGGACCTCAAAAGGTAATAATCTCTGGATTACTACCAGTGCCACGTGCTAGTCAGAGTAGAAATAGGAAGATTTTGCAGATGAATACGTGGCTTGAAAAATGGTGCAAGGGGGAGGGATTCAAATTTCTCGGGCATTGGAACCAGTTCTGGGGGAGGTGGGACCAGTACAAACAGGACGGTCTGCACCTGGGCTGGAATGGAACCAATGTCCTTGGGGGAGTGTTTGTTAGTGCTGTCAGGGAGGATTTAAACTAATGTGGCAGGGGGGATGGGAGCATGAGCAGAGAGACAGAGGGGTGTAAAATGAGGGTAGAAGCAATGAGCAAATGAGGGTAGAAGCAGGGTAGAGGGTAGCAAGGTGAAAAGTAAAAGTGGCAGGCAGAAAAATCAAGGGCAGAAATCAAAAAGGGCCACTTTTCAACATAATTGTGTAAGGGGTAAGAGTGTTGTAAAAACAAGCCTGAAGGCTTTGTGTCTCAATGCAAGGGGCATTCGTAATAAGGTGGATGAGTTGAATGTGCAGATAGTTATTAATGAATATGATATAGTTGGGATCACGGAGACATGGCTCCAGGGTGACCAAGGCTGGGAGCTGAACATCCAGAGCTATTCAATATTCAAGAGGGATAGACAGAGAGGAAAAGGAGGTGGAGTAGTGTTGCTGGTTAGAGAGGAGATTAACGCAACAGAGAGGAAGGACATTAGCTTGGAGGATGTGGAATCGATATGGGTAGAGCTGGGAAACACTAAGGGGGAGAAAACGCTAGTGGGAGTTGTGTACAGGCCACCTAACAGTAGCAGTGGAGTTGGGGATGGCATCAAACAGGAAATTAGAAAGGCGTGCAACAAAGGTAAAACAATTATAATGGGCGACTTCAATCTACATATAGATTGGGTGAATCAAATTGGCAGGGGTGCTGAGGAAGAGGATTTCTTGGAATGTATGCGGGATAGTTTTCTAAACCAACATGCAGAGGAACCAACGAGAGAGCAGGCTATTCTAGACTGGGTATTGAGTAATGAAGAAGGGTTAGTTAGCAGTCTTGTTGTGCGTGGCCCCTTGGGCAAGAGTGACCATAATATGGTTGAGTTCTTCATAGGATGGAGAGTGACATTGTTAATTCAGAAACAAGGGTTCTGAACTTAAAGAAAGGTAACTTTGAGGGTATGAGACGCGAATTGGTCAAGATAGACTGGCAAGTGATTCTTAAAGGGTTGACGGTGCAATGGAAGGCATTTAAAGATTGCATGGATGAACTACAACAATTGTTCATCCCAGTTTGGCAAAAGAATAAATCAGGGAAGTTAGTGCATCCGTGGAGAAGGGAAATCAGGGATAGTATCAAAACAAAAGATGAAGCATACAAATTAGCCAGAAAAAGCAGCTTACCAGAGGACTGGGAGAAATTCAGAGTCCAGCAGGAGGACAAACGGCTTAATTAGGAAAGGGAAAATAGATTATGAAAGAAAACTGGCAGGGAACATAAAAACTGACTGCAAATGTTTTTATAGATATGTGAAGAGAAAAAGGTTAGTTAAAACAAATGTAGGGCCCTTGCAGTCAGAAACTGGTGAATTGATCATGGGGGACAAGGACATGGCAGACCAATTGGTTCTGTCTTCACTAAGGAAGACATAAATAATCTGCCGGAAATAGCAGGGGACCGGGGGTCAAATGAGATGGAGGAACTGAGTGAAATCCAGGTTAGCCGGGAAGTGGTGTTAGATAAATTGATTGGATTAAAG
The DNA here is from genome assembly GCA_963514005.1 of Raja brachyura. The sequence continues at coordinate 46,899,267 of OY740790.1, forward strand.
GCAGATAAATTCCCAGGGCCAGATAGGCTGCATCCCTGAGTACTTAAGGAAGTAGCCCCATAAATAGTGGATGCATTAGTGATAATTTTTCAAAACTCTTTAGATTCTGGGCTAGTTCCTGAGGATTGGAGGGTAGCTAATGTAACCCCTTTTTAAAAAGGGAGGGAGAGAGAAAACAGGGAATTACAGAACAGTTAGTCTAACATCAGTAGTCGTGAAAATGCTAGAGTCAGTTATTAAAGATGGGATAGCAGTACATTTGGAAAGTGGTGAAATCATTGCAAAAATTCAGCATGGATTTACGAAAGGTAAATCATGTCTGATAAATTTTTCGAGGATGTAACTAGTAGAGTGGATAAGGGAGAACCAGTGGATGTGTTATATCCGGACTTTCAGAAGGCTTTCGACAAGGTCCCACATAAGAGATTAGTATTCAAACTTAAAACGCATGGTATTGGGGGTTCAGTATGGATGTGGATAGAGAACTGGCTGGCAAACAGGAAGCAAAGAGTGGGAGTAAACGGGTCCTTTTCAGAATGGCAGGCAGTGACTAGTGGGGTACCACAAGGCTCAGTGATGGGATCCCAGCTATTTACAATATATTAATGATCTGGATGAGGGAATTGAATGCAACATCTCCAAGTTTGCGGATGACACTAAGCTGGGGGGCAGTGTTAGGTGTGAGGAGGATGCTAGGAGGCTGCAAGGTGACTTGGAAAGGTTGGGTGAGTGGGCAGATGCATGGCAGATGCAGTATAATGTCGATAAATGTGAGGTTATCCACTTTGGTGGCAAAAACAGGAAAGTAGATTATCTGAATGGTGGCCGATTAGGAAAAGAGGAGATGCAACGAGACCTGGGTGTCATGGTACACCAGTCATTGAAAGGAGGCATGCAGGTGCAGCAGGCAGTGAAGAAAGCAAATGGTATATTGGCATTCATAACAAAAGGATTTGAGTACAAGAGCAGGGAGGTTCTACTGCAGTTGTACAGGTTCTTGCTGAGGCCACACCTGGAGTATTGCATACAATTTTGGTCTCCTAATCTAAGTGGACTCCTGGAGTTCAGCTCCTCGTTGGCAGAGGAGCTGAACCTCTTCTTTGCTCGCTTTGAAGTGGAGCCACCCGAGACAGCCACAACACACCATATGGTCCACAGTAGCCTAACCCTCACGATAGAGGAGCATGAGGTGAGGCGCACGCTGCGGGCCATCAATCCAAGGAAGGCTACTGGACCCGACGGCGTCTCTGGACGCGTGCTGAAGGACTGCGCAGACCAGCTGGCTGGAGTCTTCACGAGGATTTTTAACCAGTGTCTGGCCCAGTCCACTGTCCCACCCTGTCTGAAGTCCGCAACCATAGTCCCCTTGCCCAAAAAACCCCACATTTCCAGCCTCAACGACTACCGGCCAGTCGCACTCACATCAGTGGTGATGAAGTGCTTTGAAAAACTGGTCTGGGGTCATATCACATCACTCCTGCCCCGAAGCTTTGACCCCCACCAGTTTGCGTACAGAGCGAATAGATCTACAGAGGACGCTGTAGCCACAGCTCTCCATGCTGCACTGTCCCACCTGGAGCAGCAGGGAAGCTATGTGCGAATGCTCTTTGTGGACCACAGCTCTGCTTTTAATACTATCTTTCCCCACAAACTGGTGGACAAACTGGGGGACTTGGGACTTCCACACTCCACCTGCATGTGGATAAATAGTTTCCTGTCAGGCCGCAGCCAGAGAGTCAGAATGGGCCATCACACATCCACGGCCCTCAGCCTCAGTACTGACTCTCCACAGGGCTGCATGCTGAGCCCCCTGCTCTACACCATCTACACACACGACTGCACCTCCGCCCATCACAGCAACACCATTGTCAAATTTGCAGATGACACTACGGTGGTGGGGCTCATTCCGGGGGGGGACGAGTACTCCTATCGGGATGAGGTGGAGCAGCTGACAGTGTGGTGTGGAGAAAATAACCTGTTCCAGAACACCTTAAAGACCAAGGAGATAATAATAGACTTCAGGATGAACAAAACAGAACTGGTACCACTAATCATCAGAGGGGACTGTGTGGAGAGGGTGGCGGATTTCCGCTTCCTGGGAATCCATATTGAGGAGGACCCGACGTGGAGCGTGAACAACTCTGCGCTGCTGAAAAAGGTCCAGCAGAGACTGCACTTCCGGAGGGTGCTCAGGAAGAATAACATCACACCGAGACTGCCTTTTATCGGTGCTCCATTGAGAGCATCCTAACATACTGTGTATGCGTGTGGTACACCAGCTGCACAGCAGCTCAGAGGAAAGTGCTCCAGAGGGTCATTGACAACGCCCAGAGGATTGTCGGCTGCCCTCTCCTTACCTTGGAAGACTTACACAGTTCCCGCTGCATCAAAAAATCCCAGAATATTATAAAGGACATTTCCCACCCCGGACACTCCCTGTTTGAACTATTGCCGTCAGGCAGACGGTACAGATCTACAAGGACAAAATAGACTTTAAAACAGTTTTTACCCCACTGCTATAAAGGCACTAAATGTAGCCGCCAAGGAACGCGGGGACTAAGGGACTGTGGTTGGTACACTGTGAAATCGACAGAAGGATGTAGGGTTGGGTGTTTATGCGTGCTATTTTCATATTTCATATTTATTTTAGTTGTTTATCTTTTTTAATATTTTACCTTGTATGTATAGTTAGCTTTTATGGTTTGAATGGTGCACTGACTGGTTGACATTTTTTAATTTCGTTGAACATGGTTCATGTTACAATGACAATAAAGAAACTATCTATCTAAGGAAAGACATTCTTGCCATAGAGGGACTACAGAGAAGGTTCAACAGACTGATTCCTGGGATGGCAGGACTTCCATATGAAGAAAGACTGGATTGACTCAGCTTGTACTCGCTGGAATTTAGAAGATTGAGGGGGGATCTTATAGAGACTTACAAAATTCTTAAGGGGTTGGACAGGCTAGATGCAGGAAGATTGTTCCCGATGTTGGGGAAGTCCAGAACAAGGGGTCACAGTTTAAGGATAAGGGGGAAGTCTTTTAGGACCGAGATGAGAAAATCATTTTTCAGAGTTGTGAATCTGTGGAATTCTCTGCCACAGAAGGTAGTTGAGGCCAGTTCATTGGCTATTTTAAGAGGGAGTTAGATGTGGCCCTTGTGGCTAAAGGGATCAGGGGGTATGGAGAAAAGGCAGGCACAGGATATTGAATTGGATGGTCAGCCATGATCATATTGAATGGTGGTGCAAGCTCCAAGGGCCGAATGGCTTACTCCTGCACCTATTTTCTATGTTTCTATCATTCATGACATTTGAGTTGTACACAAGTAATGTTTGTTCTAATTTTTTTCTTAAAGCATATTAATCGGTCATATTTGTCATCTGAACTCTTGGAACATTACGAGCCAGAACCTAGTAATATGTTACTGAGGCAGCTGATTCCTGTTGGCCTGTCTGTGGAAGACTTTAAAAGGCAGTTATCACAGAGATTCAGAGAGGTATGTACATTAAAATTAGAAACCTTATTTATATGAAAGTTGGAGATGTTCCCTTCATTTCCATTTGTGTTCTGCCATTACTGAACTGGCATGATGTCCAAACATTTTCAAATCTGGGTTGTCCATGACAGACAGAATCAAAGCATCAAGCACACAAAACTTGTATCATTCCCAACTGAATGTTGCCGATTCTGATCCATAATGGGCAAAGCCAACGTATTTGAACATTTCTCAGGAGTTCAGAAATAAGATGCATCAAATCTAGTTACACAAGGAATCGCCACACTTGCTATGTTGCCAAGACAGTGTGGCGATTCTTTTAGCTGATGGAGGCATGCCAAACTGACCAACCCTGAACAATTCTTGGCAACTTTTGCACCTCTAACCCATGCCACAAGACCATCACCTAATTTATTGCACACTTTCACAATTGCCATCTGCACATTTGAACAAAATACACTTTATAACAATTGTACCCACACATTCATTACAGAGGATGTCTAGGTTAAAGTTTCCAACCAAAATAGGTGATGTATTGTCATTTCCACATGTGATGGAAATGAAACTGACACTAGTTAAATCTGAACAGAGATGAGTAAGAGCCACTCATTACTATACAATTTCTTGGTGGTGAACTACCCAGTTCACAGAAGGACAGAACTAAACACCATTCCAATATTTCCAACTCAATTTGAACTCCCACCCTAAAATCTCAACCATGAGTTTTGATTATGTGGAGTACTCTCACCTGCTCAATGGCTGGTCAACTATCTACCAGATTATTTTCCTGACCAATATCAGTTTAAGAGTGTCATGTATCATTTCATGGTGGGTATAAAACAGTAATGTCTACTTTAAAACCTTTAAGTTGTTGTTTTTGTCAACCGTCTTAAGCCTAGCTGGGCTGTCATTACTCAGAACACAAATTTACTCAGTCTTTGCAACATTGCCACACCTCAAGAAACCCATTATCTATTATTTTGCATCCTTCAAACAGGAAAACATTAAAAATTTAGTATCACTACTCTACAATCAACAATTACACCGATCTTTGCAGAGGTCCCCTGGTGAGCAATTGTTAACAGAGCCAGGTGCAACGCGGGGCAAAACCAAGTCATACCTCATCCACAACCTCCAAGTTAGAGTATGAAACAAGGCCCTGCAAGCCAATGACCATTGAGAGAATCTAATAAATTACCGTGTTATTCCAAAAGGTATTATACCAGAGTCTGCTCCATCTCAGGGGTGGGGGAGGGGGGGGGGGGGGGTAACTATTGCTGATCCCTGGTTAGTAGACCATAATTCCAGTGTAACACCTTCCAACATCTAAAATGATTTCCACCATCGACACAGAAGTCATCTGTGGAACATTCCCCACTTGCCTGCAGGAATGCAGCCTGCTTGTTTGACTTGCCATTTTGAACACATTTCCTCCTTCACCAGTACAGTGGCTGCAGAATGCAACATCTGCAAACTGCAGTGTCATTGATCAGCCTTTTCTTTGCAATCTCTATCATCAGATGTTGAAGGGTAGGTGTGTGCGAATGCTATAATCCCTAGCTTCTTCAAGTTGCACACCATGTAGCCCTGAAAATATAGCTGGTCTTTCGGTCAAATCATGACATTTCATACTCAAAACCATTGTATGCATAGCTTCACTAGATCTGAAGTGGTTTAAAGTTGCTCACCTCCTTCAGGAGCATTTGGTGATGGTTATTGCTGGTGTATTTTGTGATAGTCATTGCTGTCAAGACCAGCATTTAAGTCAATCTCATTTCAAATACATTTTATGCTCTGGGATAGAAAATCAAAAATTGCAACCACAAAAGTTGAAATTAATTTCTATTTTAAAATAATAATTTTTGAACAATGCCACCAAATTTGAGATTAGAAGGGAAACGTTCAATGTTTAGTGAGCTGTGAAAGCAGTAGTTTATTTTTTATATTCTGACATTCACAAACATCTAGTAGATAATTCCACAGTTATTATCAAGTAAATGGAGACATTGTCCCTGTGGCAGTTCAATTATTATTTCCCTACTGCAAGTGGAGAATCCAATCTGTTGTGATTTAATACACCAGATTCTAATGGCACACTTATGGAATAAACAGAACAGTTAACAATAACCTTGGTACTTTCCAATTCCCACACTTCCAAAAGCTGCTTTTAATTAGGTCACGGACATGAGAACAGAGTAGCTACTCCTAATTTCCCACTGCAGTGAAATGGACAGTATTGTTTGGCATCAATATCTGATGTACGAAAGTTCCCAACCCAAAATGTCACTTATCCATGTCAATCAGTGATGCTGCCTGACTTGAGTTACTCCAGTAGTTTTTGGAAACGGAAATTCGCAATTCCTTGTTTTTCATTCAACAAAATTCATTCTGCAAGTCAAAAATTATTTTGTGCTTTAATTTGAACACAACTCAAATTTCAAGTGTGCTATCATTTCTCACCCATCTTATCAACTCACCTAAAAATTCTATTCCAATCTGCTTGCCTTACAAGTGGAGCTGCTAAGTGCAAGCAGGTTTATTTGCCATTTTCATCCTTGAGTAATAGTCACCCATTATGTCTATGCAAGAGTCCCAAATTCAAGAACCATTCAAATATTCTTTATGCAACTACTATTAGCAAGTTGACAATAGGAAAAGGGAGTAAATGAATGACAAGTACAATAGAGGGATCCAATAACAAACTAAGGCTCAAAAACCTTAGTACCAGGACGTTTTAAAATATGCTGTTCCACAACTGTTGGGATTAGCCATAAGTATTTTTCCTCCTGACATGAGAAACAAAAATCAGATCATTGAATCTTTCATTAAGCTGACTGCCCAGGGTTAGTTTATTTTAGGAAATTGTAGTTTTATCAACATGGCAAGTTATTATACTCTTCCTAACAAATTTGAATTTTACAGCTCGTGTCAAGTTGAAGACAAGCTTTCCAAAGTCCCTGGTTCATATCCAAGAACAAGTGACAAAATCCTTTCGGCACAAGTCAGCAAGAAACCAATCCGATAGTATCGCACAATTTATGCTGCTTTCAACTAACTACAATGCAAGGGGTTTCAAAACAAATCCACCAGCTATTCATAAACTGAAGCGAAATGTAAAACTGCAGTCAAAACCCATCTGCAAAATATAACCAAAGGTGGATTTTAAAAACAAGGCAAAATAAAACCTGAAGTTAGAAGATTAAAGATTTGAACGTATTACTTTTAATCCTTTGGAAAATGAGGCAGTTGTACTTGAATCTTAAAGGCATTTTGGGTTGAGCAGGTTTCCACAGTTCAAATTCTATTACAATGACTGGGATAGAGACTGGTGATTCAGGGGCTCTATCATATCCAGTTAATGGTAAGCAAGGGGATGAAGTTATGCAGAGGGTCTAGCTTTAAAAATCACAACTGAACAACTGTTCAATCAAAGGAGCAGAATAAACAGTGCTTAAGAATAAGCAACTTAGAGTTTTATCAACTGAAAATTAAAACACCTGGAATGCACAATAGGCTACCATACACTGAGAAATGAAACTACATATTAAACAAGCACAACAACTTTTGGAATTTGTAACGACTAAACATTTTGGCCGTGGCATTTTGTCTGTAGTGAAAATAATACACAAAATGTCAGCTCTAATTTAAAGTTAGTAATTTCGTTTTTGGAAAAAACATTAAATAAAATCAAAGCCATACAGGTTTTCCTTTGTAATTATCATTGTTTGCAGCCTTAATGTTAGAATTCAACCCCGAGAGGTACATTAAATAGCTTCTTGGTATTTTGAAACATTTGATCGCAAACTGAAATTAAGGTGCATGATAATGCCATTATCCTCTACCAATTTTAGAGTTAAGTATCAGTTTGCCAGGACCTTTTTACTGGATTTCCACCACCCAATATATCACTGGACAGTTGCAACTACCTGTAGCATAACTGATTTACTAAAATCAAAACCGATACTGTGCCAGTAGATGTTCTGCACTCATATTATGGGCCATGGAACAAACCTTCAAAGCAAAATAAGTTTGTACCCAAAAACCACGAGACCTAAAATTTGCAAATGACATCTTTATTGAATATTTCCACAATGTTACAAAAAGTTCCAAAAGCCAATCAAAAAATACATTATATACAAAAACAGTCATGTGGTAGAGTATGACAGCCATCTAAATATTAACTAGTACTCTGAGCTTCTGGATCAGATTTCTTTGGGGAAGTAATTTCTTCAGACTGAAAAAGGGAGAGAAAAAGCAGTTAACTATTTTACACTAGATTGAGCCTGCACAAGCTTCACATGTTTTATCAGTTTACAAACTATTGCGAATCTAACTGTAATTGCCTATTACATATCCATTTTCCACTTTAAAATAAAAAGTTTGTACTTCAATTCTCCAGCAGAATTCCATCAACTTAAAATAAAAGACCCATTTCTTGGTAAATATACAATGTACTACATACAATATTTTATGTAGCTTGTAGCAGTTGCAGTTGTGCTTTTGATTAACATTCTTGCTACAAATTCTGCCACTGTAGTACTGAGTCGGATACAGGCACTTCACATTATGTTTTTTGTGTTTTTGAAATAATGCATTTGTTCCCTTAATACCAAAGCCTGATTTATGTGCTTGGATTATCAGAATAATGCATTCAAATTTGCTGATGACAGCATTGTCATGTATATGTTTAATTGCCATTTTAAGCACGTAACCCCCAAGTAAAACCTATTGTGACTGACCAACTTTGAGATAAAGACTAAAATTTAAGACCCAGTGCATCATTGTTTCACATGAGTAAAGTTGTTTTGTCTTGGCCAATATTTGTTTTGAAAATGGTTGATTTTCGATTAGATCATAATCTCAAAATGATAGAATTTGCAAGCATCTTTTCAAATACATTCAGTGCATTTTATCAGAGAAAGGGAAGATAGTTCTGTGATATTTCTATGACAGAAATATTTCAAATTTCAAATGTCATTAGAAACGGGAATAGTGCCGGAGGATTGGCGTACTGCGCATGTTGTTCCATTGTTTAAAAAGGGTTCAAAGAATAAACCTAGCAATTATAGACTGGTTAGTTTGACGTCAGTGGTGGGCAAATTAATGGAAAGGATACTTAGAGATAATATATATATATAAGCATCTGGATAAACAGGGTCTGATCAGGAACAGTCAACATGGATTTGTGCCTGGAAGGTCATGTTTGACAAACCTTCTTGAATTTTTTTTGAAGAAGTTACTAGGGAAATTGATGAGGGTAAAGCAGTGGATGTTGTCTATATGGATTTCAGTAAGGCCTTTGACAAGGTTCCCCATGGAAGGTTGGTTAAGAAGGTTCAATCTTTGGGTGTTAATGGCAGAGTAGCAAGATGGATTCAACAGTGGCTAAATGGGAGATGTCAGAGAGTAATGGTGGATGGCTGTTTGTCAGGTTGGAAGCCGGTGACCAGTGGGGTGCCTCAGGGATCTGTGTTGGGTCCACTGTTGTTTGTCATGTACATCAACGATCTGGATGATGGGGTGGAAAATTGGATAAGAAAGTATGCAGATGATACTAAGATAGGTGCTGTTGTGGATAACGAAGTAGATTTTCAAAGTTTACAGAGAGATTTGGTCATTTGGAAAAGTGGGCTGAAAGATGGCAGATGGAGTTTAATGTGATAAGTGTGAAGTGCTACATCTTGGCAGGACAAATCAAAATAGAATGTACATGGTAAATGGTAGGGAATTGAGGAATGCTGTGGAACAGAGGGATCTAGGAATAACTGTGCATAGTTCCCTGAAGGTGGAATCGTATGTAGATAGGGTGGTAAAGAAAGCTTTTGGTGTGCTGGCCTTTATAAATCAGAGCATTGAATATAGGAGTAGGGAAGAAATGTTAAAATTGTACAAAACATTAGTAAGACCAATTCTGGAGTATGGTGTACAATTTTGGTCGCCTAATTATAGGAAGGATGTCAACAAAATGGAGAGAGTACAGAGGAGATTTACTAGAATGTTGCCTGGGTTCCAGCAACTAAGTTACAGAGAAAGGTTGAACAAGTTTAGGTCTTTATTCTTTGGAGCGCAGAAGGTTAAGGGGGGGGGTCTTGATTGAGGTCTTTAAAATGATGAAAGGGATAGACAGAGTTGACGTGAATAAGCTTTTCCCCATTGAGGGTAGGGAAGATTCAAACAAGAGGGCATGACATGAAAATTAAGGGACAGAAGTTTAGGGTTGACATGAGGGGGAACTTCTTTACTCAGAGAGTGGTGGCTGTGTGGAATGAGCTTCCAGCAGAAGTGGTGGAGGCAGGATCGATTTTAACCTTTAAAAGTAAAGTGGATAGGTATATGGACGGGAAGGGAATGGAGGGGTATAGTCTGAGTGCAGGTAGATGGGACTAGGGGAAAATAAATGGTCGGCACGGACTAGAAGGGCCGAGAGAGCCTGTTTCCGTGCTGTAATTGTTATATGGTTATAGTTTGGAAACCAAATGGATACAAAATAACTCACTTCCATTTTCTCAGGAACTCCATTCCTATTGTGGGCTGCATCACCACATCCACCATTCACAGAAGACTCCTCTTGCTTGGCTTTTTTTGGATCCTTATTGTCCCTCTCATTGTCTTCTGGTTTCCTCTGTAATGAGGACTTTAAAATTTTAAATACTTTTTACTTAAACATGCTATGCACATCAATATTACAAAATGTGATTGAAGATTTCAAGAGTTAGATTTAGCGCTTAGGGCTAAAGGAATCAAGGGAAATGGGGAAGCAGCAGGAACGTGGTCCTGATTTTAGATGATCAGCCATAATCATACTGAATGGTCATCGAAGGTCCGAACTGCCTACTCCTGCACCTATTTTACTGTTTTTCTAAGATGAATAAATGAAAAACTTTATTGCATTTGTCAGTACAATAGCCTTCCAGATTTTATACGCGACAAAGAAAAAGTCTACAATTTCAAAAGTTAACCATGCTACCATTCAGTTAGCTTCTGTTGAATATTTATTGTGAGCAATTTAATACACTATTTTTGATAGTATGTACAATGTTAAATTGGGAAGAACACCAGGTGGCTCCAACAATCTGTCATTTTTTGTTATTTTTATGTGTTAAAAGTATGTTTTATTGTTCCTTGGTTTGTTTGATGAGGGGGTTGGAGGAAACTTATTTTCAATCTCCTACCTCGACGGAGATGCGATTTTTTTTTTTCCATATCTCCGTCCCCACTGCGGCCTAACATTGTGGAGTTGGCGGCCTCTACTGGAGACCAACCCGGCGCTTCAGGGGCGGGAGTCTGTGGGACTTTAACATCTCGGAACTTGTGATCCCTTTGTTGGGGATCGAAGCTCCAACCGCGGGACCTGTAGACTTTAACATCGTGAAGCCCGCGATCTCTGGTAAGAAGAGGCCGCTTCTGGAGCTCCATGCCACGGAGAGTTTCAACTGCCCCAAAGCGAGAGTTTCGATCACCCTGACAGGGCTTCGATTGTCGGCTGCGGGGTCTTTGATTGCCCCGACCGCAGGAGAACAAAGAGGAAGAAGATTGAAATTTATTGCCTTCCATCATAGTGAGGAATGTGGCATCAACTGTGGTGGATGTTTACGTTAACATGTGTTCGTGTGTCTTGTTGCTTTTCACTTAGTATGGCAACTCAAATTTCACTGTACCTTAACCGGTACATGCGACAATAAACTGACCTTGAATCCTTAAGGTATAAAAAGCAAATTTTCTTTCCACAGTTGGAATTCTCTGCCACAGAAGGCAGTGGAGGCCGATTCGCTGGATGCATTCAAACGAAAGTTAGATAGAGCTCTTAGGGCTCTCAGAATCAAGGGATACGAGGAGAAGGCAGGAACAGGGCACTGATTGTGGATGATCACATTGAATGGCGTTGCTTGCTCGAGGGGCTGAATAGCCTACTCTTGCACCTATTGTCCATGTATATCTATATAAATCGGAACCATCCAATCATTTAAGTACTAGCAACAATTCCATTTCATCCTACTAACCAGCTGCCTCAGTTGAGCTCAGACAGGAAAGTCAATACTTCAAAGTCACCTTTATGGAACTGAAAGAACGCTTGGCTTACCTCAGCGGGAATGAATCTTCCCTGCCAAACGTTGAGCAATGATCCCGACTTGATACAGTTCAAATGGAATCAGAAACTTAAACTTATTAGCACAATTAAGCACTCACATTAAACAAATGTATTATAAAGGCTAAAGAACTGCTTTTTTAAATTTTTATAAATGGCAAGAAACTGCACCCCTCCCCCATACTCATCGACAAACCCTCCTGAAGAACCTTTTGAGAACGAATTAGTGAATATTTAACTGATAAACCCAGCAAACTGGCTGCCCCAGCTCTAATTCTCAGATAACTTAGTGTTAGTTTCCACAGTTCATATAACACAACCAAGTACAGCAAAGTCACCACAAATCCAAACGGGCTAGTTCAAAGAACTTACCTTTTTCCTTACTAAATGAGAGATGTTAGATACAGAACTTGAGCTTGAGGCAGGAGTTTCATCAGTTTTTCCAGTCTGTACCTACAAAAATGCAGGCAATTAATAACAGAACCCACCTAAAGCATTGCACATTTCTAATGACAATCAGTTATAACATTTAGATGTATGGCACTGTTAGTCATGTTCTGTCTTCAAAAAGCTGGTGTCAGATGTTAAGGGGAAAAGGCAGGAGAATGGGGTTAGGAGGGAGAGATAGACCAGCCATGATGGAATGACCGTAGACTTCATGGGCCAAATGGCCTAATTCTACTTCCATCTCTTATCTTATGAAAGCAAGCGTTCTAAACTAAAATAGTGAACCAAGGTATGGTTCAAGAGCAAATGCAATATCTAAAATTTATGAGCAAATGGTATTAAAAAAAACTACTCTAGAAACAAAAAGCAGAGTATGAAGTCAAAGTACTATTGGGACATTGGCAAAATGGTTTTTAAAAAATGCACATGATATTGCAAATTACAATGCAAGCATTACCTGGCAAATGTACAAATAAAGTTGTTTAAATGTTGAGCAAATCACCAGGCCCTGCAGTCCATATCAGTGCCAACTATGCCTAAACTGTACATTATCCAGATCTCTATACCCTATTAACATGTCTAGATGCCTGTTGAATGTTATGTTGGTGATGGATTGCATCCCCTAGCAGCACATTCCAGGCAACTACCACTAAAAAAAAACTTGTCTTTCAAACTTTCCTTCTCACCTTAAAGCTATGACCTCCAGCATTTGGCATTTCCTCCCTGGGGAAACAAATGGATCACCTACAGTAGCCACATTTCAATTTTATACATTTAGTTGCCCCCAAGCCTCCGGCGTCCATAAAAACTAAAGTTTGTCCATCCTCATTTAAGTCAATACCCTCTAATCCAGGAAACATCCAGATTAACCTCTTCAGCACCCTCTCCAATGCCTCCATATGCTTCCTATAATGTGCTAACCAAAACTGCATACATATTCTAAATGCAGCCTAATCAAGGTTTTGTACAGCAACAACATGACTTCCTGACCTTTGTACTCAATGCCCTGAATTAAAGCTTGCTGCATCAATCCACTTGTCTTACCAATTTATGGAGGCTGTAGGATTCTTATGCAGAGAACACATCCAAGAACCATGTAGAGTTTGGTCGCCAACCATAAAGATGGCAGCAATGTTTCTTGAACAAAATAAGATCCTGCAGATTGTCCTTACAGATTGTTCAAATACAAAGGTAGAAAATGAACACATTTTCAATTTGAGAGAATCCAGGTTGTAAACACCAGAGTACAAAAAACAATAATGGAAAATGTAGTTAGAATTCCAGTGAGTGAAACAAATAGTTCAGGTGCTTACAAGTATAGTTAAGTACAAGTTGCTCACGAAAAGCAAGATTTGCTTTAGGAAGAAAACAGAATGAGAGAAGATTGAAGTGCAAAGATCACAGACCAATTGGAATACAAGCTAGTCTCTACACTCTGGATAATCTTGTTACCAAATATGTTCATCTTTGAATCAAAACTTAATTGGCTTGTGACACTTGCAACACCCTCACTCTCACTGGAACATTTAATCTGAAGTACGAGCCTTTGAAAAGCTTCAAATCAAACCCTCAATCTTGAAGGCCCTACAAGTTAATTAACATACACTGACCAAAGTTTCCTGAAAAGCTTTGGTTGCTTTTCCATCCTTGGATTCTTCAGCATCCTCAATTTTTGCCTTTATTTCTGGCAACAGCTCTTTAAGTTCTTCAATTTCTTGCTTATCGTCAGAAACTGCATCATTATCTTTTGCTGGAGATTTGCCCTTCTCTTCTGCTTTTTCAATCCTTTCCATTAACATAGCTGCAGATAGAGTAAAAAGATCTTAATCAATAGAACTTCTCAAATTTTGAATGGTTGATAGTTATAAATTAATCATTCAAAATACACCAATATTATACTCCTAAACTCATTAGGCCAAAACTTTACACTAACTCAACGTTTCTGTCCCAAATGATACAAAGTGCTGGAATAACTCAGGCCAGGCAGTATCTCTGCTTTTCAGCCTGTTGCTATGCGCCTCAGTGCATTTCCCCTATCAGAAATCTGAGCACTCAACATCCACAATACTCTCATCAGGGGCACCGAACAAAATCTGTTTGTTTTTCTGTCTTTTAAAAAAAAGTAGTGCGTTTTAAAAGTCTGTGTAAATGTTCTCCGGCTTGTTTTATGTCGGGGCAGGGGGTTGGGGGAAACTTTTCAGTTTCTTACCTTGCCGGATTATTTTCTGGACTGCATTCTCCGGTCACTCTGCGGCCCAACATCGATGGAGCTGGAGGCCTCCATGGACTGACCTTGAGCCCCACCGCAGGGCGTGGACTTAACATTGGAGTCAATCCCCTGCCTGGGATCACTCTAACTGGGGCCTGCAGGCTTTACATCGAGAGCTTGCAGTCTTGAGGGAGGCTAGTCGGGAGCTCCAACGATGCAGAGGCTCGACAGCTCCGACGCTGGGTTTGATCGTTCGGCGCGGTGGGGCTGACATTCCCTCCGATGCAGGAGCTGATCGCCTGAATGCGGAGAGCCCAAATGCCTCCGGCTACAGGAGTCAAGATTGTCCCAACAACAGAGGGTTCGAGGCCCCCGACCATGGGAGAGCAAAGAAGGAAAGAGATCTGAACTTTTTTTTCGCCTTCCATCACAATGAAAAATGTAAAGGTCACTGTGGTGGATGTTTATGTTAAAATGTATTTGTGTGTTCCATTGCTTTGTATTTGTATGACTGACTTGGCAAATGAAATTCCTCATATGTTGCAAAACATACTTGGCTAAAGTATTATTGTGATCAAATAAATTAAGCTTAGATGGTAGGCCCGCTGGATACTATGACCCAGTTCTAGTTGCTAGAGGTGGTAAAACAGTCTCCACATTCAACATGTTAACCCTTCAATTTTTTGCCTCAATTACCCGTCACTGCAATTCTGAAATAAAAATCCTGCTGAACTCTCAACAGGGCAATTTCATCCTTAAACATCCAATGTACCCATCTTGCATCCAGAAGGCGCATGGCAAACCAATACTGGATATACTCATTCTAGCAGAGTCTGCGTGGAGTTTACAAACTCCTTGCGACATGCGATTTACCTCTGGTTTCCCCATCCCAAAGATGTGCATGTTTGGTGGTTAATTAGCATCTAAAATTGCCATAATTGTAGGGAGCATATGAGAAAGTGTGATAACAATTAAAGTGAACAGGTGAGCAATGGTCAGTGTGGACTAAAGGGCCCATTTTACTTGCTGTATCTCCAAACCAAACCGAAACTGACATTTATAAAATTTGCCTGATCTTTTATTGGACTATTTGCCTTTTTCCAATCATAATGTAGAACTTTAGCTTGTATGCAATGGTATCAAGATATCTGCAATTTGTCTCACTTTTTAAATCATTCAGATTTTCCATTCCTACCCATTATCTATTTTATATTCAGTGAACTTGGAACACTATTCCAAACCAGACTACAACAGGCAACCAAGCATGATCTTCATGCAAATTACACCCAGACTTTCTGTCAAACACTATGCATGCCTATATTGTTCAAAGCTGAAGGCTCCAGAATCTTCCTGGATCAAACTTCAAATATTCCTTAATACTGCCTCTTCATATTTTCTTTCACAGTAACTAACCTTCAAATTTAAACAATCTCAGTCAAGTTGGGAGTCATACCAAACAAAATCTTTAAAAGGCCAAGTCAAGCCTATTTCCTACAATATAAATTTCAAACATCTCAAATTCAAATTATAGAACAATTGAATCATAATCTAATTTTAGTTTCTTATCTGTCCACACAATTCCTTAATTCCTATTATTCTGATAAATCAAAATGTCAACAGTGTTCAAACAGTCAAGCTCATTCCAAACAAGTGGCAGCCAGTACATTGCATTCACCTCACCAAGGTAGCAACACAGTAACCCATACAGGATGGCATTCAAATCTCGCCTTCCTTTGACAACAGGATTAGTTTCAACAAAATGTTATTTTACTCACCCAACCTTTTCTCTATAACACTGAAAGACTCTTTGAAGTGTTTGAGAGAGGAATCATGTTGATCATCAAAACTGTATGCCAACCCCAGTTGGTAATGGGTCTCTGCTAGTAGCCGGTTATGTGGATCAAGGTGTTTTTGCTGAATGTTCAGACATTCATTAAAATCCTCAATGGCCTGTATATAGTTCTCTGAAATAGAAAAAGATCAGTTACTTATTTTATCCAAAACAATACATAATAAACCCCACAATCAGAAAAGTTGTATTTGACATTTTCAACAACTTACCAGATTCTATTCCCACTTCACCCAGTTTGAGATAAGCCTGTGCTGCGCAGAGTTGTATTTCTTTGGGTTTTTGTCTAAAGATTTGAACAAACCAAAATCCAGTCATGTAGATTGCAAGATAGCACTGACTTGACCAACACAAGTATTCAATTCCCATTTAAAATAAGAAATTTAAAATTTCAATACTGTACCAAATACTGAAAATTTACCTTTTGAAGATGACTTTTGCCAATTCAAGCATTTCCCAGGCCAACTGTAAGTTATCAACCTCTTCACTTTCGCCATCCTGCAATAAACATAGAAACATAGAAAATAGATGCACGAGTAGGCCATTCGGCCCTTCGAGCCTGCACCACCATTCAATATGATCATGGCTGATCATCCAACTCAGTATCTCGTACCTGCCTTCTCTCCATACCCCCTGATCCCTTTAGCCACAAGTGCCACATCTAACACCCTCTTAAATATAGCCAATGAACTGGCCTCAACTACCTTCTGTGGCAGAGAATTCCAGATACTCACCACTCTCTGTGTAAAGAATGTTTTCCTCATTTCGGTCCTAAAGGAATTCCCCCTTATCCTTAGACTGTGACCCCTTGTTCTGGACTCCCCCAACATCGGGAACAATCTTCCAGCATCTAGCTTGTCCAACCCCTTAAGAATTTTGTAAGTTTCTATAAGATCCCCCCTCAATCTTCTAAATTCCAGCGAGTACAAGCCGAGTCTATCCAATCTTTCCTCATATGAAAGTCCTGACATCCCAGGAATCAGTATGGTGAATCTTCTCTGTACCCCCTCTATGGCAAGGATGTCTTTCCTCAGATTTGGAGACCAAAACTGTACGCAATACTCCAGGTGTGGCCTCACCAAAACCCTGTACAACTGCAGTAGAACCTCCCTGCTCCTATACTCAAATCCTTTCGCTATGAATGCTAACATACCATTTGCTTTCTTCACTGCCTGCTGCACTTGCATGCCTACTTTCAATGACTGGTGTACCATGACACCCAGGTCTCGTTGCATCTCCCCCTTTCCTAATGTGCCACCATTCAGATAATAGTCTACCCTCATGTTTTTGCCACCAAAGTGGATAAAACAGTTGGCTTACTAGAAAAATACTAGATTAAAATCTTAGTTGGTGTTTGAAGAAAGGGCATCAAACTTACCTTTTCCGCACTGTCTTCATTCTCATCTTCAGCTTCACTAGTATCTGCTGCACAGGCACCTGGAATTTAACAGAGTTAGGATGTAGATCTAAAATCTTGTTGCTAATAGAAATTGGTATTTTGTATTGCTGATTAGACACAAGTCCTCCACTGTGCACATTAAATGTAATGATAACCAGACTGTGTTTACCACCCATAATTTTTGTCCAAGTTTGAAGTGCCAAATACCATAGTGTTAGTGCCCTGCGCCACACCAGTCACTGGAAATATTACTGAAGTCACTCCAGTTTTGTAAAATTGTGATACTTAACTATGTAGGCCATTCAGCAAATGACCCCAGAAATTTAAATCTTGCCTTACTTCACAATTGATCTTTAGCCTTTAATCAATTTAAAATGTGCATTAATGTTCAGTTGAAGCTACTTGGTATTGCCCTTTTCCATCATGATTTCCAAAATGTTTTTTAAATGGAAAAAATAATACCTGCGGTAATATTACCAGTAATTGGTGGCAAAGTTTGCAACTCCCATGAAACCAGTTTTATAGCAAGTGAATAGTAAACGTTTAAAAACACTTTCCGGCATGCTTTTCATAGGGAAGTGCAAGTGGACAATGTACCAAATGCTTAGAGCATTTGGATACCTGCACCCATTAAGTGGCTACCAAGACAGGCATTTATGAAGTTCTATGCCAATTTAACCGCAAATTGTTAATCAGACCTTGTCCTCTCGATTATACCTTCACCTTCTTCTATTGGTTCCTCACAGCCTGTGTTTCCACCTTGTTCACCATCAATCTTCTCAACTGATACTTTTTCTTCACTGTCAGCATCTATCAGATTCGTTTGTGCTGGTTTCTCAGATTTGTTCTGATCATCCTCAATGTCTTTTTGCAAGGGAAGATATATTTTTCCTTCTTGTTCAATTTTGCCAACACTTTCCAATGATGCATCAGCAGTTGCATTCTCACCCTCCTCTGGTACAATAACCTCTTCACCAGTAATGGTTTTATCCTCCAGGTTTTTCTTCACATCCTCTTTGGCACCATCACCACTCTTCTGATGGGAATCTTCTACATCCATTGGTTCATTTTTACCATCTTCATCACAATCACCTAATGATTTAGTTTCCATCCCCTTTTCACTTACAGTTGCACCGGACTCTACTGCAGGAGAGTTGACTTCAGTTTTTTCTGGACTCGTTGTTTCTTCATGGACTACATCCTGATCACTAGACACATTTTCAGTTGGTATCTTGGTTTCAGTTGGCTTATTCTCTTCTTCAGCCAATGCTGCATACACCTGTTCCCTCAATTCCTCCCTCTCCTTTTCTATACACATTAAGGTAAAAATTATAAAATTGGAGTTCCCAATGCTGGTATCAATGATGCAGTCTCTTTGATTTTAAAAAAAATTGCTAAATTGAAAAGTTGCATAAAATAGGGAAAAACTATGTAGCATGAAAAGTTTAAAGATTTGTCAGTAGGTTATTATAGAGATTAAGGGAGACAAAGGTAATCAATCTCGGCAATTCCATCTTCATTTTTGCACTTGGGTTCATCTAACAGAAATGGTCAAAACTTTAATTCTAAATCCAAATCAATGCAACATTAAACTTATCATACCAAGTGACTTAATTCTAAATGCAATTTGGCAAGGATAGGGAAAAGAACAAAGATGTGGAGTTCTACATTATCACTAGTAAAAATCTGAAAATACTCCCATAATTTCATTACCATTTTAATGGCCAATTGCCCCATTGTTTCAGTTTAAACCAAACTGACCACAAATTTGTAGTGCATCTCGTCTGAAGAAGAGTCTCGACCCGAAACATCGGCCGTTCCTTCTCGCCAGAGATGCTGCCTGTCCCTGAGTTACTCCAGTTTGTGTCCATCTTCAGTTTAAACTAACGTCTGCAGTTCCTTCCAAAACACTCTTTTTAAAAACTGAATTTTACTTCAAAAGCCCTAGAAATATACTTGGATCATACATAAACAAGTACAGAAAATTTATAGTATGTGGGTTAATCTACATTTGATTATGTGAAAAGCCACAGGAATTTTTTTTATTTTTTTCAAACTATGCCAGTCATTCAATGTTTAATTGATAAAACTATGCCTATCATTATCTTAATTAAGCTGTTCCAAAGGAAATAAAAAAACATTGCAACTCCAAAATTGTGCTGTGTCAACTATCTGGAGGTCTCAATAGAATGAGCATAGAAAACTAGGTCAAGTACCAATTTGAAACTACCTCTAAGCAACCTAATGTGTTACAAAAGTGGCAGTTACTCACCATCCATGTTTGCTGTGCTTTCTATTTTGGAGTCTTCAGCTGTTTCCGTTTCTTCTTCATCATTGTCGTCGTCGTCATCATCATCATCATCATCTGCATCAGGAACCCCTTGAAGGGCATTGCCAAGCACACCCCTCTCCATTCTGCAAGAGATGATCAAATCCTTTCAAATCTCTTCATTGCAAGTTTTATGGACCAAATTACAACACAAGTAACAATCATGCATCCAAATTAGAGGAATCCAAAGAGTTGCTCCTGTTTTCAACAAGCAAATCATTTACAGTGCCATCCATGTTTGGGACAAAGACCCTTCATTTATTTATTTGCCTCTGTACTCCACAATTTGAGATTTGTAATAGAAAAAAACACATGTGGTTAAAGTGCACATTGCCAGATTTTATTAAAGGCCATTTTATACACTTTGGTTTCACCATGTAGAAATTACAGCTGTGTTTATACACAGTTCCCCCATTTCAGGGCACCATAATGCTTGGGCAACATGGCTTCAGTTGTTTGTAATTGCTCAGGTGTGTTTAATTGCCTCCTTATTGCAGATATAAGAGAGCTCTCAGCACCAAGCCTTTCCATCACCTTTGGAAACCTTTATTGCTGATAATCAACATGAGAACCAAAGTTGTGCCAATGAAAGTCAAAGAAGCCATTATGAGACTGAGAAACAAGAATAAAACTGTTAGAGACATCAGCCAAACCTTAGGCTTACCAAAGTCAACTGTTTGGAACATCATTAAGAAGAAAGAGAGCACTGGTGAGCTTACTAATTGCAACGGGACTGGCAGGCCAAGGAAGACCTCCACAGCTGATGACAGAAGAATTCTCTCTATAATATAGAAAAATCCCCAAACACCTGCCCGACAGATCAGAAATCTTCAGGAGTTGGGTGTGGATTTGTCAATGACCACTGTCCGGCAGAAGACTCCATGAACAGAAATACAGAGGCTACACTGCAAGATGCAAATCGCTGGTTAGCCGCAAAAATAGGATGGCCAGGTTAGTTTGCCAAGAAGTACTTAAAATAGCAACCAGTTCTGGAAAAAGGTCTTGTGGACATGAGACGCAGATTAACATATATCAGAGTGACGGCAAGAGCAAAGTAGGGAGGAGAGAAGGAATTTCCCAAGATCCAAAGCATACCACTTCATCTGTGAAACACGGTGGTGGGGATGTTATAGGCCTGGGCATGTATGGCTGCTGAAGGTGCTGGCTCACTTATCTTCATGGATGATTGCTGATTGTAGTAGCATAATGAATTCTGAAGTGTATAGACACATCCTATCTGCTCAAGTTCAAACAAATGCCTCAAAACTCATTGGCCGATGGTTCAATCTACAGCGACAATTATCCCAAACATACTGCAAAGGCAACAAAGGAGTTTTGCAAAGCTAGAAAATGGTAAATTCTTGAGTGGCCAAGTCAATCAACCGATCTGCACCCAATTGAACATGCCTTTTATATACTGAAGAGAAAGCTGAAGGGGACTAGCCCCCAAAACAAGCATAAGCTAAAGATGGCTGCAGTACAGGTCTGGCAGAGCATCACCAGAGAAGACACCCAGCAACTGGTGATGTCCATGAATCGCAGACTTCAAGCAGTCATTGCATGCAAAGAATATGCAACAAAATACTAAATATGACTACTTACATTTACATGACATGCTGTGTCCCAAACCATAACATTGAAATTGGGGGGGGGGGGGGGGGGGGGGGAGGATATGTATAAATACTGGTGTAATTTCTATATGGTGAAACCAAAATGTATAAAAATGGCCTTCATTAAAATCTGACAATGTACACTTTAACCACATGTGATTTTTTTCTATTACAAATCTCAAATTGTGGAGTACAGAGGCAAATAAATAAATGATGGGCCTTTGTTCCAAACATTAGGGAGGGCACTGTAGTTCAGATTTGAACTTTCTGATAATTGTCTGCAGGTAGTAAGCTCTTTGAAACGGAAAAGTAACCTGGAAAGGATAGATGGACAAAAGACAGGACTAGATTGTACAAATTAGCATCGGAAAAAACAGGTGAAATTTTTAAACAGGCAAAACATGGAGTGAAGACAGTATATTTTAATTGGCTATAAGTTTTTATGAGAATTGAAATTAACCCTTTTTTGGTTAAATCTACTTGATACTTAGCAATGATCACATTTGTCAACCAACCTTGCTAACTCCAGAAGAGCTTTTCCATAACAAAAGTAGGCTTCTCCACATTGATCAGCTACTTCTCCATGTGCTGCACTCCTATTTTTGTATTATATAAAGGAAAAACCAAGGTCACTTTCATCACAAATTGAACAACAAGTCCAAATAATCATTTTAATGAGAAAAAAAAAAAAAAAAAAATCAGCTTGTGCTTTTAGGTCATAACGTCATCTTTTGAAATCAAACCTATTTTAAACAAACCTGTTCTGCAAATACTCAAAAACATCTTTCAACCTGCTAAATTAAAATTCCAATACCCGCTATCACACTGTTCAAAAGAAAACCAATATCCAATAATCCAGAAAATTGCTAGTCTGGTAGCAAACCCCCACATTAAGTCTTCAGGAACACCAATCAAGCATTTCATTTAAACTTCACAATATCTGCAAAATGCCACAATATACTTACAATAGCCTGCATGCATCTTGAAAGGCATTGACAGCTGCTGCAAAGTCTTCCATTACCATGTGTCTTTTGCCAACTCCAAGTAACTTCATAGGTTCCACACCAACATCAGTTCTATAAAATCAGGGGTATTACTTTAGCAAACAGTTTTTGCCAGTTTTGCTACTTGATAGATTGAAAGATACAGCAATAATGGTAACAGGCCCTTCAGCCAACTGAATCTATACTGACCATTCATTCACACTAGTTCTATGTTATCCCACTTTTACATTCAGTATCTATACACTAGGGACAATTTGCAAAGGTCAATTAACCCAGAAATCTGCAGATATTTGGCAGGAAACACACCATCACAAAGAGAACTTGTAAATTCAGTCAGCCGAGGTCAGGGTGGAATCTGGGTCCCTGACGTGGTAAGGCACCAAGTGCTGTATTTGCTGCAGAAATTAGTCATTTACCATTAGATCGTCTTCTTCTGTATGGCGTGCACAGCCTAACGTAATAGGACAACTTGTTCTATTTGATCTTATTTGATTGACCATTAGATGACTTTGCCCAACATCAAAACAAAATGGATTTATAGAGCAACTAGATTTGAACAGAATTTGTTGTCAGCAGTAGCACAACATTGGACAAACCAATTAAATGTTCAGAGTCTTGCCATATCTTTGTGTTAATATACAACTCAAGTTCAGCCATGACATTGTGCATTGGTTTGATATAATTTTGACTGAATCAGACTCAACAGTCTTCGGTTAATTTATTGTGTTGCACAGGGAGCCAAATGCAACGTAATTTCGTTTGGAACTGCATATATCAATGTATTTCTAAATGACAATAAAGTTTGTTTGACTTGTTTGACTTGACTCAACACAAAGGAAATCAGGTGGGCAAAAAGAGGACATGGGACAGTTTTGGCAGATAAAGCAAAAAAATAATTCAAAGAGATTCTACAAGATAATCATGAGCAAATGCATAACTAGGGAGACAATAGGGCGCTCTTAAACACCAACAAGGTAGTCTACATATAAAAGTACAGTTGGAAGAGGTTTAAATGAATGTTTCTCATCTGTATTCAAGGAAGAAAAAAGTGGTTGCTAGGGAACTTGGGAAAGTTAAGTGATATGCTGGAAAGTTCACATTACAGGAGAGATGCTGGAGGTCTTAAAATTCATCAAGATAGATACACCTCCAGGACCCGATCAAGCGCATTCCAGGACAGTGTGGGCAACTAGGGAAGAAATCAGTGCCCCTGAGGAAGTATTATATAATAGAACCGCTCGCATAGTGACTTTTATATAAGCTAGGTAATTTGCAAAATAAAAGTTTTCCTAACGAAATAAAGTACAATAAAACATACACAGGGAAAGATGAATCAAAACATGGAGGCCTGAACCTGCTTAGTTTATTGCTTTGAGGCAATTGTATCGCTGGAGGAAATTGTATTTGATATGACTTTGTGTTGACGAATGGATAGCTGATTAGGGGCCTCTTTGGCACATTCTTAAGCTGTGAGATGTAATGCTGAGTTTGAGATAGAATTCAAGGCTGAGAGATAATAGACCCTATGGTTGGCCTTGGCTGTGTTGAATTATGAGATTGAGGTAGGGGTAGGATGTGTATGAAGGGGAATAATTAGATTGATGGATATGTGACATTCCTACGTTTATAGAAAGTCGAAGAAGCATATGTAATTCTGAGTTGTGAATTTACACTTTGTTCTGTAATATTTGTAAAAGACCTTGTAGTGAGATTGGAAATCCAGCTCCCAGAGATAGGAAGAAAAGGGGCTGCAGATTAGAATGAAGTTTCTCCTGGCACCAAACACTTATTAACTAAGTTGACAGATTTACGACGCATGCATGCTTGGTTTGGATATGTGCGTTTTGAACTTAGAAACTGTAATTCAGCAAACTCATATAATTAATGTTTTAAAGACATATGTAATAGTAATATTGTAGTGAAACAAATTATGAAATGTATTGTCTTAGTAGGAATGTAAACATTAGACTTGTATAAATTGTTTAGATTTATAGAAATATCTTTCTTCTTGGTATGGGAAGTGTGTATGACTTGTGTGATCATTGTATTATATACGTATCTTATATTTTGAGGAGCGGTCTTTGATAATTGGGCCTACTGGGGTTTTGCTGTGTTGAAATAAAATAAGAAAAGTTATACCACAGGCAAACAAAGGTTGTAATGAGGCCAGGGAATGGGGGGGTCATGCGACCGATGTTGTAAATCACCAGAAGGACTCGGATGATTGGTTACTAGCTTGTCATACCATCTGTATCTGAAATGTCTAATATCTATATAAATGCCATGAGCTTGTATCAAAGTTACTCCTCTCTGGACCCGCCCCAGAGCATCAGCACTGTGTTGGAAGGTTCAAGAGACTAGTCTCAGCTGAATAAAGAATCGTTTCAACAGCAACAAGCGTTTGAGGCAAGTTGACTTTAGATTGACAAAATAACTCAGCTTAACACCCCAGCAGATATATCGTCATCATTGGTAACTCTGGGTTAGGTGTTGGAGGACTAGAGGGTGGCTAACGTCTCATTGCTACCATAGGGAAGGTGATACATGAAGGTTCACAAACTTTCCATCAACCATCTGCAGAACCCTACCTCAGCACCAAATTGTTATGGACTTTGTAGGGTAAACTACATACTCTTTGGCTTGCACCATTATGTTCTGATGACCTCATAACTAATTTATTGTATTGTTCTTTATACATTTGTGTTGCATTAATGTGTCAATGCAGCGGCAAGAAAATGTTATTGTTCCAGGTGCACACAATAAGAGCACAACATAAGATTGGCTGCAAGGAAAAGCCTGGGAACTGTAGACCACTAAACCTTTGATGTGAACTGAGACTGAGAGACGGGATCTACATACATTTGGAAATGCAAGGACTGATTAGGGATTGTTAGCATGGTTTTGTGCTCAGGAAATAGTCTCTTAAATTATATTCAATTTTGAAGAAATGACTAAGACTGATGACGGCAGTGTAACAATCAACGTTTCTATGGGGTTTAATAAGTCTTTTGACCAGCTAGTCTGGAAGGTTAGATCACACGGGATTAGGGATGAACATGGCAACTTGATAGGAAATGTGTTTAATGTAGAAGACTATGGGCCTAGTATAGTGTTGCTGTTCAGAGCGAGGCCTGTAACAAGTGGTATACCACAGGGCTGGATGCTGGGTCCACCTTTGTTCATTATAAATATTTACAATTTACTATAGGCATGCATGCAACATGGTTAGTAAGTTTGCAAAGGTCATTAAAGTTGGTGGCATCGTGATCAGTGAAAGTTATACTATTATAACAAGATATTTATCAACCGGGCCAATGGGCCAAGGATTTGCAGAGGGAGCTTAACTCGGATAAATGCAAGTTATTACATTTTGGCAGGACAAACCAGGGCAAGCTTGCACTAGAGCCTTGGGGAGTGTTGATGCAGAGTTTTATGAAGGTAACATAGGTGGACAGGGAAAGGCAACATTTGGCACACATGCCCTGAAGATATGAGTAAAGGAGATGGGACATTTTACAACTGTATAGGTTAGTGAGGTCACATTTACAGTACTGTGTACATTTCTGGTGACCTGCCAAAGGAGGGATGTCATTAAACTGGAAAAGGTGCAGAGGAGATTTGAAGATGTTTGCAATTCTGAAGGGCTTGAGCAGGAGAGACTGGGTCACTTCTTTCAACCAAGGGATGACCTTGGAGGTTTCTAAAATCATGAGGGACACAAGGGGGAATTGCCAGCATCTTCCCCCAGGGTAGGAAAATCTAAAACTACTGGGCACAAGTTTAAGGAAAGAGGGGAAAGATTTAAAAAGGATCTACGAGACGACTTTTCCCAGCGGGGGGGTGGGTATATGGAACAAGCCGCCAGAGAAAATGGTCGAGGCGGGAACAACACTCAAAACAAATTGGACAGAAGCTTGGATACGAAAGGTTTGGAGAGATATGGGATAGATAGGCACAAGAAGTGGAACCTGCTCATTTGGCAACCATGTCCGTATAAACGGTCAAGCTAAAACGCCAGATTCCTATCTTCATACCTTTATGACTTTAGATGGAAAAAAGGTCAGCATTGAATTATCTACCCTTTCTTGATCTGCATCTCAATGTCAGGAGGCAAACTATGCACTTGCGATTACTACAAACCAACCAACTCCCACAGCTACTGTAACAACACCTTTTCCCATCCTGCCTCTTGAAATCCCCACACCATCAGTTTCTCTCAGATTTTCCATCCCAGCTCTATCTGTTGCAGAGTAGGTCTTCTAATCCAGGACAGATGTCCTTTTTAGTAAACAGCTTTCTCCGCAGTCCCACCTTCCTGCCACTGTGGTCAATGGTGCCTCCACATCTGCCCTCACCCTGCCTCTTCCACCAGCCTTCACATCATTCAACATTTCTACTAACGAAAACATTCCCATATTCCCCCCCCCCCCCTCCAACCCTTGCTGCAGGGACCACCGACTTCTTGGATTGCTTAACGGCCCTGTCCCACTGTACGAGTTCATTCAAGTGTTCTCCCAAGTTTAAAAAAAATCGAAGTCGTGGTAAGCACGGAGAGTGAACGTAGCGGGCACGTCGGAGCTCGGGGACATCTCTTAGCGGCTCAGTGCTAACGGCAGGTACTCGGAAAAAGCGGTAAGCTCGGGAAGATTTTTCAACATGTCCACGAGAGCCCCGAGTACCGACAAGCGGCCATTATCGTAAATCTCCGAGTTCGAATCAGGGCAAACTCGGGAGAACTCTTTGAATTAACTCGTACAGTGGGACGGGGCTTTAACCCTCCCTGGGCACTATTCCCTGCAACCAGAAGAGGTGCAACACCAGTTCGTACATCTGTTCTCAATCACCATCCACAGACCTAAATAACTGTTCCAGATGAGGCAGATTCTCACACACCTCCTGTAAGTCATAAGTGATAGGAACAGAATTAGGCCATCCAGCATATGGTTATTAGGTTGTGTATGTGTGGGAGTGGGAGAGACTTATTTTAGTCTCGTCCCCGGGGGGGGGGGGGATGCGACTTTCATTGTCCCCCGTATCCGTCTCTGTCTGCACTGAGGCCTAATGGCGGAGCTGGCGGCCTCCAACTGGGACCGACCTTGAGGCTCCGGAGGCAGAGCCAGCCAGGATTTACCAGTGCGAGGCTAGACAACTTTGGGGCTGTGGCGGCGGCCCGACTCGGGACGGAGGCGGTGTTCCGGCGGCGGCCCGACGTCGGAGGTTCAGCTGGGGGCCCAGTGGACGACATAGTTGGGAGCTCGCAGGTCACAGGTTGGTGGCCTGTTTTTCCGGAGCTCCCGCGGCAAAAGCTTCGTCCGCTGGACTGGAGGGCGGCAGCTTCGACCACCCCGGGTCACGGAGTTTGAACCGGCCCGTTCGCTGAGCACGGTTGAGCCGCGGGACTTACTCACCATCACCCGGTGGGTTCACAATATCGGAGGCCTGGATCGTCTCAGTGCAGAGGGAGAACGGGGGGGGGGGGGGGGGAGAGACAAAGACTTAAGACTTTTGCCTTCCATCACAGTGAGGAGGTGCCTGGTGAACTCACTGTGATGGATGTTAAATTTGTGTTTATTGTGTGTTTTGTTATTTTATTATATGTATGACTGCAAGACAACAAAATTTTGTTCAGACCAAAAGGTCTGAATGACAATAAAGGATACTTTGACTTTTGATATGAAGTCTACTCCGACATTCAAACATGACTGATCTAACGCTCCCGCTCAACCCCATTATCCTGCCTTCTCCTCATAACCCCCGACACCCTTACTAATCAAGAATCTATCACTGCCTTAAAAAATATCCATTGACTTGGCCTCCACAACTTCTGAGGCCTGGTGTTATTGCATTAGGTACTCTAAATGGCCACCTAGAGCTCCTGATTGCAAGCCGTTTCAATACCCTTCCCAGCCCAACCAGTCGGTCCTTTGCCTCCACCACTGCTATGGCAATCTCAAACAAACCAGAGGGGTCAGCACCTTATATTAAACTTTGGTAGTCTACAACCCAACAGCATGAGCATTCATTTCTAATTTCAGGAACCCTGGTCCCCCTATCCAGCTTCTTTCCCACCCACTACATCTACCCATCACTCATATACTCCTCCCAATGAGTCCCCTCATCCATTGCCCATCCACCCCCTTTATTGGTCCCACACTCCACCTTCCTTTCCCATCAGAATCCATCATATGCAGCCCCTTCTGCAAATCCTCATAGCAAGGCCAACATACCATTTGCCTTCATAACTGTTTGCTACAGCAGGCTTTCTGCAATGTGTTAGGTCACCCATGTCTCTGAATAGCAACATTACCCACTTCATATAGAAAATACTCTACTTCTGTTTTGTGCACCCAAGTGAACAATTTTGCATTGTTTTCTGCTCGCTCAGCTTGACTTGCCTTGAAAGTCCCTACTTTGAGTTTTGTACCAGCAGCAAACTTGAATATCACATTTCACCCCCTTGCCAAATCAGCAATATACATTGTAAACACCTGGGGCCCCAAGCACCACTCCCTGTGGTAACTCAACTAATACCAGACTGCCTACCTGGAGATATATTTATTCTTACTATGCTTTGTCCAATAACCAATTACCAATCCACATCAGTAAATTAGCCTCAACTGCATGGCTTGTTGACTGTCCTGTATTGGTTGTTATAAAATGCATATGAAAATCTAAATACACCAATCAACTGATTTCTCCTTATCTTTTCTACTAGACAACACAAAATAACTTTGATTGATCAATCACGATTTTCCTTTCAAATCCTGGTACAGATTCTGGTAAATCTTATCAAGGCACTTTGTTACGACATTGTTCATGATAGTTTTAGCATTTTCCCTCCAACAATAAGGCCAACAGGCTTCCAATTTTATCATTCCTTTTCACATAGGTCACATTTGAAACTTTCTAGACTACAGAAAACAGATCATTCATCACCCATTCACTCCAGTCCTATGTTGCTGCATTCTCATCCACTCCCTACACATTCTTGGCAATTTACAAAGTCCAATTAACTACCAACCCACATGTCTTTAGGATAGGGGAGGAAACCAGAGCACTCAAAAGAAACGCAGTCACAGGGAGAACATGCAAACTCCACACTGATCGCTCCCGCGGTCAGGACCATACCTGTGTTTCCAGTGCTGAGAGACAGCAACACTACCAGCTGCACCACTGTGCTGCCTCTAGAGCACTGGTTCAAAAGAGCTCTTTCTTCTCTGGCCCAAATACTCATGTCCGTACCCCCACACTTTAGTGGACATCTCATCAGGGCTGCATACTGCTGTGCCAAGAACCATTGTACCTGACACAGGGCTCAGAATTGCATAAGGAACTACAGATGCTGGTTTAAACCTAAGATAGACACAAAAGGCTAGTGGGTCAGACATCACCTCTGGAGAAAAGGAATAGGTGACATTTTGGGTCGAGACCTTTGTTCAGATTCATTATGGCCAGCAAGATGAATGTAGACCACTGATGGGAAAAGACAGCAGCTGCTCCATGTTTTGACTAACTGCCCGAATGTCATGGTTCACCATTACCTCTGGCTATACCTGATGGAAGCTGCATAACTCCCCTCTTGGTCCTTGGTCCTCCAAAATATTCCAAATGGAATTTAAACTGGAGGTGGTGGAGGGAGGACTTAAGCCAGAAAGAGTTTTTGGGAAGAAAGAGCTACCTTAAATTTAGTTGTATCTGGTTGGGTAACTATAGAAGGGTGGAGATTATTTCATGCTTTAATTGTGCGGGGGAAGAACGAATTGCTATACACATCTGTCTTGGTAGCTGGAATCACAAATTGGATCGAATGCCCTCGTCTGCTCCTAATTGGTTTGGGTTTGGTGTAGGTCTTGCAATCTATATCGAGCTGACCCTCTTGGAGATTTTTTCCTATGGTAACAACAGCTGCATACAGTTCTAGCCACACAATCGAAAAAATGACGTCCAAAAATATGCAAAGATTGGGATATCACCAGGTTTAGAAAATTATAGTCATGAGACCATACTGGCTAGGCTGGGATTTTTCCTTTGGAAAGGGGGAGCCTCAGGGGATAATATAAATGTGTAGAACATTATAAAGGCCTAGTTCTCTTTGCAAATAAATCTTGTTCAATAAATGTTAGCCTCCCTGTACTGATTTTTTGGGATTAGGACAGTTTGCCCACTGACCCACACAAAGACTCATGGAATCGGAGGCAATATTCTGAAAGCAAGCATTTATCTAGGCTTCTTGATACTGTACATCACAAAATGTCACCTTGCAGTTATCAAGTACCAATGGGATTCAGTTATTTTGTTCATCTTTGGACCAAGACTGACAACTGAAGCAAAATGCTGCTGACAAACAAAGTCAGAGGCAGTCGAAGACAATGAACAGACCTTTCCATTTGGGACAGGCACAGACATGATTGGCCTATGATTCAGGTCATTTAGTTTTCCATTTAGCCATCACTTTCTAAGGACAATCCAGAACAGAGTAGAAATTAGTGCCTCAATACCCAACACAACTCCTGCCATTTGTCTGGCTTAACCAAGTGAAAGCAAAAGCTGGCATTCACACATCCAAGCCACATCCCATGAATTACATTTGTTTGCCCTTGCATTAAACAGTTGAACCCAATTAAAATTTTGTAAACACCCTAAATTATAATTCTTCATCAACAGCAAAGCAGGAAGCACAAGATGGGTTTGCATGTCATGTTCCAAAATTCACGTGGTCCTTAAACCATTAACCTAGAGAATATACACACACATATTACATATATGTCCAGCAAACATAACCCAATACAACATCAAGTACCAAAGCTGCAATAATGTGAAAATATTTCCAGGCAACTAAATTCTGGTTAAGTACAATGATATTGGAACATTGTGATCAAACGTTTAATTGCTACCCAATACCATTGTAGCAGCAATGGCAAAACTGCAAAGCCACAAATCCCTGTGAATATATACAAGGGTGCTGTTCAAAGTTTAATTGAATTTCACGATGTGACAGGTCAGAAACGACAATACTGTCACTCAGAGGCAACCAACCAAACTTACAGCGTGCTCAGCTGCCATTTTCCCGGCAGGCTTTACAAAAGCAAACTTTTAAACCCGAATGCTAACAATTCTTTCGATCAAGATTAGTGTTTGGAAGACTCAACATAGATTGCCCGAAACAAACTTCTGCAAAGCCAATACACATCTTGATTTAAGAAATCAGACAGGAAGTGTTTTGTAAACACCATCGCCTAAAGCAGCAAAAAGAGGGACAGGCACTGTAAAGTGGGGACGTTCAATGCGGCAAAAGAGCAGAAGCAATGTGTTGGAAGGAACTGCAGACGTTGTTTTGCACCGATGATAGACAAAAAATACTGGAGTAACTCAGCGGGACAGGTAGCATCGTTGAAGAAGGGTCTCGACCCGAAACGTCATCCATTCCTTCTCTCCCAGAGATGCTTGCTGCTTGCTGCCTGCCCCGCTGAGTTACTCCAGCATTTGTATGTCTTTATCAAGAGAGAAGCGTTACGTTGGCGGCAGTTGCAGTTGTTACTCCGGGCTCGTTCTAAATTGTAACAAGAGACAAGGGATTGGAATGCGGCGGCGGCGGCGGGGGGCGCGCGGGAAGAAGTGTGGGGAGCGCGCGCACACGCCCGGAGCGAAGCAGCGGCTACTTGCCCGCCCGCCCGGCCGCCCGCATCACTCACCCCTCGCCGCTGCCTGCCATGCTCGACGTGGAAGCGCTCGGTTCCTGGTCCGCCATTTCAAGCGCTCCTCTCAGGCTCGTATTTACTTTCCAGATACAAATTAGAAATAAATTTTCCGCAGAGGCCGAGCGAGAGAAATAAAAACGCGGAACCGACAAACGGCTCCTGATCCCTGCACTAGTTTCCTAACCAACTCGGTTTAAAATATGGCAGCGAAAAACAGGGTCCTTGTTCCCGCTTTTTATTTACCCCCACTACGCATCACTTCCGTCAACCTTTAACCTCGGCGCAACTGGCGGGAAATTTAACCTGAACCGATTGGCGTTTTATTTGGGCACGTAAACTGTTTGTTGATATAACCTGTAGTCGAAAGCAAAGATTATAGAGCGGATCTTTGGTCGAAAGCAAAAGTGATTGGCCTCTGCGTAACGAGTTTCTTTCGTTTAATAGGGTTGCCGTAATGATGGCGAGACGCCATGAAATTGACAATTAGATGGGTACGTGTAGAACTATCTACGTGCATAGAAGTGGGAGAGGGGAAAATCATTAGGAAAACAATTACTGGCTCGTAAAATAAAACACGACTAGAAATGTTTCGTACATAACGTTTCATAAATGTTTCATGCATGGCAGATGCAGTTTAATGTGGATACATGTGAGGTTATCCACTTTGGTGGCAAAAACAGGAAGACAGATTATTATCTAAATGGTGTCAAGTTGGGAAAGGGGGAAGTACAACGGATCTGGGGGGGGGGGGGTCCTGGTTCATCAGTCACTGAACATAAGCATGCATTTGAACCATTATTTTTAGTTCATAAAATGACAATTCTATTGTCATCGACTCATTTCAGCCATCGACTCACTCCACAACAACCCAGACTGGGTTATCAAACCTGCCGACAAGGGAGGTGCCATGGTAGTCTGGCGCGCTGATCATTACAAAGCTGAGGCCACGCGCCAACTCTCAGCCACCTCCTCCTACTTACCCCTGGACCATGACCCCACTGACAAGCACCAGGCCACTATCTCTAGCACCATCACTGTCTTCATCAACTCCGGCTCCCTGCCCCCCAAACCTCCAACCTCATTGTTCCCCAGCCCCGCACAGCCCGATTTTACCTTCTCCCCAAAAACCACAAACCTGACTGTCC
Organism: Raja brachyura; assembly: GCA_963514005.1. The sequence goes on from OY740790.1 coordinate 46,932,544, forward strand.
TGGTAGACACATGGTCTCTGCCTGTTCGTGCCATACTGAACTTATTTCCACATACCTCGACTCCATCCTATCCTCCCTGGTTAAATCCCTCCCAACCTATGTTCAAGATACCTCAGACACTCTCCGTCGTCTCCGGGCATTCCATTCTCTAGGCCCCTCATCTTCACCATGGACGTCCAGTCACCCTACACATCCATCCCCCACCAGGAGGGTCTCAAAGCCCTCCGGTTCTTCCTCGACCAGAGAACCAACCAATCCCCGTCTACAGATACTCTCCTCTGCCTAGCGGAGCTGGTCCTTACCCTCAATAACTTTGTATGACTCCTCCCATTTCCTCCAAATACAAGGCGTAGCTATGGGCACGCGCATGGGCCCCAGCTATGCCTGCCTCTATGTAGGGTACGTCGAACAATCCTTGTTCGAGATGTATCAGGGCCCCATCCCCGACCTCTACATCCGCTACATTGACGATTGCATTGGTGCTACCTCCTGTGCCCGCACACAACTCACTGACTTCATCAACTTCACCACTAATTTCCATCTGGCACTCAAATACACCTGGACCATTTCCGACACTTCCCTACCATTTCTTGACCTCACTATCTCCATCGCAGGTGATAGACTTCTGACCGACATCCACTATAAACCCACTGACTCCCATGGCTATATAGATAGCACTTCTTCCCAACCTGCTTCCTGTAAGGACTCCATCCCCTACTCCCAATTCCGCCGTCTACACTGCATCTGCTTGCAGGATGAGGTGTTCCACACCAGGGCATCGGAAATGTCCTCATTCTTCAGGGAAGGGGGGTTCCCCTCCCCTACTATAGATGAGGCTCTCACCAGGGTCTATTCAATACCCCAAAACACTGCTCTCTCTCCCCATCCCCCCACTCGTAACAATGGCAGAGTACCCCTAATCCTCACCTTCCACCCCACTAGCCGTCACATTCAACAAATAGTCCTCCGTCATTTTCGCCACCTTCAACGTGACCCCACCACTCACCACATCTTCCCATCTCCCCCCCGTCTGCTTTCCGCAAAGACCGTTCCCTCCATAACTCCCTGGTCAATTCTTCCCTTCCCACCCCCTCCCCGGGCACTTTCCCTTGCAACCGCAGGAGATGCTACACTTGTCGCTTTACCTCCCCCCTCGACTCCATTCATGGACCCAAGCAGTCATTCCAAGTGCGACAGCTGTTCACCTGCACCTCCTCCAACCTCATCTATTGCATCCGCTGCTCTAGATGTCAGCTGATCTATATCGGTGAGACCAAGCGTAGACTTGTTGATCGTTTCGCAGAACACCTCTGCTCGGTCTGCATTAATCAACCTGATCTCCATGCGGCTCAGCACTTCAACTCCCTTTCCCATTCCGAATCCAACCTTTCTGTCCTGGGCCTTCTCCATGGCCAGAGTGAGGCCTACCGTAAATTGGAGGAGCAGCACCTCATATTTCGCTTGGGCAGTTTACACCCCAGCGGTATGAACGTTGACTTCTCTAATTTCAGGTAGTCCCTGCTTTTTCCTCCCCTTTTCAGCTCTCCCTCAGCCCACTGTCTCCGCCTCTTCCTACCCCCCATCCTCACATTAGTCTAAAGAAGGGTCTCGACCCGAAACGTTGCCTATTTCCTTTGCTCCATAGACGCTACTGCTGAGTTTCTCCAGCATTTTTGTCTACCTTCGATAATTTGCATATTGTTTGTGGAAATTGGTGCACAAATTATGTACTCAATATCCTGAATTGAGATTCCAACTCAAAGTACTTTGTTGGCTAGAAAGTGGTTTTGCTGTGCCTAAAAATTGCCGTCTTCTCCCATAAATCCAGATTCATAACAGTCTGAACTGAAGTAGGCATTAAACATGCAGCATTTGAACTCTGCACTTCTGATGGTTGAATGCCATTTAGATTGTGTAGTATCATTAAATACATTTATTATAAACTTATCTTGTATTTAAAGCTGAAGACAGCAAAATATTTTGTAAAAAGTGTAACATTGCCACAAGATACTAATTAATTTATGATCTGAATATAAAAGGATTTAATTTGCAATTATTACTATTGCAAGTAATAATTGCATGCTTATTACTGCAATTGGATTGCAGTAATAAGCATGAAATCAATTTCTGATTGATTCAGAAACCTGCACATTTGAATTAATTAGTAAATTTATGCTTGCATTTCATTAGCCTTTTTAAAATTCATCTTATCAATTTTAGGTATAGTGATATTTTTTCATTGAGCACAATTTTCAGAGTCCCCCATCCCTGGTGGGATTAGTAAAGTATTAAATTCTCAGATGAAGGAGAGTTCATATAAATTCCCGACTGAAGCATGTTTACCGTTTTAAATGCAAATCTTAGTTTCAATTTATTCATATCTGGAATCAAGAGACCAATCAGCTGAATTAACTTTCTCCTAAATCAGAATTCAGCCACTAGCTTATGAAAATGTTTTCTTGATTAGATGACCATTTTCAAGCAAATTTTGTATGTTTAAAGTTGGTTCATGTACACAAATATTTTACATGACCCTGGGTAATTATTCTATTATTGACAAAAATAATTATACAAATCTAGAAAATACATATTTTGAAGTTATATATTTTATTGCAGATTATATGTACATTTTCACTCCCCAAAGCTACAGATAGAAAAACACATACACTGTGTTGGGCTGGGTGAATACCGAACTAAACAAATCAAATCAAGGAGAAAAAAGGATGATCTGAACTAAGGTTATTCTTCTGCAAGAGTTAATTTTATTTGCCATCAAATATTAGCATTTTTAATGGAGTCATTTGACAGAGATTATTTAAAAAGCAACGCAATATGATTTCTATATGATGAGTATTAAATTTCATCAGCAAAATCGATTTATACAATAAAACCACTAAGGCAGCAATGGCTCATCCAACTGTCGCTAGTATGGATCGTTGAAAGGATAATGAGGATGCAGCGCGTCTCTGAATACAGATTTGTTGTCAACCTGTTAACAACAAAAAAAGTAAAAATTTGGCAAATTCTGCACACAAATTTGAAACACAAGTTGATCTACACTTCATGCTGCCTTGACAAGGCAACCAGCATAATGAAGAACTAGTCTCACCGCAGTCACTCCTCCCTTATCCCACCAGGGAAGAGGTACAGAAGTTTGAAAATGCACACCTCCAGATTCAGGGACAGTTTCTTCCCAGCTGTTATCAAGCACGACATTGTCCCCTTACCTGTTAGAGTGTGGTCCCGACCTACCATTTACCTCATTAAGCAGAGTTTATCCTGCACTAAATAATACTTATATCCTGCATCTGTACACTGTGGACAGCTGAATTGTAATCATGTAGTCTTGTTGACTAGAGAGACGCAACAAAAGCTTTTCACTGTACTTCAATACATGTGACAATAATCATCTAAACTAAACTATGAAATTGTTGAGAGGGTTGGAAGTAGATTGGAGGAAAGCCATGAACACTTACCACTATCTTAGGAACAATATACCGCCAGTTTCTATTGAGATTTCCAACTGTTTTCATCTCGTCTTCAGTCAGTGCAAAATCAAACACCTGAGGGTGGAAGGGGAATAAAAATGGCAAAACAGTGTCTTGAATGTTATTTAAAGTTATTCCTAAAGAAATAACAATGTGATAAAACAGCAATTCTACTTTTTATAAATAAAATGGACAAAGAGTTTGGGGTGGGAAGGGAACTAGTATGTTACACATAACCCAAGCAGAATTTTGGTTAATTATCTCCATTATCCAGAATATAAAGCACAGGTAGAACTGACAGCTTTAAAGATCATGTAGTTTCTGCCTGGGACGACAATGTACCAAGAGGAAATTTTGGTACATATATTTTCCACTAAGGCAACAAACATGAGGGGGTAATAATATCTGCACATTAAACATCTTTTGAAATTCAGTTACATTGATTTGAATGAATAACTGCAAATGTCACTTCATTGCAAAACATGGCGTGGGGAGGGGAGAGGGGAAGAACAATGGACAATGGGGAACCCGTCGTGGGGGAACCGCTTTGGTGGTGGTGGTGGTGGGGGGGAGAAGGGGAACATAAGGGGGAGTCGGCGTGCTTTGTCAGCACTGTAGGTGGCTGCTATTTGTATACATTGTGTATGCAAGCAAAGAATCTCACTTTGCCTAATCACATGTGACAATAAAGCATTCCTATTCCTATTCTTAAAAGGAGAATGCAAGACCATGCAAATACAGACTGATGTGCAAAAAGTTGCAAATCTCAAAGAATGGATAGCTAACCTTTTGGACAAGCTGATAAAAGAACCATACACAGTACTGTTTATTCCACAAGCTCCACGTGAATAAGGAATTTCATTATTACCTGGTGTATATGATAAACTAATTTGAATCTGAAGTACGGTGTAACTAGTGTTTTGCAAGTTACAATATGGCATCTTAACTCTTATACTCCATGGCTTGGGCAATGAAAACATGCATATCAAATGCCTTTTTCACTGCTTTATCTACCTGCATTACTTTCATATGACAAATCTTCTGTGGTAAACAGCGATTGGCACAATAATACATGATTTGGGATAGTAGAATGAGCAGACAGGTGGCAGATGAAATTCAAAGAAGACTGAATGATGCATTTTGGCAAAAGCATCACTGACACAATATAGACCAAGTATCTGATGGGTAGAAGACAGGAGAGATTCAAATATCTATATTCATAAATATTGATAATGGAAGCATATGTTGAGAGCATTGTTAAAAACTTAAAAGAATCTTGGGCTTCCTGTGGAGGTACACTGTATGAACAAAGAGAAGCTATTTAGAAACTACAAAATATCAGTTGGGCTACAAGTAGACACTGCATCCAGTTTTGGTTATTTGGAATTTTTTGTAATATCATCTTGCAAATTCCAGGAATGAGCAGCTACATCTACATAATTAGTTTGGAGGAAGTCAATTCTTCTTAGAGATAGAAATAGGAAGTTTGAAATAAGGAAATAATTATATGGATGGTTCAGGACCTGGAGGCACAGATAGCGATTCAAAAAAAGAAAGGAAAACAAGAAAAGTTCTTTAAAATGGAGAAATAGCAAGGGATAATAACAGGGATTGTGGCTGCTGGAAATAGGTAGTCAGAGTTTTCAGAAGGCAACTGTAAAACTACACTGAGGAAAGTAATTTTAAGGTGTTCTCGATCTAAATGGATTGATTCAAGATGCATGCATGGACATAATGAGCTGAATGATGTTTTGTTAAAGTGTTAAAGAAGGAACTGCAGATGCTGGAGAATTGAGGGTTACACAAAAAGCTGGAGAAACTCAGCGGGTGCAGCAGCATCTAAGGAGTGAAGGAGATAGGCAACGTTTCAGGTCGAGACCCTTCTGAAGAAGGGTCTCGACCTGAAACATCGCCTATCTCCTTCGCTCCTTATGAGCTGAATGATCATTGTCTATGTTATTAATATTATTTTACGAATCTACAAAAAAAAACTTTACACAAGGGTATTCAATAATAGTACAATAGAGGTGGAATACCTTAAAATATATATATGCAGAATAACCAGCATAAAACACTTTACAAAAGTTAAGCAAATTCAAAATAAACCACGTACATTGCTGAATGAATTAATAAAAATAAATCCTCTGGGAGACCGAACACTCCAAAAGGAAAAAAAAGATTGAAACAGTAGAGATCTGTTGCAAACCAATCTTTCGTTTAGAGATACGGAATGAAAACAGGCTCTTCAGCCCAAAGAGTCCACGCCGACAATCGATCACCTGGTCGCATACTAATTCTGTGTCGTCCCAGCTTCTCACCTATTCACTACACACCAAGGGCAATTTACCAAGGCCAATTAACCTACAAATCTGCGTATCTGGGATGTTGGAGGAAACGCAAGTTCCTAAAGGAAACTCACGCTGTCATAGAGAGAAGGTGCAAACTCCACACAGACAGCGCCCGAGGTCAGGATCGAACATGGGTCCTGAATGAGAAACAGCAGTTCTACCAGATGCACCACAGTGCACCCTAAATTAGATTGTAATTAAGTATAATAATAAGATTAAACGAGAACTTACCAGTTTGAAGTTTGATCTTGATTTTATGAGGAGTTACATTGGTGATTACGTGAAGAAGACCTGCAAGGCCGCATGTGCATCAATCTTCACAGCAGCGGTATGAAATCACAAATAAACAACACGGAAGCAAACAGTAAGATCAGTGACTCGAGAAGGACCAGATGATCTTTTATGAGAGAGGGTTGGGTGTGGTGGGCACGTAATCACCAAGGTAACTCCTCATAAAATCAAGATCAAACTTCAAACTGGTAAGTTCTCATTTACTCTTACTATTTTACTTCGGAGTCACGTGAGTGATTCCGTGAAGAGTTCAAAGTTTTGTGATTTCGTGCCGCAGATTACAAACTCAGCATCCCTCTCCATTGATTGACTCGAATGAGAAATAATGCATTAGTAGTAACATTGCATTCAATGTAGTAATAGGGTTTATTTAATAACATAAACAAACGACAGTATTCTTTAATACCAGGGCATTTAAACAGAACTTAAAATGGCATTAGCAAACAGTCCTGGATCAACAATCGGGCGATGATAAAAAATTCTGAAACAACAGCTCATTCGCCCATCCGGCAGCCGCCATAATATGGTCAACGGGCACATCCTTCGCTTTGGCCGCCGAAGTAGCTGCTGCCCTAGTGGAATGAGATGTAAACACATCTGTGTTAATACCTGCATCAATCCAAACTTGTTTCAGCCACCTGGAAATAGTGTTAACTGACACTCTTATGTGTTTTTTTACAACTGATAAACAATCCTGTCTCCATTTTATGTAAATTCTCTGTAAGTGCAATGTATTGCATCAAATATGTTTTTATGCATAAAGATGGATCCATAGAAAATGCTGCAAAAACTATTTTAAATCCTGTGACACTTGGCCTGCTCTGTTTGAGGAGGTCGTAAATGTAAAACGTAACATTGTCCACAGTTTCCATTCTCTCCAACTGTAATTTTTGTAACGTCTGTACTCTTTGGGCTGAAACCAACGCCATAAGCATGGCCAATTTAATGGTAATTTTGGTCAACGTCAAAGATGATTTAGGAAACCACTCTCGTAGTTTCCTAAGGACTATACTTGCATCCCAAATAGCCATATATCTAGGTTTGGGAGGTCTGGAATTAAAAATGCCTTTCATAAATCGAACCACAAGAGGGTGAGATCCAATTGCATGATTGTCTGACTTTATCACTAAATATGACGATAAAGCACTTCTTGCTGTATTGATTGCACAATAACTTTGTCCTTCATCATAGTAGAGTTGACAAAAATTCCAAAACATGTGAAATACGTGCTGTACAATAATCAATATCATTTTGTACACAGTAAACTTCCCATTTCTTTACATAACAAAAATACTGCTTTTGAGTACTCGATCTCCAAGATGCAGTATGCATGTCGACAGTTCGACTCGACAATCCATGCCCCAGGTATGGCCTTCTTAGAATCTGCAAATTAACAAATCAATACAGTCATACAACGGATGACATCGCCTGTCACTGGATTCACCAATAAGTTCCTTCGTTTAGGAACAGCCATCAAAGGTTGTGTCGTCAGCTGTCAGATCAAAGGATACCATGGCTGAGTAGGCCAGTCGGGTATAACCAGTAGCCCTGAAGCATTGTCCTGCTTTATTTTGAGCAGACATCGATTTATGAGACAGAAAGGTGGAAATGCATAAATAAACATACCACCCCAATTCAGCGAGAAAGCGTCAATCGCTACTGCCCCAAGATCTCGTTCCCATGACACATATTTGGGAACCTGGTCCAGATGCGAACAAGTCGACATCTGGTGTTCCATATTTGGCAATGATGTCTTTGAAAACATCGTAATTCAACATCCATTCTATGTTGTCATGGAATTTCCGTGACCTGTTGTCTGCCACTGTATTAAGTTTTCCTGGCAGATAAATAGCTGAGAGCCAAATGTGGTTATCAATACACCAGATCCAGATTTGGTTTACCAGTCTGTCACAAGATACCGACTTGATAGCACCCATATGATTGACATATGCCACTGCTGTGGTTATCAATCTGGAGCTGAACATGCAGACTGTTTTTGTTAGAACAATAAGCTTTGAGCCTATGAAATGCTCCCAAAAGCTCTAAATGGTTAATTCCCCATGTCTGCAGAAGCACAGCTTCTTCTAAACTCCATCTTCCTCCACAACTTGTACTTGTGTCTGTGGCACCCCATCCAAGTGCACTTACATCAGTCCGCAAAACTATGGAAGGTTGTTCCAGCTCTATTGTGCTAAAACTACTGGAGACATGTTGAATCCACCATAAGATATCAGTAATTGCTTCAACTGATAATTGCATGGGCCTATCATAATGCCCAATTTATACCTTAAGTGCCTGTTCTTTTGCACTTTGTATTGCTGATAATGCAAAGGCCCAAATTGGACTGCTGGAAAGGCTGCAACCATTTCCCCAAGAAGCCTCGCCACTAGCGTAATTGGAGGTTTATGCTTGTTTAAAAGCGTTACACAATCCTCAATTAGATCTGTACTTTTTTCAATTGGCAAAGTAATTACCATTTTGATAGAGTTAATTGAAAACCCCAAATAATCAATTGTGGTAATTGGCGTAAGTTTGGATTTTTCCAAATGAATGACAAACCCCATATTTTTCAAATGTGAACTTGACAACAGCCACTGATATTTCGGCTACAGCTTTTTGTTTGTCCAATTATTAGAATATCATCCAAATAGGCCATAATAACATGGCCCTGACCTCTAAGCAACCCCAAAATTGGTTTTAACAATTTAGTAAATATTCTGGGGCTGAGGTCAATCCATTTGGCAATGCCTTATACTGCCATAATTGATTAATCCAAATGAATTTAAAATACCTTCTATGCTCGCAATGAACAGGCACTGAATAGTAAGCGTCCTTCAGATCTATTGTAGCCATATAACAACCTTTAGAAATGAGTTGCTTGGCTGTAACCAATGTTTCCATTTTAAAGTGTCTATAGAGTACAAATGGATTTAATTTAGTTAGATCCAAAATGATTCTACATCCTCCGTCTCTTTTGGGATGGGGAAAAATATTTGACACAAATTGATGGACTTGATGATCCGTCTTTTCAATAACACCTTTGTTATATAATTTTGTGAGTTGAACCTCTATAACCTCTGTGTGTGAAAAATAAAGTGTTCTAACCGGAACATGTTGGAAAGGTAAAGTACCATTTGGAATAAATTCGATCCAAAACCCTCGAATTACACTCCTGATAAATAGATCTGAAGTAAACTGCTTCCATTCGTTATAAAAAAGCCGTAATCTACCACCAATTTTTCCTTGAGTTACATTAAAAATGTTTTTATGAGAACCAAGTCCACTTACCTCTTTGGTGACTGGTACACCCTGCTGACTATAGCCTCTGGCAGTAGCTCCCATAGTTCTCGTGCTCCCACCAAGGGACACCATCCACATCCTTGTGATGAAGACCGGCTTGTCCCTGGAACAGCCCCAGATGCTGAGGTGGTTTTGTAGGGATACTTTCTTTTCAGATGTCTGCCCGGCATCATTGGTCTCATCAGACTCATTGTTTTAGCATCTTCATTAATTTATTTGACCTGTTTGGTTAGATCTGCGCCAAACAACAGATCAGGTGGTTGGACACTTGCTGGCTTGCAAAGCGCAGCATATCTCGGATTAATGGTGGGCCTAATAGCCCTTTTCCTGAGACCATTGATCTCAAAATGGGTGTTACATAACAACCCTAGAGCCTCATGGTGTGTTCTGGTCACATAACCACCATCCAATGTTCTTGCGAAAGCTGTAATACCAGCAGCCAGTAATTTAAAAATTCTTTGCATTTTTATTTCTTGGCTTCGCATACCGGGTCCCATCTGACCCCAAATGACTTGATTCACTGTTGGAACTCTTAATAACTCACAGTTGCTTGGAGGCTTGTGTTTTTTGGCTGTCTCATCCATAGTAAGCTCCTGAAGCTGATGAGACACCATGTAATTAATTGTGGTAGCCAGCTCTTCACCTAGCGGCTCACCTGCTCCTGATGGGACAGCAAATGGAAGTGCCAGTGGTGGAACATTTGGTAGTTCTGTTTCTCCTGGCTGTACTTCTCCATCAGAATCGGGCTCAGGACTAATCTGGCCCATACCATTCTCATCAAATTGATAAGGAATCTCTGGCAGCATTGTTGCTGCTGGCGCTTCTTTTTCTAAGCGCTGACACTCCTTTTCTTGGAGTGAGGTTCTTTGGAGGACTGTATGCAACAGATCCTCCACTTGGGATGGGCGTGTACACACTCTATCCAGCCCCGGTGAGGAATAATCCCCCGACTCCGTGGGCCTAGCAGACTTATCTGTTGCCTTGTGCCCTAATGGCAACGGCTCTGTGCTGTGTAACACTAAGTCTGCAGTCGCCTATTTCTGTATTCAGCGACTGAACAGGGGTATGAGGCAGGACTTCCAAGCCTGAACTGCCGCGGCCGGTTGAAGCGCGCCACTTTCCCTTCCCTGTTTTTCCCATATTAACACTCAGTATAGCGTACTGGCCAGCACGGATTTCAAGCTCCAGTGGAAAGTTTTAAACTTTTTTTTTTTTTTTTAATATATTTTTATTAGAGGCCATACATATTACAAATAATATAACAATTTTTTTCAGATATACTTATTACATCTTTCCAAAATTATATAAATATTACCAAGCCATGTATATAGGCCTCCATTTTTTTTTATAGTATGAAAAAGAGAAAAAGAAAAAAGTATAAAGAAAGAATAGTGAGTAATTTAAAGAATATGATTATACTTGATTAAAAGGGGAAAAAATAAAAAATAAAATAAAATACAAAAAACCTATAACTAGTAAACAATTATTATACCTGAGGAAAAGAAAACAGTATGCATCTTATCAATGAATGGAACAATTTCTAATTATAATATATAGAGACAAGTATATAAATCTGAGATTAAACGTTTTTGTTTGATCTTGCCACCGGGTACTTATTGAGTTTCAATGCCGAGCCCAGCTACCCCTTCATATAATCAGTGAATGGAGACCATATTTGTTCAAAAAGCTCAAGTTTATCCATTAGGATAAACCCAATTCTCTCCAATTGCAACGTCTCCAACATTTCCACTGTCCACATTTAAATCTTAAGTTTTAAACTTACCTGGAGTCTGCATACCTACCGCTGGAGGAGCTTCCGTTCCTCGCAGCCTCCGTGCGTTAAATGCGGCTGACGTACTGATGCGCATGCGGCCTGGCAGGTCTTCTTCACGGAATCACTCACGTGACTCCAAAGTAAAATTATTTAATATGCAGGCAGCGGATGGAATCGCTCAGCAGGGAATAACTAATGTGTACTGAATTATATTCAAATTAAATTAAAGTAGGGATCATTCTGCACCCATGAAAAAGTGCTAAAACAGTAAAAATAGAGAAAACTAAGATACTAGTGCACAGTTAGTGGTTTATAGAAAAAGACTGGATACAGTTCACTCACCGACACTGGAAAAACTATAGGATCATTCAAGGAACAGTTAGTTGCTACAAGAGAGAAAAAAAATAATTCCTCCCATGGTCACAGTGCTGGCACAAAGGGCCAAATGGCATACTCCTGCACCTATTGTCTATCGTCTACCCGCATGGATAAATTAATGAGCAGAATGAGGGAACTCGTAACGATAATCAATGTGAAAAATGGGGATTATTGCATTGAAAACAAAGCTTTCTACAACCAATTAATTTTAAATCTTAATATTCATTTGCTACACATGGAATAATAGGAGACACTCAGTGTGGACACCTGCAAAATATCAAGTTACCTGCAGGTTCTGTGCAATTCGTGCTGCATTGACACTCTTGGGAATGGCTACAACTCCACGCTGTACCTGCCACCTGCAGGATGCATAAAAATAAATTGAGTGAAAACGACAACTCTTATTCAGGAATTAAAATATTAACAAACTACAAAGCAAGGTGGCAGGTATCCAAGTTTTAAAGAGATTGCAAAGGGTCTATAGTATTAAATGTTTTGTTAAATATTACTTCAGAAGCCTTTTTGAAATAAACCTCAAATTCAAAAAGGTTATCTCTTAGATATAGTAAAATATCAAATACAAAGTAGATCAATGTTCTAGTGCCAAGAATTTATCAATGCCTATTCACCCCCAACAAATGATAAAAGTCCAACATGAAAGGACAATGCCAGTCACGAATCACAAAAGGAAGATGCAATTAAAATTCTTGATAAACTACAAACTGAGAAACAGACTAGAAGTGTAGGAAAGAACTGCAGATGCTAGTTCAAATCGAAGGTAGACACAAAATGCTGGACTAACCCAGCGGGTCAGGCAACATATCTGGAGAGAAGGAATGGGTGATGTTTCGGGTCGATACCCTTCTTCAACCATACTAGAAGGCTGGATGTACTCAAGTGGATAAATTACATGGTACAGATGAGGTGTACACTTGTCTTTTAAGGGTAGCAAAAGAAGAAATGGCAAAGGCCCTGGTCCTCAGCACTTGTTTGCACCGTCATCTTGTGCCACATGACTCCCAGCCGAGTTTCCAGGCCTCCCAGTTCAGGCCACAGGATCCAAGATATTGCCACTCCATCCACCACTTTCCACAACAGTTCTCCCTCCGTGTCCCACACAACCCTAGGGTGGATGTGCTTTGAATGTAAGGAGTGCAGCAAAAAGTTTACCAGATTGATTCTAGGATGGTAGGACTGATATCTGAAGAAAGATTTTTTGGCTTAAATTCACAAGAGTTTAGAAGAATGAGAACATTGGAACATAAAATTCTGACACAACGGGACAGGCTAATGTCAAGAGTCAAGAGAATCAAGAGTGTTCTATTGTCATATGTCTCAGATAGAACAATGACATTCTTACTTGCTGCAGCACAACAGAATACGTGAACATAGTACACTGTAAACAATATGACAAAGAAGAGAGATAAAAAAAGTTCAGTGTGTATGCAGGAATGATGGTTTTAATTGTTGGGGTCGGTCTGATAGTCCTGCCGGGAGAGCCGCGCCACCGATCCGATCCGATCCGACCCGCATCAAGACTTTTGTGGACAACTCCTTAACTGGTGCCAAAGAAATGCAAGATTTGTTGTAAACATGCATTTGTAATTATAATTGGCATTTAATATTTATTTTATTTTAGCAGTCCATGGTGCTTGAGACACAGGTGGGTCAGAGACATAGTGTGTCATTATTACGTAATCTCCGTTGTTCCGGTGAACTTTCAGCGGTTGCACTTTCTGCGCCGGATGAGAAGAGCTCATCTCCCCCATCCCATCCTCACTACTTTCTACAGGGGCACCATAGAGAGTATTCTGACCAGCTGTATCTCTGTCTGGTTTGGGGACTGTAGAGCCTGGAAGTCTGTGCAGAGAGTGGTGAGGATAGCGGAAAAAATCATTGGGACCTCTCTCCCCTCAATCGGGGATATTGCGACCAAACGTTGCGTGTCTAAGGCCAGCAGTATTATAAAAGACCCCACACATCTCCATCACGGTCTGTTCACTCTGCTGCCCTCGGGAAAAAGATATCGCTGCATAAGGAGCAGAACATCAAGGTTCTGCAACAGCTTCTTCCCACGAGCCATCAGACTCCTGAATGCCATGTAATGGGCTGCCACCATTGTCTATTTATCCTTTTTATCCATGCCTATCCTTCTGTTAATTTATCGTGTTGCACAGGGATCCATATGCAACATAATTTCGTTTGGAACTGCATATATCAATGTATTTCTAAATGACAATAAAGTTTGTTTGACTTTGTTTGACGTTTGACTTTGAAACAGTTAATATGGGAAAGCTCTGGAACCAAGGGTGCCGGAAAATTGGTTTTCGACCTGTATGCACTTTTGCAAGATGGGGGAAACAAAATAGAAGAAAAATGAGCATTACAAATGTTTTAAAATTACAATTGGAGGGCAAATTTCTCTAATGGATAGGCCCTACAAGCAGCACATGCATGTCTAGTGAATCGATACATCTGTCGCAGCCTATTTGATATCTGATTACTGTGCAAATCTTCTGAAAGTATAGATTTTCCCCAGAAAATATATGGTTGTGTTGTTTTCAAAATAAACTTTTAAAACAAGTTAATATGCTATTTATTTCCTATGTGTTATTGAAGTTTGAAGTATCGATTCAAGTTGAAATGTGGTTTTGAAATCTTGTACCTGAGCAACACTTGAGCAGGTGATTTCCCATGTTCATTAGCAATGGTTTTAATATTAGCATCTTCTAGTAAAACTGGTTCATCTGCGGCTTTCCACATGCGATCAGAGGAACCAAGAGGACTATAGGCTGTAACTATTATTCCATGTTTCTGGCAATGTCCGATAAGCTCATTTTGTGCTAAGTACGGATGGCATTCTACCTGGGAATAACAAAGAAAGAAAGGTCATGGGTAATATAATCAGGACTTGAGATAATGGATCTAAAAAAAACTTATGATTTAATTACAAGATAATTTATTGGAAGCCTTTAGAAAGAATTTGCTACGTTTATTGGAATTCTTTCCTCAAATACCATAAATCATTCAGATATGTTGGCTATGTCAATTATTTAGTTGTGGACATCTTTTGTGAACATTATGCGGTATCAGTATATAACCCTTTATCACAAATTTTCAATGTACCTGTACATTTAGTTCAAACAGTTGCTTTGTTCAATATATTTTGGAATACAAATGGTACATAAATTATTTATCAATCTTACAAGTCCAAAGAAATTAGTATCTATTTTAGGAAAAGTGATAAGCATTATATACAACTGATTCACTGGATAGGATTCCAATTAAAATAAGATTTCCAACCTGCAACGCTGCAGGCTTAATAGTAGCTGCAGCGATAACATCATTAATCTGTTCTCTGTTGAAATTCGAGAGTCCAATAGCTTTCACCAAGCCCTTTTCTACCAATCTCTCCATGGCTTTCCAAGTTTCCTTATAATCAATATAATCATATTGCATTGTGCCATCAGGATTCTTTGGAAAGGAGCTGTCACCTTTTCTGTAAACCACACAAAATTGATAATTGAAAACACCAATAACATACAACATAGATACATATGAATGGAAAATGTGCATCTTATAACTATTATGTTATATAACCTATATGCTTTATATATATAACTATTATAGTTATATAAACTGTTCACAAACTCACATTGCTGCAGATATCAATGAATGCAAATCCAATTTTGTGATATAATTCTCTGTAAGACTTTTAACAGGCAAGGAGCCTGCTACAATGTTTTTCTTTATCCATTTGCAGTCCATTTACAAAACTAAAAGCACTTTATTGCAAGGTCATAAATAACCATCCAAACCACACAAAAAATAGATATAAATTATACTTTACTGAAAGGCATAAGGCCAGTGAATGAGGTACAAATCCAGATAAGTAAGCTTCAGGTCTTCCAGAGATTTACGACAGGCAGGTTCCACATCTTCAGGATGATGCTTGGTATTCCACAACTTGGAGGTTACAAAAAGTTCTTCACGTTTTACCATCTGCAAGAGAAACAATATGGTGCAGAAGTTAAATCTGTTAGTTAGCTTGGATGTTCAATCAACTCTGTTACCAATTGCTGAATGTGAGGTGTCAAAAAGTCCAATCATTCAAATTTTTATATCCAAATCTGAATCATTGCCATCCAAATGTTTTTAATCTTTTTGATTTATTGGCGCGGTATGATTTTTACCAGTAAACATGAAAACAATAGTTAACATGGGACAATTTATTTTGGAATGTTAACGCAAATAACACAATGAATTTCCCATCATTATTGAGTGTAACCCAACAGCACAACAAACTGATCACATGAACCAAGTAGAACGGTTAATCAATAATATGCTGCATGATTATTATAAAAGTTAAAAAAATTCAGGATGTTGGTCAGCAGACAGAAAAATGAGGTTTACATGGCATTCACCAGCAGTATGATCAATTATACGTTCATAAGTTCTAGGAGCAGAATTAGGCCAATCAGGTCCATCCCGCCATTCAAATCTATCTTTCCCTCTCAACCCCATTCTCCTGCCCTCACCCCATAATCCCCGACATCCTTAGTAATCAAGAATCTGTTAATCTCTGCCGCAAAAATATCCATTGACTTGGCCTCCACAGCCAACTGTGGCTATGAATTCCTGGAATCATCATTCATTGTCCTGCAGTCCGTAAACTTTTTGATGCAGCAGCCAAATTTACACTTACCAAAAGCTGCATTTATTTATAGGCAATAGGTGCTGGAGTAGGCCATTTGGCCCTTTGAGCCAACACCACCATTCAATGTGATCATGGCTGATCATCCCCAATCAGTACCCCGATCCTGCCTTCTATCCATATCCCCCGACTCAGCTATATGTAAGACCCCCATCTCGCTCTCTCTTGAAAGTATCCAGAGAACCAGCCTCCACCGCCCTCCAAGGCAGAGAATTCCACATACTCACAACTCTCTGTGTGAAAACACGTTTCCTCATCTCCATTCCAAATGGCTTACCCCTTATTCTTAAACTGTGGCCCCCTGGTTCTGGACTCCCCCAACATCGGGAACATGTTTCCTGCCTCTAGCCTGTCCAAACCCTTAATAATCTTATATGTTTTGATAAGATCCCCTCTCATCCTTCGAAAATCCAGAGTATACAAGCCTAGCCGCTCAATTCTCTCAGCATATGACAGTCCCACCATCCCGGGAATTAACCTTGTAAACCTACGCTGCACTCCCTCAATAGCTAGAATGTCCTTCCTCAAATTAGGGGACCAAAACTGCACACAATACTCCACGTGTGATCTCACCAGGACCCTGTACAACTGCAGAATGACCTCTTTGCTCCTATACTCAATTCCTCTTGTTATGAAGGCCAACATGCCATTCGCTTTCTTCACTGCCTGCTGTACCTGCATACTTACTTTCATTGACTGATGAACAAGGACCCCCAAATCCCGTTATACTTCCCCTTTTCCCAACTTGACACCATTCAGATAATAATCTGTCTTCTTGTTTTTGCTACCAAAGTGGATAACCTCACATTTAACTACATCTGCTATGCAACTGCCCACTCCCCCAACCTGTCCAAGTCACCCTGCGTTCTCATAGCATCCTCCTCACAGTTCACACTGCCATCCAGCTTTATGTCATCTGCAAATTTGCTAATGTTAATTTGAATCACTTCATCTAAATCATTGATGTATATTGTAAATAGTTGCGGTCCCAGCACCGAGCCTAGCGGTACCCCACTAGTCATTGCCTGCCATTCTGAAAGGGACCCATTAATCCCTACTCTTTGTTTCCTGTCTGCCAACCAATGTTCCATTCATGTCAGCACTTTACCCCCAATACCATGTGCCCCTAATTTTACCCACTGATCTCCTACTTGGTAAAAATATTTTACCAGTAAAATATTCTGAGATTACCTTTAAACAAGTTTAATAATTTGTGATTAAACTGAAAAGGATCAAAAACATGCAGAAAACGGAAATTATATAATCCAGTCATTTGAAGATGGCCCATCATATTTCAATTCATTTTATGAAAGATACTTCCAAACAAACACATATCTGATTCTTATCGATGCATCAATTTTTAGATCATACCTTGTCAACACCAATTATTTCTTTAAAAAGGTCTCCTATTTCAGCCTCATTATTGTACACTGCAGCACAGTCCACATGACGATAGCCAATCTTTAAAGCATTCTCAACAGCTGTTTTTACCTTGGCAAAAGAGCAAATGTAATCAGTACTGACAGTTAAAGCATATTTTCTGCAGAAATATTAAGGATGAATTGCTATTTCAAATATTGTTAATCTCAACCACCCCATAATACAATATTTCTTGGCAGAGTGATAGAGCATACTGAGCATAGATGATACAGAAGCTATCTGTAATTCACAGTAATTTTCACACCTTAGTGAGTAAATACAAAATAACAGCCTGGCAATACTTCAATCTGTTATCACAAAAGTATATAGCAGGACAAAGTAGAGGTTTCAGAATTCCTATCCATTGGTATTGTCCGTAGCTACAATTTGTAGCTGTTAAACATGACCCTTCTGATACACAGCTTTGCAAAGAAGTACTAATGTACAATTCTGGGCAAAATAAATCTGCTAATCTAGTAAATTCAGAGAACAAGAAATTCTATAGGGACTGAATGTTCAAAGTCAAATCCAGAAAATTATAGGCCGGTGAGCCTCACGTCAGCGGTTGGAAAGTTACGGAGGATTCTTCGGGATGGGGTTTACTCCCATTTGGAAGAGAATGGGTTAATTAAGGACAGTCAGCGCGACTTTGTACACAGCAAGTCGTGTCTTACTAATTTCATTTATTTTTCTTTTCAGGAGGTGAAAGGTGATTGATGAAGGAAGGTTGAGAAAACTTTCCAGGATGATTAGCACTATCTGACATTGAATCTCTCTACACAACTGATTTCTTTATAAAGTATGTATATTGACGGGTCCAAAAAGAATATTTACCATTAAGCATTTTTTCAAAAAAAAGTTTCAGTTTTCTAATGCAAGGTCATCTTGCTGTCCATCAGAGGCAGAGCGTACAGGACATTAAAGGCCCTGTCCCACTTTCCTGAGTTACTCACGAGATCTCCCGAGTTTTCACCTTGATTCAAACTCGGAGAATGTCCGTAGGAGTCCGTAGATATTTCGTAGCGGCTCTTAATGCCAGCCTTTGGTACTCGGGGAATCAGGTAAGTCGGGACGTTTTTTCAGCATGTGGAAAAATGTCCACGATTAAAAAATATAGCCCCGAGTACCTATGGCTGGCATCTCCGAGTTTGAATCAAGGGGAAAACTCGGGAGAATTCGTGAGTAACTCGGGAAAGTGGGACAGGGCCTTAAGAGGCACAGTTTGTTGATTTATCAATGTTATTTATGCTGCTATGCAAAAGAAAAGAATTTCTCCATCACAGCAAAGCTTTATTTTGTAATTTTGGTTGCGCAACAAAATTCCCAAATCCAATTCCCAAATTCCCATCCCTCTCGAATAGCGGACAGTTGTAATATAAAATGAATGTCAAATAAGATTTATGTGGGTTGTAATGGGAGTCAAAGTAAAGAAACTGGAGATCAGAACTGTTTACCACAGATTAATATACATGCCACATAGCCAAAGTTAATTTCAGCACTCATGCATAAATTTATTCTTTAAAAACTGAATCAATGCAAAATTTAAGGTAATTAATTTGCTGGATTAGACAATATTTTTGGGGCTTTATAAGCAAGTTTAAATTCAGATGATATTGACAATCAAATTAGTCTTTGAGTTAGGTTTGGGCAGTTTCTATTAAGTTAAAATTAGCAGATTTGAAAGTGAATGTGCCTTACGGCGACATGTGGAAAATGGAAAATTCCAACTGATGAATGGATGGCATTTTGACAAGGTTTGGATTGAAGCATTTTGCAGCACTTACTCTGCATATCTGATCTGCAAGCATTCTTGAAAGGTAAAATGTTAACAAGGCAGGAGTGAGGAAACTGAACATTTTGCACTCAATTATACCATATCATTAGCAAGTTTTTTTTTTAAAAAGGATCAGCTGCAGATATAAAAAGTGCAAACACCAGCAAACTGCAAAAACAAGGAAAACAGAAGCTTGCCAGCTTCCTGTTTTCAACAGTATGTTATTTTGCCAGTTAGCTTTTTGGTACTTTGCCAGCCAGCTTTCTGGCATTTCCAACATTCTCTGGCATTTCTAACATTCTGTGGTATTATAAAAGCAGTGATATAGAAGAGTGTTCATAATACCTACTGATGACTACCTTCCAATAAATTTAGGAAAATAGGAAGAGATAATAACAAAATTGCACGTTTTGGTATTGGCTTTGTAGGAAACAAACCATAAAAGTCCTGTACAGTGGGGTAACCTTTCACACTTAACATTCCTACTTTATCACATGACAAATAAGAATCGTAATTTTGATGTATCAAATTACATCCAAAAGGAAGGGTTCACTGAAGAAGACTATAATAAACTAGGAAAATCATTTGAAACACTCTAAACCTATGGCCACCTTTTTGAAAAGAACATTTCTATTCATCAGAAACAGATTTGCTGGAAGTATGCTTCTGTCCATCTCAGCCGAGGGTACAGTTCAGTCAAAGCTGTTACACAACTGAGGCGCCTGCCAATATTCACCCTGAAGGCTAACATGATATATACCAGTACACTCAATAAAATTAGAAAAAAGCAAAGAGGAAAATAAACTATAATAGGATGGCTACACAACATTACACTCCAAATTCAATTGAGGCTTCTCAAAGATAAAGTTGATCATGTTTTGCCAGATGGATTACCTCACCAGGCGCACTCTTCCATGTCCCCAGCCCAATGAGAGGCATCTTCTGTCCAGTATTGAGCACAGCATAATTAGAAGTAGAAGTAGACATTTTAGCCTAAACAAGAAGAAATTTAATAAATCAATGCTCTCTACTTTTAATAGTTCACACATTAGTACCAAGAGAAAACCATATAAATTAAGTTGGCCAAAGAGAACAGATTGTGCAGTATTCGGCACACACCTTGTGTTCACGTCCCAATGCACCATGCCTGCCTCCACAGTGACCACACAATTCAGAATAATTAAAGTAATAATAAAAATGAAAATCACATTTGACATTTTTTAATTAAAGACAGTAAAAGTAGAAAACATTTTCACATAAATTAGCAAATCCACTCAAATGCAATAGGTATGCCAGCCATGGCTGATGAGGGACCAAATATTTTAAACAAAAGCCAAAAGAAAATTGCAAATGCTTAAAATCTGAATTTCAATGAGAAAATGGAAGGTTCAGCAGGTTCGACATCACCTGTGAAAAAAAGAAACAGAGAATGTTTCTCTGTCTTGAATCTTGAACAAAACAATATGCTGAGGTAACTTAGCGGGACAGGCAGCATCTGTGGAGGGAATGGATAGGCAATGCTTTGGTTTGGCCCCTCCTCAGACAATATAATTCATGCATTTCTTTATGCACCAAATACCAAAGTTCAAAGATGGACATTCCTACTTTTTCCCTAACGGTAGTTTCTGAAGATTTGGTTTGGCCCCTCCTCAGACCATACAATTCTTGCATTTCTTTATGCACCAAATACCAAAGTTCAAAGATGTACATTCCTACTTTTTACCTTATGCTAGTTTCTGAAGATTTGGTTTGGCCAAAAACATTGGATAAAAATCTTTCGCATGATGGCCCTTAAAAATGGAAATGAAGCACTCATGAATGAACGACATCTCCAAGCTCCAAATTATCTCTTCTACAGGATAAACAATATTCAGGAGAGATTTCAAAGATGTGCAGATTTTTGATTTTTTTCCTACATTTTTTCTTATTGGCAAATTAGTTTTGTAACGATTACCGATCCAATTACTGTACAGCTTGAAATAGCTACCATCCTTTGGAAATAAAGTACACAAATCAATATATTTGTGAATGTTCATAAATATGCTGCAAATATCTTAAATTATCCAAACATATTCCCAGAATTTAATATGATGGGAGGGAAACTGCTTTAGTAAAGAGTGATACTGTTGATCAAATTTGGATTATCTTAAAAGGGGAAAAGGGTGTCATTATTACAATTGGTTTTGTCAAAATAATGATATTGCGTAAATACATTTTGCCTAAAACCCATTTCTGTGATTCATATCTGAGCATTTAGTTACATCAAACATTCTCAACAAACGACCAATTGCAATATGCTGCTTACTGCCTCATGTAAAAAAATCATTTCAGGACATACCACGTTTAACATGATCTAAAAATATTTGTATATTTTCTTTAACTTATTGGCAGTTATAAAACATTACTAGATATTGCAATACAGACACGAGAAACTGCAGGTGCTGGTTTACCAAAATAGACTCAGGACTTTTCGACTCAGGACTATTCAGTCTAAAGAAGGGACCCGATCCGAAACATCCCTTGTCCATGTTATACTGTCTAACCCGTTGAGCTAATCTAGCACTCTTTGCCTTTTCTGGATATTATATTATTTTATCAAATTAAAGATAATACAAAAATAATAAATGCTGGACGTACTCATATCAAGCAATATCTGGGGGTTCTTTGACCTAAAATGCTTTCCTTGCTAAGTGCTTATGTGGTTGTTTTTGTTTTGGATTTCTAGCACCTGCAACTGAAAAGGTAATTGAAAGCTACAGCAAGAAAACAGGCCCTTTGGCCCACCCAATCTATGCCAATCATTGCTCACCTTTCACACTAGATCTCTGGTATCCCACTTTCTCATCCATTCCCTACACAGATGCCCATTAACCTAAAACCTGCACATCTTTTGGACGTGGGACACCCGAGCACCCAGAGGATACCCACGCAATCACAGGGAGAACACGCCAACTCCAGACAGCAAGGTTATGCTTGCAGGCAGCCTACTCTTTCTTCCGTTAAATCAGGACTTGTTTCCTCTCTAAGCGCGGACTCCAGGTTCCCATGGCCTTCGTCACGTTGAAGTCATGTACCTTCCAAATTGTCGGGGATGTTGCACTTTTTATGAAGGTAGTTCTAAGGGCATCCTAGTGTCCGCCTGGTTGTTCCTTTCCCATGGCACAGGTCGAAATAGAGTGTATGTAATATAATGATTAGACAATAGATGCAGGAGTAGGCCATTTGGCCCTTCGAGCCAGCACTGCCATTCAGTGTGATCATCCACAATCATGGCCCCCCATATCCCTCGACCCCGCTATCTTTAAGAGCTCTATCTAATTCTCTCTTGAAAGCATCCAGAGAATTGGCCTCCACTGCCTTCTGAGGCAGAGAATTCCAGATTCACAACTCTGGGTGAAAATGTTTTTCCTCATCTCCGTTCGAAATGGCCTACCCCTTATTCTTAAACTGTGCCCCTGGTTCTGGACTCCCCCAACATCGGGAACATGTTTCCTTCCTCTATCATGTCCAATCCCTTAATAACCTTATATGTTTCAATAAGACCCCTTCTCATCCTAAATTCCAGTGTATACAAGCCCAGTCGCTCCATACTTTCAACATGTGACAGTCCCGCCATCCCGGGAATTAACAAACGTTGCACTCCCTCCATAGCTAGAATATCTTTCCTCAAATTTGGAGACCAAAACTGTACACGATCCTCCAGGTGCGGTCTCACTGGGGCCCTGTACTACTGCAGAAGGACCTCTTTGCTCCTATTTGCGCCTTACTCACACACCAAATAGAAAGGCGAATGATCAATAAGAACATAATAAAATGCATGCAAAAAAAATCTGCTTTAAGAACTCAGAGCTCCAGCATTTTGTGTATATCGCTGGATGTAACAGCCGGTCAGACTATCTGCGGAGGGAAATGGACTTACGACTTTTCGAGTCGGGAGCCTTCACAAACAGAAACCTCGTCTGCGTATTCCCCTGCACGTTTCGGGTCGAGACCCTTCTTCAGACTGACCCATTCCTTCTCTCCAGAGATGCTGCGTGACCAGCTGAGTTACTCCAGCATTTGCGTCCATCTTCGGTGTAAACCAAAGATTCTATAGCAGGTTCGTTATAGGATCTTTGGTGTAAACCAGCATCTGCAGTTCCATCCTGCACGTGAGTACATCCGGCTTTTTTTTCTCTCTCAAGGTTCCATTTTTTTGCTGTATCTACAGTAAAACTTCCAGAATGCAAACTTACAATTGTTGAAAGCACAGCAAAGAATCTTCGCTGCGATGATGGAACTGCCGTGTGGCTCTGGCTGCGAGTGACAGCCGCTCCCGGTGGCGATCGCTTCCTTGCGCCACGCAACCTCCTCACGCAGGCAGTCAAATGGTTTCCGGTTGCGCTTCGTCAACAGTTCGCTGAGTATGCGCAAATAATGCTTTTATTTATTCTTTTTATTGAGGTGGAAGAAAAAAATATATATATTTAATTTATCAAACACCTCCGGTTCACTTTTTCATATCAGAATAGCTGGGCTCGGGGACGCGCTGAGAGGCTTTGTGCGACTGCGCGCGGCGGGCGGGCGGGCTCAGTGCACGAGGAGCGGGTAGGCGGTTGCTGGGATTTTGTGCGGCGTCGACGTGCAGAGGTGGAGTGGCCGCTTAGGCCGACAGGGACAGAGGTTGTTTGCGGGCGGAGAGTCAGGGGCTGGGGCCGTCGGGGCTTCGGAGCGCGGATGGGCAGGGGTTGTCGTCGGGGAAGGGGGTTGGGTAGTATTGACGCGCAGAGGGTGCATGTGTTGTGGCGGAGCGTCGGAGCTGTTGAGGGGCATAGGCACACCGAGGGTTTGTGCGGGGCATCGGCGCACCGAGGGTTTGTGCGGGGCATCGGCGCACCGAGGGTCTGTGCGGGGCATCGGCGCACCGAGGGCCTGTGCGGGGCATCGGCGCACCGAGGGCCTGTGCGGGGCATCGGCGCACCGAGGGTCTGTGCGGGGCATCGGCGCACCGAGGGTGTGTGCGGGGCATCGACGCACCGAGGGTGTGTGCGGGGCATCGACGCACCGAGGGTCTGTGCGGGGCATCGACGCACTGAGGGAAAGGGGTTCTGGCGGTGCGTCAGAGCATTGAGGCTGTGGCGGGGCATCAGCGCACCGATGGTCTGTGCCAAAGATTATAGAGGAGCACCTCTATAGTCTTTGGTCTGTGCGGGGCATCGGCGCACCGCGGGCTTTGGGGGGAGTTGGGCGCGCGGAGGGACGGGGCTTCCGGCGAGCACGCGCTCTGCACGTGTCTAACGGTTTCCAACGAAAAAAAAGGCGCCGAAGAGGTGGTTGAGAACGGCAAGTAATGTTCAGTCTTTCGTGTCAAAGTAGAGAAAATAATTGTTTCTGACAATAGCAAAGGAAGGGTCACTCTTTAAAAAAAAGAAAGATTGTAATCCTTGACGCGTTTGATTCAGATATTTTCAAAACACGAAATTGTCTACGCTTTCGCCAGTTTTTATCTAGCCAACCGCTCTTAACTGACAGAAAATGTGGGGCGAGAGCAGCACTTTTATAGTGTTTCTTATTTCCTGAAGATCATGATGTAGGCAAAACACGAAGTGTTGGATTAACTCAATGGGCCAGGCAGCATTTGTGAATGGATGGCTATTTGTTGTAGGAGAGCAAACATTGATGCCCGCCTCCAACTCCAAACATTCGCCATTATCTTCATCATTACCCTTCCTCCCCGAACAAAATAATTTTATTACTCTCACATACCATCCAACTAGTTCCAGTCAATGGAATGGACCACCATCTATTTCAGCCTCCTTCAAGTTGGCTAGTGCCTAAGATGTAGATGTCTAAGAGTTTTAATATATTGAGCACCAAAGTTGGACGTCTGAGTGCATGCTCCATGCTGTAAATAATTGAAGTCTTGTCTTTTTGTAGAGGTGCATCTCTTGAAGCATAGATGGATTGATTTCTCACTGGATTTTAATTAACCGACTGTCAAAATTGTTGCATTAGAGATGGAACAAAAAGTAAATCCCTATTGCTTCGTTAAGATATAAGAATGTACAAAGTTGCTCCCAACCTGCTTGACTTAAGGTTCTCATTTTGAACATTTGGAGACTAATGTCTAAATTTGGTGACTCGTTCCACAGATTAATCGACAATAGCCTGCCTGACATAGTGGCTCTCGCAGAATCTTGCCTCACAGCCAAAAGGCCAGACCCTTCCACATTTCTAAGACGTCCTGCTTTGTCAGTAGAAATCCACCAGAAGTAATGTTATATATCAAGATTATAAGTGGGAAGTATTTTCCCTGAGAATTGACTGGAATTGATGAAGTCAAATGGTAACTAGTCAACCATGGGCAAGAAATTCATCTCCATGATTATTATCATTTATCAACCTTCAGTCAATGAATAGGTATTTCCCAAATTTAACAAGAACTACAAATAGAAAGTTAGATATAGATCTTAGGGCTAACGGAATCAAGGGATGAATGAAAGAATAATGAATGAATAAGTTTATTGGCCAAGTATTCAAATGCAAGGTATTTGCTTTGGTGCTCTGCCTGCAAGTAACAACATGACATACAGTGACAGTTAGGATTGACACATAACACATTAAAGGATATGGGAAGAAAGCAGGAACGGGGTACGGATTTTTGGATGATCAGCCATGATCATATTGAATGGCGGTGCTGACTTTAAGGGTCAAATGGCCTACTCCTGCACCTATTTTCTATGTTTCTATATGTTAGAAGTAGCATAGGTGGAATACTTAAAAATGAGATGCCAATCTGCATTGCTGTAGCATGGAATAGAGCAGATGTGGAGAGGATGTTTCCACTAGTGGGAGAGTTCAAGACTAGGTGGCACAGCCTCAGAGTAAAAGGACGTACCGTTAGAGAGAAGATGAGGAGTAATTCCTTTAGTCAGAAGGTGGTGACTGTGTGGAATTCATTGCCACAAATGTCTGTGGCCAAGTCATTAGATATTTTTAAAGTGGAGATTGACAGGTTTTTGATTAGTAAGGGTATCAAAGGTTACTGGGAGAAGGCAGGAGAGAGGTGTTGAGAGGGAAAGATAGATCAGCCTCCATTGAATGGTGGAGTACACTTGATGGGCTAAATGGCCTAATTTTACTCTAATAACATGAAATAAAAGAGCTGTAATCAATAAATAGTCTGATGTAGATGTCCTTGTTATCTACTGTAGGTGTTCCAGAGATGAGTGTATGTCATTAAAGTAAATAGTTTATGCCTTTATTCCTACTACTACATTGCAAGACTGCACACTTTGCTATGCTGTATTCCATCTGCCACTTTGCTCACTTTCCCAACCTGTCTAAGTCCTGTAGACTCCCTGCTTCCTCTACATCGTACATCACCCTCCACCTATCTTCGTATCATTTGCAAACTTGGCCACAAAACTATCAATTCCCTTATCCAAATCATTGATGAACAACGTGAAGATTAGCGGACTCAGCACCGATCCCTGCGGAACTCTGTCTGGCAGCCAACCAGAAAAAGCCCCCTTTATTGCCACTCTTTGCCTTCTGCCAGTCAGCCAACCTGCTATCCATGCTAGTATCTACCCTGTGATACCATGGGCTCGCATCTTCTTTAGCAGCCTCACACGTGGTAGTTTACCAAAGGCTTTCTGAAATTCTAGGTAAACAACATTCACTTAATCTATCCTGCTATTTACTTTCTCAAAGTATTCCATAGAAACATAGAAAATAAGTGCAGGAGTAGGCCATTTGGCCCTCTGAGCCAGCACTGCCATTCAATATGATCATGGCAGATCATCTAATATCAGTACCCGTTCCGTCTTTTTCCCCATATCCCTTGATTCTCTTAGCCCTTAGAGCTAAACCTAACTATCTCATGAAAACATCCAGTGAATTGGCCTCCACTGCCTTCTGTGGCAGAGAATTCCACAGACTCACAACACCAAGTGAAAAAGATTTTCCTCCTCAGTCCTAAGCCTACCCCTTATTCTTGGGCATGAACCCTCCGTAGTCGCTGCTATGGATAGCCAGATGTACAAGCTCTCTCGTTGGGTGCTCGAATCGGCTACTTTCCCACCGGAGACCGCGGCTTCAGAATGTTACAGGCCGGTGGTCAGAGCTCCTCCCTGGCGATCCCAGGCAAGGGGTCTCAGGCTCCAGACAGTAAGACTGTGCAACGCCCGTGGCTAGAAGCTCCGCAGACCACAGCCCCATGATGCCAAAGCCACCAGGCCAGCAATTGGAGCACTCTTTTCTGGCGACCCCCAGCAAGGTTTTGCCCCGCTCTGCAAAGGAAAAGTCCACGCTGCGCCCACTGCTGAAGCTCCGGGCCCGACTCTGAGAAAGGCCGCTCCAATCCAAGCTGTTAGACCGAGAGGGGAGGCGGAGAAGCGACATGGAAAAAGTCGCCTCTGTCGCGGAAGTGACTGAAAAAAACGGTTTCCCCCCTTTTCCCCCCACACAAGACACACCGAGAGACACCAAAACAAACACTTGGACATACCAAAAAAAACAAAAGTCAAAATAACAAACACGTTGCTGGCAGGGCAGCGGAATGACCCACTCATTCTTTTATCATACGTCAGTCCTGCTATCCCGAGAATTAACCTGGTGAACCTACGCTGCACTCCCTCAATAGCAATAATGTTATTCCTCAAATTAGGAGATCAAAATTGCATGCAATACTCCAACAGATTTGTCAGGCATGATCTCCTCTTCACAAAACCATGCTGACTTTGGCCTATTTTATGTGCTCATCCTTAATTATGGACTCTAATATTTTCCTGACCACTAGTCTATAGTTTCCTTTATTTTGCCTCTCTTCCTTCTTGAACAGCAGAGTGATATTTGCAATTTTACAGTCGTCTGGGACCATCCTGATTAGAAATGTTTGAAAGATCACTAATGCTCCTCAATCTCTAAAGCTACCTCTTTCAGATTCCTGGGGTGTAGTGCATCTGGTCCAGGTCATTTTCAGACCTTTCAGCTTCACGTACCTTCTCCTTAGTAACTGCAACAGCACTTACCTCTGCCCCCAAATCTCTGGCACATTGTTGGTGTCTTCTCTTGTGAAGACTAATACAAAAAGACTTACTCAATTCATCTGCCATTTCTTTATTCCCCATTACTACTTCTCCAGTGTACAATGTCCACTCTTGGTAGATTTAATCGTTATATATCTGAAGAAACTTTATATGCTCTGCTTTCAACACCATGATCCCATCCAAACGTCTCTCAAAACTTTCCGGACCTAGGAGTTAGAACACTCCTCTGCCACTGGACACTTGACCTTTTTGACACATAATCCACAATCAGTGAGGATGGGCAACAATATATCCTCCACAATAATTGCCAACACTGGTGCCACATAAGAATGTTTTCTCAGCATCTTGTTCTACTTATGCAATCATGACCACATAACAATATTCTGCTCTAACTACATCTACAACTTGCAATATCTTGTCATTGTTCTCAAAACAATGACAAGATAGAGAGCTGAGTAACAGGGTGTCAGGTCAACAACCTCTCCCTCAATATCAGCAAGATGAAAGCTAGTTATCAATTTCAGGAAGTGTAGGGAAGTACATGCCTCAATCAATGTCAATGGTGTCAAAGTGAAAATGGTTTAGAGTTTCAAGTTCCCAGCAATATATATATATGTATATGTGTGTGTATATATATATTTTATATATATGTGTGTGTGTGTGAGATATATATATATCTGAAAAGACAGATCAATATCTCTACTTCCTCAGGAAATTGAGGAAATTCAGCATGTTTCCAATGACTTACCAACATCTACAGATATATCATGGAAAGCATACTTGAGTTGCATCATAGTTTGGTTTGGGAACAAGATCGTAAAGAATAGCAGAGAATTGTGGACCAGACTTCTCACCATTGACTTTATCCACACTTCACGCTACCTTGGAAAGCAGCCAACATAATCAAGGACTTTTTCCACCCAGTCATTCTTCTACCCCACTCCCATTGAGCAGAAGATACAAAAGCTGAAAGGTCAAAACACCAGACTTGGGAACAGTTTCTTCCCTTCGGTTATCAAACTTTGAACAGTCCTTCCATAAGCTAGGGTACTGTCCCAATTTTTTAACCTATCTCATTATGGACATAGGACATTTTCTCTTGAATCGTTAACCTAAAATGCTGAGAAGTTTAATCTGTGCCCTGGTATTTTTCTCTTTGCTTTACCTGTTTGCTTGACTTGTTTGGCCTGATTGTATTCATGTACAGTATGATCTGATTGGACAGCAGGCCAACAATTTTATTTTCACTGTTTCTCAGAACACATGACAATAATAAACCTAAACCTTAATGAGATTTTTGAAAGAAGGCAGCTTCAAGAATAGGTAACTCTTGGAACTGGAATCCAATGTTATCTTAAGTGGAACGCTTAAGCATGACAAAAAATTGTTTCCAGGATGAACCACTTTTTAAGTATAATCTCAATACAGTATCAAAAGTGTCCTGTGTCTGATGTTTTCCTACTTTTTCATTCTGAAGTTTTTAACTTTGCCTTAAAGTATTATTCAGTCTAATGAATGCTCCCTGTACTGTTCACTCTCCCAGTTGACTGTGCCTGATCCCCTCTGTCAGTGGATCATCAACTTCCTGACAGACAGGAAGCAGCAGATTGTTTGGCTGGGAAAGCTCATCTCGGACCCACAGACCCTCACCATAGGAGCACTGCAAGGCTGCGTACTCTCCCCTCTCCTTTAGTCTCAACACCAACTACTGCACCTTCGCAGACTCCCCTGTCAAGCTTCTCAAGTTTGTAGACGACACAACCCTGATTGGACTGATCCAGGATGGGGGAGGAATCTGCCTACAGACAGGAAGTGACACAGCTGGCGTCCTGTTGCCATTGCAACAACCTGGAGCTCAATGCTCTTAAGACAGTGGAATTGATTGTAGACTTTAGGAGAGCTCCCCCCCCCCCCCCCCCCACTCACCATCAACAACACCACAGTCACATCTGTGGAGTAATTTAAGTGCCTTGGACCCATCATCTCCAGGGACCTTAAATGGGGAGCCACCTCAAGATCGCAGCCGAAGAACTGGCTCCAGTTTTACAGTTCATTTTTCAACAATCGCTTGACTCGGGCGATGTACCGCTGGATTGGAGGAAGGCCTACATCACTCCTCTCTTTAAGAAGGGTTCAACCACCAACCCAGCGAATTATCGTCCTGTTTTACCAACAACTACTTGCTGTAAATTGCTGGAGCATATCATTGATAGTAATCTGATGCGTCACGTGAGCAGACATAATATTCTTGCCAACAACCAACATGCATTTAGGAGGCATAGATCATGTGAGTCTCAGCTTATCCTGACAACAAATGACCTGGCCAAGCACCTTGACAGTAACGTCATAATGGATTTAGTTGTACTGGACGTTTCTAAAGCATTTGATGTCATCCCACACCAGAGACTGCTTCGGAAGCTTGACTTCTACGGTATTCGTTCCAACATGAAACGATGGATTTCCAGTTTCCTGACAAAACGTCTTCAGCGCGTGTGTGTGAACGGAAAGAGCTCCAATTGGCACCCAGTGTTGAGTGGTACATCCCAGGGCACAGTACTTGGCCCACACCTATTTTTGCTTTACATCAATGACATCCATGAAAAAATCGCAAGTACGACCAGATACTATGGTCAAGTGGTCACAACAATGGGGCATGCAGTTCAACCCTTCCAAATGTGAAACCATGCGTGTCACCAGAAAGAGGAATCCAGGCGTCACATCTTACAACATACTTGGTGTCACCCTTGAAGAATCCAAACAAACCAAGTATCTTGGCATCAAATTGCAGAATGATCTACGTTGGAATGGTCAGACTCATCATGCAACAGTGAAAGCAACAGGTGTCCTAAACTTCCTGAGGCGCAACTTCCATCATTGTTCAGCTTCTGTCAAAGAGAAGCTGTATTTCACCCTCGTTAGACCTCATCTGAACTACGCAGTTGCAGCGTGGGACCCATACACAGATAAAAACATTTCATCCATCGAACGTGTCCAAAGACAGGTCGCTCGATTTGTTACAAACACCTACGAGAGAGAAGCGAGTGTCACTAAACTTCTGAATTCTCTGGGGTGGAACCCTCTCCAAGACAGACGTGAAGCTCACCGTTTGACCTGTTTTTACAAAATGTTAAATGGTCATCTAGACATAGATCACAAGACCTACACCAACCCCAAACCAATTAGGAGCAGACGAGGGCATTCAATCCAATTTGTGGTCCCAGCCACAAAGACAGATGTGTACAGCAATTCGTTCTTCCCACGCACTATTAAAGCATGGAATAATCTCCACCAAACCATGGTTGCCCAGCCAGATGCAACTAAATTTAAAGTGGCACTTTCTTCCCAAAAACCCTCTCTGGCTTAACCCCTCCCTTCACCACCTCCAGTTTAAATTCCAGTTGGAATATTTTGGAGGACCAAGTAACCAAGAACCAAGAAGAACCAAGAGCCAGGCATAAAAACAGCTTTTTTTCACGAGCAGCCAAAGGTCTGTAGCCTCTTGTGCTTTGGTATTTTATTTAATTCTTCACATGTTTAAATTCTATTGTTTTATTTTTAATTGTCTACTGTATTTCGTGTTGTTACTTGTGAGCAAAGCTCCAAGGCAAATTCCTTGTATGTATACATATTTGGCTAATAAAATGTTTCAATTCAATTTAATTGAAAAACAGCATTATGTAGGTATGTTACAATACCTACCTTTAGCAGCGCTGCAGTTCTGCCGCTCCCCGTGTGCACGACTTTGGCGCCTTTCAGAGGGGGGCGGGTTTAAAATGCCGATTTTTTTCTAGGCAGTCCAAGTCGATCCATGTCGGGCGATTTCGTCGCTAAAGAGAAATCGCTCCGACATTTCATTCATAAAGGTATTTTTAAACTACGTTAGATTATTTATTAACTAGAGTAGTTTAAAAATCATCTTCTAAAGCTCTGAACGGTGACAGCGAAACGGACCGAAGGTAGGCGATAAAAGAAGCTACACAGTTTATTTTTACATAAAAACTTAGTTTTTAGGAAGGCTTTAATCACATTTTCATGTTGCGAAAAGGGGACAAAAAAAAAGTATGAACCGGCTGTATTTTTCATACTGACTTCACCGCAAACCGCAACGTTCTAATCCACCGCATTCCACTAAAACCCACTCGCTAGTTGATTTAAATGGCCATTAATTTACAGGCATTAAACACTAAATTCCTTCCATTTGGCCTATAAATTCATGAAAATGGGATTTAAAAATTATGTTATATTGTGGATTATTGTGTGAATGTTATTTGGACACTTAGGCAATTTAAAAAAAGTTTATCTTTTCTTAAGAAATGGATAGATGTTTAGATCTACTCATTGAATTTTATAATTAGCTACAATTAGATAACTAACTAATTATATGCTTTATTTTCAGGTCATTCAAGTAAGATTGTTTCATATTTGTTTCAGAATGCTTCAATCTATAATAACTGAAAATTTCATTGAGTTATCTTAATTTTTAAGAAAGTTATGGGCTTTTGACTGTTCTAGATCACAGCTTTTGAGTTAAGTCAATTGAAAGGCAATGGGGAACAAGATGCTAATTTCCGAGTATGAAAATGGTCATAACTTTCTTAATACTGAAGATATGACAGTGAATTAGGTGTCAAATTAAACTTCTTTTTATGCTTTATCTGATGGGATAAATTGCACACTTGATTTTTAAAATTTCAAAATTTTGTAACGTTGCTACATTATGCAACTTTAATTGGGATATTTTGCACTTTCGCTTCTCATCTGTTTCTACTCATCACCCAGCCTCCATCTCTAAATATCCCCACCCCAATCTAGTTCCACCTACACCCCACCTCATCTGATCCCACATCTCCCATCAGCCTCTTCATTTTATCCTTCTCTCTCACCTTTTTATCTTCCTCCACTCTGAGTCCTGATGTAGGGTTATAAACAAAACATCAACCTTCCCATTGCCTCCACATATGCTGCTTGTGTTCATCCAGCAGATTTTGTTTACTCTGGATTCATATTGGTAGAAACAAAAATGCGTAAAATTATATCTTGTGACGGGTTCACACTTGAACTGCATTGTATTAATTTGAATTTAATT
The DNA here is from genome assembly GCA_963514005.1 of Raja brachyura. The sequence continues at coordinate 46,966,148 of OY740790.1, forward strand.
AAATGTTATTCTAATATGTTTAATTTCTTATTTGAATTATTTCACCCATAATTCACTCAATATATTTACACTTCTGTATTCTCAACTGTACATCATTATACAAATTAATTGAATCAAGTATACACTCAGACATAACATGTCAATGTGCATGTCCTGGTCTACCTTTTGTTCATTGGACATAATAGGTTTGTAGCAGGAAGATCTGGTCCATATTTTCTGCGTAACAAGACTAAATGTCCCAGGGTTTGCGATTCTATTGCATACTGTTTTCTTACATTATGTGTGCTATAGAATATCACTTTCTCTGTCTTGCATGAAGCGCTGCTACAGTATTTTAATCCATGCCTTAATGTGTAAAGGAAATTGTTGGCTAAAGTCCACACATGAGATAAAAAAGGTGTCAAAAATCTGGTAGAATATAGGACAAACTAAGTATGTATTCAAAATGTTTATTTTTTAGATTGATTCAGAATGACTGCTGGAAAAGCTGTAATTGGAAAGTTGGCTCCTGATTTTGATGCCACTGCTGTGATGCCTAATGGACAATTTGAACAACTTAAGCTATCTAAATACAGAGGTAAGAATAATGATAGAGTTTACTGAAAGTATATTTTAGAGAATGACAGAATATCATCTTGGCAATATGTTGAATTTATTTAAGAAAAACGATCTTGCACTGAATTTCACACATTTAGTAATATCACGCCCATATTTTGAAGAATTGAGCATTTGCTGAGCAAGTGAGGTCTTTTTGCACCTTAAATTGCTTTTTTTTTTCATATTTGTGATTCATTTTACGTATTTTGTTATAGGTGTACTTTGTATTTGTTGGGCTTTTGTTTTATTCTTTAATATTTGTTTTGTTTTTTGCTAAAACCTTAATTTTTCTGTATGTTAGCCTGTGTACTGCCTCATCATTCTAAAGCAAGGAAGGATGCCCCTCATTTTGTATGTTAGGTGATGCTGCTGTTGAAGACTACTTCATAAAGTCACAACATTTTCAAGAATGGAGTTATTTGAGGTGCTATATATATTCTAGCCACCATCCTAAATATGTCTTTGCATATGTGGAAGCATTCCCAAAGTTTTCAGTATAAACAAATTGATAGCTGATATTATCCAATCCTCAGGTTCACATGACAACCTGCCCTGACTTATCATGGCATTCCCTCCTGAATTTAATTAGCTACAGGAAATACTAAATTTTAGTTTCAGCACATCTAAGAGTTGGATGCTCTATTCAATAAAACGCACTAAAGGTTTGTGCCCTTTTTAAATACCAGGTCCTGTAATTGGATTGGTGAAATGTGCATCAATGATGATTATGTTTGGCTTGCTGTCATTTGGCTATAACTGAATAAGAATGCAGCACTTAGGGTTGCACACAATTTTGTGCAGATGATACTATACTTACTTAGAAATTGTAATTCTGCTGGAGGGTATTATTTCAGGCATTGCATGCAACAATTACTGGTATGGAAATTATTTTATTCAACCAAATCTTCATGGCTAACATCAAAGGAGATTTGGACTAGCACATGCTTATGTAATCTCAGGTCATCCTAAAATGCTACAAAAGTTTGTTCACCAGTAATGTCAAAAATATTGGGGGGTTTTGTAGAAAATTAGGTATTACAAACAATATGACCAAATTTTTTTTTTTGTTTGGCGTTGCTGGTTGCTTGTGCAGTGCTGCTTTCTTTTATGTCTGCTAAACAAAGAATGAACAAAGCTTTGGTCTAATTTATACAGTAGCTAACTGTCAAGTTTCTGGACATAGACCACAGCCTTTTATTACTCTATCTCTCTATCACTTCTCTTTCTTTCTCTACTACTACTTTTTCCTGAATGTGCAGATAGCATGGACGGCCTATGCTGCATTTAATAGTCTGTTGATGTACTACAATTTATGTTTCTTGTTGGGTATTTCTACAAAATTAACGAATAACCTTATGGGTTAAGTTATTGTTTGAAGACTCAAGATGTCCATAAAAATGCCATCTACATAACCTTGTACTCAAGTCTAATACCCTATTAATGGACTCCTTTGAACTTCTTAATACATCCCTATAGACTTGGAGAATGCAACAGCTCCCTATAGGTCATGGATAAAAAGGGTTAGCATAAAAAAAATTAAAACACAAAAAGACAAAATACAAGAAATAGAAATAGGAGTAGTCCAACTGGCTCTTCGTACCTGCTCCGTTATTCATTAGGATGGGTGATCTTTTATCTTGGTAATTTTCTTGCACTGACCCCACAATTGTCAGAAATCTACTTGATCTCAGGAAAATCAACTAAAACATGAGACAAATGCGGGAACATGTTCAAGATGGTTATGGTGCTGGAGGAAATTCATTAACCTTATCAAGAATTGCAATGGAAGCCAGCGCATGCAATACACAACACTTTTTGTTTGCCTAATTGCATCTTACGAACCAAGCTCACCATAGACCAAGTGTTTTCAGGGTCATTTTGAACTTTTTTTCCATGAACTAATTACTGTGTTAGACCATTGCTATGTAATTTAAACCTGAACAGAATGTCCCCAAAATTAGGCAAGTTGAGCACATTAAGAGAAATTCATTCTGGGATCTTCCCCTTTACCTGCAGTTTTTTAAAGAAAATACATTAAATGGAGCATGTTGATGGAACATATTTTTAGAAACTAAATGGAATATACTGAAGCCTTTGCTTTAGTACCAGTCTGCCTGAACAATAACAAAGGCTTTGACTGCAGGCCAGGGTATTTATGAATTAATTTGTTCATTTTCTCCACAGGCAAATATGTAGTCTTCTTTTTCTACCCACTTGATTTCTCCTATGTGTGTCCAACTGAGATTATTGCTTTTAGCGATCGTGTGGACGATTTCAACAAGGTTAACTGTGAAATAATTGCTGCTTCTACAGATTCTCATTTTGCTCATTTAGCTTGGTATGTAATGCTACTTCTATCATTTTTTGGACCAATTTTTCTAGTGTTTAAATGGCCATTTTCAAAATAACCTAGAAATATAAATTTGTGTTATTTTTCCATCTGGGTTTGTTCATAATGTAAAGATTGTGGATGAGTGAAAATAGTAATGAAAACCACAATCTCAATTTTCTAAAAATAACAGCAGCATAAAATTTTGATTTTATTACAATGTAAGATAGTGTAAGTTATTGGCTTATAAAGAAAATGTTTACAATCATTATTGTACATAATCATAAATGACAAAACATACAATGTTGGCCCAGTTAATAGGCAAGCAACAAGAGCATTGTTGCTTGGTTTAATTCTAGGAGCAGGGCAGAAAGCTAAAACTTTCCACTTTTACAGTTCTCATGAAGAGTCCTTGACCTAAAATGTTGACTCTAGTTATTTCTTCCACTGAAGCAGCTGGGAACTGCTGAATGCTTCCAGGTTTTTTTTACTGCAACTACTATTGAAATTACTGTCAGTTCTCCTAGGAATGCACAAGTTGAAAAAAAGTTTTGTTTCTTTCTCTGGAACGATTTCCATCTGTCTTTATTTTTAATGACTATAGTTGCAGGGGTAGGCCATTCGGCCATTCAATGTGATCATGGCTGAGTAATGCTGGATGCAGTCAGTACCCCGTTCCTGCCTTCTCCCCACATCCCGTGACTCCGCTATTTTTAAGAGCCCTACCTCGCTCTCTCTTGAAAACATCCAGAGAACCCGCCTCCATCGCCCTCTGAGGCAGAGAATTCCACAGACTCGCCACTCTCTGTGAGAAAAAGTGTTTCCTCGTCTCTGTTCTAAATGGCTTAAGGGCCTGTCCCACCAGCATGCAACTCTATGCGATGAACGTGATCAAACTAGAAGCGGGGGCCTCGCGGAGGTCGGGTGATCCCCTGTACAGGGCCGTTCCCACCAGCATGCGCCTGCAAGGGGCAAGCGCAACCAAACCAGCAGTAGGGGCCGCGCGGAGGTCGGGTGAGTGGCGCAACGCGGCGCAAAGTGAGGCGAACTTGGAGCAAAGTCTAAGGTAAGTTCGCCAGGACAGAGAGGGGCACCAAGGCACACACACACACAGGGCCACGGAGCCACACACATAGAGGGTCACGGAGGCACTTACAAATAGGTTCACGGAGGCACGATGTCGGGGCGGTGTGTAAATGTCGAGGCAACTGCGAGCCGACAAGCCGTTGCCGCGCGGAATTTTTGGACATAGTCAGTTTTTCGGACCCCCGCGCGGTGTCGGGACAAATTCGGGACGAACTCCGCACAATTCCGCATGGCTCTGGCGATCGAAGTGGGACCGGCCCCGCGACGCCGGACGGCTCAAGCGACCACGTTAGGTCGCGCTAATCGCATAGAGTTGCATGCTGGTGGGACAGGCCCTTTACTCCTTATTCTTAAACTGTGGCCCTTAGTTCTGGACTCACCCAACATCAGGAACATGTTTCCTGCCTCTAGCATGTCCAAACCCTTAACAATCTTATATGTTTCAAAGAGATATCCTCTCATCCTTCTAAACTCCAGAGTGTACAAACCCAATGTGTTCACTCTTGATGATTTCTATTTCCCTTCCGTCCATTGTTAAACTGTTGACCAAATTTCATTTCTACAGCTTTATCACTACTCTGCAAATGTTTTCAGCTTTAACATATTCAATTTGGATTCCAACATTTCAGATTCACCAGGATCATAGGTATATTCAAATGGTACTGCGTTCCTTATCATGTTTGCATCTTCTGTAGACAGTTGCTTGGTACTGAGATCATTTGTGTTCACTCCATTTTGTGGGTTCTGTGGTGGATAGTGAGGCCGGTGTAGAAACTACAGACTCTTTTACACACGAGACAGGACTTGAAGGGTGAAGGGATGGCTGCATGGGTATTTTATGAAGTGATGCACAGCTTGTGCAGGATTTCTGTGTGCTCCCAATTCATGGCATTGAGGTTCTCACTGCCATCCACAAAGTTTCTTCGACACAAAGCAATCATGGCTTCATAGAAATTCCATGGAGTCTGTGGGAATGTTGCGCTTCTTCAAGAATTCTTGACAACATCATTAAATCTTTTTCTTTGTCAGCCTGGTAATTTCTTGTGACAACAGAGGTTGCATTGGAATGTCTGCCTCACAAGCCTGGTGTCCGGCATGTGAACGACGAGGCCGGTCCAACTTAAAGCGATAACATGTCTCACTCAGTGTGGCTATATGGATGTAAACCAATTTGAGTTATTTTGCTATGAAAGCTGTGATCATGTTTGTTGCTTATGACATTATCCATGAGGGTCATGTCATTCTAAGTGGTGAGCTTCATATTACAGTGGGAGTTGTTCATGGTTTCCTTAAATGTGCATTTAAAGTTGCACTCCAGCTATAACACGGGCATCACTGAGCGAGATCTTGGTCTAACAGCAAAAGAGACCAGACATTGTTGTGTGATCATAGGGAGTTGCCATCTGGGATGTGCGCACTTTTTATAACGGGCATGCACGTATGTGTGGGGCTCAAGTACAACTGCCCCATGACACCGCTTCACTCTGCACTTCTTTTCTGATCCTAGCTGCATATTGTGCCTTATTCCTACTCTCCAGTTCCAGCTACATCCATCGCCATGCTCTGTAAACTCTGCATCAGCTGCACATCTGGTGAGATGAGCCTGTTGGCATACTTAATGCTAACTTGTGTTCTCTCACTACAACAACACCAATTCACTTCTTCTCCAAGATGTGAGAAAGGCTTGGATAGAATGGATGTAGAGGATGTTTCCACTAGTGGGAGATTCTAGGACCAGAGGTCATAGCCTCAGAATAAAGGACGTCCCTTTAGGGAGGAAGAATTTATTTAGTCAGAGGGTGGTAAATCTGTTGAATTCTTTGCCACAGAAGGCTGTGGAGGCCAAGTCAATGGATATTTTTAAGGCAGAGATAGATAGATTGTTGATTAGTATGGGTTTCAAGGGTTATGATGTGAAGGTGGGAAAATGGAGTGAGGAAATGGGGTGAGGAGGGAGAGATAGAGCAGCATGATTGAATGGCGAAGTAGACTTGATAGGCCGAATAACCTAATTCTGCTCCTGTTCCCTGACAATCTTATGTTCTGTTCCACAGTTTGAACGTTATTCTTTAATGTATTCAATGTCAACAAAACCCCCATTAATGAACTAAAACATTGTTAGTCCAATTCCTTTCACAGAAGATAGACACAAAATGCTGGAGTAACTGAGCGAGTCAGGCAGCTTCAATGGAGAAAAGGAATAGGTGACATTTTGGGTTGGAACCCTTCTTCAGACTGAAAGATGGAGGTGGAGGGGAGGAGGAAGCTGCAGGCGAGAAAATGTCAGAACAAATCAAGGCCGGTATCAGGTGACCTCTGGAAGAGTGGTGTCCATAATGGCCCACTGTTGGCTGGAGAAGATGTGCTAACGAGGAGGATACAAGGATGCGAACAGTGGGACTAGTAGGATGACTAGCGTGGGGGATGGAATGCAGGAGTTAAATTAGAGAAATCAACAATCATACTGTACGTTCACAGATATTGCCTCATCTTCTGAGTTCTTCCCACACTTTGTACTTTGCTCAAGATACCAGCACCTATGGTGTCTGTCCTCATGACTAAAACCCTTGATCCCTCAAGACATTCTGGTAAATTTCTTTGGCACCCTTTCATTATTAAGTGATCATTAAAATAGAGATGAAGAATAAATATTTGTAACCAAATAAACCTCCCTCAAAATTGTTTTTAAGATCGTTTTACATAGTGTTTTTAAATATAATTAAATTTGTTTTGTATTTTATAGGATCAACACCCCAAGAAAGCAAGGAGGACTTGGTCCAACAAAAATCCCTTTAGTATCAGATCTTCGTCACACAATCTGCATAGATTATGGTATCTTAAAGGAGGATGAAGGAATTGCTTTCCGGTCAGTAGCTGGTTATGGGAATACAAGATGAATAAATATTGGGTAAAACTGAAGAATTAATAATGTATAGACATCAATTAAAAGCTAAAGGCTATAAACTTGTTCATCTCAAAAATAGCTCTGCAAAATTTATTGATATCTGCCTTTCCTGGTGGTTTTGAAGAATAGTTTTGTAGTGGAATTTTTGTTTGAGAATCACTGTATTTAAAACACGTGCCTAGATTACTCCATTAATGCACATTTGCTCGCAACTTCACCAATGGTGCACTCATGAAACTGAGTCAAGGTAATTGAAACCAGAGCTTTTTGTATAGGTAAATACACAGCCTTATATGAAAGGAAGCAGGATTGGTTTCAGGAGAATTTCTGGGCTATGAGGACTTGTCTGAAAGGCATTTTTTTGACACGGTCAGCTATCCTCCTCTTTCCTTCACATGGTGCAGATTAGTGGGAACAAAAGGCATTTACCAGATTTACAGTGGTGCAGCTGTAGAGTTACTTCCTTACAGCTCCTGAGACCCGGTTTGATCCTGACTACGAGTGTTGTCTATACGGAGTTTTTACATTCTGCCTATGAATGCATGGGTTTACTCCAAGTGCTTCAGTTTCCTTCCACACTCCAAAAATGTACAAAAAAGGTTTGTAGGTTTATTGGCTTAGGTTAAAATGGTCCCTAATCTGTAGGATAGAACGTCCTCAGTGGGCCAAAGGGTCTGTTTCCATGCTTTACAGTATCTCTAGTCTAAAAGTAAATTGGCAGATATGCTGAGAAAGCTGGTTGCTGAAACTACATCCAATTAAATCTGGCTTCTGTTCAAAGACTCGATCAAATTTCTGCTTATAATTGTTCAGTCATATTGCAAAAGTAATGAAATGTGACATTTTTCTCAGAGGGTAATATCTGCTGTTTATGTCTTTTGAACATCTGACTCTAGTATTGAATTTGCTTTTATATTTTAAGCATTGCAGTTTATTCTAGCATCTGTGATCTCCAGGAAATTTATTCAAATGTAAGACATAAGTAAATGTATAATCTCTCGTCATTCTATTAACTCTTTATTTAAAAATTGTGCTATAGAAGATTTTAGGTTTGTTTGTAAAAGCATTTTCTGAACTGGTAAACTAGAATTTTGTAAAGTCCATTTCCAGCTTTTAGGATTTAATTGTACTTATATTGGCTGTTCCTTAAGAATGGGAAATCTTGTACCCCCAGAGGTTTGTTCATCATTGATGGTGCTGGTATATTGCGTCAGATCATGATCAATGATTTGCCTGTTGGACGTTCAGTGGATGAAGTTATGAGGTTGGTTCAAGCATTCCAATTTACAGATGAACATGGAGAAGGTAATATGTTTACCATATATGAATATTGTAAAAGATAGACAAATGTTTCTATGTGCTATTTGCTAGAATTTTATTGGTAAAATGAGTGCTTAAAATCATCTGGATTTAAAAAAAAATAATCTAAGGTTTGTGATTTGCTTGCAGGTTTTCTGTGTGCAGGGCACTAACATATAAAGACTTCACATGGCACTAACGTGTATATTGTGTGACACGGGTCACTCATGCAGGAACCTCTCAAATTTAGAGGTCCTTGACCAGCCAGTTAAGTGCACAGTACCTTTCTATTGAACACAATGTATTTTGTTTTGTGTACAATAGAATTTTGCTGCTGCAGATCCTTGCATACAACATATAGGTTTGTCATGCACTGCAAGTTCATGCACCTTTCTAATGGAGAAGACATTTTTGGCCAGAATTTGTTTTTTTTTAAAAGCTTATGTTTGTGTGCATGCTTCAATTCTGCTGTATTATCAGAATCTTTGAGCAGTATGCTGACATTTTAATGATGGGAGAACAGTCCCTCTGATGGATGCAAAATGCTGGAGTAACTCAGCGGGACAGGCAGCATCTCTGGCGGGAAGGAATGGGTGATTTTTCGGGTCAAGACCCCCTTCTGATGGCCTGACTTATGCTACAGAGACATGGGGTTTAAAATTATTCTGTGTTCAAGTCTGGAAATGGTTACACTGATACCATGCTTGTCATGGGTTAAAATTTGGTTTCAAATATTGACTGTTGTTCTAAAAGCAGTCCAGTAATTGGTGAACCTTGCTATTGATAGAGATTATTTGGAGACTTCCAAAAGATCCATTGGTTCTGAAGAGCATTAAATCAGTCTATTGCTGCTGCGCCTGGATCACATCAAGTAATTAACAATGTTTGTTTAGTTAAAATTTCAAGTTCATTGTCACGTAACATTATTTTTTTAATCCCTGTGCCGCCTTCTCCGTTAATGTCATTTTCCAATTGTTGCTGAATGCAATTCATTAGTTTATAATTGCTTTGCAATTAGGTGCATAACCAAAATTGATAATTTCACATTCCATCTTCCCCTTTGTTTCGATCCCATTTTCTCAACCTGGCCATCTCGGCTCAAAATTACAACACAGTGTGTTTCTCTCATTTTCATTTCAATATAGTACATTCATTGTGGACTGCATTGTTGAAGGCAATTATAAGGCACTGGTCAGACAGCATTTAGAGCATTGTGAGCAGTTTTGCACCCCATATCTGAGGAAGGTTGTGCTGGCATAGGATGAGCGTTTACAGGCACTGAGACTGTACTCGCTGGAGTTTAGAAGGATGAAGGGGAAAATCATTGCAACTTATCGAATAGTGTAAGGCCAGGATAGAGTGAATGTGGAGAGGATGTTTACACTAAAGGTAGACACAAAATGCTGCATGTTTACACTGGAGGTAGGCACAAAAAGCATTTCTGGAGAGAAGGAATGGGTGACGTTTCGGGTCGAGACCCTTCTTCAGACTAGTGGGAGATAATCAAATCCATCGGCCATTGCCGCAGAATTAAAGGGCGTACCTTTAGATAGGAGATGAGGATGAATTTCTTTAGTCAGAGGATACTGAATCTGTGGAATTCATTATCACAGATGGCTGTGGAGGCACAGTCAATGGATATTTTTAAGGCAGAGATTGACACATTCTTAGTATGGGAGTCGGATTATGGGGAGAAGGCGCAAGCATGGGGTTGCGAGGAAAATATAGATCAGCCATGATTGAATGGCGGGTAGACCTCATATGCCAAATGGCCTCATTCTGCTCCCTTACGAACAATGAATTTATGATTTTTTTTGCTGGTTCCCGTCCCCAATCACATCTCTTGAGATTTCTGTCTTCCATATTATACAGGAGAGGGGGCGCTGTCCTGTACGACCGCCAGTCCTGCAACTGTCCGTGTTTTAAACTTTTTTATTATTTTTAGTACGTTAAAAGTGTGTTAGTTGGGGGTCTAATCTTTTTATGTATGGGGGGTGGGGGGAGAGGGGGAAACTGCTTTTCAAGTCCCTACCTGGTCAGAGAGGCTGCCTTCCTCCGAGCAGCACCTTCGACCCATCCTCGCGGCCTACCAGCATGGCCTGGAGCGGCGTTTCCTGAGGAGACCTGGCCAGAACCTCAGCTTCGGCGGCGGCACAGCGCTGGAGAGCTATGGCGGAGCGTGCGATGCCTTGCCTGGGTTACGGCGCTGGAACTCGGGTATGCTGGGATCTGCCAACTGAACATCGTGGAGCTGCGGTCTGTGGAGCTTCCAGCTGCCGGCGGCGACGCTGATGTTTAACATCGGGAGCCTGGGATCTCTCGCCGAGATCGCCAGTGGTGGAGCTCCGTCCAGCGCGGCCTGTTGGTTTGGAAGCCGCGGTCTCCAGTAAGGAAGCGGCCATTCCAGGCACCCCAAGCCGCTGAGAGGGCTCTCCCGACGCCGGAGCACCATCACCCGGCGAGAGGGCCTGAGACATCGGGCCGCCGTAGCGGCGACTGGAGGCCTCAATAGGCCTGACCATGGGTGGACAAGAGGATGGGGACTGGACTTTGTGCCTTCCCCCACAGTGGGAACCATTGTGGGGGGATGTTTTAATGCTAAACTTCTTCTTTTATGTTATGTTGTATTTTTATTAGTGTGCTGCAAGGACATCTGAATTTCCCCTGAAAATGGGGATTAATAAAGTATTTATTCAAATCAAATCAAATCAAATACGTTTATTTGTCATTGCATATCAACTGTACAACGAAATTTCATGTGCATCCCCTTCAATGGTAAACAATAAAAGACACGGGATAAAAAGTTTAAAAAAAGAACAAAAACACAATAACACAAACAACCATTTAGTCTTACATTTACTACAAGTTCAATGCATAAAATAAGTAATAGATAATAAAAAATGCACATTATATTGCACATTCTAGCAGACAAATTTTTTTTTGCACCCTGAATTGTGTAGTGTTGCCCGTAGAGTTATCTGTTTGAGTTAAATTCTCTAATGGCACGTGGGTAGAAACTGTTAGTTAGTCTGCAAGTGCGGGCCTTCAAAGATCCGTATCGCCTCCCAGAGGGCAGCAGAGTGAAAAGGTGGTTGGCAGGGTGGAATGAGTCCTGTGTGATATTTCTCGCCCGGCGTAAACATCGGGCCTTGTAAATGTCTTCCAGGGAGGGTAGTTGAGTGTTTATGATGCTCTGTGCTGTTTTAATAACTCTCTGTAGTGCCTTCCTTCCAGCCACAGTGCAGCTAGCAAACCACACCAGGATGCCATAGGAGAGGATGCTTTCCACGGCGCACCGGTAGAAGGACAGCAGCAGCTGCTGTTAGACGTTTGCTCTCCGCAGAGTCCTCAGGAAATATAGCCGCTGCTGTGACTTCTTTACGAGAGTGATGGTGTTCACTGTCCATGTAAGGTCCTGGGAGATGTATGTGCCCAGAAACTTAAAGTCAGTGACTCTCTCCACCATGTCTCCTTTGATGTAAAGAGGAGCAGGTTCTTCACTCCTCCTCCTGAAGTTAATAACTAGTTCTTTTGTTTTGGTTGAGTTGAGTGCCAGGTTATTGGTAGTGCACCAGACAGTCAGTTTTTGGACTTCATCTCTGTAGGCAGACTCGTCGTTGTTATTTATCAGCCCCACCACAGTCGTGTCATCTGCAAACTTAATGATCCGGTTTGTGATGTGTGTCGGTGTGCAGTCATGAGTGTAGATTGTGTAGAGAATAGGACTCGGCACACAGTCTTGTGGCGCCCCTGTGCTGAGCGTCAGGACTGGGGAGTGATTGGACCCCATCCTGACAGTCTGTGGGCGGTCTGTTAAGAAGTCCTTGATCCATCTGCATGTATTGGCATTTACACCCAGGTCAAACAGTTTGTCCACCATTCTGCTGGGGATGATGGTATTGAATGCAGAACTAAAATCTACAAACAACATCCTCACATATGAGCCGGGGCGCTCCAGGTGAGTCAGTGCAGAATGTAGAGCCATGTTGATGGCGTCTTCTGTATGCAAACTGATGTTGATCCAGGGTGGGTGGGAGTGAGGATTTAATGTGGGCCAGGACCAGTCTCTCAAAGCACTTCATCACAGTTGAAGTGAGAGCAACAGGTCTGTAGTCGTTCAAGCTGGTGATAGATGTTTTTTTCGGAACAGGCACAATGGTGGCAGTCTTGAAGCATTTAGGGACAGTGCATGTTGACAGAGAGAGGTTAAAGATGTCGCTGAATACCTCCGCCAGCTGGTCTGCACAATCCCGCAGTACTCTCCCTGGGATGCCATCTGGGCCAGCAGCTTTCCTGGGGTTGACGCTGCGGAGTACTCTCCTGACATCCTCTGTGCTCACAGTGAATGCCAGGTCGTCAGTGCTGGACGCGGCTGCAGGCACAGGCTCCGCCTTACTCAGCTCAAAACGGGCGAAAAAGTGGTTAAGCTCCTCAGCCAGCAAGTTACTACTGCTGCTGGTGGTTAACGCCCTGTTGCCCTTGTATTTGGTAAGTTGCTGGATACCTTGCCAAACACGCCGGGGGTCCCTCTCATTAATGTGTCCCTCTAGTCTTCTTCCATAGGCTGCCTATGCCTCTTTGATGGCTCTCTTCAGTTTGTATCTGGTAGTGCTGTACAGTTGATCATTGCCAGATCCAAAGGCTGAGTTGCGTTCCCTCAGCAGCTTCCTGACCTCACTGGTCATCCATGGTTTGCTATTTGGATAACACTTAACCTCTCTGTCGATAGTGACGTTATTGATGCAGTTCTGTATGCATCAATTATTATTATTATTATTAGATATCCTAGTAAAAATAGTGCAGGAAATTTGGGGCTCAAATATCCAATGTCTGTGTCCTCTTAACATGACTAGCTAGTTAAAAGCGGCCAGCTGCTTGTTATTAATTAAAATTGGTGCAGACAATAATTTAAGTTGTTAGAATTTTTTCACAATTCCTATGTAATCAGATTTTTGTTTTTAAATGCATGTGTTGAAAATGAATTGATTGTGCACAATCACTTATGAGTACTGATAGTTAATTATGGATTGTACAATTTTACAGTATATTCAGTCAGAGTGCAGAAACACATGGGAATAACTGCTTTGATAAAAGGCAAAACATAAATAATTTTAGGAATTAATTTATTGACGATAAAAAGATCATTTATTGGCACTCGCGTAATAGTCATTTGCCATTGCTGTTGAAATTGGTTACAAAGTTATCATTAGTGCTAAATTAAGAAAACTGTATATCTGTGTAGCAGCAGATTTTTGGTTATGACTGTTGTAATATTTAAACATGTGGCCAGAGATAGGCGTGGAAGAAAGCAATTTTTACATCTTAACTTTCACAAGTTGACACTAATTATCAGGACGATGCTACCATCTTTGTATTATTCCTGCATATTTTTGAGACAAAAACATCATACCAGTGTTTTCGGTCCATCAAATAGGATTTTGATACACTGTGTAATAGTGATTAAATTAGAGATTGGTGGTTATGTGGAATGCTGCCAAAGGAAGTGATTAAGGTGGGTGCAATTATAATGTTTTAAAGACATTTGGACAAGTACATTATTTAGAGCAGGGGTCAGCAACCTTGTTCTGCATTGGGCGCTTCTCTGTGAGCAAATGGCGGGCTGATCACGTGTACACATGGATCCCGCCCCGGATGGCAGGCATCAAATCACGTGTTCACATAGATCCCACTCCTTCGAGGACACCACCCAGAGCACTGGCCAAAGATCATAGAGCGGAGCAAGACACTCCACTATGCAGTATCTGCACTTTGCAAAATATGCGGTATCAAAAGCTGAGAGGAGATTTGGTTCAAAATCATCGCGGGCAGAGGGATTAAGGTGGAACGGGTTGTACCGGAGTTTGGGCTGTTTGATGTAATGTTTTGATTTCATTCCACAGTACGTTTCTTTTCATTGTCTTTGTACAATTTATGTAGAAGGAACTTTAATCGTGTTTTTTATATGATTTGATAAGCATCTGAACTGAAACAGGTTACGGCAGATACATAAACAATGGCAGTAAATCGACTGTTCTTACGGAAAGCATATGGACAGCAGACACTTCACCTCTCCCATCCCACCATCAGTCCGAACCAGTTATATAACTCCATACAACGCCTCCACGCAGTCTATATTCCACAGAAATACAAAGAGACCTTGTGAATAGACACAAATTGCTGCAGACAGGCAGCGACTCTGGAGAGAAGAAATGGGTGACGTTTCTGTCAGCGATCGGTTCCGCCAGCACCTTGCATTACCGTGCCTGGGCGCCGCGGCCTCGGGCCCGGGAGGTCTGCGGGCCGGATGATTAGGTTGCCGACCCCTGGTTTAGAGGGATGTGGGCCAAATGCAGGTAAATGGGAATACCTGTGGTAGGCAACTTGGTTGGCAAGGATGAGTAGGGTCAAAGGGCTTGTTTCTGAGCTGTATAACTCTATGAATCTAGAGATAAACCAGGAAATTATAGACGATGAGCCTTACAACAATGGTAGAACAATTATTGGAGAAGATTCTTGGGGAAAGGATCTACTCTCATCTGGAAAATCATAGACTTGTTCAGGATAAACAGCAATGCTTTGTGCAGGGAGGTCATGTATTACGAACTTGATTGGGTCTTTGAGGAACTGACAAAGATGAGGTTACAGCAGTGGATGTTATTTATATGGTCTTTAGTAAAGGTTTTGGCAACATCTTTACTCGGGGGCACCGTCGTGCGCGGGTATGGCCGCCCAGCCTGCAGCTGTCCGTTTTTTCTCTCTTATTTTTTATTTTTAGTTAGTTGAGTTTTTTTGTTTTCGGAGTCCTAGCCTTTTTTATGTGTTGGGTGGGGGGGGGGGGCGGGGGGACTGCTTTCTAGGGTCCCTACCTGGTCGGAGAGGCAGCTTTTCTCTGGGCTGCATCGTCGACCAGTCCTTGCGGCCTACCAGCGGGCCTGGAGCGGCGTTTCCTGGGGGCAGGTAGAAGTTCTAGACTGCAGGTGAACTTCGCGGAGCTGCGGGACTGTGGGGTGGCCGGCCGTGGCCGGCAGCGTGAGCTTCAACTTTAACGTGGGGGGGCCTGGGATCTCTCGGCAAGATCGCCAGTTATGGAGCTCCATTCCACGCGGCCTGTTGGTGTCGGAAGATGCGGTCTCCAAGGAAGGAACAGCAAGGAAGCGGCCGTTACAGGCACCCCGAGCCGCTGAGAGGGTTCTCCCGTCGCTGGAGCACCAGCACCTGGCGAAGACGGGCCTGAAACATCGGCCCCCGTAACGGTGACTGCGGAGGCCTCAATAGGCCTGACTATGGGTGGACAAGGGGATGGGGACTGGACTTTGTGCCTTCCCTCATAATGGGAACCATTGTGGGGGGATGTTTTTCATGTTTATTGTTAAATTCTTTAATGTTGTTTCTTATCTTTATCTGTGCTGCATGGCAAGACAAATTTCATTACACCAATTTGTTTATGTGACAATAAATGTCCTTTGTCCTTGTCCTTAAACATCCTTCCTGAAAATCCAGAAAATTAAGGCATGTGGGGTCCGTAGATACTTGGTGGATTCACAATTAGCTTGGCCAGTAGTGTGGGAGGAGTATTATTTTGACTGCAGGTGGATGAACAATGATGTTCGGCAAGAGCAATACTGGCACTTCTGTATAATGATTCAATCAAAAATATAGATGGGCTCATTGGTAAGTTTTCAAGACAAAGCAAAAATTGGGGATATAATGGATAGTGAGGAAGGTTGTCAAAATGTTCAGCAAGATATAGACCGGTTGGAAATGTGGGCAGAGAGATGGCTGATGGAGTTTAATCCGGACAAGTTTGAGATGTGGCATTTGGGGAGATCAAATTTAAGAGGAAAGTCTTTAGTAAATTACGGTACTCTGAGAACCATAAATGCAAAGAGCAACCTGGAGTACAAGTTCAGAGCTCCCTCAAAGTGGCAACAAAAGTAAAGAGGCTGGTAAAGAAATGGCATGCTTACTTTCATCAGTCAGTGTTTTAAGTATGAAAGTTTGGAAGTCATGTTACAACTGTGTAAAACTTTGCTTTGGCCTCTTACGAGTATTGTATGAAGTGCCAGCTGCTACATTACAAGAAGCATGTGGGGGCTTTGGAGATCATTCAGAAGAGATTCAAATGATGTTATCTACATTGGAATATTAGTTATGAAGAGAGATTGGATAAACCTGGGTTGTTTTCTCTGCAGCATTGGAGGCTGAAGGGTGACTTAATAGTAGGTAAAATTGTGAGAGGCATAGACAGGTAGGTAGACAGAGGCTATTTCCCAGAGTGGAAAAGTAAAATGTCAGTGGGCATAACTGTAAGATGTTAAAAGTCTTGCGAGGCAGGTTTTTTTTTACCACAGAATGTAGATATCTGGAATGTGCCACCAAAGGAGGTGGTGGAAGTTGATGCAATAGCAATGTTTAAAAGGCATTTAGGCAGACTCATGTGCAGGTAGAGACCTCTGAAATGTAGACCACCTGCAACCAGATGTTCTGCTTCAATTGGCATCATGCTTGTTGCAGACATTATGGTTCATAGGGTCTGTTTCGTTAATGTTTAAAGGAGATTCACCAGGCTAATTTCTGGGATGAGAGAGTTTACCTATCATAGAAACATAGAAAATAGGTTCAGGAGTAGGCCATTCGGCCCTTCGAGCCTGCACCGCCATTCAATGTGATCATGGCTGTCAATAGGGGATAGATCGTTTGTGTCTATATTCCTTGGACTTTAGTAGATTAAGGAGTGACCTTTAGAGTAGACGTTACAATGTTTTCCCTCGTCTGAAAGTTACAAACAAGGTGATATGATTATAATATCCCCGGTTTGGAATATGTTTATAATATCCCCGAGGAGCCGTGTGCGCGGTGGGAGTGTCCCGGGGAGCCGTGCGGGCCCGATCCACATGCCGACGACCGAAGACCAGAACGTTCCCTGGTTGGCCTGACTCGCCCCACAGGCCTCCCAGAGGACTGCGGTGAAGCCGGGTGGTGAGGCCTGGGTGGGTCGAAGGAGCGTGATCAGCGGCGTCAATCGGAGCCTCGGCGGCGGCAGCGGATACTACACAGCGGTGGAGTCTCGCGTTTGATGAACGTGAGAGGGGAGGGGAAGACAATGGGGACCCGACGTGGTGGGGCCACCATGAAGAGCAATGCAGAACTCAGCGTGGGGGAGGACCGCCGTGGGGGACGGTGGGAGAACAAACGGGGTCCTAGAGAGGGGGGGGGGGGGGGGGGCACTATAGTTTAGAGTCCCCTGCCCAGAGAATAAGTGTTTTTTCATTTGTTCCGGTGAGGGCACTGTGTACACGGCAGCCAGCCAACAGTTGCTTGGCTTTTTCTTTCGTTTTCACTTTTAATTTCAAGTTTTCGTGTACATTTGTGTGTTGTGACTGTCGCAATTTCCCTCGGGATGAATAAAGGTTATCGTGTATAGTTAAAGATAAGGGGCCAGTCATTTTTAATTGAGGTGCGTAGAAATTTAATCTCTGACGTCAGCGAATGTCTGCAATTCTCTGTTCCAGAATACGGCGAAGACTAAATCAGACGAAATATTTAAGATTAGGATTGATAAATATTTGAAAGATTGAGGAATTGAGAGTTTTAGGATCTGGCACAGAAGGGATATAGAAAACAGCATAGATCAGCATGAATGGGACAGGCCTGTGGCCTTTACCAACTCCTATTTTTTTTTTATGTTCCTTCACTAACACATTGAATAAAATGAATTTTTTCTGATCCTTTTACTGAGGGTGTGTGTAACTTTTTAGTACAGCAGGGGTAGAGAAATGGAGGCTGTAAGTTGAACTTCTGCTTTATGTGAATTTTACAATGGGTCTGACTTGTAGGTGCAAGTGTAAGCCATATTGGCAGTTTTGCCCTTGCAAATTCCAATACCGGTGGTTCTTTTTTATTGCACGTTTTCATCACATGAATTGGATATAAAGTGATTGATGAATTTGGGGACGGTGTGATTTTGATTGAGAACTAGGGACCACTTAAAAATTACTTTGGAAATAGATAGCAGAAAATTAATGTTTTGGTTTTATTATATTCTGGACGGCAGAATGAAAAACAACTTACACGCAGGTTGCCTGGATCACGAGAGAGAGGTTTATAACCCAACATTCCCTGCTTATATTGAACACCAACTCATTAACATATACATGAATATGTATGAATACATTACACTGCTCTCCTTTTTTTAAGTATTAAATCTAAGTACTCAGTTACAATTTTGTTGTTGTGATACTTGATTTAAACCAGTATTTATAGAAACATAGAAAATAGGTGCAGGAGAAGGCCATTCGGCCCTTCGAGCCAGCACTGCCATTCATTGTGATCATGGCTGATCGTCCGCTATCAATAACCCGTGCCTGCCTTCTCCCCATATCCCTTGACCCCACTAGCCCATAGAGCTCTATCCAACTCTCTCTTAAATCCATTCAGTGATTTGGCCTCCACTGCCCTCTGGCAGGGAATTCCATAAATTCACAACTCTCTGGGTAAAGAAGTATTTTTTTTCTCAACTCGGTCTTAAATGACTTCCCCTTTATTCTAAGACTGTGGCCCCTGGTTCTGGACTCGCCCAACATTGGGAATTTTTTTCCTGCATCTAGCTTGTCCAGTCCTTTTATAATTTTATATGTTTCTATTAGATATCCCCTCATCCTTCTAAACTCCAGTGAATACAAGCCTAGTCTTTTCAATCTTTCCTCATATGACAGTCCCGCCATCCCAGGGATCAATCTCGTGAACCTACGCTGCACTGCCTCAATCACAAGGATGTCCTTCCTCAAGTTAGGAGATCAAAACTGTACACAATACTCCAGATGTGGTCTCACCAGAGCCCTATACAACTGCAGAAGAACCTTTTTACTCCTGTACTGAAATCCTCTTGTTATGAAGGCCAACATTCCATTAGCTTTCTTCACTGCCTGCTGAACCTGCACGCCAACTTTCAGTGACTGGTGTACAAGGACACCCAGGTCTTGCTGTACCTCCCCCTTACCTAACCTAACCCCATTGAGATAATAATCTGCCCCCTTGTTTTTACCGCCAAAGTGGATAACCTCACATTTATCGATATTATACTGCATTTGCCACGCATCTGCCCACTCACTCAATCTGTCCAGGTCCCCCTGCAACCTCCTAACATTCTCTTCACAGTTCACACTGCCACCCAGCTTTGTGTCATCCGCAAGCTAGCTAGTGTTGCTCTTAATTCCCTCATCCAAATCATTAATATATAAGGTAAACAGTTGTGGCCCCAACACCGAGCCTTGCGGCACTCCAATTGCCACTGCCTGCCATTCTGAAAAGGACCCGTTCACTCCTACTAGAAACATAGAAAAATAGGTGCAGGAGTAGGCCATTCGGCCCTTCGAGCCTGCACCGCCATTCAATGTGATCATGGCTGATCATCCAACTCAGTATCCCGTACCTGCCTTCTCTCCATACCCCCTGATCCTTTAGCCACAAGTGCCACATCTAACGCCCTCTTAAATATAGCCAATGAACTGGCCTCAACTACCTTCTGTGGCAGAGAATTCCAGAGACTCACCACTCTCTGTGTAAAGAATGTTTTCCTCATCTCGGTCCTAAAGGAATTCCCCCTTATCCTTAGACTGTGACCCCTTGTTCTGGACTCCCCCAACATCGGGAACAATCTTCCAGCATCTAGCTTGTCCAACCCCTTAAGAATTTTGTAAGTTTCTATAAGATCCCCCCTCAATTTTCTAAATTCCAGCGAGTACAAGCCGAGTCTATCCAGTCTTTCCTCATATGAAAGTCCTGACATCCCAGGAATCAGTCTGGTGAATCTTCTCTGTACCCCCTCTATGGCAAGGATGTCTTTCCTCAGATTTGGAGACCAAAACTGTACGCAATACTCCAGGTGTGGCCTCACCAAAACCCTGTACAACTGCAGTAGAACCTCCCTGCTCCTATACTCAAATCCTTTCGCTATGAATGCTAACATACCATTTGCTTTCTTCACTGCCTGCTGCACCTGCATGCTTACTTTCAATGACTGGTGTACCATGACACCCAGGTCTTGTTGCATCTCCCCTTTTCCTAATCTGCCACCATTCAGATAATAGTCTACCCTCATGTTTTTGTCACCAAAGTGGATAACCTCACATTTATCCACATTATACTGCATCTTCCCATTCACTCAGCCTATCCAAATCACCCTGCAGCCTCCAAGCATCCTCCTCACACCTAACTATACCCCCAGCTTGGTGTCATCTGCAAATTTGGAGATGTTGCATGGAATTCCCTAGTCCAAATCATTAATATATATTGTAAATAGCTGGGGTCCCAGCACTGAGCCTTGCGGTACCCCACTAGTCACTGCCTGCCATTCTGAAAAGGACCCGTTTACTCCTACCCTTTGCTTCCTGTCTGCTAGCCAGTTCTCTATCCACATCAATACTGAACCCCCAATACCGTGTGCTTTAAGTTTGTATGCTAATCTCTTATGCGGGACCTTGTCGAAAGCCTTCTGAAAGTCTAGATATAACACATCCACTGGTTCTCCCTTATCCACTCTACTAGTTACATCCTCGAAAAATTCTATCAGATTTGTCAGACATGATTTACCTTTCGTAAATCCATGCTGACTTTGTCCAATGATTTCACCACTTTCCAAATGCGCTGCTATCCCATCTTTAATAACTAACGCTAGCAGTTTCCCCACTACCGATGTTAGACTAACTGGTCTGTAATTCCCCGCTATCTCTCTCCTTTTTTAAAAAGTGGGATTACATTAGCTACCCTCAAATTATCACTAATGCATCCACTATTTCTGTGGCTACCTCCTTGAGTACTCTGGGATGCAGACTATCTGGCCCTGGGGATTTATCGGCCTTCAATCCGTTCAATTTACCCAACACCACCTCCCGGCTAACCTGGATTTCACTCAGTTCCTCCATCTTATTTGACCCCCATTCCACTGCTATTTCCAGCAGATTATTTATGTCTTCCTTAGTGAAGACAGAACCAAAGTAGTTATTCAATTGGTCTGTTATGTCCTTCTTCCCCATGATCAATTCACCTGTTTCTGACTGCAAGGGACCAACATTTGTTTTAACTAGTCTCTTTCTCTTCACATATCTATAAAAACTTTTGCAGTCAGTTTTTATGTTCCCTGCCAGTTTCCTTTCATAATCTATTTTCCCTTTCCTAATTAAGCCCTTTGTCCTCCTCTGCTGGATTCTGAATTTCTCCCAGTCCTCTGGTAGGCTGCTTTTTCTGGCCAATTTGTATGCCTCATCTTTTGTTTTTATACTATCCCTCATTTCCCTTGTTATCCATGGATGCACCACCTTCCCTGATTTATTCTTTTGCCAAACAGGTATGAACAATTTTTGTACTCTCTGCTTCCGGTCTGCCAACCAATTTTCTATCCTTGTCAACACCCTACCCACAATACCATGTGCTCTAATTTTAGTCACCAGTCTCCCGTGCGGGACCTTATCAAAGGCTTTCTGAAAGTCTAGATACACTACATCCACTGGCACCCCTTCATCCATTTTAATTGTCACATCCTCAAAAAATTCCAGAAGATTAGTCAAGCATGATTTCCCTTTCATAAATCCATGTTGGACTAATCATTTTACTGCTATCCAAATGCTCCATTATTACCTCTTTAATAATTGCCTCCAGCATCTTTCCCACCACCAAATTCAGGCTAACTGGTCTGTAATTCCCCGTTTTCTCTCTCGCTCCTTTCTTGAAAAGTGGGATAACATTATCTATCCTCCAATCCACAGGAACTGATCCTGAATCTATTGAACATTGAAAAATGATCACCAATGCGTCCACTATTTCTAGAGCCACCTCCCTGAGGACCCTTGGATGCAGACCATCAGGCCCAGGGGATCATCCTTCAGTCCCATTAGCCTACCCAATACAATTTATGAAATTCTAAATGATAACATAATATATTTATTTTACATATTTACACATTTTTGTTTTACTCATACTGTGAGTTACTTAACTTACAAACCTAACCTGACTACTGGTTTACAGATCCTGCCTGATCGTCTAATAGTAACAGGTGTAACAGGTTTAGGTGTTGACTCAACTGTAGGCTTAGGCTTGTTTGGCTCTGTTTTAGTACCCTGCCTTTGACCAGAGGAATCTGTTTCTTTGTCTGTACTAACTGAACTTTGTGTTTCAATCACAGTGGTCTCTTCCAACTCACTTTCAGATAAAAACTCATGGATTAGGACTTCATGCTCAGTTTTTGGTTCATCGTTGGCTGGAATCAACATGAACACTTTTGATACTATCTCCAACTTCAACTAAGTATCTTTTTGTTCCACACACTTCCACTATTTTCCCAACATCCCATTTGTCTCGACTGGACTTGTTGGGAGGACTGAGAACACAAACCTGCTCATCTGGCTTGAAGTGTTTCTCCTTTTTGTGGGGGTCAAAATGGCGTTTTTGACAACTGTTTTTGCTCAACTCTCAAGGCAAAATTGGGTTGAACTAGACGGGCGTTTCCTTAGCGTCTCTTTATCAGCAGTTCTGCAGGTGAGTAACCCGTTGTGTGTTGTGGTTCTGTACTTCAGCAAGAAACTAGTCAAATGATGTTTCATGCTGAGTGAACTACCCTGCAATACCTGTTTCTTGAGAGCATCTTTGACAACTCTAACAGATCTTTCCACCGCCCCGTTGGAGGCTGGGTGGTATGGGGGAACAAGTGTGCGTTTTACACCATTCCGCTGCATTAACTCTTTGAACCATTCTGAACGAAACTGAGGCCCAAGTTCTTCCGGTAAACCATGCCATGCAAAAATTGATCTTAACTCATCTATGGTACGCTCAGTAGTAGTGCTTGACACCATATACTTAACCTCAATTCACTGGGAATTACTATCTACTAGCATACAGAAAGTGATCATTATCCTTTTCGCAAAAATCTACATGAACTCTCTGAAAAGGTCTACTTCGATGTCACTGTCAATACCAGGCCAATACACAAAACATCTGGCAATTGACTTCATGCTTACTATGCCAGGATGTTCGGCATGAAGTTCATTCATAATTTTGTTTCTCAAAGACTATGGTCAACTACTCTGTAACCCCACTTAATGCATCCCTGCTCACATGATAATTCATGGTGTCGATTATGGAAAGGCTTCAGGTCTGAGTTCAATCCACTATTGATTTCAGTCCAATCGTTCAATGTCTGTTTACAGACCCTCTGCATTGTTTTTGCTGCAATTTCTGTTGCAGTCACTGGAAAGTCTTCATTTACAACTTGTGTGTAGATTGAGTTCTCACTTCCCATGTCACAGTTCTCATGGGGCAACCGGGACAACGCATCTGCAACTGCTTGCACTTGGAGCTTCTGTGCTCCACCTTGTAGTAATACTGGGACAGCAGAATTGCCCAACACTGCATCCTTGATGCCGCCATGGAAGGTATAACTGACTTGGGACCAAGTATCACTGGTAGTGGCTTGTGATCAGTCACCAGGGTGAATGGTCTGCTGAGAAGAAACTGATGGAATTTCTTGACTCCGAACACGATTTTTTCGATACACGAACTTTTCTATATGCATAATTGCGTTCACTCGGTGATGGAGTGCAGGATGCAAAAGCAATAGGCTTTTTCTGCCCGTCATTCATTACGTGGGAGATCACTGCACCTACACCATAACGTGAAGCATCACAAGCAAGTTTCATATCGCGTATCGTAGTGAACAAGGAGTTTGTCACTTGTCAAGTTTTTCTTGCAGATGTTATATGCACGTTGCTGTTTCTTTCCCTACATCAATTTCACATCTTTTTGTAGCAGATGAGGTAGTGGCTTTATCTGGAAGGAATCGTGCATAGAACTGCACCATCCCAAGGAATGATCGGAGCTCTGTCACATTGTTGGGTTTTGGAGCATTCACTATTGCTACCACTTTGTCTTCACAGGGCAAAGTCTGTTGGCATCTACTTTGAGTCCAAGGTAGACCACCTCTGACTGCGCAAATGCCCATTTACTTTGTCGCAGTTTGACATTGTGGCAGTTCAGTCATGTGAGAATTTGCTCAAGGATTTCCAGGTGTTGTACCATGCCCTCTGAATATCAGTAGGTCATCCTGGTTGCACACACTGTGCGGAATGCCTTATAACGTTTTGTCCATGACACTGAAAATTTTTCGGGGAGAATTTCACCCCATAGGGCAGCTTGGTGTATATGATTACAAGCTCTTATGTGTGTTGATAGTCAAGTACTGCTGACTTTTCTTGTCGACATTGAGTTAGGTTACTGCAGTTGTACAGGGTCTTGGTGAGACCACACCTGGAGTATTGCGTACAGTTTTGGTCTCCTAATCTGAGGAAAGACATTCTTGCCATAGAGGGAGTACAGAGAAGGTTCACCAGACTGATTCCTGGGATGTCAGGACTTTCATATGAAGAAAGACTGGATAGACTCGGCATGTACTCGCTAGAATTTAGAAGATTGAGGGGAGATCTTATAGAAACGTACAAAATACTTAAGGGGTTGGACAGGCTAGATGCAGGAAGATTATTTCCGATGTTGGGGAAGTCCAGAACAAGGGGTCACAGTTTAAGGATAAGGGGGAAGTCTTTTAGGACCGAGATGAGAAACTCATTTTTCACACAGAGAGTGGTGAATCTCTGGAATTCTCTGCCACAGAAGGTAGTTGAGGCCAATTCATTGGCTATATTTAAGAGGGAGTTAGTAAAGTATCCTTTATTGTCATTCAGACCTTTCGGTCTGAACGAAATTTTGTTACCTTGCAGTCATAACATATAATGAAAAACAAAACACACAATAAACACATATTTAACATCCACCACTGTGAGTTTACCAGGCATCTCCTCACGGTGATGGAGGGCAAAAGTCTTAATAGTCTTTGTCTTCTTCCCTCCTTGTTCTCCCTCTGCGCTGAGGCGATTCAGGCCTCCGATGTTATCGTCCACTAGGCCCGCGGCCGAGCCTCCAAAGCCGGGCTGCCGCCATCGCTGGAACGCTGGAACACCGCCACAGCTCTGAAGCAGGGTCCGCCGCTGGAGCACCGCAGCTCTGAAGCCGGGTCGCCGCTGGGGCACCGCAGCTCTGAAGCCGGGTCGCCGCTGGAACGCTGGAGCCCCGCAGCTCTGAAGCCCGGTCGCCGCTGGAGCACCACAGCTCTGAATCCGGGTCGCCGCTGGAGCACTGCAGCTCTGAAGCCGGGCCACCGCTGGAGCACCGCAGCTCTGAAGCCGGGTCGCCGCCGCCGCTGGAACGCCGCCACAGCTTTGAGGTCGCCAGCTCCGCCATTAGGCCTCAGCACAGACGGAGACGGTGATGAGGGATACGACAAGAAAAGTCGCATCCCCCCCCCCCCCGAAGGAAGAGACTATAACCCTGTTTCTCTCACCCTCCCTCCCCTCCCACACATATACAGCCTAATAAACCAAAATTCTAACAGACACAAGAAGACAAAAAGAAAAGAAAAAACAGACGGACTGCAGGTGAACCGCAGGTGCCAGGCAGCGCCGCCACTTCTGGAACTGCTTAGATGTGACTAAGGGGATCAGGGAGTATGGAAAGAAGGCAGGTACGGGATACTGAGTTGGATGATCAGCCATGATCATATTGAATGGTGGTGCAGGCTCGAAGGGCCAAATGGCTTATTCCTGCACCTATTTTCTATGTTTCTATGTAAGTGTGAGACAAATCCAGTTTAGTGAAGACTCTTGCTCTGCTAAGTTCTGCGTACAGATCTTGCGAGTTGGTAACGGATATTGTTCATCATCAGCGGCTTGGTTGATTGTGACTTTGTAGTCACCACATAGTCGAACAATTTTGTCGGCGTTGGGTACGGCCACAATTGGCGTTGCCCAGTTACTCTTGTCTGTCTTCACAAGTACTCCATTTTGCTCTAATCTGTCGAGTTCTTCCTCCACTTGTTGCTTTAATGCATATGGTACAGTTCTTGGATGGCAATACACAGGCTCACATCTTGCTTAAGTCGAATGTGTGCAGAGTACCCTGTTATTCCCGTGTAACTGTCAGTAAAAATGTTTGCTTATGACGTTTTCAAGACGTGATTTGGACAAATCGACACTGAAAATGTTCTTCCAGTCTAAGTCTGTTCTCAGCCAATCCTTTCCAAGGAGGGTTGGTTTATTTCTGTAGCTGGCCACTATGATGGGCTGTGTTACTGACTGACCATTATGCTGAACTTTACAGTTCATTTGCCCACATGTCTCCAAAGCATTGCCCAAGTAGATTCTCAGCTTGACCTTACTCTATGGTATCTGTGGGAACTTTGTTTCGTACACGTCTTTGCTCATGACCGAACAATCTGCTGCCATGTCAATACACATATCAATTAACTGTTAATTTATCAATATTTTAATTCAAAAATCCTTCCTTTGGCTGGTTGTAGGCTTATTGATGTTGCATAAATGGTGTACAACCCAAGTTCATTCCCATGTGGGTCACCTCCAAGTTGTGAACTCCTCTCTGGTGTTGTTGCTTGATTCCCGCAGATTGTTGCTTTCCTGTTTTAAGCTTGGCCTGACATGCTGAGGCGATATGGCCTTTCTTCTGGCAGTTATAGCACTTGGCCATTTTGTATTTGGATGAGTGATTACCATTTCAACGATAACAACTGGCTGAACTCAGCTCTCCTCCATACTTTGGTTTTGGTTTAGCGCCTCTTGGTTTGCCATAGGCACTGCCTTGTGACTGTAAACGGCCACTGCAGTCCGTGGTGGATTAAACTTGTGAGCATTCTTTGATGCCATCTCCATTGTAGCAATCTTGCATGCTTTCTCAAATGTAAGATCTGGAGTGTTCATGAGTTTGGACTGAATTTGTTCATCCACTAGACCACAAACAAATCTGTTGTGTAGTGCGCGTCCGAGAAATGGTCCAAAGTTACATTGCAAACTTACGTTTTTCAAGGCAACGATGTACTCATTTATTGTCTCATTCTGCTTCTGGTTTCTAGTGCCGAATTTATAGCATTCTGCAATTTCCAGAGGCTTTGGGTTGAAGTGCTCCTCCAATTTCTTCATAATGTCATTGAATGGCACGTCTTTTGCCTTTATGGGCGCAAGGAGATTCACGAGTGTGCCGTACACTTCAGGACTGATCTCCGTGAGCAGAATCGCTTTCATGTGTTCGCAAACGGCCTTAGTTGTTTCAGTCACTATCTCTCCTTCACTACTAATCTCCATTATGTTGCTTGCCGTGAAAAACATGTTCACTCTCTCCATATAGGAGCTGAACGGCTCTCTACTCTTGTCAAAAGTGCCAAGGTTACCAATGTAGCCCGTGGACGCCGCCATCTTGTTGCTCTTTTTTTAAAAGTCTGTTCAAAAACCCGATTTCCTGTCTGTTCTGATGTAACAATTCACCTAAAACTTAGCTGTACAAAGGCTATTCAGCTTGAGGAACTCGACACAAAAAAAATCTCATACAATCCCAAGGACGGAATCTTGCCACGTATTCACAACTTAGAGATAGCCTGACAAACTCAACGGTTTGTCCAGTTGCTGTTTTAAACTACAGTCCCCTGCATAGAAGGATCTGCGGCCTATCGTGTCCAGCTCGCAAACAACTGCGACACAACTCCGTATTTACTCTATAAAATGTTAAACAATACTGCATGTTGCAAAACAGTCCTGCACTGTATTTAAAGTAGAGTTCACAAACTATCCCATCTTCGTCGCCAATTTTGTCAGTTCAAAATGGCCAAGTGCTATAACTGCCAAAAGAAGGGCCATATCACCTCAGCATGTCTGGCCAAGCTTAAAACAGGAAACCAACAATTTGCGGGAATCAAGCGACAACTTGGAGGTGAACCCAGATGGGAATGAACTTGGGTTGTACACCATTTATGCAACCAACATCAATAAGCCTACAAACAGCCAAGGCAAGGATTTTCAAAGTAAACTATTGATAAATGAAAAGTCAATTTTGTTATATTCTGGACGGCAGAATGAATAACAACTTAAACGCAGGTTGCCTGGATCACGAGAGGTTTATTACCCAACATTCCCTGCTTGTATTGAACACCAACTCATTAATATATACATGAATATGTTAGAGGTTTAAAAAAACTTTCCATGTAACTTCCTCATAGTAATCAGACATCATTGTCTCTTAAGAACATAGCTGCTGTTTTTTACAATGGATTGCAGTTGAAATAGATAAGCAATTGCTTCTGTTGACATTTGGAAGGAAATTATTAAATAGTGCCATATAGAGCCTTTAGTATTTTTAGTCTGCAGTTATATAAAAAAACTGATAGAACCAATAGAAAGTCATTTTATTTTTGAAAATTCTGCTGGGAAATGAACTTTGCTATTATGACTCTGAAACTCTCATGCCCCTAACTCTCTTCTCCTTTGAAAAAGTTTTTATAACGTGATTTTCTATAATGCAATATTTAATCTCACCACTGCAAAGTTTGTACCACTGCTTTGTAACCACAGAAGAAACTTAAAGTTTCAAAGCATTGTTTGTTTCTTTGGAATTTTTTATTCATATTGGTTTGGATTAATCTTTAGTTTGTTCATTTTCTCTCATGGAGGTGTTTTGGGAGGATATTGGATGGGCACATGGATCTGGGGGATGTGGCTCACATGCAGGTGGAGAAGATTGCTTTGATTTGACATCATGTTTGGCACCGACATTGTGGGCTGATGTGCTGTACTGTTTTTGTTCTTTATCCAGATCATTCAATTGTCTTGAGTCATAAGAAGTGACATTTGAAATGTTCTGTCTTTGGAGAAGTGGAGAAAATGGAAATTCTTGAATCAGGAGCACAGGCAGATAAACCTGTGTTCAAAAAGTACTTGGGAATCATGTATTGACCACAGATCACATTGACATAAATATGTAGATGGGTTCCATTGCTTAATATTAGACCAGTGTAGGACATGAAAAATTGACCAAATTGATGTAGTTGAGACCTCACCCAATTTTGCTTTACTGCTTTCTCTCACTGAGTGAAAATTAATTTATATTGTGATTTCCTATTATTTTTGTGTGATTATGCTTTTCCAGCAGTTGCTTAACAATGTAAAATTCTTAATGTAGTAATGTTTTAACAGTTGTAAAGATTGATTTAGATAGTTAATTATGTACTTCCTTTCTTACAGTTTGCCCTGCTAATTGGAAACCTGGTGGCGAAACCATAACACCTGATGTAGAAAAGAGCAAGAACTACTTTTCAAAGCAGAAATAGTTTCTCTTCCTTTTGATGTGCCACATTAGTTAGTTATGTATGTGTCTGAAAAAGGTTGCTTTTAGTGAGGATATTTTGGTGATTTTTGCTGAGACTAATACTGATTGAAGAGGGTATGTTATAAGCAGCGAAATAATCTGCGTAGAATCTTACTTGAAGAGAACATTGTTGGGGATAAGTAAGCATGGAGTCAATGTAATCAATTTACCCACCACCCATTTTCGATTGTTTTATTTCAATTCACAGAAAATTGTGAGGTTCTGAGTTTATGTAGCTAATCTCCATGCCTGATTTTCAATTGTTACTTGTGTTGAGAGATGCTATGCATCAGAATCATCTTGCAAAAGTTATCCTGTCTTAACAAAACAGTTTTACACATTTGTGTATTCTTCTGGAACTGAAATGCTCCAATGTTTTATGAATTAATTACGTGTCAGGGTATAGTAATGTCTTTCAGTAAACCTGTGTTGTTGAGCAGAATTTATTACATATTTTGTGCATTTATACATACAAAAATAAATGTTTGGAAAAAAACACTGGTTCATTTTGATCTGTTGCAGAAGTTTTTATTTCCTTATATTCATGTGTTCATGCCATTCCAGTCTACTACTGAAGTTGGGGCAGAAGATATCAAGTTTTTATATAACGTTTTATTTTCTAATTATTTCAGTGATCTAGGTTCTTTGTTCATTCTTAAACTCTTTCTTCATCTATCAAGGTTTCTTCCAAATCTACCTCTTTCAGAGCTTTGTTTTAGCTTTTCATATTTCATTCTTTAAAATAACTTGCAGTCTCCTAATTCATCT
Organism: Raja brachyura; assembly: GCA_963514005.1. Next base: position 46,996,378 of record OY740790.1, read on the forward strand.
CAAATTCATTTACTGAGGCATGAACCTGCTCATTCACCACAAATCGCTCACTAATGTAGTTTGAAAATTCTTATCCTTCTGTTCAAATCCTCATATGACCTAAACTATCTATCCCTGTAAGACCTCAAAGCTTCCAAGAATAGTTTACTCCATCCAGTCTCTAGCACATTCCTCAATTATTTTGCTTTTCTTTTACAGCTGCCTCTAATCTGTAATGTAGCCTAAGAACTGCAGTTCCCTCTATGATGTCCTTTTGCCCTAAGACATTCCTTAAAGCAAAAGTCCATCATGCTATAACTGCATCAAATATTTACAACATTGAAATGATATTAATAAAATATGTTTATCTCCATAGGCTTGGTGTTTGAATTTGCTTTTAATACCCTCTCTTTTCTTATCTCCATCAAACACCACATTTGAACCTACCAATGGATATCATGCCATTTCTATAATATTCATCTGGAAAATTAACTTGCTGTTTAGAGCTCACTACATTTGATAATGACCCACCACCACGATTGGTCACTGATAAAGAGGTGAAGGAAATCGAGAAAACATAGTTCTTATTTTTATGCTATGATATTTTAACTGATATGTTTTAAAACGTGTTTATTCAGATTCAACCATTGAATCTGAAGCATTGAACATTAATTTGATAGATAGAGGTGGAAATAGTGTTTTCTCTAATAGTATAGTTCTAGCTTGAATTGAGTTAGAAACAAAGATTGAGAACATTGTTGATCTTACTGCCAGTGGCAACTTGAGCAAAAGCTACAAGTTGGCTTAATACATCAAAAACAAAGTACTGTGAACATTTTCATAGTCCTAAAACAAGTGCTGGTATTTGTCCTGTTTCATTGTCAGAGTTGCTATAATGAGATGTCCATATTTTGATGGTGGCATAATGATCTTACTGCCATAATCTCTCTCCCCCTCTCTCTCTCTCCCCCTCTCTCTCTCTCTCCCCCTCTCTCTCCCTCTCTCTCTCTCTCCCTCTCTCTCTCTCCCCCTCTCTCTCCCCCTCTCTCTCTCCCCCTCTCTCTCTCCCCCTCTCTCTCTCTCTCTCTCCCCCCTCTCTCTCTCTCTCTCTCTCCCCCTCCCCCTCTCTTTCTCCCTCTCTCTCTCTCTCTTGTGTATATATACTGTGGCCTGCAAAAGTTTTCATACCCCTTGAAATTTTCCACATTTTGTCACGTTACAACCACAAACGTAAATGTTTTTTATTGGGATTTTATGTGATAGACCAACACAAAGTGGTGCATAATTGTGAAGTGGAAGGAAAATGATACATGGTTTTCACATTTTTTTACAAATAAAAAAACTGAAAAGTGTGGCGTGCAAAAGTATTCAGCCCCCTTTACTCTGATACCCCTAAATAAAATCCAGTGTGACCAATTGCCTTCAGAAGTCACCTAATTAGTAAATAGAGTCCACTTGTGTGTAATCTAATCACAGTATAAATACAGCTGTTCTGTGAAGGCCTCAGAGGTTTGTTAGAGAACAATAGTGAACAAACAGCATCATGAAGCCCAAGGAACACACCAGACAGGTCAGGGATAAAGTTGTGGAGAAGTTTAAAGCAGGGTTAGGTTATAAAAAAATATCCCAAGCTTTGAACATCTCACGGAGCACTGTTCAATCCATCATCGGAAAATGGAAGGAGTATGGCACAACTGCAAACCTACCAAGACATGGCCATCCACCTAAACTGACAGGCCGGGCAGGGAGAGCATTGATCAGAGAAGCAGCCAAGAGGCCCATGGTAACTGGAGGAGCTGCAGAGATCCCCAACTCAGGTGGGAGAATCTGTCCACAGGACAACTATTAGTTGTGCACTCCACAAATAGGGCCTTTATGGAAGAGTGGCAAGAAGAAAGCCATTGTTGAAACAAAGCCATAAGAAGTCCCGTTTGCAGTTTGCCACAAGCCATGTGGGGGACACAGCAAACATGTGGAGGAAGGTGCTCTGGTGTGATGAGACCAAAATTGAAGTTTTTGGCCTAAATGCAAAATGCTATGTGTGGCGGAAAACTAACACTGCACATCACCCTGAACACACCATCCCCACTGAAACATGGTGGTGGCAGCATCATGCTGTGGGGATGCTCTTCTTCAGCAGGGTCAGGGAAGCTGGTCAGAGTTGATGGGAAGATGGATGAAGCCAAATACAGGGCAATCTTGGAAGAAAATCTGTTAGAGTCTGCAAAAGACTTGAGACTGGGGCAGAGGTTCACCTTCCAGCAGGACAACGACCCTAAACATACAGCCAGAGCTACAATGGAATGGTTTAGATCAAAGCATATTCATGTGTTAGAATGGCTCAGTCAAAGACTTGAAAATTGCTGTTCACAGACGCTCTCCATCCAATCTGACTGAGCTTGGCTATTTTGCATAGAAGAATGGGCAAAAATGTCAGTCTCTAGATGTTGCAAAGCTGGTAGAGACATACCCCAAAAGACTTGCAGGTGTAATTGCAGCGAAAGGTGTTTTTTTAATTTTATTTTTATATAATTCTTTATTTCGAACAGAATAAAACAATAAAAAGCAAGTGTGAAACACCATACAAAAAACAAAACAAGAATATTTATAAAGTGTCATACAGTATCTATAAATAAATGAAATCGTATGTGTCCGAAAAGGAGCAGGAAGAAGCCAAAGCTTATTAATTCCCACCCCTTATTCAATTGCTTATAATTATCTTATACAAATTTAGCAGCTATATGTACACCAGCAGCTATATGTACACCAGCAGCTATATGTACACCAAATTATTTACATATATACACTAATCAAATAATTACAAAGCCATACAAAAAAAGAGAGATTAAAAGAAAAGAAAAAAACGTCATATACTATACTGTATCCTTTAGTCATCTATGCAACCCATCACCCTATAATCACCCTGCCCAATACAATCAGTATAACAAATATCCCACTCACAATCACCTATCCTTATCCCAAAATCCTTTTTTTTTTAAAGTGTTTTTAAACATCTTTTTAAACTGAATTATGTTTGTGCTAAGTTTTATCTCCTGTTCCAGACCATTCCACAAATTCACCCCACAGATTGCTATGCACATACTTTTAAGAGTTGTTCTGACATTGAGTTTTTTAAAACTATGTTCCCCTCTCAAATTATATCCACCGTCTTTCCATAAACAGTTTTTGTATATTTACTGGAAGTAAATTATTTCTTGCTTTGTACATGATTTGTGCAGTCTTAAATTTAACCAGATCGGTGAACTTCAGTGTATGTGACTTTAAGAATAATAAATTGGTATGTTCAAGATATCCAACGTTATTGATAATTCTTATTGCTCTTTTTTGTAATGTACATAACGGCTGTGGGTTGGTTTTGTAGGTGTTACCCCATATCTCCACACAGTAACTCAGATATGGCAATATGAGTGTATGATACAGAGTATGTAATGATCTGTAGTCCAGAATGGTCTTGATTTTCCAAATATTGCTATAGATCTTGCCAGTTTTGCTTTGACGTGGTTTATATGTGGTTTCCAGCAGATATTGTGGTCTAAGATCACACCAAGAAATTTATTTTCATATACTCTTTCTATACTCATGTTATCTTTTTTCAATTGTACTTGAGGGTTTTTTTTTAAATGTTTTCCAAATAGCATCATCTTTGTTTTAATTTATTCATTTCTGATGTGATGACCTCCAAAAGCTGCTTCAAATTGTCACTGGAACAAAAAATATTCGTATCATTGGCAAATATATTGGCATTGGTAAATATTTCAGTATATTTGATACTCTGCATATGTCATTAATGTATATTATGAAAAGCTTTGGCCCTAACACAGACCCTTGAGGTACTCCATAAGTTATGTTCATGTAAGTAGATCTATGTTCACCTTTTTCTACAAATTGTTGCCTGTTTCTTAAATAACTTTTCACCCAATCCAATCCAACCCCTCTGATGCCATACCTATCCAGTTTCATGAGTAAAATGGCGTGATTTACGGTATCAAATGCTTTTTTAAAGTATGAATATTCCCACTGCAAGTTTTTTATTATCTATGCAATTTGTGATTTCCTCAATACAGTGATAAACAATAAAAACAGGTAAATGGTCACTGATGTCACTTATATATAATATAATATATAATAGTCCGCTTCCTGTATTGTTTTCCATAATGTTTGTGAATATGTTGTCTATTAATGTCGCACAATGAGAAGTAATTCTACTAGGGTTACACAAAAAGCTGGAGAAACTCAGCGGGTGCAGCAGCGTCCAAGGAGCGAAGGAGATAGGCGACCCGAAACGTCGCCTAGCTCCTTCGCTCCTTAGATGCTGCTGCACCCGCTGAGTTTCTCCAGCTTTTTGTGTAACCCTCGATTCTCCAGCATCTGCAGTTCCTTCTTTAACACAATAATTCTACTAGGTTTGGTTATTTTAGGATATAAACCCATACTGTACATGGTATTGATGAATTCTTCTGTCATTTTATGCTTTTTTGGATTCAACAGGTCAATATTGTAATCCCCACAGATGAACATAATCTTTTGTAATGATTTTGCAAACATGTTTTCCATCCAATCTTTAAATATTTCAATACTGGATCCGGGAGCTCCGTATATACAGCTCACAATAAAATTTCTGGTCTTTTCCATGCAAATTTCTACAGTAATACATTCCAACAAATCGTCAACAGCTGTTGTCATGTTTTCCAACACCTTAAATTTCAGTCTTTTATCCACATAGATCGCCACACCTCCTCCACTTTTTTTCCATCTGTTTATATAATTCAGTTCAAAGCCATCCATGTCAAAGTCCACACCTTTCTCAGGGCGGATCCAGGTTTCTGATATTGCTATACGGTTAAATGGGTTCTTGAACTGTCTTAAATATTCTTTTATGTTGCGGAAGTTGGCATATAGACTTCTGCTATTAAAAAGGATAATTGATATATTATGTTCTGATTGGAACATTATATTGAATTGCTCATCTGTGTAATAACTGCAGCTGTTGTTGATATTGTTAAGTAAGTTACTTTCCGGGTCAATATCATTTTCTATGTCATGTGTGTTATGCTCTGTATATGCAAAGGTTTCTAGTCCTGATAGAGATATATATTTTTTGTCAGGAATTATCATGGTTGTGGTTTTTATTTTATATATTCTTTATTTGTTACTAAGTGTATTCCATTACCTTGCTGTGGTTTGTCACCTTGGTATTTATCCAGTTCATCCAGGTCCCTAATGACTAATACTTTGGCTTGTTCTGATGGTCCATTCAGCTTGATGAATATTTTGCAGTTTGCAGTCCATGTAGATTGAATTTTCTTCTGCTTTCTCAGGAATCTGGCATCTCTGGCGATGTCAGCATTTTTCTTTGTCAGGTGTTCATTCAAATACACATCCAAGCCCTTTAGCCGTCTTCCCTGTTTCAGCAGTTCAGTTTTGTGCCTCCTGTTAGCAAACCGAATAATTATGGATGGTTTATCCGTCTTACTTCTCCGTGTGAGCGAGTGACAAGCCTCGATGTTGTCCCTGTCCAACTTAATCCCTTTTGAGTGGAGGTATGCGGTCACCTGTTGCTCCACAGATGCAGCGTCCTGCTCGCTCGTCTCCCCTTCGTTCTGCGTTGTCACCGGCCGTGCATATGAGCGGGGTTTCATCTCCAGACCAGTGACAATTATTAATTCTGGTGTACTGCTCCAAATCAGCCACCCGGTTCTCCAGCAACATAATCCGCTTGTCCTCGGAGTTTTCTAGCCTCAGGGCTTTAACTTCCTCCACCAGTTTCATGATGGTTTCCTGCTGTTGTCTAACAACAGAAACCTCCTCCGTCAGCATGTCGAGCGACCTCCTAATATCGTCAACCTCCTCAGCAGATGCGGGATTTTTATTTGGCGACATGGTGTCTGTACACCTACGCTTCAGCCCGGATATCCCGACTCTCCGGCGTTCCTCGGCAAGCTGCGCATTCTCGCAGATAACCCTAGCTGGTCTTAGCAGAAATCCCTTTCGTTGCTGCAGGAACAGTTACCTGTGTTGTGGGAATCCCCTTATCTCCGCTGTTCTTGCCGAGAGAAAGGTGGCTTCGTCTGCTCCAGCTTTCAAGGCCGCAGAAAGTCGAGACGGTGTAGAAATCCTTCCACACCACAAAAAACCAGACCAGCCCAGTCAGTAATGATGAGGCAGTAAGGATGGTTGTTCTGGACAAAGGTGTAAAGTCCAGAAATGTTGTTCTCCTATATTTTGGGTCGACAGAGTTTTAGGCAGGCTGCCAACGACAGTAGTGGGAGCTACACAGTGTAGTGATAACACCGCTCACAGCCCAAAAACACACATAAACTTCTTCAAAGAAATTTCTGCAGAGTTACAGCGATACACAAGATGTTTATAAATATTGCTGTACCTCCTCCGACATTACAAAGATGTTTGAAACACCAAAATTGTGTGATTTCCACAAGAGCACTGATACACGCACCTCCGAGCTCCGTTCCCGATTCACCCTTTGATTTCTGGTTCTACAAAGTATTGACTCGGGGGCAGAATAGTTTGCACGCCACACTTTTCAGTTTTTTATTTGTAATAAAATTTGGAAACCATGTATCATTTTCCTTCAACTTCACAATTATGCACCACTTCGTGTTGGTCTATCACATAAAATCCCAATAAAATACATTTATGTTTGTAGTTGTAACGTGACAAAATGTGGAAAAGTTCAAGGGGTATGAAAGCTTTTGCAAGCCACTATATGGTCTATGGTATATAAACACACTGAACTTTTATCTCCTGTTCTGTATTATGTTTACATATTCTGTTGTGCTGCAGCAAGCAAGAATGTCATTGTCCTATCTGGGACACATCACAATAAAACTCTCTTGACTTAAGCAAAAAATGGTTATTGGGGGCAAAAAGAGCTACCTTAAATTTAGATGCGTCTGGTTGGGTAACTATGGTAGGGTGAAGACTATTTCATGCTTTAATTGTGCGGGGGAACTCTATGGAGCTGCCATGGGTGATGTTTCGGGTAGAGACCCTTCTTTAGACTCCCTCTGGTTTTAATGTTTTTAATTTACTTTAAAGATACAGCGTGGAAACAGGCCCTTCGGCCCACCGAGTCCACGCCGACCACCGATCACCCGTACACTAGTTCTTTCCCACACATTAGCACCGTAAGTCAAGAGTCAAGTGTTTTATTCTCACGTCCCAGTTAGAACAATGAAATCCTTACTTGCAGCAGCACAACAGAATATGTAAACATTGTACTCTGTAAACAATGTTATAAACGAGAAAACAAAACGGTGTATATTTATATATGAATATATAACTATATGAATATATATATATGTGTGTGTGTGTGTGTATAATATATATGCCCACACACACAATTTCCCTCCTGGGATTAATTAAGTTATATCGGATAGTATCGTGTGTGTAGGAAGGAACTACCGATGCTGGTTTAAACTGAAGATAGACACAAAAAGCTGGAGCAACTCAACAGGTTAGACTGAATCTCTGGACAAAAGGAAAATATTACGTTTTGGGTTGGGTTTGAAATAGGTTCCTGCACACCTTTGGAATGTGGAAGGAAACAAGAGCACCCGGAGACAACCCATGCGATCAAAGGGAAAAGGAGCAAACTCCATACAGAGAGCTCCCATATTCAGATCAATTCCGGTATATTCCTGGTACTTTTAGGCAGCAACTTTATGGCCAATGTACTGCCCCATGGTCTTGAACTGAATTAAAACATACAGTAGCTGTAAAGGGGGACATCGCATCACTAGGAGATTTAAGACTGAAAATTGATATTTTCTTTTTTTTAGTAACCAAAGTTATCAACATATAATTTTTTGTGTGTTGGAAAACAAAATATAGTAACACAGCTGGTAGAATTGCTGCCTCATGCCAGAGATCTGTGTTCAATCCTGCCCTCGGGCATTCTGTGTTGAATTTGCACATTCTCTCTGCAATCTGTGGGTTTCCTCCCACATCCCAACGACGCATTGTCTTTGTTGGTTAACTTGTCTGTAAAATTGCCCCTAATATGTAGGGAGTGGGTGAAGAAAGTGGGATAACAGAACTTGTGTGAATGGGTAGACAAAAATGCTGGAGAAACTCAGCGGGCGAGGCAGCATCTATGGAGCGAAGGAAATGGGCGAGGTTTTGGGTCGAGATCTTTCTTCGGATTGATGTTTGGGGAGGGCACACGAAAAGGAAAGGAAGAGGCGGAGACAGTAGGCTGTGGGAGAGCTGGGAATGGGAGGGGAAAGAGGGAGAAAGCAAGGACTACCTGAAATTAGAGAAGCCAATGTTCATACCGCTGGGGTGTAAACTACCCAAGCAAATATGAAGTGCTGCTCCTCCAATATGCGGTGGGCCTCACTCTGACCATGGAGGAGGCCCAGGACAGAAAGGTCGGATTTGGAATAGGAGGGGGAGTTGAAGTGTTGAGCCACCGGGAGATCAGGTTGGTTATTGCAAACTGAGTGGAGGTGTTGTGCGAAGCGATCACCAAACCTGCAATTGGTCTCACCCAGGTTGATAATATGCCGAATAATCCAACCACATTTTTGTTTGGAAGTGGAAAAGAAATAATAGAAATTGCATTCATTGCAACGTGTAAAAAGAGTTGAGATACTGTATTATCATTTTGCAGCATGTCATTGTGGTATATATCATGTCTTGAATGGTAAATATGTTTAGTTTGTGACTTTATTTGAAGCGGAAATAATATGTGAATGCTTCATTGAGCATAATCCCGACTGGTAACTACGCACTTAGTCCGAGCACATTATCACACGCGTCATGCAAGCCATCTTAAATGACCACCTAAACTGTCATTTGGCAACTTAAAAAGCTGCCACAGTTGCCCGGCTGACAACAGAGAAAAAAAGTTAAGTGAGAGCCCTGCAAGGTGTATAATATTCTTGACACTGTCATAGGCCTTTCTTACATATGCTGTCACAACGCACTGTAGTCTCCACACAACCCTTCAGTAATTTTCCTTCATTTCAGAATAATAGTGTTTTAAGCCGATAACTCGACACCAGCACTGGCAATAAATAAACAAACAAATAAATAGCGCAGCTTTCCAGCCCCTTATCTCAATGGCCACGCTCGGCTGCAAATCGGTGTCAATATGGTGGACCATCTTCCTCTAGTCGTGGGGGATTGGGAGGGGCCTCACAAGTGGAACAGCCTAGGGCCTCTCTTCATCTATATCTGGCCCTGCCTTTGAAAGGCTATGGCTGGATTAAGGGGCTAAACTAGATCTATATTCTTTGGTTTAGAATAATGAGGAGTAATCTTATTGAAACATACAAGATCCTTAGGGGCATAACGGTTGATAATGAGAATGTTCCACGAGTGGGAGAATCTCAAACAGACATTATTACAAGTCACTTTAACAAAAGGCGTTAGTGCAAAAATACATAATTAGAAAACAAGTCCATGGTAGTGCAAGAGGTGGTCCATAGTGTTCTATTGCCAAGGTAGGATTAGGGTTATGCAGATCGGTTCAAGTAGCTTCAAGAAGAGTGCCTTACGGACTTCCGGTGGTGCTATGGTGGCTTAGGGCACGCGCTATTCACATCCGTGCCGTCTAACGCCAAAAACCTATTGAAAATTTAAACCGGACAGACCTAAAAATACTCACTGGCAGACGTTCAGCAGTCGCGTAAGTGACGTCATCAGAACGCGACCCCGGTACTTTTAATATGCCCGTTAGGCGTCTGCCTAAACGCCCGCGGAAACATCAACCAGAAGTTACTGAAGGCCACGAAGAAATCTCGACCTCGATTATGGCACACACCCGAGAAGAAGCAGCAAGGCAAACTCCGGGTTTGGTGGAGGAGATGCATTCAACACTGTGTCATGAACTTTCGGCTGTGAAAGTAGAAATCTGTGGGAAGATTGACAAGATTGATGCCCGTATAGAGGAGGTGAATTTCGACACGAAAGGGGTAATCAACAGGCTTGAAACCGACATCAGCCGTAAGTCGGAACCTATTCTTGCTACTTCACAAAAACAAACAGAGGCTATTTGGGAATTGGAAACTACTCCGACTTTAAATGTCGAGACAACACACAGGCTGACGGCTGAGGTGGAACGTATCTCCGGGTTACTAGCTAAAGTAATAGAAAAATGTCTAGATTTGGAAGGGCGCTCTAAACGTCAGAACCTAAGGATTGTTGGAGTGAAAGAAGGCAAAGAACTTGGTCAAAATCTTTGAGATTTTACGGCTCAACTACTTCAAAATGTACTCTCTTTGGATGAAAAACTTAAACTTGACTGGGCTCACAGAACTCTGAGAGCCCAGTCAGACATCACAGCCCCACCAAGACATTTGATCCTGAGGGTGCACCACTGCCATGTTCTAGAGGACATTCTGCAGATTGTTGCCAACAACGGAAACCTAACTTTTTAAGGTGAAAACATACGAATCTTCAGAGACCTTCCTGCCAAAGTCGTGGAGAAAAGAGCACTCTTCTCCAAGTCAAGAGCTATTCTGTGGGACATACAGAATAGGCCTGACATCCGATTTGGCCTATTATATCGTGTCAAATTGCGAGTTACTTATAAAGGGGTTGAATCCTTCTTTACTGATCCTGATAAAGCATTCAAGTTTGGCCAGGACACTGTGGGATCCGTCGAGCGATAAGTAATTGTTGTACTGAATTTATACCTTGATGATAATCAATAAGTTTATACTGTGTTTATAATCAATAAGTTGTTATAAATCTACTGACTTAGAGTCGGTTAATATGGCAAAACAGTATTAATAGAAAGTTAAGTAATAAGTTCCGTATGTTAGTTAAACGTCTCAATATTCAACTACTTAGTTAGATCCCACTAAGATACTTAGCTTCTTGGGAATGTTGATTCCATGACGGATTTAAATATTTTAAAATATTTTTATGGTTCTGTTTAGTTTTTATTAACTCCTTAAGGTGCGGAGTTATCTAATATTATCTATCTTACGGAAGCTTTCACTAACTTAACCACCATTGGGTAGAATTCACTAACAGCATTCTTATATGCTGTAATTTCTGTTGTTTCCCTTTTTCATTTTCTAATTTCTTTACTAAATATCTCATCTATCTTTACTAATGCACATTTTTCTTGGAGATGTCTCTGGGGGATAGGGCTCACTCACCCAGCATCTAAAGGAAATATTTCAAATAATGTGTTGGACCATTTAAATCAATAGAGACCATATAAGCTTTAAAATGCAAAATGATGTAGCTAGGAAAATAGGAGGAATCACATTTTGTAGTTGGAACGTTAGGGCCGTTAATGAGCCAATTAAAATGGGGTACAGTATTAGCCCATTTAAAATCTATTAATACTGATATAATATTTTTTCAGGAGATGCATCTCAAAAATGTAGCTCACAACAGGCTGAAGGGTAGGTGAATTGGACAATTATATCAGTCTACGTTTTCTTCCAAAGCAAGAGGAACAGCAATTCTAATTCGTAAAGGTATACCATTCAAACATAAATCCACTATAGCTGATAAGGAAGGCAGGTACATTATAATATCTGGGGAATTGTATTCAACTCCATTGACCATGGTGAATATTTATGCTCCTAATTTCGATAATCCCCAATTTTTTAAATAAAATATTTAATACAATTTCAGACTCTGGTCAGCATAATTTGATATTTGGGGGAGATTTAAATTGTGTATTAGATCAATACTTGGATACATTTTCACTTCAAAGGAAAAGTACATCAAAATCGAGTGACCCTTTAAACACCTATATAAACAATACAAACATAAGAGACGTATGGAGGATTGCCAATACGTCTGGAAGAGAATACTCTTTTTATTCAGGTGTTCATAAAGTTTATACACAAATTGACTATTTCTTGGTTGATGCCAAACTTATCCCTTTTACCTACAACCCAAAATATTACAACATTATTATTTCGGATCACTGTCCTCTCACTTTTTCAGTAAAATTGGAAGGAATGTATAATAAATAACTGTTTTGGAGATTTAATCCACAAATACTAGCTGAGGCAAGTTGTTGTGACTTTCTGAAGCTACAGATAAAAACATTTTTTCAGACAAACGACACCCCCGGCATTTATCCATCCTTGCTGTGGGAAACCTTTAAAGCCTATGTCAGAGGCTGTATTATCGCATACCAAGCTTTTTAAAACAAGAAAAATAAGACTGAACAATTGGAATTAGAAAAACAGATAAAACAGTTAGACCTAGAAAACGCGGCTGACCCAACCATTGCAAAACATAATAAGATAGCTGCACTAAAATTTAAATTAAACCAGATTCTCTCGGCAAAAACTATTAGGGTATTTCAATATACTAAACAAAAAAAAATTGAATTTGGTTATAAACCACACAAGCTACTAGCACGCCAACTCCGCAAATTAGAGAATGACTGTACAATACACGAAATTAGATCAGAAAAAGGAGATTTGCTTACATTGCCTAAATATATCAATGAAAGATTCTTACAATTCTACCAAAAACTATATTCATCAAAAACAGTCGATTCTGCAAAGATGAAAAGCTTTCTTGAGAATTGCAATCTTAATGAGGGGGAACGGGATGAATTAGGCGCAGAGATAACAACAAAAGACATTGTAGAGACTATTAAATCATTGAAAAGTGGAAAAGCTCCTGGCCTGGATGGGTTTAGTAACCAACTTTATAAAAAATTTAATGACTTAATTTCTCCACGCTTACAAGCCCTATATATTCAAACATTTAAAGAACAGACTTTACCACAAACTCTTGCTGAATCAACTATTACATTAATTCCAAAAAAATATAAAAATCTCGAGGAGCCTGGATCCTATAGGGCAATTGCCTTTTTAAATACGGATCAGAAGATACTAGCTAAGACTTTGACTCATAGATTAAGCCTAGTTATCGGTAAACTAATACATCCAGATGAAACTGGGTTTATACGTAAACAACACTCGTTTTATAATTTGAGACGTTTGTTTAACATAATATATTCGCAGAGAATGCCAAATTAAGATCTAACAATTATTTTTCTAGATGCAGAAAAAGCTTTCAACCAAGTGGAATGGTCTTATCTTTTCACAGTGTTGTAAAAATTCCAATTGGGGGAAAACTTTACTTTATGGGTGAAGCTTCCATACACTAATCCGACAGTTAGAATACTGACAAATCAAATGCTTTCACCTAAATTTTATTTATCTAGGGGTAACAGACAAGGATGTGCTCTTTCTCCAATATTATTTGCTTTAGCCATAGAACCCCTTGCCGAGAGTATCAGGTCCTATTCAGGCACTTATGGATATAATACCAAATATACCTCCAATAAAAATTTGTTATATGCAGATGATGTACTTTTATACATTACTAATCCCCAAGTTAGTATTCCAAATGTTTTAAACATTATTGAACAATTTGGTTCTTTTTCTGGATACAGAATAAATTGGAACAAAAGTGAAATCATGCCAATAAAAGAACAAGACCCTTCTCAACTCCAACAATTTCCTTTCAGAATCGTTACTAAAAAGTTTAGATATCTTGGAATTTACGTGACTAGAAAGTATTCCTCTTTGTTTAAAATAAACTACCCACCATTAATCACTAAATTTTATGCCTACATCCAATTTTGGAAAACACTTCCTATCTCCCTTATTGGTAGATTAAATGCCATAAAAATGATCTTCCTTCCTCAACTTTTATATTTATTCCAATCAATACCGATATATCTCCCTAAAATATATATTTTTTTAATTGACTCTTTTGTCACTAACTTTATTTGGGACTACAAAACCCACAGAATACATAAAAGACATTTGTGTAAATCCAAAGAAAATGGAGGATTAGCTCTACCTCATTTTCTTTTTTACTACTGGGTCATTTTCAACAACGCAACTCGGGTGGGAGAAGTTGCCGTTGCGGGAGCTCCGAAAAGCAGTCTCCCACCAGGGACCCATGAGCTCTCAACGTCACCGTCCACCAGACCGGCGGCTGGAGCCTCCGAGCTCCGAAGTTGGGTCGCAGCCGCACGCCAGCACAACTCTCCATGCTCCGAATCCGGCCAGCTCCACAATGGTAAGTCTGCAGGCTCCACGACTGGAGCCCCAAGGTCATTCCAGCTGGAGGCCACTCCACAGTGCTAGGCCCCAACGACAACGGAGACCCGACAGGGAAAGGTCGGGTCCCCCCGTACAGGGAAGAGACCCAAAACTTCCCCCCCCACACATATACACAGCTAAAAACAATATAAAAACCACAACAAACTACACATTCACGGGACATTTGCAGATTTCACCAACTTCAGTAAGGTTTCACCACCAGATCCACTTTATCCTTCCATCCCTCTTTCAGCAATGCTCGGGATCAACCCCATTGTGACTCCCTGGTCCATCCTTCAATCGCTAGCAAACATTTACCTTCCTATTACATTTTCACTTGCAACTGTAGGAGATATTACATCTGCTCCTTGACCTTGCCTATTGCCATTCTCCAGGGTATCAAACATATTTCCAAGTGAAGCTTGTACTTTAAATGTATTGCATTACATTCAGTAAACTCCCTTACGTCACAGAAATCAAACGCAGATTGGGGGATAAGCATTTTCCAGGGAACCTCCATTCAGACTGCAGGAGCGATCTTGAACCTTCGGTTGCTTGTCACTTTAATTCTCTGACCTGCTCCCCCTTTATCCTATTGGTGGACACCTGTACAGTTCCAATGAGGCACAAGATAAAGATTGATTGAGCATCATGGTCTTGATATCCGTTGTAATACTTCTTAAGGGCCTGTCCCACTTTCACGACCTAATTCACCACCTCTGCCGAATTTGCCCTCGACTCATACTCGCAGCATGGTCGTCACGAGGTTGTAAGAGGTCGTAAATAGGTCGTTATGCTAGTCGTAAGTACTCGTGGCATCAAGCAGGTCGGGGCTTTTTTCTAACCTGATGAAAAATATCCACGAGTAAAAAAGGTCGTGAATTAGGTCATGAAAGTGGGACAGGCCCTTTAGTTCTTGCATGAAACAAATGATTATACACCCCTTTTAAAGTATTTTGGTTGACATTATTGGATGTTATTGTGGCGTCAGCTGATTGTCAGACCACTTACGGTCGAACCTTCGACAGTGATTACGAGGGCTGTCACATGACGTCATGGGTTAAGGGGAGTGTCCTAGTACATAAGCAGATCTGACCTAGAGATCATGTGTCGACAGGTAGCTGAGCTCGAGGCAACACCCTCGCTCAGCTGCAGCAGCAATGACAATATGTTACAGGACCAAACATGTATGTATTTTGAACCTATTATGTCTGAATAAAGCAACTGTTTATTCAACACGTTTGGTGTCGCTACATTGGTGACCCGCGACAATCCAAATTGGGATTTTGGATTTCTCCTGACACACGCAGCCTCGGGAGACCTGGTGTCTGCAGTCGACAGCCAAGCCCTGCTGAATGACGCTGCCGCCAACCCGGCCCAACTGTAAGGTCAATGGGCACGGTCCGGGCCTTTTCTGACGGCCGCCAATCTCTCCCGCAAGACATGCCCGGAGTCGACCACTGGGGCTGAGAGGCCGCCGCTCCCCCACCGGCTGCTGCCCACCGGAGCAGAGAGGCTGTGTCTGTCGTCGCTCCCCACCAGCCACCGTTCCCCCACCAGCCACCGTTCCCCCACCAGCCACCGTTCCCCCACCAGCCATCACTCCCCCACCAGCTGCTGCAGGAGCTGCGAGTTTAGCAGCCCGGCCCCAGCATCACCGCCGCCCGCCACGGGTGCGGGGAGAGTGCGGACCCGCCCATTACCCCGCCGGCTGCTGCTCAAGGCCTAGCCTCCCGATCGAGCGGGCGTACCTGGGGGCCATGTGCCTTAACAAGCTGCCCCTTATCTCATCAATCTACAGCAAAATGTTAGGTTGCAACATTGAATATTGACTGCTTTGCATCTTTAATGAGTTTTTTTGTTGCTTTTCTAACAATGTCCTGATTTTAGGGAGGTTAAAAAAGGTGAAATTCAATTTTGAGCCAATAATTCAAAAAATAAATCATTATTGAGTGAACATAGTTTTAGAACTGATGTTTAATCAAGGTCTTACACAAACCTACATCATATGCCCATTATATTGGAAATTGTGCTGCCAATGTTCTCTTATAGCTATAGTTTCAACCACTGAACATGAAACAACAATTTTTAGAATTATTTCTATATGGTTACATGATCGTAAGTTCTTATCATGTTAAATTATTTTAATGTTTTATCGCATTGACAAAATAATGTCTATCTGTCTACAGACCTGTGTCCCACAAACATCATTCAGAACTATTCATTCCATTTGTTTATGAGGTCATAGCACTATTGTGAAATAACTACTGAGCGATTCCTTTCAAATGAAATGATTTAAACTGTTTCCAACAAGACAAGATGGTAGGTAATTCCAAGTTTCTGAGGTTATATAGGAATATTTTTTATTTACCCCAAACTTGCTTCAGTAATTTTGGATTCTTTAACATCAATATTTAAACTAATCAAAAATATATATTTTTTTTAATGGTTTTACTGACTACACATTTTTGTAAATACATAAAAAAAGAATGCTAAATGAATGAGAATTTGGTTAGATGTAGTTTTGATGTTGTCCTCTTTTTCACCAGTTGAGGGTGCTGCTGAATTGCTGTAAAATGATAACTGAACTGTAATAGCAGTCAATATTAACTTCAGGGTAAAGGCAGGACATTTTTTACTTTGTTGATGAGATTTGGTTGCATAATAATGTTACCATTGGCAGATGTAGTAGAACAAACAAAACAAAAGTCATTTATCTTACAATAATACTTTTTTGGAGCTCTGCGAAATGTCAACGTGTATTTTCTTCAGCAGCCCCTCAAGATCAGGAATGACTGATTCCAATTCTGTGTTATGAGTTGACTGATGAAGATAATGTGGGATTAACAAGTGGGGCATGACTTGCCTGGCAGGGCAGATGGTGGGTGGGCTTTTGTGTATCTGATGCATGGACTCGAGGTTAGTGCCAGCCTGAATCTCCTCCAATTTGACTGGCTATGAGCCAGAGGTTCCCAGGAGCATTAGGGTTACTATACGTTTTCAAGCAGGTTTTAAAATATCTTTGATTTCTTTTCTCATTACACCTTTTAATCTCTTCCAGAGACAGAACTTGGAATAGAATATTTGTTTGGGGCATTTAAATGACTTGGCCTGCCGAATGGAGCTGGTTGAGGTTAGCTACAAGGAACTTGGCCTTGGACAGGATATTGACGTTGGTTTATTCATACTTCCAGTGGATTTAGATGATTTTGCAGAGGTGGTATTAGTGGTATCTCTTCAGTGTTTTGAGGTGAATGCTCAAGATAACCCAAATCTTAGAAGGAAGTAGAAGGTCTGGGGTAATGTTGCCTGGTAGACCACAGGTTTTGTGGTGAGTGTGAGGTCTTGGTCTTCAAACACCCTTTTCTACAGATGGCCAGAGGATGTGTTTGTGAATTTTATCATCTTTTTCAGCGTTGTTGCCCCAACACTTCTTTTCAATATTTCGTGCCACAGTATTGCACCTAAACCCCAACAAACATTTTGCCTAGTGTTGAACTATGCCACGGGACTAATGGTAAACTGCTCAAACTATGTTGCCTCCATTCCACCACAACCAAGGCCACGCCAGCCTCAGTAGTTGTGCTGCAGCATGCACACAATGTTTGCATATGTATATTTATGGAGTATGGGCCCTAAGCCATCATCAACTTGTTCACTAAGCACACAAGTGGATGGGCCTTATACTAAATATCTGTGAAACAGAGGTCCTGTACCAATCTGCCCCTGTTGTGTAATTCTGCCCACCAACAATAAATATTCATGACAAAATCCCTTCCATATCTCATGAGCCACCACCAATGAAGACAGATGATAGGAGACTAGGGTATCTGGAGATCAAGACCCGAACAAGCAAAAATCATCGTTCTATGTATAAGGTGATGATAAAGTGCACATAAAGCAAGTTTTAATGACCGATTAATAATGGACTGATAAATTATTTCTTGAAAGGATATTGGCATTCTTCTGAGGCAGAGATGAACTACAGAAATGATTTGGAAGGCTAAATCATGAACCAGCCCAGAAATTAGTCAAAACTTTGGTTAACATTAGAGAGAATCATCTTAAACTGTGACAGATACTAGGTTTTCACAAATATTGCAATTGAAATCTCATCAATCACTTGTCAGGGTAGTGGGCACGGATGATGTGATGAAACATTTGTGTTAGCAGTCATATCTTAACTTCATTCTCTGCTTTTTCACAGCTGGAGGAATGTTACCTTTATAACTCATCATGTGATCTTCAAGTTTATTGAGTGGTAAGATTGTTCTGTAACCTTTTAATTTCATGCATGTAGTGTAGTCTAAAATTAAGCCTAGATATTTGGATACAGATTATATTGAGTCCTTAAATTAGTTTGACATGTAATCTTTTTAATTATCTTGTATTTTATAAAATGTTACTTAGATTTGTTAGAATAACATTTGTAGACCTACCTAAATTATGCAATCATTGGAATGAAAGTATGTGCAGTATAGATCATGAATTAAGTATAGTTCTTTCTTGTGATATTGCTGCACAGAGGCAAGTCATTTGGCCAATCCAGTCCATACTGGCAGTAATGCTCTATTCAAACCTCCAAGTAAATCTCCAAGTCAGGTCGGGCAGTGTAGGGTGGAGATAGTAACAAATGCTGGACGTGATAAGTGGAGAAGACAAAAGGTATGTTAATGGTGGAATCTGATAAAAAATATTGTCAGCGTATGGGATAAAACTCATCTAAACATAAGTTAATATAATAGAACCTTTCATAGTTATCTAAAAGGGCAGGCAAGGCTTTGATTTAATATTTCAGCTGAGAATTGACACCTCCAGTTGTGTAGCACTCCCTCAGTAGTACTCGGCTCCTTCAGTCAACCTGGGCAGTGCATTCATCTCTGGTGCGAGAATTGAGCCCATATGTTGCTAAATTTGAGAAAAGAGCACCACTGTTGAGTCAAGGCTGGTCAGAAAGAAGTGGAAATAAAATTGTTGTGGTGAATAGTTCAAAGAACATTTTATGGGAAAGTTTAGAGAAAGAGTTTACATGGGTAATTGCAGGATTTAAGGGCTAGTGACTGTGAGGTTCTATGAAGTGAAGCGATGATGAGTGTTGAGTCACCCACGTCTGTAGAAGGCAGTTTACATGTGCTTATATATCTATATAAAAGGTCAATTTCTTAGTTGTGTCCATGGAGGGCATTTATGGTGAAATCGAAAATGTATGTATTGAGATAGATGGATGTAAAACACAGAGTTGATGGGAAAGGGAACGGTATAGATGAAGACAAGGCCTAACAATCTATTTGTGTTTGAAGAAGGGTTCCGACCCGAAACATCACCTATTCCTTTTCTCTGGGGATGCTGCCTGATCTGAGTTCCTCCAGCATTTTGTGCCTACCTTTGATATAACCAGCATCTGCAGTTCCTTCCTACACAATCAATATATGTTACAGTTAGTAGGAGGCAGCGAAAATTTGAATCTTGAGATTACAGCAAGGATTTTCATAAGTAAAGGGGAAAAAATGGAGCCAAAAGGTCATGTGGAATTTCTGTGGTTTACTTGCACAAAAGTGACTGACATTAGTGATTTGGAAGAGTATTGTATGAGATTCCAATACATTTTCAGACTTTATTTTTTGACACCTCTTTCATGAAAACTGAATTTAATTATCAGTGACATCAATGTGTCCTGAAGGCAAAAACATCAAAATACTTTAATATTAATTCACAGGATCCGATTATCCATGGAAAGGTAGTATTTATTGCCCCTTTAATCGTCCTTGAGAAAATGGTGGTAAACCATGATCTGTGCACTGCAGATATATGCACTATAGCATCAGTTAAGGAATTCTGAGATTTTAACCCAGGAACAATAAAATAAAATACTTAATATGTATGGTATGTTTATGACTGATCCAGTTATGATTCTGATTATTGGTGAGTCCAGGAGGTATGGAGATTTTGACATTTCAATCTTCAGTTTTCTCAGTTATTTAATAGTTATCTCTAATCTACAATGTAAAACAGACTGATTTTAATTTCATGCAAAGCACAATATAAATTGCAGGAGTTTAAAAAAAAAGTTAAGTATTCTCCATCTCCAATTTGTTTTTAAACTTGTTTATAGTTACCTTAAGCTCATGCTTACTCAAATCTTTTGGTGTTCCTTGGTAGACCGAAAATCGAGTTGAGTGCAGTGTCGGATCAGCCATGATCTTATTAAAGGATGGAGCAAGCTTGGTGGGATGAGTTCCATACTCCTGCTCCTAATTTGTATGTTGTACTATATATACGTCCATATGTAAACCTGATGTGAATGCAGTTTGAGTCGGCGAACAAGAAGCTTTAACAGGAAAAATTATATGTTTTTAATGGGAAAGCTAATAAATCTGAACATGCAGAGTTATGTAGTGTACTGGTGACATCAGGTAGTTAACATACAGAAACAGTAACCAGTTATTATGGCAAATGTTAGCGTTGAATGTAAGAGTGCTGAAGTTCATCATTTTGGTGTGGCTTCACCTGGACACATAAAGATGGACGTATTTGCCTTGAAGGAGGTGCAACATAGATTGATTCTTGAATGAGAATAATGTTGTATATGGACAGTTTGAGTAAGAATTATCCTATACCCACGAATTTAGAAGATTGAGAGGCGCTCATATATCATTTTGATAAGGAAGACACAATGAGGATGTCTAATCTAGGTTGAGAATCTTGATCTACGGGCTTATCCTCTCAGCAAAAGAGACTAGCCATTTAGGTTGGAGTCATAGAATTATGGAAATGTACAGCGTACAGAAATTGGACCTTTCTGCCTTTCTAGTCCCTGTTTACATTGAAGCCTGACTGTGCCATTCCCATTTGATTACATCAGGGTCATATCTCTCTACGCCTTCCCTATCCAACTACCTGTCCAAAGGCCTTTTAAACATTGTAATTGCGTTCACCTCCACTAATTCCTCTGATAGCTCTTTCCAGATTAACACCACTCTCAGTGTGAAAAATATACTCCTTTAATGTTCTCCCCCCTCACTTTAAACTTGTCTGCTGTAATTCTAGATTCCCCTGCTCAACGCCCTGCCTTCCTTTAATATTTCTGCAATTTGATCACATAAATCCTCGTTGAACAATTACATTTATTGGAAGCATTTAAATCTCCCTGAGATTCATATTTATTAAAGGGTATCTGCAAATGTGAGTATTCTAAATAAATATTCGAAGAGGGCTATAACGAAGTCAGTCTTCTCAGTCAGCAGTAGGGGCGCTCGAAGCCTGGCTGAGGAAGGATTGTAGGAAATTGTAAGCATCATCAGGGAGGGGGCTGAGGCTGAGTGGCAACTGATCCAAGTGGGTTACGTTGAAGAGGAGTTCAGAAATAAAACAGGAGCCCAACGCTTTTGCAAACACACTAAAGAAAGGCTCCGCATTCATCACACCAGTGCCGGGCTGCATTGTGTTCGCAAAGGGATTGTTTTCTTTTTAAAGTGAAACCTCTCCATTCATTCATTCCGCAGATTCAAAAGAGAACCACAAATTTGTTGCTTCCAAAAGTTTCTTAGTTTACGATTTCCACAACCAACAAGCTTCCCTTTCGGGACGAACTTTTTTGTGCTGAAACAAAAATACGAACTTAAGGAAAAGGTGGAACGTCCGATAGGAATAACGCAGGCGAGAGACTTAAAAAAAAAGTTACTTTAACATTTCGGCTACGGATTTTACAACAATTCCACACATGCAGAGCTACAAATACGACAAAGCTATGCCTGCCGACAACAGAAATGGTGGGACTTCAACTCTGAATAATAAGGACCACAAAAAGGTCATGTTAATCTGCTTGGATCTCTTTTGCTTATTTCTTGGTGAGTACATTTTAGAAGCTACTATATGCCTAGTAGTAATCCGTGCTGCGTTGTGTTTACATATTGTCAGGGGCAGGCAGTAGGTGTTGCCACTGTTCTTGAAATATTACTATAAAATAAATCAAAGAATCAAACTTGACTTCTTCTTTGAAAAAAGATGAATGAATGACTGAACTTATCCCACCTTTAGCCACGAGCTATGCTAAAATGTTTAGTGCAAATAATCACGATCGATTAGATTTAAATGCATCCTTTTACACTCTGTTGAAACTTCACTTGCAATTTCTTGGCTCTACTGGAACTTACACGAGACCATGTCATCTTAAAGGGAAAACAGAATTTGAAGCAATATTGGATTAAATTATAGCATGGAATGTTATATGGATGAGTTAGTGCACAGACCTGCTAATGGCATGTATCTCCCCCATGGTCAGATCCATGCAGTGTTTAGGTGTACAGTGGACGCAGAACCAGATGTGACCTCGGTTTACTACATATCCATGCACCATATTTACTAGTTGCGTAGATACGAGATGGAAAGAATAGGATGGATGGGGATAATCTTTAACCATTAAGGTCCCACATCTTTTACTTTAACCCTTTCGAAGCTGGACAACAGTTCATAAAGAAGATTATTATTACTGCTTATGTTTTACATAGACAACCTGTTTTGTAATACGATTATGACATTACACATTATTTTGTCTAATGAAAATTGGACATATTATGTGAATTTGTAAATGTTATTTACAAAATTTTCTGTCAGCTAAATCAAGATTAGGACTTCAGTAAAAGACCATAATTAAAACCCAAGAATGGAATTTACATGTCTACATTTGACTCTATAAACCTGCTTGCTTGTTGCTAGTGACTGTAACATTTGGTAATAGCTTCATCTGCAGAAGGGATCTGCAAGGAAACTCAAATCTTTGGATTGCACGGCACTTCACTAATGCTTGTGTTGACATCTGTGCCACTGTTTGAACTTTTAAACACATTGAATCATAGAATGCACCGTTACCTGCCAACACAAGCTTTGCGATAAATCTCTACTTACCAGCAAGGCTATCTTGTGGTTATGCAGCGGGACAGGCAGCATCTCTGGAGAGAAAGAATGGGTGACGTTTTGGGTCGAGACCCTTCCTCAGACTGAGAAAGGGTCTTGACCCCCAAAATGCCACCCATTCCTTCTCTCCAGAGATGCTGCCTGTCCCGCTGAGTTACTCCAGCTTTTTGTGTCTTGCTTCGGTTTAAACCAACCAATCTGCAGTTCCTTTTTACATACTGTATCTTGTGGTTATGATGGATAAACAAAAATAAGCCACTTTTCCCATATTGCTGATACAGGTAATGGTACTTTATGTTTATAACACCAGATCCATTAGCCATTCTGCTATGGATGTGGTGTTAAATAACTGTTCCACCAGCCCCAAACCCCTGTTACATGGTGATGGGATTCAATTACAGTTATAAACTAAACAGAGGCCTGGAGGGTACCATCACCAGTCTGTGTTTTGACAGTGTTTGGATACAATGTGCTTCTTTAAATGCAGGGAATGTAAAAAGCACAGGTTTGTTTATTTTTGAAGACAGTAAGACAAGAGACTGTAGTGGGATACATAATGAACAGTCCAATTTCTACTAATACGATTATGATGCTAAGACAGTACACTAAATAATAAAGCCAATAAAACCATGAAGGGTGGATTTTATTAAATGAAAACTTATTAGATGTTTGTGCACAAGCACTGATCAAGAGCATATGCATTGCACACTCATGAAAACACCACAGGAATTTGTTATGTGTGCATTCTGCCCTTGCACATTTGAATGTCAGAATGCCCTTATGAACATCAACTGCAGAACTTGGATAATGTTTTAACTCAACAAATTAAGATGTTAATTAATAATGATCTCTGAATTTGGAACCATAAACCTCTGTTTCTAAATAATGCCAAATCCCATCTGCCCTCACAGGTATGATCAGTGATTGCAATAATGTTTATTTTACCTATTTTTATATGGTGAAGTCCTTGTTATTAAAAGCTAAGTAGAAATAAGGAATTTGAAAGCTTGCCAATAAACAGTTGTCAGAAAAATATCTTGATAGTGGAAGGCGCACTCACAGGGACCTGAAGAAGGGGCTTGACCTGAAACGTCACCTATCAATGTTCTCCAGAGATGCTGCCTATCCTGCTGAGATACTCCAGTATTTTGTGTCCTTTTGTGTAATAATTAGCATCGGCAGCCCCTTGTTTCACACCCAAAGAAAATCGATAAAATAAACAAACCTGTGCTTGTTCATGAATGAAGGTCTAACGACTACCAAAAGCTATTGTATTCGAAAGATTATTACTGAATCCTATTATTAGCTCTCTTGAGGAAGGATTGAGATTGCAGATAATGCTGCACATTGACCATAGAATAACTGACAGAAAGTGACAGTATATCTTTCAAGTTATTTAACAACACTCTTTACCTAATTCCTAAAACTTTTGGATATTGGGTTTCCAAGTAAGTTTTCTTTTTTTTTTGGCATTGAATTCTGTCTGTGGAACTGATGTGGATTTTGTGCAGTTATCTGCCAAGGTGCTTCCGTTATTGAATTAATATTATTTCAATTAAGGTGCTTAAAATAGTAATTAAACAAATGTTATCAAACTTAAAAATAAGCCATTTAGAAAAAGAAAAGCAAATCATTCTGACAAACATAGTGTCAGAAGCTGAAGATAGTTATTTAAGTGTTGACAGTGCAATTGTATCTCACTATTCTACCCCTGAGATGTAAAGGTACTCCATCATCAGGAGTTTCAGGCATGAAATCAGGAGCTGAATTTGTCAATCAATAAATACAATGGCTTGACGCCTTCAGATGTTTCGGAACCAATAACTCTTGGAAAACCAGGCTAATATTAAATATGGGGCCTCTGGCAGGAGACTTGAAGAGTCAAGTGTCTCTCACTGCACACATTGAAATAGGCAAATCGGCAGTAGAAAAGGTTTGCTATCTGTCACTTTTCCCAGTCTTTAAGATGGACCCTATTCATGAATAATTCTGCCAACTATTCTGAAGATTCAAAAGTTTGGGAAAATATTCCTGAAGAATGTAAACTGGTTTATTGGTGTCAATTTATCCGATGCACCAACTCCAGGTCAGATTAACAAGAACAATAATGATATGGTAATCTTTAATAATAAAACCATTATTAGCAATAATAATACTGCCGATGTGCCTATTTCAATGTGTGCAGTGAGAGACACTTCAATCTACAAGTCTCCTGCCAGAGGCCCCATATTCAGTATTATCATGCAGGAAAATTGTTCCCGATGTTGGGGGAGTCCAGAATCAGGGGTCACAGTTTAAGAATAAGGGGTAGGTCATTTAGGATTGCGATGAGGAAAAACGTCTTCGTCCAGAGAGTTGTGAATCTGTGGAATTCTCTGCCACAGAAGGCAGTGCGAGGCCAATTCACTGGATGTTTTCAAGAGAGGATTAGATTTAGCTCTTAGGACTGAAGGAATCAAGGGATATGGGGAAAAAGCCGGAACGGCGTACTGATCAGCCACGATCATATTAAATGGCGGTGCTGGCTCGAAGGGCCGAATGGCCTACTCCTGTACCTATTTTTCGATGTTTCTAATAAACACAGGAACAAATACTCATAGGTAAAAATGTAAACATAGTCAGAAGCTTCAACTGCTCATTTTCTTTATTAAGTACTCTGCTTCCAACTTTTTCATTAAATCACTAGCAAACATGACATGGTTGTTACAAGCCTGATACTGATACCACATTGGATGGACTATAAATTAGTTTTTAATGTGAGTGGCCCTGAATATTTTTAACAGAAAGGTTTTCCAGCTTTGGAATGCTTATGTAGTAACAGCGGAAGTTGTACATATCAATTACGCTATTTGTTAGTACAATTTCAATGTAATTTGTTAGCAGAAGTGAAAATAGGGTAATGGAAGAGAGGTTTTATCACACAGCTGATGTTGTTTTATGGCAAGTTTTCTATGTGACTGGGAAAGGTTTCTATTCCACAACTGCAGGTGGCAATGCTATTTTGTAATTGTTGTTTGGTATATAAATGATACTAACTCAGTTCTAACGGAGGCCCCTGCAGAGATATTTGCATCATCTTTAGCCATAGGATAAGTTCCACATCCGTAGGGTAGCTATTATTTAAGGGGGGCAGCAAGGTCAAGTCAGGAAATACAGGGTTCTGAACCTGACGTCAGTAGTGGGAAAGTGGTTTCGAGGGAATACTTAGGGACAGAATCTACCAACATTTGGACAGGCAAGGACTGCTTAGCAAACGTCAACATAGCTTTGTGTGTAAAATTGTGTGTAGCACAATCTGAAGAGGTCACCAAGTGGATTGTTGAGCGTAGGGCAGTGGTCATTGTCTATATGGATACCTGCAAGGCATTTGACAAAGCCCCGTTTGATAGACTACTCTGGAAGGTTAGAATACATGGCATCCAATTAGAAACATAGAAACATAGATTGTACCAATTGTATTCACAATTTGCTTGGAGGAAAGGGTCAATGGGTAGTTGTGTGGCTGGTGGAGGGGAGGGGATGTGATTTTCTGATTGGAGGCTTTAGGTCAGTGGTGTGCTGTAGGGGTCGACACTGTATCCACTGTTGTTTTGTTGTTTGTTATCTACATTAACTATTTGGATGGCAATGTAGTTAAAAATGTTAGTACATTTGCAGATTACACCAAAATCGATCGTATTTTGCACAGTTAGGAAGGATATCTAAGTTTACAGCAGGATCTAGATCAGTTGGGAAGGTTGCCGAGGAATTCTGTCAAGTGTGATGTGTTGCACTTTGGTATGTCAGACAGGCAGGTCTTACACAGTAAATAGGAGCGCTCTAGGGAGTGTTGCAGAACCGAGAGACCTAGGAATGCAGGAACATGTTTCCCTGATAGTGTAGAGTCAGGGGGATGCAGAAGGCCTTTGCATGCTTGCCTTCATTGGGAAAACTATTGGGTACTAAAGTTGGTATATCATGATGCAGCTGTACTACTTGTTGGTGAGACCAGACTTGGAGTAATGTGTGTATTTCTGGTCAGCCAACAATAGGAAGGATGTCATTAAGTTGGAAAGGATACAGAAGAGATTTGCCAGTATGTTACTTAGGCTTACGGGCTTGAGTTATGGGGAGAGGTTGGATAGGCCAGGACCTTTTCCTTTGTAGCATGGGAGGCTGAGGGTGTACATTATTGAGAGGTATAAGATCACGAGGGGCATGGATAAAGTGAACATTCAGTCTTTTTTTGCAATGGAGAGGATTCTAAAACTCGAAGACATACACCTAAGGTGAGAAGGAAGAAATTTATGAGGGATCTCAGGGGAAATCTTTTTCACTCTGTGTCCGTATCTGAGTTGCCGAAGGAAGCTATAGAAGCAGTTAGAATTATGACTTTTAAAAGACATTTGGACAATTACAAGGATACAATGGGTTTAGAGGGCTATGAACCAAATGTATGCAAATGGGGCTAGTCATTGGCATAGACAAGGTGGGTTAAAGGGCTTATTTCCGTACAGTATAGCTCTATGAAAGTAATTTCCTTGTAGTTTAGTGTATTTTTACTCTTTATAATCTCCTTAAAAGCATTTGTCATGTGTTACTGAGCTTTAGATTTCCACTAAATTTTGGTCTGTTAAATTAAACATCTATAAAAAATATATTAATGATAAGTTGAAACATATTTTTCCCTAATTTGTTTCAGATAGATTCCAATAAATATGGCTAACTAAGTCACATAGGAATTTACTTGGAGAATATAGTGAGTGGATTTAGAACCAGCCAAGATAATCCCATGATATTTGATGTTGTACACTTGTACCATTAGGCTCAGTATCCTTTCCAAGAGTAGAGCTGCTTAGTTCATCATTTCTTTTTCCTGACTAAAGACTCCTTCAATAATACCCACCCCTCCCTTATTTTCCTGGGTAATACCCAGGGGACAAAAAAAAAAAGAAAAATGAAGTGAAATTTATGCCAAGTTTCTACTTTTTTAGGTTTCTTCCCCCAAATGTTATTCATGAGTGACTGTGAACAACATGGGAGCCATCTTTGAAAAGATGCTAAAATGAATTATACCAGACTCTCTAATCGCTGATCATTGGTAATTTCATTGTAGATGCTGAATTAAGTGGTATAGAGTATCCCAGGCATTCCCAGCATCTGTTGTGCATGTAATGAAATTATAAGTCACACGCTGTCTTTGTCTTACCAACATAAAATTGAGCTTTTGGGTGCAAGATATGACATTCATTGAATAGTCACAAAACAAAAACTAGGGACACATCTTATTGAAATTGAAAATGATGCATCAATTAAAGAGTCTGATATTCAGATGTTAATATCTGGCATATGATTTCTGCCAGACCTGTGCACAATGCACAGAATATTTGACATCAAATACTGATGCAACCATTTTAAACAATACAGATCAGTAGTACTTGATAGAACACCTGCCTCATTGATTATTCCATACCTCACATTGGGTGATGTTACTTGGGGCATGGGATTAGATTTGGGCAGTTATTCACCAGGAGTGGGGCAAGGTGTTCCATGTCCCTCCGCCGCACACGTCCATATACACGCGCATAAGCACAGGCATGCACACATACACGTGTTTCCTTTATCTGAAGAAGGGTCTCGACCTGAAACGTCGCCTATCTCCTTCGCTCCTTAGATGCTGCAGCACCCGCTGAGTTTCTCCAGCTGTTTGTGTAACCCCCTTTGCTTTATCATTGTTACTTTTTTGCATATCTTTCATTCAATGTTCATTATCACATCACCGTCTCTCTCGTTTCCCTTATCCCTAACCAGTCTGAAGAAAGGTCTCAACCCGAAACGTCACCATTCCTTCTCTCCAGAGATGCCGCCTGTCCTGCTCGGTTACTCCAGCTTTTTGTGTCTATCTTCAGTTTAAACCAGCATTTGCAGTTCCTTCTTACACATTATGTATGTGTGTCCCCCTGCTCCAAGTTTTGTCTCAAATCCATAATAACCTGTCATATAAGTGTTCGACATGGACGAGTTCCTTTAAGATCTTAAAGCATTCCCAGGTAGAAGCACATGAAATTCATAGCAATTTGAAGCTTTTTTGCAGCCCATATTGGGCAATGTGCTGATTCCATTTTAGAATATGATATTGGGTATAAACATCACAGTGCTGGCTTTAACATATTTTTAGTTAAACATGCATTTTTGCAGGGTTTCCAAGTGGGTATTAGTGGAATCAAAATTCTTTAAGACACTAAAAAAGGATAAAATTCAGTTTCTGGATAAGTGACTTTGTAAAAGGAAAATACTGCCAACTCACTAACTTCTGTTTGCTGTGTACAAAACAACTTTAAGGCATGCATGTGATTTTCTGTAGAAATTATACATGGAAAAATCGCTTTAGAAAGATCCCTTGAAGGTTGTTATTACTGAATATATCATGTTACTGAAAACATTCCAGAAACCGATAAAAGGACCATTTAAATTTTTTATTTGTTTATCAATGGTGCAAAAATTTTCACTGATTTAAATTCTTTAAGTGGTGAAATACAAATGAATTCCAAATAAATTTGTTTCTGAAATTTGTCTTTTTCTGGACAAAAGCTGAATATTAAATTGGTGATTTCCTTACATTCTACACAGTCAGTGCTCAGTGCTATGAGTGACATCTGGAATGAATTTGCAAGGGGCTTCACAAAGGCAGTTGTCACTGATGAAATTGTGTAGGCAATGAAATGCAGCCAGTCTCACTCTGAAATGCAAAACTTTATTGCCCAGCCCATTTCCGTAGTACTCAGAGCTAATTGGCGAGTAATTGTTTGACTTGTTTATGGCAAAAAGCGTTTGGTAGATTCTTAGTGAAATGTTGTGATCTGAATTGCCTGCATTCAATGACTGTGAAAACGTTATCTCTTCTCTGAATTAACTCTCCCAAGTCACTGCACACAAACTAATGTGTAAGTCAAGATTGGCTTCTAACATTGGAAGTCTTACTTTAAAAGGCGTTTCAAAAGGCTGAAAATTGCATGTTATATTCATCCATTCAGCAATTGAGGATCAATCTTGGTACAATGGTGGTGATCAGAATTAGTCCATTTAACCCTATTGTCGCTTAATGGTGCATTCACATGAAATTTAAAATGATCTGCTAGTCGTCCTTTGTATGCAGAGCATTTACCCATTTATCAATGTATTCAGAGTTAATGTTCAATGTCCTCTTGGGTTTCGACCACATAGAGATGGGAAAGAATGAAAGATTTCCTATCTGCTGAGTACTTAAGGGCCTGTCCCACTTGGGAGTTATTTGCGCATCATTTGCGCAACATCATTTACGTGTCATGATGCAAGATGTGCGCATTATGATGCTTGCATAACGCGCGCATTGTGTGCATTACGAGCGCATGCGTGTGGTGTGACATGACGTAGGCAGTGATGCACGGTGAGTGCGCGGCACCCCAGGATTTTGGGATGCACAAAATCCTCACGCGCCACCTGCGTGATGCACAAATGACGCCCAAGTGGGACAGGCCCTTTACTTGCTGATGGGAGGTTTAAGAAGGAACTGCAGATGCTCGAGAAATCGAAGATAGACAAAAATGCTGGAGAAACTCAGCGGGTGAGGCAGCATCTATGGAGCGAAGGAATAGGTGATATTTTGGGTCGAGACCCTTCTTCAGACTGATTGTAATAGGGGGGAGAAAGCTGGAAAAGAGGTAGGGGTGGGACACAGCCTGGCAAGTTATAGATGGATATGGGGTGCAAAGGGGGGGTGATTGGCAGATGGGTAGATGAAGTCTAGGGATAAAAATAAGACAAAAGGGTGTCTGATAAGGAGAGAAGTGGAGTGAAATGTGAAGCCAGAGGATGGGTGGAAGGAGACGGGGTGGGCCTGGCTATTAAGAGAATAGGAGTAAAGACTCTTACTGGTCTGCAAGGACAAAGTGACTTTCTTTAGAAAGGGGAAGGAATCTGTTGAAAGTGGGCAAGAAACCTCTCCATTCCCGTCAACACATAGAGGCCTGGGATTCCCATGTTCTCCTTAAACACACAAATCCCCAGTGACTCATGGGTGACTCGGTGGTGTCTGTTGGGATACAAGAAATTTTTTTAGAAATTGAGAGGGCGGAAAGGCAGTCATTTATGACATTGGTAAGTAGATTTAAGGAGAACCCTAAAATGTTTTTGTAAGTATATTAGATGCATGGGGGTTGTCAGTGGATATGAGCAGGGCCTGAAATGAATACTTCTCATTTGTTAACAGCGGGGAAAACAATGTGAAGGCTGGAGACTTAAGGGTAGGTGTATGCTGATATTTTGGAGTGCATTTGTCTTAGGAGGGATGAACTGCTAGAAATATTGAAGAACGTTATGGTGGATGAATCCCTAGGGCTGGATGGATCTAAACCATTATGCTAAGGACAGAAACGAAGGAGATTGCTGGGGCTCTGACGGAATTTTCCATCTTTATTGGCCATGGGTGAGGTAACAGAAGACTGAAGGGTAGCCAACGCTGTCCCAATGTTCAAAAAGGGCAGTAGTGGAAATAACAAGCAAGCAACACATGCATCATTTTTGGGGACGTTTCCTAGGGTGCTTTGAAGATAAATTCAATGGTTGTAGATGCCACTTTGTTGTTATATCAACGCATGATTTTAACTTTTCTTTTAAACTCTCCTGGAAAATACCTTTAGTAAGATATTTTGCAAGGTTTAAGTTGATGGTGGACGAGCACAATAAACATAGTTTGAAGCAATACGATAAACTGAGATATTTTCAAGATGTGAACATGTTACTAAATGCCAAGACATTTAAAGTCAATCCATTATCATGCGACCTTCCAGAAAAAGCCAAATGAACTGCAAATAGTTGTTTTGAGTATGGTGCTTCACAGGTTAGACTTGTTTTTGAGATGTCTGCAGTGCTGTGTCAAGGTGTTTAAAAGTTTCAAACAAAGTGGCCTAAGCTGATCATTACAGACAATGTTCTACTTAGGAGAATTGATGTAAAGGTTTCCTGTGAAATTAGGAGGGGCCTCCCTTGTCGAGTTCAATTTGTTTAAAAGCGTGATTGTTTTTGACACACTGTTATCAGTTCCTCTTGTAGTCAGCATGTTATTATTTTAGAATAAGCTCATTACAGATTTGCCCTATGTTTCCAATTGTCATGGGAAGGAGCAGACTGGTGCAGTCTTAGTGCACAGCCTAGTTTGAACAGCGTTTTCCTTTTCTGCCAGAGGTTCAGCTTTAATTTAAACAGCACTTTACTGCTCTGTTGGACAATTCCTTATAACAAATGTAAGAGTGGATAGAGTGGATGTGGAGAGGATGTGTTCACTGGTGGGAGAGTCTTGGACTAGAGGTCATAGCCACAGAATTAAAGGATGTTCTTTTAGGAACAAGATGAGGAGGAATTTCTTTAGTCAGAGGGTGGTGAATCTGTGGAATTCTTTGCCACAGAAGCCTGTGGAAGTCAAGTGAGTGGATATATTTAAGGCAGAGATAGACAGATTCTTGATTAGTACGGGTGTCAAAGGTTATGGGGAGAAGGCAAGAGAATGGGATTAGGAGGGAGAGATAGATAAGCCATGATTGAATGGCAGAGTAGACTTGATGGGTCGAATGGCCTAATTCTGCTCCTATCACTGATGATCTTGTAATGGTGAAATTTTTACATATTCCGGTAGAGATTTACCTCATGATTTCAAATATTCCCATATCTGTAAATTTGATTTATTATTTCCCGAGTTTTTTTAACTAAAACTGTTCACCAATCTGACACCTTTTTAAAATCTAACGTGCTGAAGCGAGCTAGATGACGTCACAATGTCTTTGCTCCTCGCGGCAAGCTGTGCAGAATTTTCAACACGCAATGGCACTGTTTTCCACAAGCTGCGAGTTACATGGCCCAGCTGCCACCCCCCCCCCCCCCCCCCCCCCCGAGCTCTGGATTGAAGCCGATGACGAGTTACGTTAGCCCCCCCCGACACAGTAATTTTGTCGCCTCCCGACTCACGGTCCACTCCTATTTGAAAAAAAAAGTCCTCAGCGTAGTCCCCTCCACAAGGGAGTGTGTTTCTCCCCCCCCCCCCCCCCCCCCCCACGGGGACCCGGGGTGGGGAGTGCCGCACACAGCTGTGGCATGCAACAGACACCTGAGCCGGCTCACGGACTCGCCAGCCGCCCGCCACCTCCGCGGCGAGGAAGAGGCCGTGCCTCACCTGCACATGCAGTGTGAGAGGCCGCAGCCCCCGCTCAACCATCCGAAGGGGCCACTCCCCAAGCCCCGGCCACATTCCAGCCGCACATTCCCGACACCTGGACACCCGGTACAGAGGGGGGAGGGCTGGGAGGGATGGGGGGGATCTCTCCGTCCGTCTGCTCCTGGGCCTGGCAAGATGGCAACCCGCGGGTCCAGGCAGCGGGCAGCCGACGGCCACACCGGGGTCCGTTGATAAAGTTGACGATACATCAACTCAATGATCGCTTGCCTGCAAACTGTCAACATAGGCAGTCCCTGATTGTGTCAATACTCACACTCGGCCGGCCTTCCGCAGCGCAGCTCCCCCCTCCACCTCCACCTCCCTCTCCCTCCCTTCCCCCCCTCTCCCCCGTTCCCCTCTCATCTCCCCCTCCTCTCTCTCCTCCTCTGCCCCCCCTCCACCCCTCCCCCATTCTTCTCTCCCCTCCCCCCCCCCCCCCCCGTGTGTGTGTGGGGTGGTTAGTGTGTGTGACGCCGCAGGCTCCCACTACCCACCAACCCCCCCCCCCCCCCGTAACGGGTCCCCCTTGGTCTAGTGTACCATAAAACGAATGCTCTTCTTCTTTTGGATACTTAGTATTCCACTGAGTTACTCAGTGCTTATCTTGAGGATGGTTAGAAAATGATAGGATGCATAACAAAGATTTAGATCACTGATCGATCTATGGAAGTTAATGTATGAAAACAATATAATCCTTTGAGGAAATCGATACCTGATGGGTACCATTTAATTCCTGCTCTGTCTTACTAAAATGCAACATCTTGTATTTATCTTAACTAAACTCCCATCTGCATTCCTCTGCTCATTGGCCTGGTTGATCAAGATCCCACATTTTTCAGTCCATTATTGGGGTCAAGGAAAGAGCATTCACGTTGCAGCCCTGTTTCCACCAGTCTTTCCACCATCATGAACAAGAAGCGACAAGACAGACACCATTGTATGCATATGCCGAGAAGTGTGTTCAGCTCTGGCTGAACAACTTCT
The DNA here is from genome assembly GCA_963514005.1 of Raja brachyura. Next base: position 47,030,566 of record OY740790.1, read on the forward strand.
AATCTTGTGTGTGGACTCGATAAGAACAAGAAATCCATTATTACCAATTTGTCCAATTATACTACAAAAATTCCAAGCATACTAACCATGTCACTTACATTCACATACAAATTGTTAATATAAATATCAAACAACAGTGAGCCCAGCACTAATGTCTATAACACACCACCCGTTACAGGCCTCCAGCCTTAAAACATCACTCTACTCTCATCCTCTGTCTCCTATCTTCAAGCCAATTTTGCATCGCATTGGCCAGCACACAGTGGATTCCATGTAATCTATCTTCTTGGAGCCATTTAAAAGATCCAGACAATTATTTAAGCGAGAGCAGAGGCGCTGTTCTGGTGCTTTGGATAATATATATTCCTTGTTCAACATTTGCAATGGATGCCCTTGCTGTTTACTTCATTGCCATTTATAGGAGTTTGTTGTAAGCTTTGTTTCCTCCAATAATAGTTCTACTACAAAACATTAATTGGCTGTCATTTGTTTTGGAACATCCTGTACTCGTGAAAGTGCTATGCAAAAACATTATTTGGTTTTTATCAGCATACTTTCCATGACTTGGGGGGAAATAATATCTCCGCTAGATTGTGAATTTATTAAACTATCATGAATGTATCTTGTGGAATGCCGCCGGACTTAACGCCTCTACCGGGACCATTGTTTAGGCATTTTTGGACCAAAGTCTAGATGTTTATGAGCTAAATCACAAGAGACATGAAGGCCTGAGAATAAATAACTATCATGTCAGAGCAGTTATCTTTTCTGAAAGATATGGGTTCTCTTTAGAACCTTGCGGGAACAAGCGAGGTAGCTAACACTTAGAATACGATCCATGTCTGTGACTTTGTATGAATAGGTACACTTGACTAGCCTGTCTCAGTGATGCATTGTTTTTGACTCTTAGCAATGTAGATATCAGCAGTAGATTGGGATTATCATCAAAAATTTACAAATTTATCAATTAGTTCCGGAAAGGTTGTTGATTTAATAGATTGCAGAAGATTTAATTAGCATTAACAAGATGAAGGATGTCTGAGAAGGTTATTTTTAATGAAATTGTCTTCCATTTGTGAAAAAGCTAAGAGAAAAAAAAACGCTTTACACTGTATTCGTGTGAATCACATTTTGTTTTACTAGACTAATGGGTGGAAGCTGACCATCTTTAATGGCAATGAGTTGAATGCCAATTTCATCTTCTAATCCTACATTTTGCTATATGGCCACATATTCTTCAGTCAGCAGAAAGAACAGTTTTTCAGCATTTACTAATACCTAGGGAAATAACGGATTGACAGAATTATGTTCACAGCATAAATTGTCTTCCTTAAGGAAAGACATTCTTATTTTTAATAGAATATGACTGTTGCTTTAGTTTAGGTATCTTATTTTCATCTTTTGCTTTCACCGTTGGCTAAAACTTGAGCTTTAAACCACTTCTGCTTTCCTTCTTATTTTTTCCCCATCCGTTTTCTCTAAGGCAAGCAAAAACGGGAAATTCCTATCATTAGTATCTCACTTCTAGAAGTCCCATTCCCCATGAGAATTTTTTTTAAATCTGCAATGGAAATGGCCTTTGCCGATTTTGGGCTTCCATTATACTGTACTTTCAGCTGATCAGAAAGATGATTAAAGGTTCAATTTTACAAGGTAAGGGTTTTGAAAGTAGTGTCATTCACCATAATATGTTTCATTTGTTTCCAAGTACAACAGGCAGTTAAAAGAAATAAACCACATACTCAGAGATGCTATTGTGCATTTGCCAACACGAGGAACAGGAGCACTGGAATTTACTGTGTAATCACTTAACAATCTGAAGTAGCAAAGCAGAGGGCTGTGGAGAACAGCCAATTCCACCCCCGCCACCGCCGTTCGAGTGTAAGAGTGTTTAATTTGAGACCTGTTGTTAAATGGCTAATGTTTGAACCAGTTGCTAAATATTTACATTTCCATAATTTTTCAGAAGACAATCAATGTGACAATGAACTGATGATACATCATTATCTTTACTCCAGTAAATGATGCTTCATGAAGGGTGTTTATTTCAGATGTTATGTCAGTTTGTCAAGGATGATTAGTTGACTTTCAAAAATCCAGAAGATACCAATAACTCTGTTAAAGATAATTCTTGAAATTGTAATTGTAACACAGTACTGAGGAATCCTTGAAAGAAGAGACACAAAGTTCTGGCATAACTCAGTGGATCAGGCAGCATCCCTGGAGAACATGGATAGGTGGATTTTTGGATCAGGACCCTTCTACAGACTGATTGAAGGAATCAGTCTGAAGATGAGTCCTGACCTGAAGTGTTACCTGTCCATGTTTTCCTGGGATGCTGCCTGACCTGCTGAGTTACTCCAGCATTTTACGTCTTTCCTTGAAAGGAGGGAATAGTTAAATTAATTAAGCAGTGTAAAATATACTTAATAGTGTGCTTTTAAGCCTAACTTTCATCCTGATGCAATTAAGAGGGAACGTCCCACCATGTATTTTGAGACCATCATCTCAGCTTAATGCACTGGGATAGTGCCATCAGGGAACATCCCCTCAGTTGAGCACAGCTGCTGCTGTCATCTCATCAGCTCTAACGAAACAAGCTTGGTGTATAATATGTGTATGAAGGAACAGCAGATGCTGGTTTAAACCGAAGATAGAGACAAAATGCTGGAGCAACTCAGCGGGACATGCAGCATCTCTGGAGAGAGGGAATGGGTGACGTTTTGGCTCAAGACCCTTCTTCAGATCATTCCAGATCCAACATAATTATTGCTTTGTGTGAATCGTATGAAATCTTCGCTATCTTAATATTTAATTTACACTGGTTGATTCATGCTGGGCATGGTGTGTTTTCTACAAAAATATTTGTTTATTACCTGTGGCCAAAACTAACATGATAAAAATATTAATCATCCCCTCCTCGTTATCCAGAGAAGGGTCTCGAATGGAAACGTCACCCATTCCTTCTCCCCAGAGATGCTGCCTGTCTTGCTGAGTTACTCCAGCATTTTATGTTTATCTTGGTGTATAATAGTCGCACATGAACAATTTCTTACATTTGTCATGTTTATCTGAATTGTCATTATATCACATTTTCATTATGATTTTGTGTTGTCCAAAGCACTTAACAATCTTAAGCAGGTGTTCCAAGACAAAATACTTAAGTAAGACTGTGTTCATCTGAGCAGAACATTAGATTTAAATTATGACACCAGCAAACCCTGAATCATGAAAAGGGGATGATAAATATTTTTATCATGTTAGTTTTAGCTATAAGTAAGATTTTTTGTAGAAAACATATCAGTCCCAGCATGAATCAACCAGTGTAGATTGAATACTAAGATATCGAAGATTTCATACGATTCATGCAAAGCAATATTTATGTTGTATCTGGAATTGAAGCCCCCATTGAGAATTTTGGATCACCTCCAATTTTTGGCAAAATACTTTACATTTAATGTAAATCAACCTAATTTGTTGTGCATTAAATATTTAAGTCATTATTAACCTTGATATATAATAAATGGAAAAAAGAACAACTGATTCAATTAAAACTTTTAACAAGAAACTGAAACCCATTATATAGCCAGTACAAAAAGCCATAATTAAATAAAGAGAAACCTCTATAACCCAACTATATCTTGCAGCAGATTTCAGCATTAGAAAGGGTGACGGGTTTAAACGCAGGATGTAGCAATTGAGAGAGTGTCAACAAAGACCTCATTCAATGAATTCGTTTTTTTCTAAATGTACATGACTTTAGATTAGTTACAAACTGACCAACTGGGACCATTTGAGGCACCTTCATAGGTGTAGGAATGTTCACTATATAAAATGCTATGTTTCTTTTCCCTTATTCGCTTACAGTTGCTTGAGAAGGTTCTGTTTCAAGAATTTTAGCTGATGCCTTTATTGGGACTTCAACCTTATCTGATATTGGTGCATGATTAATAATAAAATCCCCAAGCTATTGTGGTCATTGCTATTGTACGCTTTACTGTTTGCTGAAGATTACTGTGAATGTGCACCATTATTTTAAATTGTTATTTTAATCACATATTTTCACCATTAACAAAACTGTGAATTAGTGGGACAAATAAAGCAAATAGTATAATTGGGCTGTGATTTAAATAATTGATGAGATTGGCACTTCCTGTTTTCAACCGAGGCGTTCTTTTGTTAGTCTGGCTCCCATATTCTGCGTGTGCCAGAGCCCTTTGGATAAGCGAGCAAGTCAGCCCTGTTCATGCATCCTTTCATTATGAGGGCAGTGATCTTGGCAGAGTACTACATAACCTAGAGCTGCCCTCATGTCATTTATTTGTCTTGGCATTGTTTTTAATTTTGGCCACATGTGCAATTTAGATTTACTTGGGAAATGGTAAATGTATGTTTCAGCAGGCTATCTGACTTTGCATTAATACTGTGCGATCCAGTGTATGATGCAGAACATGCTGTGTCATTACAATTTCGGTATGTTATCATTTAGCTTTGAAACTAGGGACGAGCAATTCGACTGAGGGATGTACTGCTTGTAATTTAGAACACTAATGCGATGGCCACCTACTTAATTTAGGAAAGGTTTGTTGGCTTAGAGCTAGCTTTCACAAGTTTTTTTTTCTTGGATTTCTAGCATCTACAGTTTTTTTTTGCTGCAACCATTTTCTCTACTGCTTTGAAGTTATTAAGTCATACCAATTTTACTCAGTATGACAAGGGACAATAGATAATAGGTGCAGGAGTAGGTCATTCGGCCCTTCGAGCCAGCACCGCCATTCAATGTGATCATGGCTGAGATTTTACATTTCTATGAAATACCTTTTAAAGTGGAATTCTGAATTTTACTTTGACACTAGTTATGTGAACCCGAAACATAGATGTGATTCACGAGTTTTGTGTTTGTGAATGGACTTGATCACCAAATTTCAACAAGATATAAGAATGTAGCATTCAACCTGAAAGGGGACATGATACTAAAATAGTATCCTTTCATCTCAAGGACCATATTTCAAATTCATTTCACGAAAAGAGTAAAAAGTTTGGCTCTGCTACATGTCGTAGAGAAAATGAGGCAAACAACCCAAATCCTGATCCTAATGAAATTTACTTTGCTAAACTGTGCAGGCAGTATGGTACCCTTACAGTTCTGTTCAGGATTAAAATGCCACTCTATCCCAGAAATAGCACTCTGCTCTTAGAAGAGAATGAAACTATAACACAAATAAATTATATGTAATTTCTAAAGGTGGCATGTTCTGATTTATTTGTGTCAGAGATTTTTCTTACCATTATTCATTCTCATTGTTAGTCACATGCAATTCATGACGTGCAAGCCGCCTTGAATATGGATGGCTGAATCTGTAATTCATTCACAAATTGTTTACACTGAATACTTTTTTAGGCTGTTTTTCATGCAGGCACGTGCCGTCAGGGTAGGCAAGGTAGGCACTGCCTACCCTGACTAAAATTATGAAATGGGAATTATTAAATATAAATAGTAAAGGCATGGGAGAATTATGCCTATGTAAGAGACTGATCTCTTATGTAGGCATAATTCCCTGTGCCTTTCACCCGCAGCGCTTGTGACACGGGAAGCTCTGTGCAGCCCTCGTGCCGTCAGCGCTGCCTGAAGCCGTCAATTTTAATCGGGGCTGAAGGCAGCAGAAATCCTGCCTTTGTAGCACTGCGCATGTGCAGCATCATACTGCGCATGCGCATCAGTCTACCGCGCATGCGCAGCGCAAGTTTATTGGCGGGGTTTTCAACCATGGTTTGTCGTGTCCCAATGATATGGTAAGTACATTTTGTGATTTATTTTTTTTAATACCGTATTTGCCGGGGTGTGGTAGGGTGTGGGAGTCGGAGTGGGGAGAGAGCTCCTTTCAAAGCGTTTGGGGAGTCTGGCCCGGGGTAACGTTGCGGGGAGGGCACAAATGTTATGAATGAGGGGTCGGGGGCATCCACTTGCGACGTTCTTTGCAAGGGGGCATGAAATGACACTGCTCTGAGGCCGGGGGGGGGGGGGGGGGGAGAGAGAGAGAGAGAGAGAGAGAGAAGTAGCTCGAGCGGCCGCCGGGCCGGACAGCGGAACCAGCCGCCACCTTAGCTCCAGAACCACCCGCTCACCTCTGGCAGCTCTCCGTCTAAAAACCTCTCTCCTGCCGCTCGCTGGCCTCACTCATGTCCTTAAATTCCGACAGCGCGATTGAGGTTACTCGGCTGTGGGAATTTAAGGATTTGCAGGAAGTCGCTGACATGGGTGAAGTCGGCGAACAGCAGGTGACAGGTGTTCAGACGGAGAGCACTGCCAAAGGTGAGCGGGCCGGCAGAAGGCGCTGAAGTGGTGGCCAGTTCAGCTGTCGGGTCCCGGTGGCCGCTCTCCGAGCTGCTTCTATCCCCAGCTACAGTCCGTGGCTTCGCACCCGGAGAGCTGCGGCAGCGGTGAGGGAGTAAAGATTCCAGCACTTTGTGATAAGTCACTGTTTTTATTTATTTATTTATTTAACGGGGAGAACAATCTGCGCATGCGCGGTTTACATTTTTTTTAAAGCTGACTGAGTGCCTACCCAGAGTAATTACTCACGGCACGTGCCTGTTTTCATGGTACGGTATTGCTTTGTGTGTTAATTAGACATTTGGAAATGTGACATATACTTGTTTTAAATTGATCAGAAAAAGGGTGCATACTTCTGAAGAAGGGTCTCGACCCGAAACAAGAGATGCTGCCTGTCCCGCTAAGTTACGCCAGTATTTTGTGTCTATCTTCGGTTTAAACCAAAGATCCTATAGCAAGCAAGATAGATCACTAGACGAAAAAGACGTAGTACGGTCATGGGCAGATTTATGGGTAATGTTCAGCCCCATTTCCGTAACTGCTTTCCGTCTCCGCACCAAAGATCCCATAGGATACTAGTACGGAGATGGAAGCCGGTTACGGAAACATCCTGGTAAAAATAAAAGTTATCTGGTAAAAAATCTTCACCTCATTTTCAGAATTTTAATTTATTAACACAATTAAAACAAACTGTTCCCCCGCAACGTTGATTACACTGCGAGTCAGGTCGGGCCGGGTTACACAAATGGATGAAAAAAAGGCCCACATTCTGTTCCGTTGTGTACTACACGTCAGCCCACTGCATTTAGAAGGAGTGATCTATCTTGCTTGCTATAGGATCTTTGGTTTCAACCAGCATCTGCAGTTCCTTCCTACACTTATTTTGGAACACACCCATATTTGTTTTTTTGGCTAGATGACCATTCAGTCATTATCACAGAGGAGCAATGAAGCGTGTTATTACCTAATACACATCTAGTTTGTTGTTTCAGAATGGCACTATTTTTGCAAATGGTAAGATTAATGGAGCAGATGATATTGACAGCCACAGGCTTGTTTTTTGTGGATTCCTCCAAGTTAGCTTACTGATAAGTGCTGTGCTGATCCTAAAGTGTGGGGTGCTTCAAGCCAGCAGGGGCCTGTAGTGCTTTCTCCTGGGGGGTGGAGGGGGGGAAGCAGAACATGTTCCACCCGCAAAACGGCTACAAACAAACATTTTCAGGATGTTTGCAAAGCCACTGCACTCCCGAGAATGCAAAGCCACTCCCGAGAATGTCAATTGTAAAAGCTGCTAAGGACTTTGAATGGGTTTGAATATCACTGACAGAAACATAAAAAAAAAACAATTAGAATCAACATAGCAATTAAAAAATAAAGAATGTAATATATTAGAAGAAAATTGCATCGCAAAGTGCTTTTAAAAAAACTTTTTTGAGCAATCAAAACATTAAAACAAACATGTTACCTAACAAAAGATAAATTACCGTTTTCTCTCAAAGCTATTTCCCTCCATTCAAATGAATAGGGTTGCCATTTCTGCACCAAATATAAGTTGGCACATGTTCATCATGCAGATTCCTCCGCATACTGGCTGGGGAATACAGCAGGTTTGTGTTCTGTCACAGGAAACTGAAGGATCCAAATATAGTTTGTTTTAATGGACCTCTTTCTAACGGATTTCAGTTATAGTGGACAGACCACCTATGGCTGCTGATATCATCCTACGCTCGTACCACGTCCCCGGCTGTTTACAGCGCCGGCTGCCAACATAACCACCAGGCCCCGTCCCCTCTTGGACCACTTCCAAGCCATGCTTGCCGGCACTACTGCCACTGCCGATCCTTACCTGCACTTTGGCCGCCCGCGGACCGCAACCATTGACTCAGCACAGTGAATTCAGAAAACTGTGTCTCACTTAGGCGATTTTTTAGGCGACTACAGATGACTAGGCTGTCGCCACATGGTTGCGGGGTGACGCCTGTATGGCCTGTATGGTGACGCCTCTCCCTCTGCTGCCAGCAGGACCAGTTCTGGACCGAGAGTCTGAGAAAGGGTCCCGACCCAAAATGTCACCTATCCATATTCTCCAGAGATGCTGCTTGACCTGCTGAGTTACTCCAGCGCTTTTGTTTTTTTTTTAACCACATATAATGATAATACCTAACTTGATTTATAGCAGGCAATTGGCTGCAACGGACACCATTCCTTCCCCTATGTGTAGGATGGAACTACAGATGCTGGTTTACACAGAAGATAGACACAAAATACTGGAGTAACTCAGCAGGACAGGCAGCATCTCTGGATAGAAGGAATGCGTGGGTCGAGTCTGAAGAAGGGTCTTGACCCGAAATGTCACCCATTTCTTCCATTCAGCGGTGCTGCGTGTCCCACTGGGTTTTCGGCCCATCCCTCTTAGGTGATCTTTTCGGCGACTGTCATAGTCGTAGCAGGTCGCCGAAAAGCCGGCGACTGGACCCGCCTACGACAATGTCTACAACAATGTACCACCTAGTCGACGCCCAGCTACGGCAAGCTACTGACAACCAGTGACCCATTACGACGTCCACCTACAACCACACCTATGACTACCTACGTCCACCCGCGGCATGCTACGACAAGGTAAGACAATTCAGTCGCCGGTACCTGTTGCCAGTTGACGTGGGTAGTCGCCAATGGAATTCACCAAAGTCAGTACTGGCGACAACCTACGTCATCCTGGCATCAACCAACGTCATCATGGTGACAACCTATGACAGCACCTACGTCAGGAGAAGACAAACTACGATCATTGGCATCAAGCCCACTGTCGCCGAAAAGTTGTGAACATTTCAAAATCCAGCGGCAACCAGAAAAACGCTACGACTCTTTGGGCGACATGAAGAGACTACTCACGACCATACAGGCGTCACCCTGCAACCATGTGGCGACAGCCTAGTCGTCTGTAGTCGCCTAAAAAATCGCCTAAGTGAGACACGGTGGCATTACTCCAGCACTTTCTGTCTATCTCTCCCCCTATGGTCCATATGGTGAGGGTTTTCTGAATTCACTGTGATGTTGGGAGAAATCTGGAACCAAACTCGGCCAGTATCATTGCAACTCCTGTGTTTGTGCAGCAGGTGGTTCAAACGTACCAGAAGGGCTGGGGACTGTAGGATGGTGGTGGGACATTTTGGCACCATATTGCCAGCATTTCCTAGCTCGTTCCCCAGGAAAATTAATGTCACTAAACACAGTGGGTAAACAGCTGATTTCACATGTACTTTAATTTCCCAAATTGTGCTGTCCTTTTTCTATGCACTTTAAGCTGCTGGCAAGGATGTAGTTCTTGTTCTTGCCACAGAAAAGTTACATATGGTATCAGGGCAGAACATGCTGGTAATAGTAGCTGCAGACAACCAGTTCCTTCCTGATAGCAATATAATAGTGCATGGCTGCATTTCCAACAACAAGAGTAGGTAACAACACCCAAAGATAAATGGATAAATGTATATATACAGATATTGTTGGACACTTTGCTGTATATTTCAAGAAATCTTGTTGTTAGATTTACAAAAGAGCATTAATGACAACACTTCATTTTATTTGATATTAGTTTTGTTTTGAGGTTTTTAGTCATTAGCTAACGGTTTGCCACTTCCCCCACTGTTATTAGATTCTTAAACAACCTTTTATATGTAAGGAATGAATTCCCAACCTGTCTGAAGAAGGGTCTCAACCCGAAACGTCACCTATTCTTTCTCTCCAGAGATGCTGCCTGTCCCGCTGAGTTACTCCAGCTTTTTGTGTCTATTTCCAATTTGTTGTGCTTTATTGTATCTGCATTTTGTGTGCAGCTGTAATACTACCTTCTGCACTTTACTTATTTTCCCTTTTGAGCTATACCAATACGAATCTTTTCAGTGTAGAATGCTGATTGATTTTTCCTGATATTACCGGTTGTAGTGCCAGACCACTGTTTTAGTAGAGATCAACTCACTCGTGGATTGAAAATTGATACTTCTGTAAAGTTCAGTAAAATATTAGGCAATGCTTTTACCAGCTGCTTAGACTGATTTGTGCCATTACATAAATATTCTTTCCTCAGTGTGACCAATATTTAAGAAGCCTCTTGGCTTAATACACTGAGGGAAAAAAATCAATGATAATTGACATATGATAATTGTAACATGATACAGTTTTAATTCAGCATGCTTTCTTTAACGTATCTGGAATACGATTCTTTATCTCCTTTTGATACATTTCAACCAACTATCCTTAGCATATTTTCATATTTTCAGCATAGAATGATAGTAATATAATTAGAAAGTTGTGAATTTCTGTTCACAATCAAGGAAAACATTGAGTTCACCAGCTGACTAAGATAAATAATTCCTCTTTGGTCACTAGTCTTAAACACATACCATTTCTCTCCCACAGATGCTTCCTGACCGGCTGATTTGTAGACGTCTAATGTGTTGCTCGGACTAACGCTGTCTAACTCAGTTTCGGTTCGATAGGGTTAGATTTTATTATTGTCATGACTACCAATATACAGTGAAAAGTGTTTTTTTGCATGGTATCCAATCAAATCAGATAATACCAGACAAATACAATCAAGTCAAACTCAAGTACGATAGGTACAACAAAGGGAAAGATATAGAGCGCAAAATGCAGTTCTCAGCATTGTAGTGCAACAGTTCCAGAGAAAAAGTCCATAATGAGGTAAATGAAAATGGATTATACCCTTGTTTATGGAAGGAGCATTCAGAGGCCTGATAACAGAGGGGATGAAGCTGTTCCTGAGCCTGGTGGTGCATGGTTTCAAGCTTCTGTATCTTCTGCCCAATAGTGGGGTCAGAACTGACAGTCTTAAGTAGTGTTTTGTCTGTGTGTTACATTCTGCAACATGCAGAGAGAAAAACTGAATAGAGGGTAATAAAAGATGATCAATCAGGAATTAGAACACAAAGTGTTGCAGTAACTCAGCGGCATCTCTGTAGGTTGTGGATAGGTGACGCTTCGGTTTGGACACCAGTCTGTCACCTGTCCGTGTCCTCTAGTGATGCTGCCTGACCGCTGAGTTACTCCAACACTATGTGTTCTATGCACAATTCCACTATCTGCAGTCCCTTGTGTCCACAATAGGTAGTAGTGCTGGCAGTGTTCTGGTGTTTGACATTGTTGGTTAAGTATAAGATGTTTGAGGGTAAAAGGAGGAAAGGTTATCGGAAGAGGGCATTTGCATCTCTATCGTAGAGTTGTGAGCTACTTAACTCACTTTACATTTAAAAAACAAATTCTTACAGATATATGTAGAAGTGGATTCAGCAAAGTTTTCAATGTTGATTACTGATTTCTTGAGTTTTATCTTTAATATATTATGGGTGATTTCAAATTAGCTTTTAATTCATTGCTGTGTGAGTAGCTGTGGCCTAGAAGTTGTTCTACGCTGCAGTTCTGGCATTAAGAAAGATTTGTGGGTCACCTTAAAGCTGACTGAAATTTTGCATAAAGAGGGAAAACTTTGTTTGTGTGTTTCATAGTTTTTCCCACGTAATACTTCTCAACAGACATTATTGTTTCCAGCATGGAGTTCCCTCTTCCTTTCCAGTTTTCACAATCCTTAGCATCTTGCTTAACAATACAGTTCCCAACGTGTTGCTTAACTGGTGCATTCTATGCAGAGTGCTTTCTGAAGGACATAGGTTCAAAGGTGAAGGGGAAAAGATTTAGTAGAATCTGAGGGGTAACTTTTTCACACAAAGGGTGGTGGATGTATGGAACAAACTGCCAGAGGAGCTGGTTGAGGCGGGGACTATCCCAACATTTAAGAAACAGTTAGACAGGTACATGGATAGGACAGGTTTCGAGGGATATGGACCAAGCACAGGTAGGTGGGACTAGTGGAGCTGGGATTTGTTGGCCTGTGTGGGCAAGTTGGGCCAAAGGGCCTGTTTCCACATTGTATCACTCTGACTCTATGACAGATTACAATGTAAACAGCAGTAATACAGCTGCTGGGGAATCTAGCTGCTGAATTGTTGAAAGCTGAATGTCACTGTTTCTGGAGTGGCGAGAAGAATGACACCTAACTATTCATCGATAAATAAGAATTAATTGAAGTTCAAAATATCGCAGCTGAAGAGCTTTTATGAACTTTGTTGAACTTGGATGATGGAGTTCAACACCAGAAACAATTAAGGAAATGATTTTTTTTTTTCAAAAACATCACAAGACTGATCCCAGTGCCAGAGCCAAATTATGATTTGAGAGGAAGTCACTGGAAAATAATCTTAGTTAGGATTGTAGAAAATCGTAAATGATGTGATGAAATAAATTCAGGATAATTTCTAATTAATTACAAAAATAAGTCAAGTGGCCCAAGTTCAAATTAGTAAAAGGTAACTTTTAGGCTGATATTGGAAAGTTTTCACACAAGAAATGATCAGTATGTGGCATGGATTTTACAGTAGTCTATACATATGGAAATCCTGAAATCAAGGAGCAATGATGCAAAAAGAAGGGTTGACTTGGTTGGATGAATTAAAGGCCAAATTACTTTGTAGACTTATCACAAAATTTGGATAATGGAATTTTCAGAGTCATGCGTTATATAATATTTGTTTCAGTTGTGGAGGATGTGGCGTAGGATTTATTATTTTCTCATATATATGAGGGCTTTAAGAATAAACCATGTGGTGTGGACATATAGGACAGATTGGGAAAGAATTCAGCTATTCCACACCAAAGGGAAATTAAATAACCAATGCGTGTTTATGGCATTCCAGCAACAATCGTGGTCAGTTTTTGGTACTAACTAGATTTTTTTATTATTTTCCAACTAAATATGTTTTGCATTTACAATTTCAATAGTACAATATAGTACATAACTTGATTTTCAAAGCAAAATGACATTTTTCTTGATATCCGCAACAGTTTCAATGTTTTGTTTTTGGGTGAGTGGCTAGGTATATGACATAACAAATAGTTATTTATTTTTCCTGCCCTTAATTCGCATGACCTTTCTTTACCTGAAAAGAGCCATCTGTCAAACATTTGTGGGTGGGGCAAAGATAGTGAATAGCTGTCAAACCCTAGCCTAAGGCAGTGCTTTGAATGAAATTAGTTTGGGGTGCATGAAACTAGAGGGGTGAATTACAAATTATCGATATATGTGTATATTTTTTTCTATACTTAAAAAAGGCATTGCCATTAAAGTGGTTAGTAAGCTCTTATTGGTTTTAATGCCAGTGGAAATTTGATATGTTTTTTTCTCTCTACCTATGGTTTTCTAATTTCGAAGTAGTAGGATATTTCCCAAATTTACTGTAATATAACCTTTTAGGGAAGACCAGACGAGCTAGTGGGATCATTAATTTATAAATGGCAACACTGGAGGATTGCTGTAGGCAACTGTTGAACTGTAACTTTGCTTTGTGTAAAAGTTAGCTACCAAAGTTGATATTTGGTGGTATTGTGAGCTTTTGGCGGGGAGAGTTATAGACAGTTATATTAGTTGGATACTAATATATTAAATCACAAATGCCATGTTTTTTAAAGCTAGTTTTCCAAGCAAAAAACTGCAGTAAACAATGCCCAAAAGGGTAGGATGGAACTGAAGTACAGTGTTTACGTTAGAATGTTTTTTTTTATCAAACAGAATGATTTTCCAACTCCAATGGTAATTTTTAAAAAAAAATTCACTCCTAGTTTTCTTTACATTTTTAGGGTGTTCAAAAAGTTGAATAAAATAAACACTTAAGAAATGAATTAATTTATGTTTTTTGCTCATGTGATAAAATAAATTATGTATAAAATTATACACAAGGGATAATAAGACAAAAAGTACGAAACACCATAAGAAAATTTAGTCGAGGGTGAATGAAATTTTGTGATAAAGACACAAGGGTGAATGATACTGACATAATTTAAGAAGCACTGGCCTAAGGCATACTCGTGTGGTTTAACAATTCTAAAATTCCCAAAACACACCAAACCTCAAAAATTTACAGGGAATTGAAAACATGATTTTTCTTTGGATTATTTTAGAAAATATCCCTGGATTAAATATCAAACATATTGGTTTTTACACCTCTGTCAATTGGTCTGAGATATGATGAAGTCAGTGGAAAGTTCAATTTTGGGTGACAAATGTACTCAGTATGGTCCACTTGATAAATGTATTTACTGAGTAAATGATCCTTTAGATTGTACCTGATGAAACCACTTCCCGCACCCTTCCAGTCCACCCTATGTTTTGCTGAATTTTGGCTTTGATTATCAGCAGTGCTCCATTTAATATGAATTATTTTATTTCAATGGGAAATTGTGGGTCCTGCACATCAATGGTATGGATACCTTGTATTACTCATATGAAAATTCTAATGTAGGCACATGACCTGCAAAGTTTGCGCCTCCAAACAAGGAAGATGCAAAATCTAGGATTTTGTAATCCCTGGAGATAATCTGGCTTCAAATATGATTTGAAACTTGCCTCGCAGTAATTTTCCAAGTATGAATTCCTAGGAACTGCTGGACAAAATCTTTAGCAGTGAGGTATAACATTTGATCATATCTAGCTCTATCAATAGAGAATTTGACAGCCAGTTTTACATTGTCTCCTATTTAGCCAGTTGTAAAGGATCTATGTAGAAATAGGAGTGGCATGATCCAACGTTAGAGTGAGAATGCTCCTTTTAAGAGCAATTATGGGGACAATGGAGTAATTGGCCTCTTGTACTTTAAGATTTCTTCTATTCTATTGTATTTTATGATATCAGGCAGATTATTCGATTTTCTAAAATACCTTCCCACCATCACCCTGATTTGCCCTCTCTCTATACTTCACAATATGCGGATTGCTGTTTTGCTTTAGCAGGAGCTGTGCCACAGAATGTCGACTCACTATCCTCATTTCAAGGGCTACAACTGCTGGCCTTGTCAGCAATGCCCAGATTCTAATAAATAAATAAATAAATGCTTGCACGCAATCCGTCAACTCTCCTTGTAAGTGGTTTCTGCTGTCGTGGAACTCAAAAGGGGCAATGACTGGAGGCCTGTTGGAAATCAGCTGCTGATGATTTGGAAAGAGAGAGGACAGGAGAAATCAGGAGGAATGCAGTAGCAGCAGGGTAATCTGTTCCAGGGTCTGAACTCTTGTGAGATGAAGCATATGTTCATGCTCATGACTCTGCTCTTGAAGGCCCTGCTGGTTACAGTCTGATCAATGACCCATGTAATCTGCCCTTATGTTCTGAAGAACTGGATTAAAAGGGTCACATTGGAAGCTGTGCTTGGAATCCTTTAACTGCTTAATTTGTGGCTGTGATGCTGATAGATTCTCCAGTCTGTTGTTAAAAAATGAAACATTTTGGCATATCCTTGCAAACACCAATAAATGAATCTGGTCACATTTAAACTAGAATGAAACATACTTCTTATCCTTCATATGCCAAAGTATGTGAGCTATACAATTGGGGATCAATCACTTTCATACTGGCAGCATTGAAAATATTTTTCAAAAAACTTCAAATATACTGTATAGGGTATCAGAGTTTTATGTGTCTACATCTATCTAGGATCAAGACTGAAAGGAACAGGCTCCAATTTACTGTGGAGGTTTAGTTACTGAGTATATTCAACATAATATTGGAAAGATTTCTGGACCTAAAACGTCACCCATTTCCTCGCTCCAGAGATGCTGCCTGTCCCGCTGACTTACTCCAGCATTTTGTGTCTATCTTCGGTTTAAACCAGCATCTGCAGTTCCGTCCTACACAAAAGATTTCTGGATGTTGATTAAGAGTTACAAAGTTAAAATAGCTATATGGCAATGAGAAAGAACATTAGCCATAAACTTAGTGAATGATGGAACAGACAGGAGTGGTCATATAGCCATCTAGTGCTTATCTTTTTTTCTGTTCTGAGAGTTGTGGGATCTACATAGGACTACATAGGATTCTGATTCTAACTGAGGATAACTGTAATTTTCTTTTTTGTTCTTTTGCCCAACACTTTGCCATTTACATTGTCTTAAAATACAACTCTAGCAGATCGCCAACCATGTAACAAGGAAAAAAAGATTATTCCACTGGAGCATATTAATGGGAGCACCAATCACTGATGCTGTCACAAATAGTTACTGTAAGACCTTTTTGTAGTTGCGATCATCCAAAGGGAGAGATTAATCCAAGTAATAGAAAAAAACAGTAACATTAGAAAACTAAAACGAGTTTGGTATTAATTTGGTATTATTTATTTATTTGTATGAGTGTAATACAACGTTATTCAAAAATGGTTACAAACATTTTAAGGACAAAAAATTGGAATCAGTAGCATTTGTTTGATTTGGATATTAAAAAAGCCCTTGGTGAGGTCTTGGTGAGGGCTGTAATGTTTATAAATTGTATGCCCTTTTGAACTAAGCAAGCCCATGTTGTTCGAAACCTTGCCCATCAATTTATATAGATAGGAAAAGTTTGGAGGGATATGGGTCAAATACAGGCAAATGGGCCTCGTGTAGATGGGTATCTTGATTGATGTGGACAAATTGGGCTGAGGGGCCTATTTCTGTGCCGTATGACCCAACGAATAATTAGCAGATTAGTCTGCAATATCCATCTTATGCCAGTGCTGCCACAGTTATGTCAGAAGAGATTTCTGGTAGGTTATTAACCAAGGTGTGATAAACTGAGCCAATTGCCCACTTGGTGGGATGTGACATTTGCTGTGCATTTAACCTCTTGTGCATTGAGATTACTGATCTCTGTATGGAGGTTCTTAGATCCATTTCGGGGATATCAGTTCTCACTATTTACCTGGAGACTCTTCTGCCTTCCTGGACATCTCTCCTTTCTGCTCATCGCAACAAGGCTTCCAGTCGAACCTGCTCTTTCTCATGATGTGCTGTTCATCACAGTTTCCCACAGCAACTGAAGCTGCTAGTTAAAAGCTTACAAGCACCTGCTTCAACCAAGCTGCATCTTCCTTTTAAGAGGCATAGAGCACAGTACACTACGTTTCTTGGGAACTACTCAAGATATTGTTTACCTACTGATTGGTCCAGCTACTCAAACACAAAGCAATGCTGGTTGGATGTTACAATCATGGAAATGAGCAAACAGCTCAAAACCAACGTGGTGCCTGTATTCCACTCGATGGGCGTGAGATAACAGCACATCTTCATCGTCACTGCTGCCCCTTCTGGGCTTTTAAGTTTAGACATAGTAACACTGCTCTATGGAATTAACTATACTCAGCATCCAACTACTTTGAGCGTACAATTAGGCTTTTTATTACATTGAGATAATGTTACTGAAAGAAGACATCCCTCTGAGAGACAAAAACATTCCCTCTTTCCATTCATTTCTCCAAAATAAGCTGTACAGGTTTAATGGAGACTGTGTAAATCAATTGTCCTCTTGCATAATATTTTTCTTTCATTTTATTGTATCATGTTCTGTAAGAAATTGCCAAGGGAAGACTTTACTTGATGAATACGACTTTTTATTTAGGAATGTTAGACTTAATTCCAAATGTGCTGCGTGTGCTGGGTCGCATTTAGTAAAAATTTGTCTTCTAATCCCACTTTGTGTGTTTTTTTTCCCCCTTTCAATTATTTGCACAAACAAAGAAGGTTGTTGTTGAGAAGAGACTTATCTCCTACACCCAGCAGAGATTTGAAGCAGGCATACCACAGAGCACCCAGCCAGCGCCATGGTGAATGATACAATGTAGGCTGGCATTGGAAACTCAGCTGAGTGGGCAGGAAGAACAGTGGACTCTTTGTAAAACTCAGAACAATGATATTTCTTTGAGAGACTGTTCCCCTTCAGGCTGTTGTGACCCCTTTTAGTATTTTGTTCACACATTGCCAGTCTTTTTTAAAAAAGATTTGAAGTGGAAATTGTCCTTATTCATAGTAAATTGTCATTGCACTGGCTTGAAACCTGAATGGTGCATATCGTATTGGTAAATAATTGGGGAATAAAGAGCAAAGCATAGTCTGTCTTTTTTTCTGTTGCATTCTGTCTACTAATCCCTGTTGTGTGCAGCTTTTTCCCATGTTTCAATTCCGTTAGAGAAATGAGCAGTCAATTCTCAACAAGTTTGGCTTTTAAGTTTACTTTGTCCAATTTTCATGTTTTCAATTGCTTTTGCTTACACAAGGATGCATTACACAGAACTTAAGGGACCAAAATCTTCCAGTAAGATATATTTATATATAAGGGTTGGCAAATCTCCCACAGCTTTGCTTTGTAAATTAGCGGATGTTCAGTGGTGTTTTTATTGTCAAATGTGCAAAAGCATAGTGAAATTATTTTCTTACATACAGTCCAATAGTATTGCCATATCTGAGCACATCCTCAATTAGCAAGTGTGCAGAAATAATCTACTGAGACTGCAAGCAAGAGGCGCCATGTTTTGGTGCCATTTTCAAAGTCCAGTTCATTATCTAGTTCTCATGAGCAGTGCCAGGCAAGTCCCAGGCTGCTAACCATCTTCTTTCTTGGGTGCGATGTCCACCTTTGTGCCCCCTGGATGCCTCCCGCAGCCGACCTAGAAGGCACGGTAGGGCACACCCCGGTTCCCTCTCCTTACGGTCTTGGGTTATATGTTGGCCTAAGAGTGATGACCCTTCTTCCTGCACGTTAACACATTCTGGTGCAAGTTACGCATCCCAAATTCGCATCTTGCTGCAGTTTACCGGTTGCTAGTGTAGAAATTTCAACTGGTTCCGCCATTGAGATGGCTGCCATGTAATGGGATGCAGCATTAATGGTAGATAGGGCATACCTGGATTACCTGTCTCACAGATTATTCCACTTCTTCCCAGCCCCAGGATAGGAAACAATTTGCCACTAATTTTTGAAGTTGTCTGCTTAGAGTAATTTTCCTCCTGAGTGTAGTAATTTTGCCTGTAAAATTGAAGTGCTTGTATTAGTAGCTTCTAGACCATAACATTTGTTTCTCAGTTGACCAATAGGTGATCAGATCATTGAGAGTTTGGCGATTGAAGAGCTAATTTCTTCATTGATATTACGCAGTAACTATAGGATTGAGACAGATGAACTGTAGTCCATTGACTGGGTCATGTTGAATTTCAGTCTGAAGAAGGGTCTTGACCCGAAACTCCTCCTATCCATGTTCTCTGGTGATGCTGCCTGATCTGCTGAGTTACTCCAGCATTTCGTGTCTTCCCCTGGTAAACCAACATCTGCAGTTCATTGTTTCTACGTTGAATATATTTTCTTGAACCTAGTCACCAGGTGACATGGGTCATTGACAGAATGCTGCCTCTTGTGATGTTTTGAGACCCCCCCCCACCCAGCCATTAATTGGTAAAGGAGCGGAATTGAGAGATGATTTGTGGAATTGTCCGCCTTTTATGACAGGGAGGTGTTTGTGGGCAAGAATTTGTTGCTGTGGATCAAAAGGAGACCCGACTAAAAAGCAAATCAAAATGTCTTACTTACCAGATAGACCACCCCTGGCCAGTTTTCGCTCTGGTGCAAATCTGATCTGATAGGATGGTAGTCAGCAACCAACATGACACAATGTAAAGATTTATTCCTCTTTTGTCATAGGGATGTCTGCTGATAGAAAGCCACATGGTTCCCAATGGTTGCCCAATGCCCAAGAGACAAGTCAGGCCTATAAGACTGAAGGAGATTGCAAAGAGGGGCAAGCGAGTTGACACGTTTGAACAAATGGGTGGGAATTTTAAATGCATAATTTGAGGTTCTAGAAGCAATGTTTTCCTTTGGAGTATTTATACTGTCCATGAAAATATTCATAAATATTCATGCTGCAGTTAATTTGAGAATATTTTTAAAAATCTTTAGACTTTAGAGATACAGCATTGAAACACACCCTTCGGCCCACCGAGTCCACACCGACCAGCAATCACCCCATACACTAGCACTATTCTACATATTAAGGACAATTTACAATTTAGAGAACCCAATTAACCTTCAAACCTGCATGTCTTTGGATTGTGAGTGGAAACTGGAGCACCCAGAGAAAACCCACATGGTCACAGGAAGAACGTAAAATCTCCGTACAGACAACGCTCGTAGTCAGGGTTGAACATGGGTCTCTGGCGCTGCAATTCAGCAACTCTACCGTTGCACCACTGTTGTTATTCATTTTTTTCTTTTCATTATTTCTTTTTCAGGTGTTTAAACAGCTCTGTTGTTCACTGGGAAATTTTCAAGCTGCACGATTGGGGCCTGGTTATTTGAGCTGAGTCCTCCACGCGGACACTCAATTGCCTTACTTTGGCCATATGCATGCTTAGGAGTTAAATCAGCCTTCATTTATTCTGAGATCTGCTTCAGTTTTAAGGCCTCACAGTTTGACGTGAGCTATTACTGAGGCTTTTTTACTGCTGTTGCCGTTCCACTGCTTGTCATATGATGGCTTTTAATTTAAAGCAATTAGTGCACTCTGAAATGACATGATCCACGGAGTGGTCATAATGGGTATCAGAAAAAACTCCCCTGGTCTCCAAACTGCTCTTCAGTTACAGGGACTCATGTATAGTATTTTTGCAGCTGGCAAATAGACTTTTGCATATTTACCTTTTGTAACAGAATTGATGGGAATAGCTTTGAAAGTGAGGAAAAAACATTAGCAATCGAATGCATGACAAATAGGCATTCCCGAGTCTGAGGCATTTTTCACTGCTTCAAACCATCACATAAGCTCTCTGCTTTTGAAGTTAGTCAGTCAAACAATGATAATAAACACTATCAGCTTAACATAGAATGCGTCTCCATTTGACGTAGGTCTCAGTCTTTAAATCAACTTCATTTGCATTTTACAAAAGCTGACTAATTTTTCGTGGCTATTGATCGCATTCACCACTTTATCTTTATTTTCCGATGGTGGGAAATATCGATTAACAAAATAAAATCCAAATGTCAGGATTACAAAGGGTGAAATTGATCTTTGATGGCACTGCAGAGTGGACAATGACAAATTGTTTGCCCTTTTTTACCAATCAGTCGCTTATCTTTTCCAGAGACTGTAATATAAAAGAAGATTGCAAAAGCTATAAAATAAGAAGCCAGGCTGCTTTAAGTTTTTTTTCTTGCCACTGGTGTATACTAATTTTGACCCCAGTATTTTTACCGTCATTTTGCATCTCTAACTCTAAAGTATTCAACGGATCAGACAGCGTCTGTGTGGGTGGGGTTAATTTAATATTATTATTCAGACCCACTGTCCTTGTTCTTTATAGTCCATGGAGAAAAATGTCAATGAATCTTACAGTTACTAAAGTGATTTGCAGTATCAAGTAAATCATTCACTGTAGATCTGACTGAAGAATGAGCACTCAGGAATGAATATGGACAACGTACACAAACTTGGTTTCTTATCAAAGAAAATCGTGGCTTTTTTAAGCTGCAGATTGCTCTCTGCCAAGATTCGCAGAGGAAATGAGAAAATAATCGGAAATATATGGTCTAATGGCAAGCCAACATTGTAGCTATGAGAGGGTTAAAGCGTTTTGATGAAGTAAATACATGAGATTTACCACAGCTGAAAACATTATGTATTTTCCTTCCAAACCAAAGTAGGCTACTTGAGAACAGGGACCCTCCACATATCAGCAGTATTTGTCAACTGACTTACAAGGACTATTTTGGACAATAGTAACTTTAATTATTTGATTTTAAAAAAAGAACGTTTTTTAATATGTTGAGATACTTCCAGAATAGTGTCATTATTTGATCTTATGTCAGCAGGTAAATTTGACTTTGGGGTAAAATGATCAGCTAATTGATAACCTAATTGACTTTACAGGCTCATAAACCAAATTAAGTTTTTACAGAAGTTAACAATACATTTGTTTAAACTTATGGGTTAATCATGGATTAACCTCTTTTAAGACAAGGGGGGTTACCAGATAGAGAAAGTAATTTTTCTCAGGTCTATTTCTTTGCTCCTTTTGAAGTTTCTGTTCATCTTATGTCACCTCATCTCTGGGAGTAGAAGCAAGGGTAAGGATCTTCCTCATAGGCTCATTCAGGCCTATTGAAATTACTGGCCTCAGAACATGTGGGCTATCTGTGGTTTCCAGGTCAGCCAACTGGCCTTAGGCTGTAAAGAATGCCAACATTGAGTGGGCAAAATGCCGTTGTTGTTGTGTGCCTGAGCAACCCATTCATATCAGGAGGTGATACATTATCCAGATCATCTGAGTTCATAGTGGTGCAGGAACTGGGGTGAGAGAGCAAGATCAGTGATGCAGGCACTGCTGGGGCGAGATTGGAGTATCATGGCCACTGTGTCCGAGTCAGAGTGTCGTGGGCATTAGGGGAGGCCACAGTGCTGCTTGCGGGCACTAGGGATGAGCCTAGAGTGTCGTGGGCACTGGGTCCGAGCCCAAAAGTGTTGCGGGCACTGGGGATTAGCGTGGAGTGTTGTAAGCTCTGGAGCCAAGCGCAGTTTCGCGGATACTGGGGGCGAGGTCAGAGTATCGCAGCCACCGGCGTCTGAGCTCAGAGCACCAATGTGGGCGACCCCCGACGTCGTGGGCTCTGTGGGCATGTGCAGTATCCAGGGCACTGGGTCTGAACCCAGCATATCGCAGGCACTGGGGTAAACTTGAGCATCATGGGCACTGGAACAGAGTGCAGTATCACAGGTACAAGGGGTGAAGTCAAATTGCCACATCCACTGGGGTCCAGTGGATCACAGGCAAACCTGAACGTTGCAGGCACTTGCCCCACCCTCCCTCCCAGTCCACATCCTACCCTTCACAACTCACCCTTCCATTAATAGTGGATTTGAATTGGACATTCCATGTAGACACCTTTCCAAATATACTGTAACTGTCAGAGAACGGTACGTGAATTTCTTGGACCAAGTCTTTGTCATTGTCTGTGCATCCAGCACTAACATCCAAAGGCAAACTATTACCTCCACTCTTCAGCTATATAATGTACACTAGTGAGCAGAAGCTAATTAGGTTGTCCTAATGTTTTTTAGTTTGTTGTTTAGTTTGGCCCACCGAGTCCACACCGACCAGCGATCCCCGCACATCAACACTATCCTACACACACTAGGGACAATTTATACTTACACCAAGCCAATTAACCTACAAACCTGTATGTCTCAGCAACTCTTTCACGTAATATTTGTTTTGAAATTTCTGATTTAAAAAAAAAAGAAGTACAAATTTAAAAAAGTGTTTCTTTTCTTCCTGAGGTAAAAGCCTTGCTCTGAAACTAAGAAGCAAACACAGGCCACTTCAGTTATGTTCACCACATGAGTGCAAGCTCAGCACAAAGTGTCCTCTGCGCTCCCTCAGGCAGCCCTGGAAAACCAATCCCTGTTTTTCTAAAGTGTTCTTAAGTACTAAAATCTGAGGGAGTAATAGTTCAAAGAATTCTGACACAATACTGACTTCTTTGTGAGGCCTTTGATTTTTTTTTACTCCCTTTTAACATTACAAATTGATCAAACTAACTAAAAAGGTTTTAAAAAACTACTCCTTTCCTTCCCCCTTAAATCAAAACAGTCCTTGAAATGAGCACGGTCTGTGCAAATGGAAGTCCTTTTGTTTAACCACTGAGTGAACTTCAGTAAGCAGCATAACCAATGTCCTGTCACTCGTGTGGGCATTTACACTCTTTCTACTCGTACATTTAATGCAAGTACAATTACCTGAAATGTAAGTGCCAGCGTTTAGTGACTGCAACCTGTTGTTGGCATCCACCTGTGTGGATTTGGACTGGATTTAGTCTGAATTTTCAAACAGGCTGCTGGAAAAATGTTAAATGCATGCCAGATGCCAAAAGGCTGTTTGTTAAAAGAGAATTCACAAAATTTCACATTTACTTCTATATTTTTGCATGAAAGTCTCGGCTTGCATATTAGTACCTCAATAAATTTCCATCAGTGAGAATGAAAAGTAAAACTGTGATTTTTACCTGTACCTCCACAGCTTTCCACCACTTACTGTTTTATGGCTTATGAGTTGTGGCTCTGGAGTACTTGCAATTTTATTCTTTGATAGGGCTGGATATTCAATCAGTATTTGGAATCTGGATTTGGAGAATCAGTATTTGGAGAATCTACTGATGGAAAGTTATTTTTGTTGATTTTCAGAGCATCATCTCTGCATTGATTTGCAGAGAAAACTGAGTGAAAAGGATTCCTTTCATCCAATGAATTTGTTTTTTTCTCCAGAAGTACATATTCTGGTTGAGATTTTGGGATGTCAGGACCAATGGCTTAATATTACTCAGCCATTTGAGAGGTAATATGAATCAAAATTATTTCAACCTAAAGAAAACCAAGAGCTTCTGAACACACTCCTATATATTCCCACATGGTGTACATGGCAATAAACTAAACTAATTCTGATCTGGAAATGCTGGAAACACTCAGCATCAGTTGAAAGAGCCATAAAGCCGCTGATTGCGAAGAATTTCTCTGCCTGCTGACATAAGTACAGAAATAATGCTTGAATTAGCATAGTGGCACTCAAGCTATGCAAAAACAAAATATCATGGTTCTTCCATTAAAGCAATTGGAGCCCCTTATTACTTTGTGTGTAGGAAGGAACTGCCAATGCTGGTTTAATCCAAAGACAGACACAAAAAGCTGGGGTAACTCAGCGGGTCAGGCAGCATTTCTGGAGAAAAGGAATAGGTCACTTTGCTGGCAATAGGCTGAACCCTATCTCCAGAAACACTCAATCATTTCAGATCAGAACAAAACAGATCAGTCTAAAGGAGCGTCTCGACCCAAAACGTTACCCATTACTTCCCGCCAGAGATGCTGCCTGTCCCGTTGAGTTAATCCAGCATTTTGTGTCTACCAACATTTCCATACCTAATTTATGAATGAAAGCAGAGGAAATAATTTTACTTTTCGGTCCTTTTTGGCTTAATGAGTGAACAAACTTAATTTATGTGTTCTCAGATCCAAAAGGTTTATGGCTTTTTCTCACTGCTATTTTTTTCACTCTGATTTTGTTAATGTTACTTGACTGAGGTAAATTTACACAATAATCGCCAACCTTCCACACCCTGGATGTTAAGACTAAATGATGATTCTGGGTGGCATTTTTGACTGTGTGAGGCTGAACTCGTTTTTCCCAACCTAGTGTCCTGAAGCACAATTTCCTATCGGGACTATTGGATGGTGGCCAAAAAAATAAAGAAAACTGCACAATTTCTCCCCCTCTGAAGTGAACGAGTGCTGAATCTAATTATTAAAAAAAACAAATATTGATATAGCTCCCTAGGTTCATTGACCTGGATTTAGATCAATCAGTTCGGCATAATCCAGGAATGAATGTGAGTGTTGTGTGCTACTGCCCTTAACGCCAGCCCATCAGGCAAGTGTGTTTACTTATAGAAACGTTTTTTTTTGGTGTTTCGTTGATGTTTCTCTTTGTATTTTTATAAGCCTGAGACCCCATCCCTTCCAGAGATTTCACAGAGTCAAAGGCCTCTTTGCCATTCAACGGTCCGGGTTGATTGACTCCCTGAGAGATCAATTCCCCAGCAAATGAACCAGCAGCATTGATGTTCCAGGAAGATGGGAACTTTCTAATGCTAGATGCTTGTGCATACCAGTAGTTGCTGTTGCAACCAGTTGTGGTGATGGATCAGACTATTCAGCCTTGTGACTGATGGACCAATTACTGGCACACATTAACTCCAGACGGTCTTCATCCACTGACCTTTAAAGTTCTATCCTCTCATATTGTCTTCTGTTGTGCTAAGCAAAGAAAGAATTGCATTGTCCTGTCAGGGACACAGGATAATAAACTCTTTTGACTTTTGACTTTGACTTTGTATCTATACCTCCTAGTTTAGAATCTGTTGCCTTGCGAGAAGGACTCTGACCCTCTATCCTTTCTATGGCTCTTATAATCTTATAAACCTTAAATAAGTTCACCCGCAGCCTCCTACATTCAAGTGAGAATAAATTTATCCCATCCAATTTTTCATTCCAGTCCAGGTAACATTCTTGTTAACACATCCTTCCTACAGTATGGCAACCAGAACTGTACACAGTATTCACAGTGTAGTCTAATCAATGTCTTCAACCACTGCAGTTTGCCCATGTTGCAACAGGTCCATGGCAGACGCCATCTCCCTGGCCCTACGTTCATTGCTGGAACACCTCAATAACAAGGACACCCATGTCAGACCCCTATTTATTGACTATAGCTCCCCTTCAACTCCATTTCTCCCAACCAAAGTCGCCTCCATACCCGTGGACCTCAGTGTCATCACCCCCCTCTGCCACTGGAGCATTGATATCCTTAAGGGCCTGTCCTACCAGCATCCGACTCCATGCGGTGAGCACGACCAAACTGGAAGCGGGGGCCGCGCGGAGGTCAGGTGATCCCTGTACAGGGCTGATCCCACCAGCATGCGCCTGCATGCGGCGAGCGCAACCAAATCGGCAGCGGGGGCCGCGCGGAGGTCAGGTGAGTGGCGCGACGCGGCGCGAAGTTGGTGCGAAGTACGCAAGGTAAGTTCTCAAGGACAGAGAGGGGCACGGAGGCACACAGAGGGCCACGGAGGCACATATAGAGAGGGTCACGGAGGCACGACGTCGAGGCGGTGCGTAATGCGTCGAGGTGACTGCGGGCCGACAGGCCGTTGCCGCGCGGAATTTTTGAACACGGTCAGTTTTTCAGAGCCCCGCGCGATGTCGGGACCAGCTCCGCACAACTCCGGTGATCGAAGTGGGACCAGTCCCGCGAGGCGGGACGGCTCAAGCGACCACGTTAGGTCGCGCTCACCGCATGGAGTCGCATGCTGGTAAGACAGGCCCTTTACCCTTAGACCGTATTCAGTGAGGCAATTGGTCTCCATCACCTCAGGGGCATTTAGCGATGGCCAATTAATACTGGTCATGATTTCCTCATCAAGTGAAGAAGGAATCTCTAACATTCTGTCTTCTGGACCAGCCAGAGTATTGACCTAGTATTTAAATTTACTGTTGATTTATTTGCTTCTCCGCTATTCTTTTTTTATTGTTCAACTTTATCACTCCAGTTCCTTGGAATGAACTATAATAAAGATTAAAATAGACCTTTTTGATGAGGTCTGTGCTTGATAAGTAAAGAAGATGTGATGCATTCATAAACGCTTTATTGTGGGGTAAAAAGAATTTAGTATTAAAATTCATCTGTTATTTCAAAGTTGCTGACTTATTTTTATTGGAAGCATAATTTTGCAGTAGAAATTGTCTTGAAGTTGTTTGTCAATTTGTCGGCCAGTTTGAGATATGAAGCAAACATAAATGTGATCCATTGAACAAGTCAAGGTCATGTAAAGGGCAATTTCAGGTGCAAGGTCATGCTCCTTATAACTTAAGTAAAAGACAACATGTGACCTACATGTGATCAAACTGCTCTTTTTAGGTCGCAGGTTTCTCAGCTAGAAATGTATTTGCTTTTAAAATGTTGTTCAAAGAATCCTTACATCTGAGTGTGTTCATTGGCATTTTGCCTGAGAGGTCAGATTTAGAAACCATGATTAACAAGTTCAGGAGTTCATCAAAGGTAAAGGTTGCATTGAAATTGTGCTTTTAGGAAGCTGTGCGGGAGTGAATTTGTTGAGATAATGGAATATCGTAACGGTTAATTTTCAAATTGCTAATCTTTATCTAGTTTAATAAACAGTCAAATCATAGAATCATGTAGTGCACAAAATGGGCCCTTTCAGCCCACCTTGTCCATGCCAAGCATGATGCTTATGTTTGCTAATTCTTTTTGCCTGCATGAGGCTCATATTTCTTTATACCTTTCGTATCCAGGTACCTGTCCAAGTGCTCTTTAAACACTGTAATTGTGTCTGCTACATCCTCTGGCAGCTTGTTCCAGATAACCATCACTTTCTGTGTAGTAAACTTACTGCTCAGATGTCCACTCTAATTTCTAACCACTCACATTAAATTTCCGACCACTCACATTAAATCTGTACCTTCTAGTTCCAGATCCTGCTGCCTTGCGAGAAGGACTCTGACTCTCTATCCTATCTATGCCTCTTATAAACTTAAAATAAGGTCACCCTGCAGCCTCCTACATTCAAGTGAGAATAAATTCATCCCATCCAATCTCTCATTCCAGTCCAGGTAACATCCTTGTTACCACATCCTTCCTACAGTATGGCAACCAGAATTGTACATAGTTTTCAAAATGTAGTCTAACCAATGTTCTGTACTTGCAACATGGCTTCCAAGCTCTTGTGCTCCATCCGTAGGCCTATGAAGACAAGCATACGAAATGCCTCTTTCACTACTACCCTATCCACCTGCCCACCTTTTCATGAAGTTATGAACTTGACCCCCAAGGTCTCTTTGTACTCTCCTCAGGTCCGTGCCGCTGTGTTCAATCAGAAATCCACTTACCGAGGTGTATAACCTCACACTCGTCTGGACTAATTTCCATCTGCCACCACTCCACCCAATTTTCTTTTTAATCTATGTCTCGCTGTATCTTTAAACAACTTTTACGTTATCTACAATGGTGTCATTTTTCATCTCATCTGCAAACTTGCTGATTATACCTCATATATTATCATGCAAATCGTTTATATATATATTACAAACAAATATCTTAGCAACGATCCCTGTGGTGCCCCACTTGTTACACTTCCAGTCAGAAAAACATTCATCCACTGCTACTCTCTGCCTTCTATCACCGAGCTAATTTTGGATCAAGTTTGTCAACATCCCCAGATCACTCGTGCCTTTATAGCCACAAATACATTTAAGTCAACCAGCATCTTTTCTTACTGCATCGTGGCCTGTGTGAATTCTATTGCGGGCT
This sequence comes from Raja brachyura, assembly GCA_963514005.1. Next base: position 47,059,692 of record OY740790.1, read on the forward strand.
GTCCACTGACTTCAAGGGAGGTTGCACCAGTGGCTTCCACCATGGAGTCAGTGATAAGACAGTTATTTCCTGCATTGAACATGACTTCTACCATCTGAAAAATAGGTTTATGTCCAAAGCACAGATGTACACTGCTGCTTCCCTGAATGAACAACATAATTATATTGTGTTTTTGTAATATTTTTTTTATTTGAAGTAAATAGTTTACAATATATAGCTTACTTTATAAACTAACACCTTAATTCAGTATTACTACAAATAGCATATCAATACATAATATCTTCTATTTTTATGGAAATAAAGAAAAAGATATATAAAAGAATAAAGAAAAAAGGAAAAATAAAAGGGAATAAAAAATTTTTTTTTTCGCACATATATCAATTAAAAATTAAAAAGATAATTTGAAAAACAATAATATTACATATATATATATATATATATATAAACAAAAACTAAAGACATTGTACGAGATACTATTTCATTCAGAAATATCTCTAATAAATACACAATATTATCAATTATAGGTAAGTTATTCGCATCGGATCCATAGGGTGCCCGTCGAAGCCGTGATTCCAAGAATAGCTACTTCTCTAAATACTGTATATATGGAGACCATATCAATTCAAAAGAATTATACTTGTCCAAAAGGACAAATCTAATTCTTTCCAAATTCAACGTCTCCAACATCTCTGCTTTCCACATTTTAATTGTTGGGGATAATGTTCCCTTCCAAAATTTAAGTATCATTTTTTTCCCAATTATTAAACAATAATCAAAAAAATTTCTTTGATTAATTGTGAGTACCAAATTTGGCTCCGGGATTCCAAATATTATTAATTTTGGGTCTGGGTCAAGTTTAACCTTAAGGACTTCCGAAATAACTTTAAAAATTTCAATCCAATAAAAATTCAACCGTGGACATGTTACAAAACTATGTATTAAATTTGCTTCAAAATTCTTACATTTATCACAAATAGAGGAAAGGTTAGGAAAAATACTTTTTAATTTGGTTTTCGAGTAGTGTAATCTATATATAACTTTAAATTGTATCAATGTATGTCTGGCATTCAAAGAACACCAATGTATTCTTTGTAAGCTTTCTTCCCAAGTTTCTTTCGTTATAGGTAATCCAATTTCATTTTCCCATGCTTGACGATATGTTTCAGTTGTTGGGTTCTCTTTATCTAAAATAATATTGTAGATATAAGCTATAAGCTTATCCGTATTTGGATGTAAATTAAACACTTCATCTAATAAGCCTGGTCCTTTATTTTTATAGTCGTATGTGTTACATTTAATAAAATCTCTAATTTGTAAATACCTAAAATGATGTTGTGAAGGTAATCCAAAAATATCTTGTAACTCTTCAAATAATAATAATTTTCCATTTCTATAAAGGTGTTCTATTCTTTTAATTCCTAAATCCTCCCACAGTCTAAACCCCGCATCTAAGATTGAGGGTTTAAACAGTGGATTATTCCTAATTGATAACCTAAAAGAAAGATTATCCAGATGTAGGGTCTTAACTATCTGTTTCCAAATACGCCTAATATTATGAATGATAATGTTGTCCCTATAAGTCTTTTTTTGTACTTCCTTTGGTGCGAAAATAATCGACTCTATAGTGAAGGGTAAACAGTCTTCCTTTTCCATTTTTAGCCACATTGGTTCAACATCCATATTTACCCACCAAAAATTCATATTCTTAATCTGAACTGCCCAATAGTAATATAAAAAATTTGGAAGTGCCAGCCCTCCATTTATCTTCGACTTACATAAGTGTTTTTTACCTATTCTATGGCTTTTGTAATCCCAGACAAAATTATTAACTATGGTATCAATTTTTTTTAGAAAACTTTTTGGAAGAAAAAAAGGAATTGCCTGAAATAAATATAACAATTGTGGTAAAAAAATCATCTTTATAGCATTAATTCTACCGATCATAGATATAGGAAGTGTTTTCCAATATAAAATGTTTTTTTTAACTTTCTCTAATAATTGATAATAATTAGCTTTAATTAATAATTTATAGGATTTAGACACATTAATTCCTAAATATTTAAATTTATCTGTAACTATTTTTAATGGGTATTTTTGTAATATATTTACATTTATACCAGTTATAGGCATTATGTCACTTTTACTCCAATTAATCCTATATCCTGAAAATACACTAAATTCATTTATAACATTGAATAGCTTTGGAATACTACGTTCCGGCTTAGTAATATAAATCAGAATATCATCTGCATATAAAGATATCTTATTATTTGTTATGTCAGTGTTGTACCCATATATTTCGGGTTCTGATCTGATTCTTTCAGCCAGAGGTTCTATCACCAAGGCAAATAATAAAGGGGATAACGGACATCCCTGTCTGCATCCCCTAAAGAGATTAAATTTAGGTGATAATATTTGATTGGTTAAAATTCTTGCAGTAGGGTTAGAATATAATATTCTTACCCATTTACAAAATCCGTCCCCCAGTTGATATTTTTCCATTATATTAAATAAATATGACCATTCCACCTGGTCGAATGCTTTTTCAGCATCCAACGATATAACTGCTAATTCTATATCTCTCCTTCTTCTCGAGTAAATAATGTTAAACAAGCGTCTAAGATTATGTGATGAGTAACGTTTTGGAATAAAACCTGTTTGATCATAATGTATTATTTTGGAAATCACTAAACTTAGCCTCCGAGAGAGTACTTTAGTTAGTATTTTTTGATCAATATTTAAAAGGGCAATCGCTCGGTATGATCCAGGGTCTTCCAGGTCCTTATCTAATTTAGGAATTAATGTAATTGTAGATTCATTTAAAGAGTCTGGTAATTTTCCTAACTCATAGGTGTGTCTGTACACTGTTTGTAATCTAGGTGAAAGTAGATCGTGAAATTTTTTATAAAATTCTGCATTCAGGCCATCGGGGCCCGCTGTTTTACCATTTTTTAACGATCCAATTGATTCTTCGATATCTATTACAGATATTTCAGCATTTAATAATTGCCTACTCTCAAAATTTAACTTATTAAAATGACATTTTTCTAGAAATGTTTCCATTTCATCTGTTTGCCCTGTTAATTTAGATGAATAAAGATTTTGATAATATTGTAAAAATGTATCATTAATGTCTTTTGGTATAGTCAACGTATTTCCCTGCGCCGATCTAATACTATGTATAGTTTTTTCATCGTCTAATCTTCTGAGTTGTCGTGCTAATAATTTTTGAGGTTTATCACCGAATTCAAAATGAACTTGTTTAGTTTGTTGGTATAATTTTATCACTTGGTCAGCATAAATTTTATTTAATCTATATTTTAATATTGCAATTTTATTACTCAACTCTTTTGAAGGGTGTATTATATTTTCACTATCTAATTGGTTTATCTCTTTTTCTAACTTTTGCTCCATCTTTCGATTTTCTTTATTAAAATGAGCTTGTGCTGATATTATTGCACCACGCATAAATGCTTTAAATGTGTCCCATAATAGTAATGAGGAAGTCTCAGGTTTATCGTTAGTTTCAAAAAATAATTTAATCTGTTTCTCCACATAGTTACAGCAGTCTTTATCCTTTAATATCTGTGTATTGAATCTCCAAATATTAGTTTTATTAACCATATCTTTTAATTTTATCTTAAATGTTAAAGGGGCATGATCTGAGATAATAATATTATGATACTTTGCATCATATGTAAAGGGGAGTAGTTTTGAGTCTACTAAGAAATAATCAATCCTCGAATATGTTCCAAATACCGGCGAGAAAAATGAATATTCCCGTCCGGTAGGATTATCCAATCTCCAAATATCTTTAACATTCAATGTCTTACTAAAGGAGTTTATAAGCTTGCTTGATTTAGAGAGAGCCTTAATTTTTGTAGAAGATCTATCCAGATAATTATCTAAAGTACAATTAAAATCACCTCCAATTATTAAATTATATTGGGTGGATATAGGAATACTATTAAATATTTTCTTAAAAAATAGTGGATTATCAAAATTAGGTGCATATATATTCATAAGAATTACTTTTTTTGAATGTAGTTCCCCTGTAATTATTAAATATCTACCCTCCTTATCCTCTATTAATGAATTAAGTTTAAAAGGTATACCTTTACGAATAATTATTGCAACTCCTCTAGATTTGTGTATAAACGAAGAGTGATATACTTTTGAAATCCATTTCGCGGTTAATCTATATTGAGCATCTTTTTTAAGATGTGTCTCTTGAAGAAACATAACTCCAGATTTCAATCTATTCAACTGAGCTAGTACCTTTCCCCTTTTAATTGGTTCATTGATTCCTTTAACATTCCAGCTACAGAAGGTGATTCCATCATCTCCATTCCTTACATTCATATCCTGCATTTTATTGTTAGGGTGGCTTTTTTTGGAGTAGCCTTCTTGGCTCCTCCAGCCCGACACTACACCCCAACTTCAGTCCGATGCGAATTTCCAATTCCGTTAAACCATATTCATTTAATCTGATTATATAAAATATATAAAAGTCATAATTATATAATATATAATATAATATCAAGTATGTGTTATGCAAAAAATAACAAAAATAATAACAAATGTGAATATAAAAAAAGTAAAGGGTGAAAAAAAGGTGATCAGAAAAAAAAGAAACTACACTTATATAATGTGTAGTGAGTGCAAGTGAAAGCCACACTAACATGGCTACTAATCTAACGACTTCCGTATTAAAAAAAAAGATGTTAAATATTCCAGCTCTTATTTGAAATACTGTGTATATTGGGGTGGGGGTGCTAACTTTATTTTCTTAATAAATTTTTCTATTATTCATATTACTAATTTTTAGTTGTTAATCTCAGCTATAATTATTATCATAATTAGTAATACTATATGAGGGGAGTAAGGGAAATCAAACTAATTAGTAATTAATAATTAATAATTAAAAATTACAAATTAGTATTTATTAATTAATTAGTAAACATTATAAAACTACAAATCGATGTCCATTATTCCGCCTTTTTCTCAGTAAATGATTCACAGCCACAGGTCCATAAAGTTCATTCATCCACTACCCAGTTGGGTCTACTCCTTCTTCCACAGCGTCTCCTTCTTCTCCTTCTTCTCTTTCTTCTGCCTCCTTCAGTATTTTCCGAGCAAATTCCAGTGCCGCTGTATGTTTGGTGAAACGAAGATCCTTATTCTCGTAGGTAACTCTAAGTATTGCCGGGTACACCAAACCATATCTGATCTCCTTTATTCCTTTTATGTCTCTCAAGATGCGTCTTGTTTCTGTAAATAGAGCTCTTCTTTTAGCCACTTCGGCCGGGTAGTCTCTGAAGATACTGATGTTATCTCCTTCGTATTTCAGATTTCTTTTTCTTATGATTATCTTCATCATATCCTCAAAGACACTGTCATAAACCACCTTTACAATTACTTGTCTTGGTGGCGCACCCCTCCTAGGGACCGGTCTTAAAGCCCTGTGGGCACGGCCCAACAGGGGTTCTTCATCCAAATCCAAAATGTCCTTTAGGAGTTTTGCAAAGAATTTACGTGGGTCATAGTTTCCTTCGCGTCCCTCAGACAGACCTACTATGCGCAAATTCTTACGTCTTTGGCGCCCCTCCAAATCAATACATTTCTCATTAATTTTACGTAATAATTCAGAGAGGCGTTTGTTCTCTTCGTTTATCTTCTCATTCTCTCTCGCAGTTGTTAGAGCAGCATCAGTTAATTCTTTAATCGTATCATTTTGTTGATCCAGTACAGTTGACATAGGGCTTAACCTCGCCTCTATTTTCGCATCCATCATCTCTTCCATCAATCGCTCCATCCCAGCAATCTTATCAGTTGCCTCGATCAGTTGATTGTGTATGTCCTCCTCAATTTCTGTTTTCCAATCCGACATCATGGTTTTTACCATTTCTTTAACTTCTCTTGTTAATTCATCTTTGATATTTCGAATATCCATTTTTAAGGCCTTCATTTCATCCTTAGTTTCTTTATAATCTTTCTTCATTTCTGTTTGTGTTTCCTTCAGCATTTTCTTCATATCTGCCAGTAAAGACTTTTTAAAATCTTCCATTTCAACTTTTCTTTGTGAAATCTCTTCTTGGGAGGCAGCCTGTCCCGAGCCTGAAGCTTTGGTGGGGCCTGCCTCCCTTCTGGAACTTTTCTTCGGCTGTGTGGGGGAGGAGGGATTCATTTTAAATTTCTTACCGGAGTCGCTAAAGTCGCGCGCCTGATGACGTCACGCAGCTTACAATCGCACCCGGAGCCGTTTAAAATCGATCTCCTGCGGTAAGTAGTGTTAGCAACCTCCTCTAACCCCGTTTTTTTTCCAGATTTTTTAAGAGCTGATCTGACGCTGTTCTCTCCTAGAACATGGCGCCACCGGAAGTCTAATTATATTGTGTTTTTGACGGTTTTGTTAAACCTTTGTGAAATGTGAACTTAGTGTTGCCCATTCAAGGAGGAAGTTAAAATCATGCGAATGGCAGAGGGGGACATGTGATTCAGCACCGGTACCATTTTGATAAATATTTTGCGATCTTTGTGTGGTCATTACCGGCCAGAGATGCATTCTGCTTCAGAGTATACAAGGGCTGAGTATTCTGGCCGAGTTCCCAAGGAAAACAGTGGTATGCGGATTTTCTTTGTGCAAATTGAAGTTGGGATCTGGAATGCGGATTATTGGTGAGTAGTTGAGAGATAATCAATTGTGGCCTCAAAAGAGAGCTGGATAAATAATTGAAAGGAACAAAAAAGAATGCAGAACTGTTAGAAGAGAGTAAATGAGTGGGGACAGGTGGATTGTTCTAGAATAGAACTGGCATGGACACATGGTCTCTACAAATTGGAATGAAATACTATTCAGTGGGTTCAGTAGCCTAACCACATGTCGTTCTTTTGCCAATCACTTTCATGTTACATCCCCTAGTTCTTTATCCCTCAGCGGTTTCTCTCTATCCACATTTTCTACGACCTTCATGTTTTTAAATGCAGCTATCAGATCTCCTCACAGCCTCCTCTGTTTACAAAGAGAATAAGCCCAGATTCTTTGGAATCATATTGGTGAATCTCTTCCGAACCATCTCCAAAATGTTCAGTTCTGGTGTGTAGAAGTAGTCCACCGGGGTTTACAAAGGTTCATCAAGACCTCTGCTTTTGTCTATAAAGGTATCCCATATATTTTCTGATCATTTTCTCAAACCGCCCTATCACCTTCAATGAAATTAGATAAGTCTTATGAAAAGGCTGCCTTCCATTGAAATAAACAAGTTCTTTTCAGCCCTAATATTGATTTGAACTGCCTCAGTGCTAAGGGATTAGATGAGGCAGAATTTATTATGTGACTCCAGGAAAGTATTCTTAAGCAAAGATTGCTCTAGTAGAGAGGGAGCTACACTCGACTTTCTCTTGGGAAAGGAGTTTAGGAAGATGTCCATCAGCCCACGGGGAGCACTTTCGGACCAGTAATCATAGTTTTATTAGTTTAAAGTAGTTATGGTGAAAGATGGGACTGGTCCATTAGTTAAAATCCTAGATTAGAGCAAGACTAATTTTGATATCATTGGACTAGCTGTGGAGAGTCTGCTAGCAAGTAAAGGAATGTCTAGCAAGTGGGAGGCTGTTAAAAGTGAGATAGTGAAAATTCAGGGTCAACATGTTCCTGTTAGAGTTAAGAGCAAAGCTGGCAGGATTAGGGAACCCTACCTAGTTGGTGAATGATGTTGAGGCTCTGATTAGGAAGTAGAAGGCGGCATAGGTGATGAATCAAATAAAACCCTTGAGGATTACATGGAACGAAGAATATAAAACAGGGGTACATGGTACATAGAACATAGAATAGTACAGCTCGGGAATAGCCCACAATGTCAATGCTGAACGTGATGCCAAGTTATACCAATCTCCTCTGCCTGCACATGATCCATACCCCTCCATATCCATGCACAAAGTGCATCTTAGGACCTCGAGGGAATGAAGGAAAGACACTGCTGGAGACGTGGCAGAGATTTTTGTTGGTACATGAGGCTGCAGATGCTGAAATCTGAAGCAAAAAAAATTGCTGGAGGAACTCAGTGGGCCTGACGGATCAATGGAGGGAAAGGGACAGTTGACATTTCAGGTTAACCACTGGTAGGGTACCGGAAGACTCGGAGGGTGGATAATGTTGTGACTTTATTGAAGAAGCGCTGCAAGGACAGGCCAGGGAACTTCAGGTCGATGAGTCAAAGATAGAAAGTTTTGCATTTGTTGTCATATTTATGGTATCTATCACTATCACATACGCTTTATGAGCTTCATGTGAATTTGTAATTTCATTATATACTGATGTATATGATAATAAACTAATCTGAATCTGAGCATTAATGCTTGCAATATCATCAATTTATGGGATTCAGGGTGAGGCACGTTTATTGTGTAAATGCACAGGTTGAAAAGGGCTGATGTGAGCACTGACACTGGTGGCAGACGGTAATGGATTGTTCTTGTTCAGCTGCTCTTATCGCCAAGATAATTTGCTAGTGTTTGCTTGTATATATGTATTTGTCTTTATACTTGGAGTAAAGTTGATAATTAAGCTCAGCTTCAATTACCTATGGAGTTAAAAATAAAAGCTTAAAGGTGCTTATTTTAGCAAAGCCAAACAATGGGTGATTTTTTATGACGAAGTCTGCAATTTCCAAACCTTTGAATCAAACACAGGAATTGGTATGTGTTGGTTCTTTACACAGGTCAATTATTTAGGCTTTGTTCTCTTACCTTTTATTTTAGTTCTTTTTCTGATAGATCTATATCCATTTATTATTATTGCACTGGTTAATGGAAGCAATCTCCCTCTAGCTCCTTTATCAAGATTGATCAAAACCATTAAGACTGCCACAAGATTATCTGTAAACATTTTCAGTTCTGATGAAACCACTGTAATGTTGAAAGTCGTCTTCATAATTGCAAATTCCCAATCCTCATCCAATTCCAGTGAACAACTGTTTGCCTTTGACACTGAATTCATAACTTTATATAATTAGATATTCAAAAGCATACATTAAACTTTGTGTAGGAAAGAACTGCAGATGCTGGTTTAAATCGAAGGTAGACACAAAATGCTGGAGTAACGCAGCGGAACAGGCAGCATCTCTGGAGAGAAGGATTGGGTGACGTCAAGATTGTTGTCTAAATGTACTATTAGTCCCTTGTTCATTTATACTGTATACTGAGGTCAAAATCAATGGTACCTTTGCATTTTTCAGCTGTTTCTATTTCCTTACAATTTTAACGTCATGCGTCTCTCTACATTGCACGTTTTATATCTTCATTTCATTTTTGTTTCTTTTTTAATTGATTGAAATATACAGCATGGAAACAGAGCCTTCAGCCCACAAATTCTACACCAACCATCGATCACCCGTTCAGACCAGTTCCACGTTATCCCACTTTTGTGTTCCCAACACATTTTCGGGGCACTTCCAAAACCCAATAAAGCTACAAACCCGCACATCTTGAGGATGTAAGAGGAATACGGAGCACCCAAATGAACCCCACATTATCACAGGGAGAATATGCAAACTCCACACAGACAGCAGTTAATGTCGGGATCAAGCCTGAGACCCTGGCGCTGTGAGGCAACAGCTGCACCACTGTGCCGCCCAACCTCTGAACACATAAAACATATCTTTACGCTTACTTAAATATCATGCCATACTTTGGGTCGAGCTTCATTTACCACCTATTCCCTTCCTACAGGCCGTAGTATTTTGTAATCTTTCACAACTTTCTGCACAGTTTGTTAATCCACACCATGTTGGTGTCAAGAATAGAACAATTGTAAGTGATTTATAAGGTGAATATTTCTCAATATTCAGGAGATTTGGTTACTGTCGAGAAGCATCATTATTTGAATTTTTATTTTTAATTGTATGTTTGGTGTGCTTTGATTAGGTGTACTTCAGCAATTACAATAAGCTTCTTTACATAAATTCTCAGTACTTGCATTGGTATTTCATTCCAATTTGGAGAGCCTTTAATTAATTGTTGATAATTAGACACTGGAACTCCTGTATTTTTTTACCTTGGTGGCATCTTTGGCTCAGGATGAAAGGGGAGAGATTTAATTAAGAACCTGAAGGGATATATTGTCATATAAAGGGTGGTTCGTATACGGAACGAGCTGCCAGAGCATGTGGTTGAGGCAAGTTGTATAACAACATTTACGGGACATTTATATAGCTATAGGGATAGAAAAGGTTTAGAGGGATATGGGTTAAATGCAGGCCAATGGTTTAGCAAAGATGGACTGTTTGGTTATCAAGGATAGCTTGATCCAAACAGCCTTTTTCCACACAATATAACTGACTATATAATTGTATTCTTTGTTCTGAGTTAGAAGATTGTATGTTTAAGTCCCAGTTCTGAAGTTTCAACAGAGAAAACATCCTTAATTAATACTTCATTACAAAACAAGGATGTGCGTTACTGAAGGTGATGTGGTATTTTGAATGATAAGTTCGACTGTGGCCCTCTGCTCACTCAGTTGGATCTGCGATGTCCCAGGACATTATTTTCAAATGGAAAAGGAGAGTTACCTGTAGAGTTTTAAGGAGTATTTATCCTGAAAAAACGATCATGATGGTCATAATCATATTGCTGTTTGTGAAGACTTGCAGTTCTCTCATTGCAGTGCTTTTTATCACTTATATTCCAACACTTCAAACCAATTTAATTTACTGTAAAGCACTCTGAAATGTCCTGCTTTGCAAAAGGTGGTGCATAAATCTGTGCCTGTTTCTTTTCTTTTGATCTATCAGGTGCAGTTTAACTATGTTCACAAGTCTATCTTTGTATAATAGCATCTCACAAAACACATACAAATTAAAATTAATTAAAATTGTTTTATTTAATGGAACAGTGGCAACTCCTTGTTAGAATTCTGTTGGCCAGTCTTCTGGCATAATTAGTAATATGGGAAGAGCAGAGAATACAAAAGGATCAGCTACATCATACAATCCTTTCTACAGAAAAGCTTTCATAGTTTGTTGTACAATACTACTGTAGTTATTGGTATAGGGTGCCATTTCAATTATTAGTTCTCAGCATTTTATTAACATATTGAAGATCTTGTGCCAAGAATAAATGTGTAACATTTCTGTTGATGATGTATCTGAATTTTTGTTTCTTTGCTATAATGTAATGTTTGCTATAAATATAATGTGATTTTTATTGTGGAATGAAAGTTCAGTATTTTGCTAAAATTACAGCTTTAATTAAGAAAAAAAATCATGTTACAAATCTATCCTGAACAGATTTCTTTGTCAGTCTGGAATCTGATTAGCAGATTAGTAATATTTACATGTATTTCTTCATTCATTCAGTTATTCTTCCAGCTGCAGTTATAAATGTTGCAGGCATCTCTCCTTATCAAAGAGGGTTTTACTGCGATAACAACAGCATCAAGTACAGCACTAAGAAAAGTGTGGTATCCAGTCTCCTGCTTTTAATAGTGGGAACACTACTGCCAATTGCTTGTGTAAGTTTATATCTGTTGGTGCATGGCCAAGCCAAGACAAAGTAAAATGCGGCATTTCCTGACAATAATTATTTTCCTTATGGGTCTCCGAGTCTTGACAGCTCACTTTTCCACGTGAACTGTGTTCTGTGTATTTTTGGGAGCATCTTAGAAATTCATCTAAAAGATAGTGCCAACTTCTAAATATGTGCTCTCATTAATTTACGTTCTGGGAAATCAAAAACATTTTTTAAAAAAATCCAACAACAATCATTCTCAAACTAGAGAAAGGGAAACCTTGCTTTCAGAACAAATCTGGTTATTGCATATACAAAAGTATTTTTTAAATCATTGCGCACTATCTCTGAGTTTTCCATTCAACGGCGACCAAATTGCTTTGCTGGTCGGTCTGAGTGTGAGTTATAAGGGACAGCAGGGATGATGGGGGGCTTATCATTATTTGTATCTCTGTTGAACTTAGGTCCCAGAGATGAAAGGGCAGTATTTCTTTCTGACATATGTATGATATTAAGCAGATCTTTACAAAAGCAAGTGGAGCCCAGAAGAAATGCAGCACAAAGTCTAATAAAAAGTCATAGCCAAGAAAACAAGAGGAGGTGGGGATAAAATGAAGAACATAAGAATCAAAAATCAGAAGTGTTTCAAAGAGTAATGAAAGGATTATGTGATTAACCCAATAGTTAGGCCAACTCCATGGGATTAATTATAATGCTAATTACATGATAATTGCTGTTAAATACTTTACATATTTATTGTTGTAAAATGGGATCCTTAGATCTCAACAAAATAAGGGGAATAACTAGTTAGAGTTTTAGACCTTTAAAAATCTAAAAAGAATTTGCACCTTAGAAGTGACTAAGAGATTTGTTAATGTGTATTTTTGAATATGAATCTTTTTTTAAGTGCAAAATTAAAATAATTAAAGTAGGGATAATCTTTTCTCACCCTAAAATTTATCATGGCTTTTCCTCTTTCCTAACATTGAGATTAAACTTTTTCGCAAGTAATTTTGATAAATTTGGCTATCTAAATGTCACAATTTTGTTTGTGTAAGGGTTGTGCATTTATCATTGCACTATGAGGGGTGGAGAGGGGTATGTGAATAATGCCACAGAATATATTTTTTCTTTGTCCTCTAATGCCACACTTTACTTTGTTGAAGCAGTTATGCCCCTCAGCTGTTTGTTGTCTATGTTACTTACCCTTGCTTTGTCTGTATCTGTTGTTGTCCTTTCTATTAGCTGGCCTCCCTTTCCTGGTTATCGAAACTAGCACCATCAAACCTTATAAGCGTGGATTTTACTGCAATGACGAAAGCATCAAGTATCCCTATAAGAATGGAGAAACAATCAGTGATGCTGTGCTTTGTGCGGCTGGTATTCTAATCACCATCCTCTCTGTAAGTTTCCAATCACTTTGATCAAAATCAATTGTGCCTTTTTGTCTGCCATTTGCAGAATTCCTTAGCAAATTTTTTTAATTTAAAATGTTTATTTAATTAGAACATTTCAAAACTAATAAGCATTACAAAGTAAGCAAATCAGTAGTAAACAAATGTGTAAAATTTGCTCTAATTTTTTTTGTAACTAGATAAGTACACAGGACCTGATATTCTGCATTCTTTACGGGGCAGTGTATTTGTATCAAGTAGGCACAGAAAAAAAAATGATATTCCAGTGTTTTCCTTACTTTAAGAAATAATTGTCTGATCCATTTCAAAAGAGTGCTTGTGACAACACCTATGGATTACTTGTAAACTAATGTTTACACCAATTGTGGCTATTGAGATCATCGGAGTAAGAGAAATTGTAAGGTGCACCTGTCCCCCAAACAAAGAAGGTTTGTGAATACCAGGGCAAGAAGGTAAACTCGACTGTCTGCAGATTGCCCCTGTCACCCCTGAAAAGAACCTCAGCTGAAGTTGTGTGTGTGTGTGTGTGTGTGTGCCATGAGGCCAAATCAAGTATTAGTTGTGCTTAAAAGATTTGAAAATCCACTAATATTAAACCAAAGCTATGATTGGGCCATTAGATAGATCCATTTTCACTCTCTGCTGGGAGTGCATCCTTAAGCAAACCTTTCAGAATTTTCGAAGAGGAAATTGTTAAAGGTCCCAACCTTTCATCATAGACCCCTTTCATGAGGCTTGCTGTCGTGTTTTAGTTAAATTCTCATGATGGATTCAGAACTGAAGAGGGAGGGGGTGGAAATTACAGAATTGAACAGGATTAAATTGCACCAAATGAGAAGAATCATTAGGAAGAAATCCTGATCCAAAGAACTCCCTCCAGAATGCATTAGAAATCTGCTTAAGTAGGTGGTTAAGGAAGTAAAATAGGAACTATGTAACTCATTGAAAACTGACACTCAGACATATATTAAAAAAACAGGAATGAATAGATCTGGTAAAAGAATGACCTATTTTCTGAGGGACATAGATAGCGTACATAGTCGTAACCATTTGCCCTTGTTTGAAGTGTCCAAGAAAAGAGGGCATAACTTTAAGACAAGGAGTAAGAAATTTAAAATAGATCTGAGGAAAAAAAAAAATCACCCAGAAGGTTAGTTGCAACCTGCAATGCCCAACCTGTGGAGCTGGTGGAAATAAATACTCTAACAACTTTTAACAACCACTTGAATTGCCAAGCATAGTAGCTACGATCCAAGTGCTGCTAAATGGGATTAGTATAGAAAATTGCTAGTGGTCGGTATTAACGTGGTGGGTCAAAGGGCCTGTTTCTGTGCTGTGCAGCTCCACAAATGACTGATTTCCAAGTATTTCCAAACTATTTCACGAAATGATTTTTAGTAGGCATGTTTATGAAACAAAATCTTCTGTGAATTATTGCTTTCTCCTTGACCATCCTTCTACGAGCACTAGAATGAAATTCTCCCTTTAGTAGTAAGAACTTGGAAGTACTGCTGGGATTAATACAACACTCTAATTAATCCAATCTATTTTTATATTCAATAATTCTACTTCGATCTAATATGTATATATTTTTTGTACATGCTTGCTGTGCAAAAATAACCTAATTGAAAGTCTAATTAAATGAAAGTGACTGCCCCCAAAGTTACTTACCTTGAAGTCAGTGCCAGAAATATCTCTACTTCAATGGCAATATATCAAAAAGTAGTTATTTCTGGTGAGTCTGCTACATTTTTGTTTCTATAGCAACACCGCTGCTTTGTGAATTGGCTGCTCTTGTCAGGATTATGTAGAGTTGTCATTTTCAGTTTATGCTGGGTTGAAGAGGCCCTCAGGATTCACGAATGCTCGGTTAACCAATCATACTAAGATGTTTGAAAAAAAAAGTTATGATTAATAAAGTAAAGAAAAGCGCTTTAATACAAAAGTGACAACTTTGGAAGGCCTAGGCTAATCAAAAGTGCTTAACATGAGAAAATGTAGTTACTTTTAAGCTTCGGATGATAAAATGTCCACATTGGATTGAGCAGATTTCATAAAAGGCTTAGTGATTCTTTTTCTCTTTCCAGTCCACAATGTTCCAGTTGTGGAAGTACCATTGTGCTTCAGTCTCCAGGGTAGTTTCAATTTCTGTTTAGAATGAATGGCTGGGAGCACGGCATAACGGACTGAAATGGTTCTGAGGTAATTTCTTGTCTGCGCCTACCTATTTCTGCAGGGATGAAATATTCATTTGTAGCTTGCGGCGCAAACAAATATTTTATTGCTCGTTTACTTTCATTTACCTCCTGGGTCACAAGCAGCCTACAGTCTGGATAGTGAACAAATGGTACAACTGATAAGGAAAATAGCAAAATAAGGCCAGAGACTGGCCCCTCAAAGGGACCTTTACCATAATTTCTCTCAATAGATAGATCAGGTGACATTGTGGACCTTACATCTTTAGATGTAAATTCGGAGTTTGGACAAATGGGATGAAAGTTTCTGTTGCCAGTGAAATTAGATTTCCCATCTTATACTAAGCCCAATTGTTCAGGGCCTGAATAAGCAGCATCTCAAAGATCCGTGTGAAATTTGAGATGTGGCAAACACAGCAGAAGAGAGATGCCGCCAATCTGTATTTCTATGTCTTCTGGAACTGTTTATCCTCCCCGATGTACTTCCTCTCCTATATTTTAAGTTTCTGTGAGAAGTTAAAAGACATTTGGACAGGTATATGGATAGGAAAACTTTAGAGGGATATGGGTCAAACACGGGCAAGTGGGACTAGTGCAGATGGGGCATTTTTGTTGGCATGGGCAAGTTGGGCCAAAGGGACCGTTTCCATACTCTATGACTCTGAAGTTCTTTAGAAATGTATTTGTGAGCTTTCGGGCATAGATTAGCAACGTGAAACTGACCATATATCGGCACATTTTGTCAGAATACTGGCAATCCCATTCGGAAAAGCCACAGATGTCTGGTTTGAGAAACAGTGAACAGTATTTTACAGAATATAAGTGTTCTCATAAAACGGGTTCATTTATATCTGTTTTGTACTTTGCCAGACCCAGGAGTCCTTGACATTTATTCAAAGTGGATAATTGTTTCAATCTGACCAATCGGCATCCTCATTTAATGAGCACAAGTCTGACCAAATTATATAAATTAAAATTCTGTGAGCAAACCTGACATTCTACTTCACTGATCCCATTTATTGGATATTTGCAAATCAAAAACATCTGTAGCTGAATTTATAGGGGACTTTTGTTTCAGGTGTGGCTCATTTGGTTATAATGTCACCTGTGCGTCTGAAAGTTGCAGGTTTAATCCAAATATTTGAGCAGGGAGAAGTCTTCAGTTATGTGGATATAAAACATCTCACAATTGTGTTTTGAAGGAGAACTGGGTGGTTATCAACTGTGCCCTAATATTTATTTCTAAATCAATATCTCTATTAAAAAAAACAGATCATCAAATTATTGCCAATTTACTATTTTGGGAGCTTTGGAATTGATTGTTTTTCTTACATTGCAGCAGTGCATACATACACTTCAGAAAGTCTTTCATAGAGTGCGAAGTGCTTCAAGATGTCTGAGATCACACAAACCTTAATATAAATCCAAGTCTTTTAACAAGATGTGGGCAGCACATTGGTGCAGTGGTTGAGCTGCTGCCTCATAGAGTCAGAAACCCGAGTTCAATCCTAACCTCGGGTGTTGTCTGTGTGGTGTTTGCACATTCTCCTTGTGACCTTGTGTATTTCCTCCGGATGTTCCAGTTTCCTCCCAGATCCCAAAGACATGTGGGTTTGTAGATTAATGGGCCTCTGTAAATTGCCCCTAGTGTATAATGGGACAACTAGTGTGAATGGGTGATCAATTGTCCGTATGGGCCAAAGGGCCTGTTTCCATGCTGTATCTCTAAACGGTGATCTAAACTAAACTGTGAAAAGATAATACTTTCCATGGTGATTCAGAGGAGTTATCAAGTAAAATTATTACTGAGGCACATTGAACATTACAGCAGATAAACAAAATCTTAGTTAAAGTCTGGGTTTTAAGAATTGACCTAATTTCCTTTGAGGGTTGTATTAGAAATGGATTTGTGTGAAGTGAAATTTGGAGCCTTGGCCAGCACCATTCATAGACACTCTTGGTGAAGCAATTAAAATCGGGATGCTCAAAAGCCCAGAATTGGAGGTCCAAAATTCAATAGGAGCATGCTGAGGGGTGACCTTATAGAAATATATAAAATCATTAAAGGTGAATAGATGAGGTGAATGCCCATAGCTTAGATGAATCAAGAACTAGAGGGCATAGGTTTAAAGTGAGAGTAGAATGATGTCATAGGAACCTGAGGGGCAACAGTTTTATACTGAGGTTGATACATGTATTGAAAGAACTTCCAGTGGAAGAGGTTGAAGCAGCCACATTAACAATATTTAAAATACATTTTGGTACGTACATGGATAAGAAAGCTTTAGAGGGGTAGGGTCAAATATCGGCAAATGAGGTGAGGTTAGATGGGCATCTTGGTCGGCATAAATGAGTTGGGCCAAAGGACTTGTTTCAATGCTGTATAACTCCATAACTTGGTTTAACTGGGAGTTAATATTGGTCAAGGAGCACAGGGGTGAGTGGTGAATTGGGCTTGGTTATGATAAAAACAACAGAGTTTTGAAGGACTTTAATTTCATGGAAACTAGACATGGGAGGGTAGCCAGGAATGCATTGGTATTTTCAAATCTTGTTGAATAACAAAATTATCATCAAATTAGTTGAAGTAGGATAGAATTGGTGGTGTCACCAAGATGGAAATGGGGAGTCTTAATGATATTATGGATATGTGATCAGATGTATATCTCAGAGTTAAATATGCCACCAGGTTTTGAAAAGTTATGAGTAGTGGATAGATTTTTTTTTTTGGCAGAGAACCAAAGATAATGATTGTTAAGTTGGAGTAAATCCCAATAAATCTCAGTGATAAGCCGGTGGGTCAAGGAAGCAAGTAGTGCAAATTTGGGTTGATCAATGCACATGTGAAGACATATTTTATGATATTTAATGTTTAGTTTAGTTTAGAGATACAGCATGGCAACAGGCACTTAGGCCCACCGACTCTGCGCCAACCAGCGATCCCACACACTAATGCCATCCCACACACTAGGGACAATTTACAATTATACCAAACCAATTAACCTACAGATCTGTATGTCTTTGTGTGGGAGGAAAAAGGAGAAACCCACACAGGTCACAGGGAGAACATACAAACTCCATGCAGCCAGCACCCCTAGTCGGGATCAAACCTGGGTCTCTGGTGCTATAAGGCAGCAACTCTACCACTGCGCCATCATGCCGCCCTTAGGCATGTTAGTGAAATCTAGGAAGCGCCAAATAAGAAGCATCTGGGATACTGAAAGTAATTAAGGGGATGTACTTTCTACCAAATAGTGTTGTATTTATGGTTTATCTCAACTGTATTTTTAACATTCCTCATTTACAAGGGTAGATTGATGCAGATGTATTACTTTCAGGATTTTGATAATGTGCAACTGTTTGCTTGGGTCTATCTTGGCTTCCTATATATTTTATCTTCCTACCCCATAATGAAGGGCTTGATCTATTGTTGGGGCCTCTTCTTACAGCATTGTGGAATTTGAGAGATTTGCCTGTGTTGAAGACCACATGACTGACTCTGTGACAAGGATTAATCTGAATGAGTGCATACACTGGGTCCATTCTGTATAATAATAACATACGTAAAGAGAAGGTAAAAGTCTAGATTATAATGCAGCTGTAAAGAGCAATGCAAGAAAATGACAACTATCAATAAATGCTTTTTAGCAGTATATTATCCAGATTTTAAATAAGTGTCTGAAAACAATTTTCAGTGTGGACTTGTTCAATATATTTTGTATGGAAATCCTTACTGTGTAGAAAATTGTTGCAATAAAAAGGAACTGCAGCTGCTGGTTTATACCAAAGATAGACTTAAAATGCTTGACTATCTCAGGAGGTCAGGAGCAATGGAATATTGTTGTTGTGGATCTGGATTACGTTGATAGTTCTCACTATTTTGATAATGAGTTTATCTTCTGGCTGTGCACCAGATCATAACATGCATCTTGAGATAGCAGGCTGTTTAGTCTGAGGTACTTAACCAACATAGTACACTCAGATTGCAGATCTCATTTGCATGAGGGAATCTAGGTACCAAATGAATGAACCAACATTAAGCACGCAGGTACAGCAGGCAGTGAAGAAAGCTAATGGCATGTTGGCCTTCATAAAAAGAGAAGTTGAGTATAGGAGCAAAGAAGTCCTTCTGCAGTTGTACAGGGCCCTAATGAGACCACACCTGGAGTTTTGTGTGCAGTTTTGGTCTCCAAATGTGAGGAAGGACATTCTTGCTATTGAGGGAGTGCAGCGTAGGTTCACAAGGTTAATTCCCAGGATGGCAGGACTGTCATGTGCTGAGAGAATGGAGAGGCTGGGCTTGTGGAATTTATAAGGATGAGAGGGAATCTTATTGAAACATATAAGATTATTAAGCATTTGGACACGCTAGGAGCAGGTAACATGTTGGGGGAGTCCAGAACAAGGGCCCACAGTTTAAGAATAAGGGGTAAGCAATTTAGAACAGAGGTGAGGAAACACTTTTTCACTCAGAGAGTTGTGAGTCTGTGGAATTCTCTGCCTCAGAGGGCGGTGGAGGCCGGTTCTCTGAATACTTTCAAGAGAGAGCTAGATCGGGCTCTTAACGATAGCAGAGTCAGTGTATATGGGGAGAAGGCAGGAACGGGGTACTGATTGTGGATGATCAGCCATGGTCACATTGAATGGCAGTGCTGGCTCGAAAGACTGAATGGCCTACTCCTGCACCTATTGTCTATTGTCTATCATCCTCTCCTTTGACATATATGGGATAACACATTAACCTTTTATATCTTTATGTAGTATTATAGCTTGCATGAACTATTTCTAGTATTGAATTAGCGTAAGAAGGAATTTCAAACTGATTGCACAAAGACTTCCATTGAAGCCACCCGCAAACAAAAGCAGAGAGGTTTCAGGTCACATGAATAAAATCATGCCCTCCAACATCAATGTTGGGGTATTTGGGTATTGTCGCCGACCAGGGCAACATAATTGCTACGTTATAGTAGGTAGTGCTGATTTCTTAGATTTCTAATGATCCAGGTTCGATCCTGATCTCCAGGGTTGTCTGTATGGAATTCACATATTCTCCTTATGACCATGTGGCTTTCGCTTTGGGTGCTCCACTTTACTTCCAAGTCCCAAAGACTTACTGGTTGGTAGGCTAGTCCTTTACCCTGAATTGTCACTGGCATAGGTATATGACAAGAGAATGATGGGGGAATTGAAGGCATGTGAGAGAGTAGGTTATAGGGAAATACTTGAGGGATTGAACCCGAGAGTTGGCATAGTCTTGATGGGCAGAATAGTCTCCTGAGTTGTCGGATGGCATGAGTAAACATAATGCCTGAAATCTAACTTACTGCTTGATATCTTTAAAGTTTGCTTTATTCGGCAGCATTTCCACCTTTTGCAATAATTACTGCAACAAATGGAAAATATTTGTTTATTCATAATGTGATTCCATGATTATGATAATCCAGACTGATGATCAAAAGTACTACATGCAATAACATAAATACAAGAGATGTAAAAGAATGAAAGTGAAGAGGCAATTAACTTGAAAATGTCTAATGCAAAACACAGCTTTTAATAAGTAGGAGTAAAGGAAGGAAAGGAAATGATTTTATATTCTCTTTAGAGGCTAGTGCAAAATGATTTGAAGAATAAATAACTACATCCAATCTTTCACTGATAAATCAAAAAAATCTATTTGTATTATATGTGAAAGTACGCAAATCAAATTTTGCATGTGTTAAAGTGCAAATTGCATTGAAGTGTAACAGGCACGCTTATAGTATGTTTGATTCCAAACTTTCTCCAAAAGAAACAGCGAGAGCTTTGCTGAAGGCAGCTGCTGATCCTCTTAGTTTTTATTGGAAAGCCCAGAAATAATGGAGACCTTGGAGGCCCTCAGGGTTGCTATGGAGAATATATATCTTAGACTGAAGTTGAAGCCACAAAAATTAAGAAATGTTAATAAGATAGTCAAGTGAAATAAGAAGGATGTTAACAATGACATAACTAGCACATGGTAAATGTTTTGTGAAGGTGAAAAGCATTTGCTACAATTCACAGAAACCTATAACATGTTTATGTAGAGTTTATTAAAAACATATCATCGCTGTAAATGGGTCCTTTGAGTTCTAAGACTGAAACTTCAGTTTTATTCCAGCTGTGCTGAATTACTGCGTTTCAATTCCTCTGACATTTGAGATCTTGCTGTAAATTATTGGCCCTCATTAAGGTCCTGTATGTTCCCAATTAAAACAGGGGTAGACTATACACGCACCTGTGGTCTTTTGGGTAAACTATTGCCTGATGATGAGATATGATTCTCTTAGAGAGATCTCTCAGGTCTTCAAAATTGCAAAGACCATGTGCAGACAATATAACGTGGATAAGTGTAGGCTTATTATCCATTTAAATGTTATACTGTTGAACTTAACACATCTTCAAGGAATACTGCAGGAATTGACATCACTCTACTAGCCCGTGACAGGATATTCTGAAGCTCTCCTACTCTTTGGCAAAGCCATCAAACAATTACCTCCAGCTGTGAATGGAGCCTCTGGATTATACACCTCCCTGTTAACTGCTCTCCATCTATTCTGTTTTTGTCCAACAGGAGGCAAAATTCAAGATCCAATAGCGTAAACATATCTGACTTTTTAAGCTGAACTACAATTTTTATTTAAACAAGACTCCATTCAAAGCATGATATTTTTGTGGTAATGGGTAGTATATTTTACATTTCTCCCTGGTTGAAGCCAATAGAAATATGACCTCTGAATTTCCTGATGGTACATGTCAATGGCTTGGAGTGTGTGTAATTCAGGGTCCTGCCCTTCCTCCCTTTCAGATTTCTTCCCTTGTGCCCTACGACAATCAGTCTGAAGAAGGATCCCGACCCAAATCATCTAATATCTTTGTTCTCCAGGGATGCTGCCTGACCTGCTGAGTTACTCCAGCACTTTGTGTCTTAAATTCTCTTTTGTGCGTAGCAAGCTTGGGGCAATCTCCTTTCCCTTCAGTTGCCACAAAATATTTACCTGGTGACGCCAGTAGTCTCAGTTTGAAATTGAATCAAAACATTGACTGACATTTGGGGCACTCACTATCTTTCTGCATGTTGGTATGTTCCTGCCCTTATATTCCCAGTGAAAATCCCACTGGGAATCTGATGTGCAGCCAGGAAACATCCAGCTCAGTGGAAATGGATTGATTTGTGAGGCAACTCTGGAGCAGCAGAAATCCAAATCCACATCATTTTCCCACCTGCCTGTCCTGAGCAGTGCTCAGTTTGGCTCCGCTGATCACGTGATCAGCAATGAAAGAGTGTTTCATCCATGGTTAGATGAGATGATCAGTTTTGTTCCTCATAATCCATTGACATGCATTTAATGATCATATCACAGATCATGTTTTGTATAGATAACCGATCTTGAGACCAAAGATATATAATTTGCAGATTTGGTTATTTGCCTGGCTGGGAAGATCTTTCCTCTTTTTCTTCAAAATTCAGAACTGAGGGAAACTAAATCATGCAGAGATGGGTTCCCTGAAGAACAAGTTAATTATCTCCCACCCTCTTACAACATTGCAGATCATAACAATGGATTATAGTAGGAACATACTTTGTCTGGTATCATTGGCAGGACATAGATTGTATAATATATATTTCTGTTCCTTATGTCTTATTCTAAAGTACTAGTCCATTTTGAGGCATATGCATTCAATAGTTATTGTAATGTAAAACCCTGGAGGCGAACATCCGTTTCAATTCATTAAAAAGAGATACTGAAGAGGTGATGAATGCTAGGAAGAAAAATCAAATCCACTGTGTTTAAAGAACTACTGTGAATAATGAATGCATTTAAAATATAGTTATTTTCACATGGATTTGAACAGCTCACAATTATGCAAAACATAATTTTCACTCAGTTGGTCTTAAAGTTTAATACTATGAAATTAAAAAATACACTATTAATTAATTTACTTTCTCAATAGATAGTATTTTTAATTCTTAAATATATGTTGATTTCTTATGCAAGGATGGTGGTGCGATTAGGAACCGACCATAACTTTGCAAAATAATATTTTATGTTATCGGATGCACACAATAGGGTTCACGAGAGAACTATTCACTATTGCTCATAATCTTGGGATACAACTTGGGGTAACGATTATGTCAGGCAATTAAAATAAAAAGAATCATTTCAAAACTAACCGATTAGCTGTATTGTTTTAGATCTGTCAGGATTTGCACTGCAGCAGCTGTGAAATATCTGCTGCTGCATAAAGCTGCCAATGTGGTGATAAGCCAAGTGAGACTTCCTAGCCAGTTGTGTTAGGAACTGGGTGTACTCCAAAAATTCTTATGATGTAATAGCACCCGTTCATCTTCAGCTGAAATAAGAATTTTGGATCATTACTTTTAACCTTTATTTGCTCTTCCCATAGGGATGAAAAGATCATTGTTATTGGTCATTCGAGATGGGAAATGGCCATTTGTACTACATCAACATAATAATTGAATGGTCACATAACTCTCCCTAATTTGGTGCTGTGGCATTTGTTGCATCTGAGAGAAAGAAAAGTAACCTAGTTCCTCTAACCTCCTCCAACCTCATCTACTGTATCTGGTGCTCCAAGTGTGGGCTCCTGTATCGGTGAGACCAAGCGTACACTTGACAATTGTTTCGCAATATAATCCTGTTGCCAAACATTTTAACTCCCCTTCCCATTCCCACACTGACCTTTCTGTGCTGGGCCTCCTCCACTGTCAGATGGAGGCCACACGCAAATTGTTGCAACAGCACCTCATATTTCACTTGGGTAGCTTACAAACCTGAGGCATGAACATTAATTTATCTAATTTCAAGTAACTGCAATCCTCCCCCCCCCCCCCCCCCCCCCCCCTCACCCTAGTCATTGTACTAGCTCTATTGTTTACCTCCTTGTATCCATGTTGTTAGCACATCTTCTCCAACCAACAGCGAGCCATTGTGGACTCCAGCCTTCGTGAGGCCATCTGTTACCGGCCCTGTTTTGTTCTCGCCTTCTCTATTTTAAAGCTTTTCACTGTACCTCGGTACAGGTGACATTAAACTAAACTCAATCTTTCAGTCAGAAGAAGGGTTCCGCCCCACAATGTCACCTATTCCTTTTCTCAAGAGATGCTGCCTGACCCGCTGATTTACTCCAGCGTTTTGTGTCTAACCTAGTTCCTCTTCTGATTATAAACCATACAGTTCCACAGTTCTTAAAATCAGCTTTACACAAGGAATTGATGTTTTTTCGGGAAACGGGAAAAGGACGTTGAATTTTCTTTTCGAGAAAAACCCAGTTTTATTTTTCATGATGTCAACAAAATGTATGTGGCACTTGTATGTAAATATCACAAGATGCTTCGGAAAAGTGCAATCAAGTCTGAGCCTAACTGAGTTATTAGGTAGTGATTAAAAAAATTGGCTGCAGTGTGGATTTGAGAAAGGTATTGAAGGTAGAGGGGAAAAAGAGGGGGAGAGGAGAAGGACTGTAATATCAGAGAAATAATTACAGAGCCCACGGTCCATATGGCTCAAGGAAATAGCGTTTTATGGAATTAAATTCCAGATTTGGAGGATGTCCTTAAAATATCAGAAATAGGGCTTCATCTTGCACAGTGCAATACGTATAAGTATGTTCTAACATAATATTTCTCTTTTTGAAAGACGGCCCATATTTCACAAAAAGAGTCAGAGGTTGAGAAATAGAACAAAACAAATGACGTGGATAAAGTAAGGTTTTAATGCTCTCTGGATTGTGCGTTTGGTCTCAACTAGGAAAATCTGACTTTCATTAAATCGACTTTAAAGATTGCCAGATAAATGGACTACAGCCCAATATGTGACTGAACTGATTATATTAGATGCTGAGTGTTTAAAAAAGAACTGCAGATGCTGGTAAAATAGAAGGTAGACAAAAATGCTGGAGAAACTCAGCGGGTGAGGCAGCATCTGTGGAGCGAAGGAATAGGTGACGTTTCGGGTCGAGACCCTTCTTCAGACTGATGCTGAGGTCAGTCACAGAGAAAGAGTTGCACAAAGACACAGATGCTGTGATACTTAAAGAAAAAATATGAATTAAAAAAAAAAGATTGTACGTGAAATAAATCCCGGTGTGAAAGTTATCTATTTTGTGTTTACTTTTTAAGATAACCTTCCACCTTCTTACTTTTCAAAAATCTATCTAACTCTGCCTTAACAAAATTCAAAAACTCTGCTGCCTCCATTTAGAGTCGGTGTTTTACAGCACAGAAACTGGTCCTTTGACTAATCGCCATACCAACCATTTTGCTTACCTACACTAATCCATTAAACATTGTAATTGCATCTTATTCTACCAACTCTGACAGAATATTTCAGTTATCAACTACTCTCTGTGTGAATTTTTTTTTTTTTGCCAGACCTTAAAATAAACTTTCCACCGATTTTGATATCCTGATCACTGGAAAAAGATTTTGACATTCGCCTTATGCCTCTATTAATCTTATATACTTTAATCGGGCCACCCCTCCGTTCTCTTCATTCTAGGATAAACAAGCCCAGCCTATCCAATGAGAGAGAGTTCCAAAGACAGTCACGGTGGCAGAGCGGTAAAGTTGCTGCCTTCCAGCAAATGCAGAGCCGGACACCCGTGTTCGATACCGACTACGGGTGCTGTCTGTACGGAGTTTGTACGTTCTCCCCGTGACCTGCGTGGGTTTTCTCCGAGATCTTCGGTTTCCTCCCACACTCCAAAGACGTACAGGTTTGTAGGTTAATTGGCTTGGTAAATGTAACAATTGTCCTTAGTGGTTGTAGGATAGTGTTAATGTGCGGGGATTGCCGGTCGGCGCAGACCCGGTGGGCCGAAGGGCCTGTTTCTGCGCTGTATCGCTAAACTAAGGACCCAGAGAAGAAGAATTTCACCTAATGTCTGTGTTAAGTGGGTGGCCCCTTACCTTTAAACAGTGATTTCTTGTTCTAGATTTTCCCACAAATGGAAATGTCCTCCCCATATTCATTATGTCAACATTTCTCAAGAGCTTGTCTGTTTCAATGAAGTTGCAGTGCCCTCCATAATGTTTGGAACAAAGACTCATCATTTTTTTATTTGCCTCTGTACTGCACAATTTGAGATTTGTAATTGAAAAAAATCACATGTGGTTAAAGCGCACTTGACATATTTTATACATTTTGTATACATTTTGGTGTTTTTATACATTTTGGTTTCACCATGTAAAAATTACAGATCTATTTATACATAGTCCCCCCATTTCAGGGCACCATAATGTTTGGGACACATGGCTTCATGGGTGTTTGTAATTGCTCAGGTGTGTTTAATTGCCTCCTTAATGCAGGTATAAGAGGGCTCTCAACACCTGGTCTTTCAGTCTTTCCATCACCTTCGGAAACTTCTATTGCTGTTAATCAACATGAGGACAAAAGTTGTGTCAATGAAAGTCAAAGAAGCCATTATGAGACTGAGAAACAAGAATAAAACTGTAAGAGACATTAGCCAAACCTTCGGCTTACAAAATCAACTGTTTGGAACATCATTAAGAAGAAAGAGAGCACTGGCGAGCTTACTAATCGCAAAGGGACTGGCAGGACAAGAAAGACCTCCACATCTGATGATAGAAGAATTCTCTCTATAATAAAGAAAAATCCCAAAACACCTGTCCACCAGATCAGAAACACTCTTCAGGTGTGGATTTATCAATGACCACTGTCTGCAAAAGACTTCATGAACAGAAATACAGAGGCTACACTGCAAGATGCAAAGCACTGGTTAGCCGCAGAAATAAGATGGCCAGGTTACAGTTTGCCAAGAAATACGTAAAAGAGCAACCACAGTTCTGGAAAAAGGTCTTGCAGACAGATGAGACAAAGATGAACTTATATCAGAGTGATGGCAAGAGCAAAGTATGGAGGAGAGTAGGAACTGCCCAAGATCCAAAGCATACCACCTCATCTGTGAAACACGGTGGTGGGGTGTTATGGCCTAGGCATGTATGGCTGCTGAAGGTACTGGCTCATTTATCTTCATTGATGATACAGCTGCAGATGGTAGTAGCATAATGAATTCTGAAGTGTATAGACACATCCCATCTGCTCAAGTTCAAACAAATGCCTCAAACTCAATGGCCTCATGTCAGCTAAAGCAACAAAGGAGTTTTTCAAAGCTAAAAATTGGTCAATTCTTGAGTGGCCACGTCAATCACCCGATCTGAACCCAATTGAGCATGCCTTTTATATGCTGAAGAGAAAACTGAAGGGGACTAACTCCCAAAACAAGCATAAGCTAAAGTTGGCTGCAATACAGGCCTGGCAGAGCATCACCAGAGAAGGCACCCAGAAACTGGTGCTGTCCATGAATCGTAGACTTTAAGCAGTCATTGCATGCAAAGGATATGCAACAAAATACTAAACATGACTACTTTGATTTACATGGCATTGCTGTGTCCCAAACATTATGGTGCCCTGAAATGGGGGACTATGTATAAACACTGCTGTAATTTCTATTTGGTGAAACCAAAATGGATAAAAATGGCCTTTGTTCAAATCTGACAATGTGGGCACTTAAACCACATGTAATGTTTTCTATTACAATTTTCAAATTGTGGAATACTGAGGCAAATAAATAAATGATGGGTCTTTCTGCTAAACATTATGGAGTGCATTGTACCTCTCAATCTTCTGAACTGGAGCTGATTTAACCCTCGCTGGATAGTATGCCCAATATAGCTGTTCACTGAATTGCTTCCAGAACAGTATTGGTGTTATCAATGCCCTTTACAATTGAGGCATAATCTCCTTAATTTTACATTTAATTCTGATTTCAATTTGAATAATATTCTGTTAGCATCCCTAAAAACCTTCTATACCTTGATGCTCGCCTTTTTGATTTAAACATCTGAACATGGAGGTTCTTCTGCATTGCAGCCACTCGGCATATAGATAATGTTATTTTATTTTTCCTGCTAAAATAAACAAATTTTCAATTTTCCCACATTATACTCCATTTGCTAGATCTTTGACCATTCAATTAACTTATTTACATCCCTTTGTAGTCTGCTTGTGTGTTCTTTATTTTCCTACAAGTCAACAATGTTTCTTCAGCTGCTGGTATTACCTCAGCTCTTAATCCTTAAGCTCAAATGTTCATATCAGTTGGTAGTTTTGTTCACATGAGATCTGTCGTGTTTCTATTTCCTTGCATTCTTTGATAGTGAGGTTGTACTATAGATTCAGGATCTACAATAACTTGGGTTTTCAAGGAAAGATTTGAAACTGCAACATCTGAGACTGTTGTTTCTTACACATGCTTTCAGACTTGCTGCCAGTCTTCAGCCTTTTCTGTAGCTGTTTCAGATTTTCACCCTCTGTAGTGTTCTGATTTTTGACAGCATTGTCCAATTAACAATGTTAACCTTACTGAGACTTACGATGAGAACAAAATATAATATTTTCACTTCACAATTCAAATGCATTCTCGATTTCAATATTCCCTGATCGTTATACTGGAACGAACTTGTCAGCAAATGGGGAATAATCAAAATTCATCTTGAAATATTGGCAAGCAGTTTCCCTTTTCTTCCTATTTTCGTTTTTGACAAAGATTTCCACAGCAATTAATTGACTTTAAGGATCAGGTGAAATTTATCTTCTGACCTTCCATTCTTCCACTATCATAAAGACAAATGATTTGTGTGAAAATTATATAACTAAATTCAAGTTTACAGTATTAATAAGTATGAAGCTCCGAAATAGCAATTTTGTGAGGTGTTGGTGTTAGGGTGGAGTTCCGCTTCTGTATTAACAAAGAGTAATGATCGAGATATTCACAACATTCTGAGTAGGCACAACTGGAATAAAATAGTATAAAAAGGAACCGTAGATGCTGGTTATACTCAGCGCGACCAAGCGTAGACTTTGGCCGTTTCGCTGAACACTTGCACTTGGTCCACATAGACTTACTAGATTTCCTGGTTGCTAAACGCTTTAAATCCCCTTCCCATTACCACACTGACTTTTCGTCCTGGATTTCCTCCATTGCCAGAGTGAGGCCATGTTCAAATTGGAGGAACAGCTCCTCATGTTGCGGTTGGGTGCCTTACAACCCCGCAGTAAAGAACATTAAATTATATAATTTTAGGTAACCTCTATAAACACTTCCCACCCACCCCCATCACTTCCTCCACTAAAAGTCGGTTAACCAGTTCCACAGTTTGCGATGATGTATTCCGCTTGGGATCACACAATCCCTAGCCTGACCCGCTGAGTTACTCCAGCATTTTGTGTCTATTTTTGGAATACATGGTGGTCCTTGGAATATCGGTGGAATCACCATTTACTCACGGCTCAGACTCCCTTCTCATAGGATTATAGTGTAAACTTTGAAAAAACGATTTGCCTTTCAGAAACACTTAACATCAAATACATTGTTAATTAGATGTCAAATGGCATAATTTGACAATCTGTTTAGTGTCATAGAGTTCTACTGTGTGAAAACAGGCCATTTGGGCCAACCGTCCCACATCGACCAACATATCCCATCTACACTAGTCTCACCTATCTGCCTCAACTACCTCCTCCGGCAACTCATTCCATATACCTACCACCCTTTGTGTCGAACAAAAAGTTGCCCCACAGGCTCCTGTTAAATCTGTCCCCCCTCACCTTAAATCTATGTCGTCTGGTTCTTTATTCCCCTAATCTGGTAAAAGACTAAATAGCATTTACCCTATCTGTTCTCATGATATTATACACTTCTATACGATCACCCCTCATCGTCCTGCTCTCCAACGACTAAAGTCCTACCCCGCTAACCTTTCCCTATAGCTCAGGCCCTCAAGTCCTGTCATCATAATTTAAGAGGGAGTTAGATGTGGCCCTTGTGGCTAAGGGGATCAGAGGGTATGGAGAGAAGGCAGGTACGGGATACTGAGTTGGATGATCAGCCATGATCATATTGAATGGCGGTGCAGGCTCGAAGGGCCGAATGGCCTACTCCTGCACCTAATTTCTATGTTTCATCCTTGTAAACTTTTTTCTTAACTGAAGAATGCAGTGAAGATTTAATGGCATTGAATACTTTACACAACCACACACCATTTGTAATAACTTACATAGAATCCAGTGTAGTGTTAATTAATTGTAACATTTCCTATCTTGATGAGGAGTGTACATTCATTCCTGGAAAGGCTCTCTGCTTTTTCCTACAACCGAGCAATAAAGGGGATTAAATTGTCAACATATTTACTGAAAAATCAGAATATGAACAAAATGTTAAATTTTGTTTTATAGTGCTCTAACTTGTTGTTTGTTAAACTGGCAGTATGCTGGGAATCCCACCGTTTCAATTGTATTAGGTTGTATACCACGAATGACCTTAGAGATGCATGTTATCAATTTCACTACACTAATTGGTAAATTACAGCAACGTTAATATGGTATTTGTAATTTAATCGTACGTCTTTGGGTTTCGCAGACTTCCGGAATCTTATCACTATTTAAAGGGATACTGCAAATGTGCAATATTTAGCAAGAAAATAATAATAATTGATGTTGCTGCAGATGTACCAATGAAATATGCCAAAAAGCCTGCTTGTGTGAAAGGTTTTCTTCACAGA
The DNA here is from genome assembly GCA_963514005.1 of Raja brachyura. The sequence continues at coordinate 47,090,429 of OY740790.1, forward strand.
ACTTGTGCCAAAACGAAATTTGACAAATTTGAAGATTTGTGTATTTGATTGTTATCCTGGAGCTCTGATGTATCAGATTAGCATGAGTACCGTTTACGCTGTGTCACTTGGGGGCCTCTGGTAAAGACTTGGGTGACTGGGAACCCACACCGCAGCGGTAGCACTGGGAGGAGCAGTTCCAGCATTAATGGAAATAGGAGCCTAATGGGCAGCATTAGTCAGAGAAGCAGAAGTCTGATCTACACAGATTTACAACCCCATAGGACAGAGGATCAGGAGAATGCAGTACCCAGGAGGTTTTACCTACCACACGAGGTCTACTGGCAGAGGATACACTCCTATGACAAGTTATAACAACAGTATTTCAAGGGTCTTATGGCCGCGTAACAGATAGAGGCTCAGCCTTTAAGCATCAGGGCTCCACTTTGCCAATTCCCTTTGCTAAATTCCCTGCACAAAATCCGTATGTTGCATTTTGGAGTGTGCCTTCAAATACTTGTATTTAATTATAGGAGTTGACCGCACGTGGACTGTCCCCCTGTCAGTTCAGGTTTTTGGCCAGGAAATCTGAAAATCATATGGCAATGCAGCAACTGGATTTAAAAAGACAATGTCATTTGTGTTGTAATTACTTCCCTCACTCCAGTGCAAGCAGTCTCTCTGTCAGCAAATGAGTAACTTTACACCTAATTTGGTTTAGTTTATTGTACTGAGGTACAGTGAAAAGCTTTTGTTACGTGTTAACCAGTCAGCGGAAAGACGATACATGATTACAATCAAGCTGAAGATAGACACAAAAAGCTGGAGTAACTCAGCGGGGACAGGCAGCATCTCTGGAGAGAAGGAATGGGTGACGTTTTAATCAACACCCTTCCATTCACAGTGTACAGATACATGATAAGGGAATAGCATTTAGTGCAAGATAAAGCCAGTAAAGTCCGATCAAATATAGTTCGAGGATCTCCAATGAGGTAGATAGTAGTTCAAGACTGCTATCTAGTTGTGGTAGGATGGTTCATTTGCTTGATAACGGCTGGGAAGTTATCAGGATGGATTTTAAATCTATTATAATCTTGGTAGGAATCCGAGTGTTGGAGCAAACAAAGACACGAATTGCTGGATTAACTCAGCAGGTCAGGCAATATATCTGGAGAACATGGAAAGGTGACAATTTGAGTCGAGACCCTTCTTTAAACTTGACCCTTCTTTGACCCTTTGGGTCCCGACTCAAAACTTCAACAAGACAATGTAATTTGTGTTGTATTTACTTCCCTGTGCAAGCAGACTCTTTCTCAGCAAATGAAGAGCTTTACATCTAATTATCAGGACGGATTTATATCTGCTGACTGATATCTATAAAATCAAGGCCCTTCAATGATTAGCTACTGGGTGGGGTATTACTTGACTCTTAAAATGCCATCTTCCATTGATTGAGGAGATTACCTGCTTTGCATGAATATATCTAAACCCATTTATATTGTTGAAGTTATAAATTTGTTTTGACTGTAGCATTGTATAATCCATCCACTTAGCTATCATATCAACTTGCTATCCTATCAACAAGTCTGAACAAGGGTCCGACCCAAAACATTGCCTATCCATGTTCACCAGGGATGCTGCCTAACCTGCTAAATTACTCCAGCACTTTGAATGGCTTTTTGTAAACCAGCACCTGCGGTTCCTTGTTTCTACTGATCAAAAACTTAAGTACTTCACTAATTACTGCAGTAAAAAAAATCCTAAATTTAGGTACAGTAAGTTAATGGCAATTTTAGTTTGGTGTAAGGAATGTGTTCATTGACATTTTAATGTAATGTGCACTTTGTAGGCAAATTAAGTCAATATTACCAGCCATTACTTTTTCCTAATCTATTTGACACTCTGACCCAAATAGGTGGTAAAATGCCTAGATCAATCAGTTATGGCAGACTTTGCTTTAAGAAACAAAAAGAGTAGTGGGGGTGTGCAAGCCTTGGATTCCAGATTTGCTTTTAATTACTGCATTGCTGGAGGGAAAGGTTGCACTACTGCTTGAAGCTTGGATCGGCCCCTCTTTAAATTTGCTGCCATCTGTTTGGAAGATATATGGGCTTAGTGGGCAATGCAGGCAAATGGGACTAGCTCAGTTGCCAATGTGGTCAGCATAAACAAGAGCCAGTTTCTGTGCTCTCTAACTCTACGACTGTGACTCCTCAAAAAACATAACATTAGTTTTCTGACCTTGCAGATGAGCACTTCATCTCCAATCTCTCTTTCCTCAACTGAGCTATTGCCTCCCAAAATAATGTCCATCATATCTAACGTTCTTTGTGGAAATCAACCCAATGAATTCTGCTCTATTTTGATATGTTGTTACATCAGCCAACATTTCCATTTGAGACCTTGGCCAAGTAACCTACCCCATGATCTTAGGAAAACTCTGGAATTTTTTTCTATGTCAAGGGTGCTCTAAAATTATAGGTTGCTAATGTTTGCTCCTGTTTTAACTAAAAAATGTTGGATTATAAAAGCTGCTGAAATGGCTGCAAGGGCATTCTGAAGTGAGTAGTTCTTCTCAGGGGTTGAAAGGCCCAGCTAACATTAGTTATTGAATAATGGCCCTTTAATTTGTTAATTTAAGGAAAAAAGAATTATATAAAACAGTTGTACAATATTGAAAGTAGGTGCCAAGTGCAGCTTAACTGTGATTGGGTTTTTATTTTTGGCCAAGTCCTTCCGCCACTCATATTGCTGAATATGACAAAAATATTGTAGATTATCCTCTAGTGCTGAGCTATTGGCAGACCCAGTTTCTAGGGAGAATTACTTAGTTTTTGACTGTATCTTTCTTGTGCTCGATTCTTGGTAGCTAATTACACACATATTGCAGGTAGCCCTGCCATCATCACTTCATTCTCCCTTTGTGCTGTCTTTATGTTAGTATGGAGTTCATATAAAATTACCTTGAAAAGAATATCTACCAGTGTCTAATTTACATGTTTTGCACCTGTAATATTAAAAAAAATCAAGATCAGGGTTATTTTTGCTGAACTGTGAATATTTTATCTTGGAGACCAAAATTAAATTTTCATCAGTGTCATAATGCCAATAACTGATCTTGGTTATAAAATTTGGCAAAATTTATACATTTTTGAAAACCATGTCAATGCATTCTACTGTATTACTAATAAACAGTATTGTATTTTCTTTCTCTCTTGCTGTTTTCTAGTACAGTGACACAGACTGTTATCCCCTCTCCCTCTCTTTATGCGCCATGCTGGGTGGACCTAGGCTGAGAAATTTGACAGGATAGCAATTATAAGCACACAACTAAATTGTGCAAATATGGTTTCCTATTAATATTTAAGCTTCTAATTGAGGGATTTGACAAGTTTTATCTAGCTCCATACTTTACTCCTTTCTGGTTTGTTTTCAACTGCTGTGGGAATTATTTGTTCTAACAGTTTGGTGAATGCACTTCTCGATTGCATAAACAAGTTTTCAGCCACTCTAATGCTAAGCATAATTCTGTTCCATCCAATTCTACAAGGATTGTTTATAAATAGAAGAAAACTAAATGATCTCAGTAATAATTTTGTGTGTTTTGTTAACAGATAATATCAGGAGAATGCTACCGGATCCATTACATGAAGGAGCGTTCCAAGTCATTTATACGCAATCCATATGTAGCTGCTCTGTATAGACAAGTTGGCTGCTTCATCTTTGGCTGTGCTATCAGTCAGTCCTTCACTGACATTGCAAAAGTGTCTGTCGGTCGCCTGAGGCCACACTTCCTCGATATTTGTAATCCAAATTTTTCAGCCATCAACTGTTCCCTGGGTTACATTGAGAACTTTGAATGCAGAGGCAATGAAAGCAAAGTTCAGGAAGCAAGGTAGGATTTTTTTTGCCTGACAATATATGAAATAGGTCGACAAATCATGTCTCCTCTTAAAATTGCCAAACACTCCTTTCATTAGTTATGATACAATTTTATTAAAAAGTGATGTAATTTTATGTAAAGCACGGCATACAATTTCAACATGTTATAAAACTCTGCCGATTACAAGAGGCAGTGGAGCCTACTGATTATAATTTATGTTGTTATTGCAAAATGTTCATGTTATATTGATTAACAGTTGAATTTCTTGACATTGTTTGCCTTTGTGAAATAATTTGTGTGATTTTTGTTAACGTTAAGGCTTCATTGCAAATTTTTCATGTAAATGTGTGGCTCCTGTTTCAATTTCTGATTTAGTGAACAAGAACATTCAAAGGGAAACTAAATTTAGTGAGTAGATCATATGAATGCTTTCCATAGAATTTCATCCATGATGTAAAATGACTGAATATTGCTAAGTCTGTACTGCATACTGGGGCAGAAGAGGCACTTTAGTGTGTAAAACATCATGACACAGGTCCTGTCTCAACATATCTGGTGCTTTTTTAGTAATAGAGCCACATAAGCCTGGAATAGAATCATAGAACTCCAGAAAGGTTACAGCATTAATACGATAGAACTACGGTATTATAGAGCTTTATTTATCCCAGAAGGGAAATTGAGAAGGCCATTCAGCCCACTAAGTGTGTACTAAACCCATGCAAGTACAGTTCACTTTCTCACCCTCTTTCATTGCCCTTATCTTTGTTTCCTTTCAAATATCCATCCAATTCCTCTTTGAACACCACAGCTGTCTCTTAGACTCCGATCACCTCTAAACACATGAAAATAGGAGCAGGAGTAGGCCACACACCTAAGCTTGTCCTGCCATTTATTATGATCCTGGCTGACTATGACGGCCTCAACTCTTCTGAGAATGCTTATCCCGAAGTTATGGATTTGATTTTGCCGACTTCCCTCGCTTACATAGTTCTAGCATGCTTGAGGTTGTTCATCTATCAAATATTTATCTATCCCCACGATAAATATATGTAATGATCTACCCTCCACCACACACGGGCAGAGCATTCCAGACATCCACAACCCCCTGAGAGAAGAAATGTCTGCGCATCTTGGATTTAAATAACTGCCCCCTATCTTGTAGTTGTGATCTCTTGTTCATGACTCTTCCACCAATGGAAACAAATCAACATCTACCCTGCAGGCTCTTTTGAAATCATGTATGTTTGAATAAGATCATTCCTCATCCTTCTAAACTCCAAAGAATGCAAACTCATGATGTCTAACCTCTCTTGATTAGACAGCTCCCTGAAACCCAGGATTTAGCCAGGTGAATCTTCTTTGGCCAGCTTCAGTGCACTATTTTGAAGTTCATTTCAAAAAGGCAGTTTCTGTTTGTGGGCAACCATAAAGAGAAGGGGATCATTTGTTTTTTTTTTACATTGTATCCACAGTAAGACTAATCTAGCTAGGTTGATCTATGCCAGAGTGAACGTTGAACTTTTGGGAAAGAAAGTTTTGCCATGTTGTGTGCTTAGCTTATGCCGCATTGCTTAAAAAGGCCTGATGATTAAATAATTATTTTTGTTTTGTTTTCCAGGAAGTCATTCTTTTCAGGACATGCCTCCTTCTCTTTATATACCATGTTGTATTTGGCAGTAAGTGAATTATTATTTCATTTGCCTTTCTACAGTCTGTATTTTAGCCTTCATTTTGTTGCAGGTGAAATGCACATCAAATCTAATGTTTATTTGGTGACAATAAATTTGCAGTTTACATTATGATCACTAGTGAACAGCACTGAATGACTGGGGGTTGCAGATCATTATTGCAATATATTGATGGCATATTGTTAGTGGTGGACGTGACACTGGCATATGTGACAAAGATATTCAGAGCAAATATATTGGCCATTCTTTTGTTCATCCATGTCCGCATTTGTGCTTCACATGACTCTTCTCTTAACTTTCTTCATCTTATCTCATGAATTTATTCTTTATATTCATTATTCCTTCTCATGTTTTTTTCTTCAGGCTTCCTCTTGCCTCAACAACTTTGTGTACGTTATAACCTTTCTGTAAATAAAATTAATTTCCTATGAATTCCCATGGTCATCAATGTAAATGACCTCTGGCTTCTGGCCCCACTTGTAAGTGCCTGGTGGGCTTTTGCTGAAGTTACCTGTGATTTGACACACCCCAATTTGACGTATTTAACATGTGATTTATGTGGTAGACAAGACCCCATCTGTGCCCATTTCCAAATGAGATGGCAATGAATGACAAATTCTGCAGAAAAAGACTGAACCATTTCATCTTCCAATGTAGAATTCTTGTTATGTATCTACTGTCTTGTTTCATTTTTTTCCCTTGTATGGGCCTAGTGACAGCGAACCGTTCAGGAGGAGCATCTTGCTGTGTTTTGTTCCTATTGCACAGATCCTTGTTCACATGCCCTCAAGTTATATTTTGTAGTGCTTAAACTTACATGTTTAAGGTTGCAGCAATAAATTGTTATGTGTATCACAAATACTAGGATTCCTGAACATCGAATTTTATATAATCCAGTGAACTTCATAACACTCTACACTTTGCAACTTTAATAAATCAGGTTGCGCCTCTGGTCTTTGGGTTTTAAGTGATATCAATAACTTGTAAGGAATACGGTAACTTTGAGCATTTAATCGGCAGTGACCAGCATAATAAATAGATACTATAAAGACATAAGGTAGACTGCCTAGGTCACAGAGGGAGATGTTGGTTGGGTTCCAGGATAAACACAGTGTAGGTTACAGAGGACAAGAATGCATTAGCCACAGAAGGGACTTGTATAACTGACGGGAAAGTAAACCAAAACTGAACTTTGAGAAGTTGCTGACAGTTTTGGATTCACAATCTCCTCATAGTTCTCTGATTTAAATCCACCTCCAGAATTGCATGGCTTTAGATATAATAAATACAACTAAAAGGTTAATGTATCTTTAAACTTGTATCAATCAGAAATGAAACACTTACCTGAGTTACAGTGTAAATAGTTTCCCATCCTACAAGCGTAACCTATCTTACATCATCTGTCCAAATTGCTTTTGTTTTCTACATCTTCTGAGGTTCATTGAATCTCAATAGATTTTACATTCCTCACTGCCAATAGCGCACATGTTTACATATCTTTCTTTGTGTTGCAAGTTCAAAACATTTCTTTCAGGAAAGGCAATTTCTAAATAATGTCTGTGATCCCATATACCTGCTGAAAAATAACTTTAATCCACTGTATTATGAATTAGACTAAATTGCCTTAACACTAATTGAATTTGGAAAATAGTAGTTTTAAGATTAGTTTAATTTATTCTTTATTTTAAAAATAGCATTCAAATCCTAGTATCATTTTGCGTTGACTTTTGATAATTGACAAACCCAGGCTCCTGAAAGCACACAATGTTATGGCTGACCAAATGAGGTTCCTGGTTACTAACTTACCTTTTGTTTGTCTTGCACCAATACTCTGGATACCTCATATCCATATGCTTGCACTTAGCTTCATAGTTTATGGATCCACGTAAGCATTCGGAATTGAATAAACGTAATTCCCATCACGTCTACCACACTCCTGAATAAACCATTACAGGAACAAATGGCACAAATGGTCATGCTTCACAGCTCATTTGCCTTCAATTATACCCAAACTGCAAATTTCTGTCCAATCTGCTAAATAGGATTGCAAGCCACAAATTTACATTATTTATCAGAATTGAATATGGACTAAACTGTGTGTTTATATAATATATACACTTCTGAAGGCAATTGTCATTCGGAAATAGTCTTATTAAAATGACAAAAAACTTTAATTTCTTTAAATATAAAACAACATTTTTGTGAGGCTGTTTTTTGTAACTTGAATTCTCTGAATGAATGTTTTTATTCTTTTATTTAAAATAATCCTCACCACAGAAAATTCCCTCAAGACCAAAAACTGTTAAACAGAATTAGCCATATACAGTTGCAGGCTTAACTGCTTTCCTTTTATGATGCGAGGTTAAAGATCACTGGAATGTAGGAAAAAAAGTTTGACCCTACCTCCAGATTAGGTTTACTGATGCTGCCCAGATACTGGGCTTCACATGGTTTGATTTATGAAGCTTCTCAAATTGGGGTCAGACTCTTGCCAGTTCAGAGCAATGGCATTGCAATAACTCAAATGCCTTTTCTCATTATAATATGTTTTAATGCATAGTAGCTTGGCGATTCTAAGCAATGGAAGCATTCTTCCAAGACTGTAGCAATAAAATGGTCAATTGTTCTTGTAAATCCTAAACACTAGAAAGGGCTTACACAACTAATTCCCAACACAATGCTCTTTGTCTGCGGATATTCCATTATGCTCCCTGACGTTAGCAATAGCAGAGCAGAATGAGATCCTGAGTTGCATTGAGAACAGAATACTGAATGACATCCAGTACTCAACTGACAGGCCTCAAAACAAGTGAAAAAGGTTGTAGGAAAATATACAAAGAGTTACTCATGGGGAGGCACAGACTACTGGGCTGGGGCTTAAATTACTTCCGTAGGGATTTGCTTTGATTTAAAAAGGGTTAAGTCCCAGAATGTTGAAATGTAATTGAAAGGAAAGCCCCTTTCCTTTAATGTTAGTAAAATCTTAAGAACTGAAGATGGATTTCAGTGTAGAAATTCATATCTGTTGTTTAGGCAATACAGGAGCAGCTGCAAGAGACATACACTTTCCAAATTCAGGTCCATTGAAGTTGGTCAAACTGAATTTCATTAGCAGCCATGCTCTACTGTTCTGTGATCATTCTGCAATTTAACACAATGACTGGGAATGTATTTCTGCTCCACAGTTCCCCAGCAATGTATTAGAATGATGCAAGTGTGTTGATCCATTCCGTTAAACTTCAGTTGCAACTGAGGCCAAACGTCTTAGAGACTTGGCTTGCACTGGGGGAATGTGTAAGGGAGAGGTGCCACTATAAATCAGATGGCGCTTGTTGCCTGTCATATGTTGGGGCCTGTAGGGGGGGTCTGTGATTGGAGGCCATTAAGGAGACTGGCCTTTGCAGTGTCTTTGGCAGATGGGGAATAATTTAAAACCAGGAGCAAAAGGAAGACTGGGTCTCGAAATTGGAGGGGAGCAGGGTTTCACGGGAGGGTTGGCAGCGGCAGTGAAAGCGGCAGTGAACGTGAAAATAGCAGTTCTGAGAGGGTACAGATCAAGAGGTTATAGGTTGCCTAGCAATCAGCAAGTGTAGGAGAGAGTTGGCTTCAAAGCAGCTGATTGATAAGGTGAGGGGTCATGGCTTGATGGTGGCCAAGGTCCTCATAAAGTAATTTACTCACCTTGCAAGCTTCTGCAGAAGTCCATACTAGGAGTGCTCAATAATGCACAACCCCAAAACTACATGCTCCAAAAGGAGTATATCAAGTCAAGCCAACTTTATTTGTCATACACATACAAAATGTGCAGTGAAATGAAAGTGGCAATGTCTGTGGATTGTGCAAACACTACAGAACTAAATAGAACAGAATCAGTATTTACATGTTAGAAAATATTTTTTTACAAAAGACACAACACAGCAGTAAATTAGTACAGTAAATTAGTCCCTGGTGAGATAAGAGTTTACAGTCCTGATGGCCTGTGGGAAGAAACTCTGTCTCATCCTCTCTGTTTTCACATCATCACAACGGAGGTGTTTGCCTGACCGTAGCAGCTGGAACAGTCCGTTGCTGGGGTGGTAGGGATCCCCCATAATGTTGCTGGCTCTGGATCTGCACCTCCTGGTGTATAGGTCCTGCAGGGGGGCGAGTATAGTTCATCATCCTGTAAAACCCTGATGAGGAAATTGTGTTTGTAGTCATAAACAAAGCTCTTCACAGGAAGTGATTGATTACATTTTTTGAATAGCGTGAAACAATCTGAAATTGGTTGTTATCGTACATAGCTTGTAAAATAAATGGATCTCCAAATACATAAGGCTGAAAAGTGTTCTAGAATTGTAATTCCACACATGTGAATTTTAGATTTGCAAGTATTTTGCTCACTAAGGATAAAAGAATGAGCTGATAACTGCACGCCGTGGGCAACAAGCCATCCGTGAGCTTGATGTTTAATGGATCTAGTCTTGACAAAAGTGCTTTAAGGTTTGCGAAGTAAATAGAGCAGGAACTGAGAAATGTGAAATCAGTGTCCAATCAGGTACAAAAATAATCAGAAAAAGGAGAGAAATGGTAAATTAAGAGCAAGAATGAGAGGGAATGTGTATAAAGAGGAAATCATTAAAATGTGAGATTAAAATACATTCATAATAAAGATTTGTGGCTTTAAAGGGTAAATATTTATAAATATTTAATTTCTGGACAAAAACAAGTTGAATCATGGCATTTGTTGGACCACTTTTAAGGTAATGCAAGCTTTGCCTATACAGCTTCCACAAATAATTGATCTCTTTTAGCACAAAGTTGTTCTGTCAAAACTGCACCGTGCTTCTCCATTGTGAGGTGCACTGTCTAGAACTGGACAAAGTATCCAGATAGGAAGGACCCTGTCCAGAAACCAGTGTAACTGTAGCTCAAATCACAATATAGATCAATGAATGGCGGTGCTGGCTAGAAGGGCCGAATGGCCTCCTACTGCACTTATTTTCCATGTTTCTATCAAACACAAATGATCACCTTATTATTGGGCATGTGTTTATTAAGTGGAAGAGTACCACCATTGTGAGACACAAAATGTTGGAGTAACTCAGTGAGTTACTCCAGCATTTTGTGTCTATCTTCGGTTTAAACCAGCATCTGCAGTTCCTTCCTACACAAATCACTCATTATTGTTAGTTTATGTAAAACATTAATCTATATCAATATTAAAATTAATATGTTGTAGGCTTTATTTTAACTGGAATCTACACCCCCCCATAAAGCCTTGGATATTAGGAACCAGTAGAGCGTCCCTTGTAGCCAAGGTCCGGAGGGCAAGGCGCACTGCCACTCCACCTAGGGTCCGTAGGGGGAGGAGCGGTTCTGCTCTCAGCGACCGGAGGGCTGGTGATGGGATCTAGGGAGTGGGACCGGCCAAAGCTGTCCTGATTGGGTTGCTCCTAGGCCTGGCCAAGCTGGCCATCCGCGAGTCATGGCGCCAGGCAGAAGAGGGCTTTGCCCAAACCAGATTCTTGCCCCTTTTCCGGGGTTACGTCCTCGCCCAGGTGGTGTTAGAGAGTGACATGGTTGTATAGTAGTTATTTAGTATATTTGTAAAGATTGTAACATAGTTGTTTGAAAATTTAGTGTCTCTAGATAATTTGGTGATTTTGTACTATGGTGGTGGGTGTGTTACCACGGTTTGTTTTCGTATCGTGATTGTAATTAAATAAATTATTTTTGCTACAAAAAAAAAAGAAAAAATGCCTTGGATAGTAATGGCTTCTGTGGACTTACCTAGTAATTTATTTCACATATCTTAAATCCTGCATAAACAACAGTTTTTAACAGTAAATTTTAACAAGAAAATAGTAAACATTAAAAGCTTCAAAGCTGTCTGTGAAATTAATTCAGCCCAAACACTTATTTTCTGGGAGCTATGCACACTAACCATGTGGTGTGACGGCAGAATGATTCTCTTATACCCACATATTCATAAAATGTTTTGAAAATAATTTACTGTGTAATTTATGTCCCAGTGGTGTTGATCCTTTGTATTACACTTAGTGATGCCAAATAGCTCTAGTCTCCAGTGAATACTTTACATGGTTTGGCATATGTACAACAGTTGCTGTGTATTAGGCCATGTGCATTTGTTTGAACTTTGCTCTTTATTTACAGGAGATACCATCAGCTACCTCATTTGTGTACATTGCCATCCATATGGAAACATTCTCCTATCGGGCAGCAGCAAATCCATAGTTTTCCTTGATATGAAAAACTGGAGTAGTGATCATTTTCTGGCCTTTATTATGCTGTGAGGGTTATCACGATCACTCATTTGTATGTTGCGTGCAAATGTTTTTTGTGCATGAAAAATATTTTAGACCAATAGCAGAAAATTCAAATTTCTGCTATTAATCTATAGAATTTATTTTTCCATAGGTATCCTATTTAAATGCACACTATCGATCAGGGTAAATGAGCTCAGCATTAGTCAGAACTTATACATGCAAGCATTTTCTGGCATTTACAAATTCAACTCGGGAAGACCGGTTCCCTCTGGTCGCTTATTATCATGTTCTGCTAAATCTGTAAATGAATTGAAACGGGCATTGGACAGTTCTATTTTATGCTGATGAATTAACAGAAATAAATAACTTTCATTTATGTAGTTCCTTTGGGAACCTCAGGATCTATCAGTCCTTCTTTGTCAAAGGAGCACTTCTCCATTGTGTTTGCTTATGTAATACAGGAAAATATAAACATTAATGCATGGCTGAGTTGCACAAACAACAGTGTAAGAAACTATCTGAAAATCTGTTTTAGTGATAACGGATGAGGGATTTTGTCTGCACACATGGAGAAATTATTACACGTTTTCAAATGGTATCAAAGTTCATCTTGCATCTACCAAATGCTTGAATTAATGAAGGGTCTCGCCCCGAAAAGTTACCTATTCCTTTTCTCCAGAGATGCTGTCTGACCCGCTGAGTTACTCCAGCTTTTTGAGTATCTCACATCCCAAGAGTTGGGACTGTTTATCACTCTGATATTCTATCAAGAGGTCTGTCAGCCTACTTTATATGATAAAACTTTGGAATAAAATGGAGAGAAAATGCTTCTGTTTGACTTGTGTATTGGTAGAAGTATTGATAAAAGGTAATATTAGCTAAATACTTTCGTGGAAGCATTAGTTTAGTTAGCTGCCTGTTTTCAATAGCCCATACATAATTTATGATGCACGCATAATCACAGTTAAGAGTTTATTTAATCTCTTGATGGCAGATAAATCAGTGCTTGGACTATAAACAGATTTAAAAAATGGTTGGAATTTCTCCTAACAACCAATGTATTCTTTTAAAATCAATATCTGCTTTTGTGTATCTGATTGTTCTAATCCATTTTAATCACTTTGTAACCAATTAATATTCAAACTTAAATCAATAAATGGCAAGGAATTCTTATACCAGTAATTAGCCATCTCTGACAAACAAGAGTCTAACTACATCCCAACACATTCTTTGCTTCCATTTACTTTTGTTTAGCTTAATATTTTCCCTTAAAGTTTTATTGTGGGTAAAATTGACCCTCATTGATAAATGCATGACATTAAAATGACTCGGATGCAAGGATATGGGATTGTGGTTTGGTTAAGAACGGCATTTATCAAATCTCTTGAGGATTTGCTGCAAAGTAAGATAATTTACTTTGTTTGAGTTTGAAAGAGGGTGGGGAGATATTATCCCTTCCTTAAAAAAAACAAGAAGTATGATACTGTAGTAATTGATTCATGGATATATCATGAGAAATGTTAGAAAACCATTTCCTTATTCTGCCATGGCTTTTTCAGTGACTTCGTCAAGAGTACAGGTTTTGGCTGAAACAAACAATGATTGTATGAGCTTGGCAGCATGTTTTTATTTAGTCTCTCTGTGCATTCTGTTGCATAGTATCACCGTTGATTATAAATCGCTTATTAAAAAAATCATTGTGTTTGTTCAGTAGAGTAATATTGAATTGAGCTGGGGTCATGTAAAGGTAAACCCAATTATTAAGAAGTTAATGACATTGCTGCAAAACCTTTCATTGAGACATTTTAAAGGTACAGAGTCTCTTTATCTTCGCTGCTTAGAGTTCCAAAATGTGCAAAAGAAAATCTTTTCAGTATCTTTAGGGCAAACAATTTAGGTTGGTTGTGGGTGTTAAGGGTTGTGGGGAGAAGGCAGGAAAGTGGGATTAAGAGGCAGAGGTTAGCCATGATTAAATGGCGGAGCAGACTCGATGGGCTGAATGGACTACTTCTACTCCTATAACTTGTGAACTCTCAGTGGCCTGTGGTCTCAACATACCTCTTACTCATTATATCTGCCTTATTCACCCATGGCTATGCAAGATGAGACCTCAAAATACTCAGAATTAAGCAGAAAGTAGTTAATATTTGTAATGGTTTTCCCAGAAGTGACCGTGTGTGATTAAAATATAAATAGTATAAATTGGCAACTCATGGCTTATAGTTTGAATTTGTGATTGTTTGAATTTATTTGTAGCTGGTATAGAAAAGAAAGTTAAGGATTAAATGATATGACCAAAAATAGTCATCACTAATATCACAAGCACAATCTGATTCTCAGTATAGATACAAAAAGCTGGAGTAACTCAGCTGGACAGGCAGAGATGCTGCCTGTCCCGCTGAGTTACTCCAGCTTTTTGTGTCTATCTTCGGTTTAAACCAGCATCTGCAGTTCCTTCCTACACATCTGATTCTGAGTACCAGCCTGGGCGATAAAACATTTTCCTTGCATTTGCGGTGACAGTGAATTCCTGCATGCAAACTACAATGGATAAAAACATAGAAACATAGAAAATAGGTGCAGGAGGACCTTCGAGCCATCACCGCCATTCATTGTGATCATGGCTGATCGTCCCCAATCAATAACCCGTGCCTGCCTTCTCCCCATATCCCTTGATTCCACTAGCCTGGACTGGATGACTGGAAGATATTTGTTAAAAAGGAGTTTTACAATATTACCTTAAACCAGCAAGAAGCTTGATGTGTAAATCCTTAACATTTTTCCAGAATGTTTATGATGTCCTTAAATCCCCTTTTTTGTCGCTCTTTTCCAGTAGCTGATTTTCTTTTTCCTTTTTGTCATTCGCATGGTAGCTGTGAGGTTGGAATTCCATCTTTTGTATCTAGGACAAGTGATTTGTGGTTCACATAATGATGGTGTGTAAAATGAAGGGAAACTTGAAGAAATTGCTTATCCCACCTGTGATGAGTCCATGAGATTGACAAACTGCTGTAGACCCCAGCAATGGCCTGCACTCACCACACCAAGCGCGTAGCAGCCCCAAACTCCACATCTCATCGCTGAGTGGCAGGGTTGCGTATACCAGTTCGCCCAGCACCAGCTCTCGCAGGCAGCCTCCCCACACCAAGCTGTTAGTGATTCATTGCTACAAGAGTGGCAGCGGAGGACACAGGTATGTGGCAGGGTCCAAGGACCCAGGTTCCCAGCTCAGCATTTGGGAAGCAAGGGTGTCGGGGGTTTGGCAAGTGGTTCACACCAGGTTCTTGGTGAAGTACCAGCCACGGCAGGGACAGTCTAGCACAGGTTTCCCGCACACCATCTCTTAAAAACAAAATGCTGTCTTGTCGCCTATTCCATTAGTAGTCTTGATGCTGGCAGGTCATTCTGAATACCTTGGAAGGCAACAATGCCCGGATGAAATATTTCTCAGTTGCTAAAAGATGTAAGAAAGGAAATGGCAGATACGCTGACATTCTGGGGTATGAGAACCAAACTAATGGATACCAATGAATCAAGAATCTAATAGATTTCCTGTTGTTTGATGAACAAGCTGCCACTTACAGTATAGTTAAAAATGAAAGTTCAGGAAACAATAATTATTTAAAGATGGACACAAAGTTCTGGAGTAACTCAGTGGGTCAGGCAGCATCTCCGAAGAAAAAGGATGGGTGACTTTTCGGAAATGGACACTTCTAAACCAGCATCTGCGATTCATTGTTTGTACAATAATTTAAGTTTATCAGCAGATTTAATTAATATGCAAAATATATTCAGACAAAAGCTGTCGCCATTATCTCCAATATTTTATATAATATAATTTGAATATTTTAACTCATTAGTTTCCAGGCCAAGCAGCAACGTGGAGAGAGAAAGTTAATTTTTCAGATTTATAATTAGGTATCCGTTATCAGATGAAACGTCATTAATCCGAAATGTTAACATTGCTATTATCTCCATAGATGTTGCTTGATGACTGAATATTTTCTAGTTTTATTTCACTGCTGTTTCCATTCTATTTTCTGTTGGACAATAGTCTTCAGCCATCTGGTCATTGGACGCATGTTGGTCATATGCAGCAGCACAAACAAGCCAATGTAAACCAGCGGGTGGCTGTACATTCTAACATATTTTCTACTGTCATTGGATCAAATAATATCTGACAGGCTGATTCTTATTTGTGTGCTTTTTGTAGCTGCCCAAGACTAATTTCATTTCTACTGCATCACTAGTCGATATTTTAACATGCCAGGAAATTAGTCATATTCAAGCAATTACAACAGGTAGATATTGCTGTACAGTAATAGTTGAATGAGATCTGCTTTGGAAGAGCCTAGATGAGTTTGTGCAATTTGTTTGGCTATAAATGTTAATTAAAAAAAAAAAGTTTTATTAATACCTAAACTCACTTTAAACCACAATTAAACAGTTAATGTTTGATGGTGCACTTGGAATGCATTCTTCCTAATATCCTAATCATAAAGATGTATCGACTAATGTATGCAAATGACTGACTGATTTATGATCAATGAAGCAATTGCATTATTCTTTTAACACAATGGTTACTGATTTTTTGTGATTTTCCTGAGCTTTTGTAATGAAACCAGATATGGGGGAAACTAGCCTGAGTTATTGTAATGGTTTTGTATTTGTATGCTTCAGTACTCTCGATCATTGTCAAGACACTTGTCAATGATCACAAAACAAATTAAGTTTCCAGTGCCTATAATTGCATGCAGTTGCATAAACACAGCCTTTCAAACTGAAATATAAAAGAAGCAAGCTACAGCACTTCCTGTCAAGGACAAAAGCTGTAGGTTCACGTCTGGCATTTTATAAAGCACAGATTTGACTAATTCTCTGGTTTATGTTCTGCTTCAACAGCTGATGACAGCCGTCAGTTCTATATAACAACGGCCCTATGGGGAAACATTTACTTTGATGTCACGGATGTTAGATTGTATTTGCAATAAGATTAAAGATGAACTAAATCACTGCTATACTATAATGTACTGTTAACTTGAGTTATTCTGCTATTGCCAATCTCTTTCATCCACTTCTACGATAGATCCCCCTTCTAATTTTGCTCCTACAGGTGTACTCTCTCTACTACAATCTATGTCTAATTTACTCTCCCCACTACTATCAGTCTGAAGAAGGGTCCCAACCCAAAAACGTCACCCGTCCATTTTCTCCAGAGATGCCTCCTGACCCGCTGAGTTACTCTAGCACTTTGTGTCAATCTTAGCCATTTCAAATAGTTAGTTTTCCTTGTTACTTTTAGTTTTCTTCAAAACTCGAGTCATGGACTGTTATTGTTCATGTTTGAGGTATGGTAGATAGCTTATGAGCTTGTCCAAGGCTACAGAAGGACATAGATCAGGTGGAAAGTTGGACAGAGCATTGATACATGCCGAGCAGTGCAGTAATGCATTTTGGGAAGTGAATTAGGGGCAGGACAAATAGAATAAATAATAAGGCAATAAGGAATATTGATGACCAGAGACTTAGAGGTCCAAATCCATAGTTCCCTGGAAGTGGCAACACGGGTAGATAGGGTAGTGATGACAGCATATGCCATGTTTGCCTTCATCGATCAGTGCACAGAATTATAAAAGTTATGTTGCAACTTTATAAAACACTGGTCAATCTACCCTTGGAGTATTGAGTCCAGTTCTGGTTGCCATCCTATAGGAACGATGTAATTGTGCTGGAGAGAGTGCAAATGAAGTTCACAAAGATGTTGCTTGGATTGGAGGGCTTTTGGTGGGCTTTTGTAAAGGAGAGAGATTGGAGAGGCTGGGCTTATTTGCCTTGGATAGAAGTAAACAGAGGCGATCTGATATAAATAAATTAGGTTATGAGAGGCAGAGATGGAATAAATAGGCAACATCTTTGTCCCTTTTATCAAAAACAAGAGAGCATAGGTTTAAGGTGAGAGAAAGGAGCTTTAAAGGGAAAATGAAGTTTTTTTTTTGCAAAGAGTGGTTGGTATCTGGAACTTGCTGCCAGAGGAGATAGTGAATCTGATTACAGTTGCAATGTTTAGCAGGCTCTTAGACAGACACTTCAATAGGCAATGCATAGAAGGACATGGCCTTAATGGTGTAGATAGGCAAAACGGTCGGCATTGTTGTGGTCGACCAAGGGGCCTATTTCTGTGCTGTATGTTGTTTTAGCAATGATGATTTGTTTTTTATTTTATTATTGCCAGAAACTTCATCAAAGTATCTAAAAAGTTGTTGATATACATTTAGTATTTTTTTCCAATGAGAATAAGGTGCTAATAATTGTAAGCTGAAAATCCAAACAGAAAATGCTGATAGAAGGTAGTTGATCAGTCAATAACTGTAAAATATGAGGACAATCAAGATTTTAGTACAACAGATTTTTCTGTACTGAGTAAAAAATAATCAATTATCCTGTCCTCTTCATCATTTACATGTTACCCTCCAGTGATGATTTACAAAAATCCAAGGTTAGCTATCACATGTGTGATCTGAAGTCACTTCATTGAGTAGCCAGTTTAAAGTTTTTCTGTGATCATTAGTATTGTTAATAGGTTAGTGGTCTAACAAAGAGTCAATTACCATGTTCTTACCAAACTGGGGACTTCTGCTGCACCTTAATATAAGGTCCCAGTAGACTAATTTGGATTTAACACTAAAGGAGTGAATCCATGAGAATGAACTAAATCTGGCTTGAAACACTTTTGAAAACTGCAAATATTTTGAATTTGAAATAACAGCAAAAAATGTTTGAGTTTAACAACTGCTCTAACAATATGTGTAAAGACTAAAAATGCAGGTTTAATGTGTCATGGATAACACCCTCCTTTAGAGTTGTACTATATCCAGATAACTGGGTGAAAATACATTAGTGATTTATTTCTGTCAATGGAAGGAATACAATAAGCTGTGAAGTTAATGTAAACTTTTTTCTCTGCTAAAGCAATCGACTTACAAAAGAGCAACGCTATGTGTACATTGAATACAGCTAACAAATAGAATTCCTCCAATTCTTCCACATAATGAATGATAATAGCCATAGCTTTTTCGTTTGTGTACCGAGTCTTATCTCCACAGCTCTATGGTTTAACAACTTGCTGAATGTAAACAGCCAAAGATGGTTTAATTGGGCCAAATTGACCAGGGGCATAGACTGATTTCGTAGTTCTAGCAACCACCTCTGACTCTTTAACCCCGTGAGTGCTGAACTACTTCTGTTGAACATTTCTCAAAATATTTCTTTTTGTATCAGAAGATGTCTTTAATGTGGAAACTATTTTTTGATAAACTATTATTTTTATATTTTACTGCGGTAAAATTCCTTTTTAAAGATTGCAGGAAGTATAGCCTGCAGGTGGCTCCATCAGTCACATCAACCAGTATTGCTCACTGGCTGGGGTTACACAAAAAGCTGGAGAAACTCAGCGGGTGCACTGGCTCACTGGCTGAACCATTGAGGAATGTACTGAGAATTACATGTTTGTACAATCCTTTCTCATTAGACATAAATCCCCCTCTATACAGTCACCTTATACATTCTTTGAGTGACTGGAAAGCAAACCAAACATTTGACAACTCTGAACTAAAAACAGAAAATACAGGGGAAAAAAGCATTAGCAGCAGGTATAGAGCAGCAGAGAAAGAAACAGGTATAGTTTAAAGTCAATGACTTTTCAGAAAAATCAACTCTACTTCTGCCCCCTACAAATGTTGATGGAACTGCTGAGCTTTTTCAGTATATATGTTCTTATTCTGTGAGCGATGTTGAGGGAATGATTACAGTAATACTTGAGAAGAAAGTTAAAGATAGCAGGATCGTGGTTCTTCCAATCTGAGTAATAACATTTTTGGACAATTCTACAGAATAACTTTAATTATGAAATATAGTACGAAGGAGAAGGTGTCGTAGGTATAGGCACAGGGTTTAGAGAGTCTCCTTTGAGGTTGAAAGGAATGTTGGAGACAATTTAAAGAAATTAGGAAGGGAAAAATGAAGACATGAAATGGGGTTGGCTCGCAGAATTAAGGAAAATCTCAGTACTTTTTATAGGTTTATAGAAACATAGAAAATAGGTGCAGGAGTAGGCACCGCCATTCAATATGGTCATGGCTGATCATCCTAAATCAGTACTCTGTTCCTGCTTTGGAGGGTGAAGATTTAGGGAAGGAGTACGCCAATATTTTGGAACATGTTTCTGTCAGGAAAGAGGAATTATTAGGGATAATAGGCAGATCCAGAAGGTTGGGACACATAATGATCCAAGGTATGTTGGCAAACTAGAGCCAAATAGGCTTGGCATTAGGAAGCAGAGTGTAATGGTCGAGGGAAGGTTTAGTGATCTGAAGGCTGTAAGTGGTGATTTACCACCGGGATTGACGTTGGGGCCATTGTTGTTTCAAATAAATAGAAATTATATTGACGAGAAAGTCGAGGGCTGATTAGCAAGGATGATGACCCAAAATTTGGTGTAGTAGTAGATAACGAGAAATGTCACGAGAGGATACAGAGAGACAGTTGGAAAGTTTTGTTGAGTGGTGGAGGTGGAATTTAATCCAGAATAGTGGGAGCTAATGTATTTTTAGATGTCAAATACGTATACAGGGATCTCGGAGTGTTGATGTGCAAAAGGTACTCGGGATCAAGTTCATAGTTTCATGAATAAGGCCATGCAGGCCGGTATAGTATATGAAGGATCATTTCGGCAATCTTTCCTTCATTGGCTCAGGCATTGAGTATAGAGAGCAGGGATGTCATGTTGCAGCTGTACAAGACATTGGCCAATAGACAATAGGTGCAGGAGTAGGCCATTCGGCCCTTCGAGTCAGCACCGCCGTTCAATGTGATCATGGCTGATCATCCCCAATCAGTACCCGTTCCTGCCTTCTCCCTATATCCCCTGACTCCGCTATTTTAAGAGCCCTATCTAGCTCTCTCTTGAAATCATCCAGAGAACCTGCCTCCACTGCCCTCTGAGGCAGAGAATTCCACAGACTCACCACTCTCTGTGAGAAAAAGTGTTTCCTCGTCTCCGTTCTAAATGGCTTACTCCTTATTCTTAAACTGTGGCCCCTGGTTCTGGACTCCCCCAACATCGGGAACATGTTTCCTGCCTATAGCATGTCCAAACCCTTAAAAATCTTATATGTTTCAATGAGATCCCCTCTCATCCTTCTAAACTCCAGAGTGTACAAGCCCATCTGCTCCATTCTCTCAGCATATGACAGTCCGATCACCCAGTGAATTAACCTTGTAAACCTACGCTGCACTCCCTCAATAGCAAGAATGCCCTTCCTCAAATTAAGGGACCAAAACTGCACACAATACTCCAGGTGTGGTCTCACTAGGGCTCTGTACAACTGCAGAAGGACCTCTTTGCTCCTATATTCGATTCCTCTTGTTATAAAGGCCAACATGCCATTCGCTTTCTTCACTGCCTGCTGTACCTGCATGCTTACTTTCATAGACTGATGAACAAGGACCCCCCAGATCCCGTTGTACTTCCCCTTTTCCCAACTTGACGCCATTTAGATAGTAATCTGCCTTCCTGTTTTTGCTACCAAAGTGAATAACCTCACATTTGTCCGCATTAAACTTCATCTGCCATGCACTAGGAGCAGCCAGGCTGCACTAGGAGTATTGTGTAGATTTCTGGTTGCCACTGTCCAGGAATGATAGGTGGTATTGAAAAGAGTGGAGAAGAATTTAGCCAGGATGTGGCCTGAAATGGAGGGCTTTACTTGCAAGCAGAGATTGGAGGGGGCCTGTTTATTCTCATTTGGGAATGAGATGACATTATAGAAGTTAATAACATGATGAGGGGCCACAGATGGGGTAGACAGTCTGTTTTTTGTCTAGGGTAGGGGGTGCCCAAAACTATAGGGCATAAGGGAGAAATTTAAATAACGTTATATGGAGGAGGTTATGTGGTGGTTGTATGGAGTGAACTACCCGAGGAAGTGTCAGAGGCAGGTATACATACAATTAAAAGGCACTTGTTCAGGAATGTGGATATGAAAGAAGCAAAGGGATATGAGCCTAATGCAGGCAAATAGGATTACTGTAGATAGGTTGACCTGAAAGTTTATTTCAGCATTTTCCATTTTTTCCCCCCAAGATTTCCAGCAACTGCTGATTTTTGATTTCTATAGGGAGCTAGTCTGGGCTTGATGAGTCAAATAATAACCTCCTGTGATGAGTGATTCTATTTAGTTTTACCATTGTGATAAAGATATTGAATATGATATGGAATGGCAATGCAGTTGGATTTAGGAGCTTCGTCTTTTGTAGTTAGCTGCTAAGAGACAGATCTAACCATGAACAAAGATAGTAATTTGGGTAGCAGCTGATTTGACATGCCCTTCATATAATTAAGTCTGATTATTCTCTGCAGGTGTAACTTTTATTTGTTAAAAATTCACAGTAGTTAAATATAAAATACAACTGTAAAGTCCTCATTTGAATCTGATGAAAGATTCGTTCAGCTTTGTAGAAATAATTATACTTCAGATGGTTCAACCTGCTTTGCTATTCCAGACTAGGTCTAGACAGACATGTTGCGACAGTTTTGCCAGACCCCAAATACACACATAGAGCATGTGAATCTGATGGCATTGCCAAAATCACAAATCTTTACAAAATCCAGTAGATTACAATTTTAAATGCTGCTGGCAATGTGGGGCCACCATTTTGGAAGTAGATGCATGATAAAAAATATTCTTACCTCCAACAGTCTCGGTCTGGCTGGTTTTGCATTGTTACTGTTTTATTTGAATTTCTGTTGTGAACTATCCTTTGGAGTTCATCAGTTTCTTCTGGTTGACAGTCAATGAAAACAATTATCCAAAATTTATCATCAGATATGAAAACTGGATAGAGAAATGTAAATTCTCGGAGCTGGTTTATGCGTTACTAATCGCCTGAAATCTGATTGGCTTCAATTTCAAAACAGCTTTAGGCTGTGAACTCATATTTCAGATCTCATTAGGATTTCTCCTTTAATCTGTTAATAGTGTAGGATTAAATTCAGTGAACTGGAATATACGCTGAACTTTTTCCTCTATCTGTCACTTTAATGCAGTAATTATTTGAATGCATGGCACTCAAGTTACCACTGCTTCTTTCACTCTTAGAGTCATGGAGTCAAACAACATAGAAATGGGCCCTTTGGCCCTATTTGTACATACTGAACAAGATACCCCGTCAAGCCAGTCCCATTTGCCCACGTTTGGCCCATATCGCTCAAAACCTTTCCTATCCATGTACCTGCCCACATGTCTCTTCATAGATTGAGCATCTTCAACTTTTTCATCACATCTGACTGGAGGATTAGCCATTGTGTAATCTACATGTGCAAAGTGTAAGAAATTAGGTAGTAAGTTGTACTCCTAATTCTGAATCCTCTCGGCCTTTTACATCAATTTGCAAGAGATTTTGAAGCATTTAAAAGAGTTGTGAAGCACAGAAGCAGGTCCTTAAACTCACTGACCTCTTGAAATTTACAGTAGTCAGATAACTTGCCACCCAGCTCACTTTGACATGTGGGAGGAAATAAGTACGTGTTAACGTGAGTACTCCTAGTTCCATCCACTTACTGCCAACACATTTCACTTAACGAATCCCGTGCCTCTTTAATCAGTCTAGAGATGAAGGATCCTAAACTGAAATGTCGAGAGTCCATTCTCCCCCACAGATGCTGTCTAGTCCACTGAGTTCCTCCAGCGGCTCTTTTGTTTTGCTTCAAGTCAAATGTGTAGTGTTCCCTATGTAAGAAGGGACTGCAGATGGTGGTTTGAACCAAAGATAGACACAAAAAGCTGGAGTAACTCAACAGGACAGGCAGCATCTCTTGAGAGAAGGAAATGGGTAGTCACCCATTCCTTCTCTCCAGAGATGCTGCCTGTCCCACTGAGTTAGTCCAGCTTTTTGTGTCCATCTTCGATGTAGTGTTCCATGGTGGTTTGTTTAAAATATTTATTTCCTTCTTTCTCACTGGAAACAATAATTTTTTTTCCTGTACATTTTAGTTTATCTTTAAGGCCAGAAGAATGTTTAGCAAAATTGCAAAACTTCTACAGTTTCATTTTCTTACCTTTCCTGCATTAATAATGATGGTTTTATAACTTAAGCATTCAGTTTCATACGCAATGGAACTGAAAGAAAAAATATGGCTCTGGCCGATCCCGTCAGCTTACACAGGAGGTATTGGGACTTTCAACACAACTGACAGGAATAATGTGCCAAGCAAATCATCTCAGAGCATTTCCTACTAATATTTTCTTTCCATTCCAGAATTTCCCTAGCATTTAAAATTCGCATACTTATTTTGTAGATGTATGGAGAAAAATATAGCCATGGTTCAAACGTTATGAGGGAGATTTGCACTAAAAAGGTTAGCTGCACTCAGGCTTGACTTGAAGTTAAGATCGGTTAGTGAGTTACATTTAACTTTTGGTGGAAATCTCCTGACTTACCGCCCAGGACGAGTTCTAAATCATGTGGTGAAAATTCTCATTACGGAATAGTATTGCACTGAATAACTCAGCATTGTTCTCTGTAAACCAGCTGTCACAAGTTCAATGGGTACAAACCGACCAAGGGAGGTTTGCTGTGGATTATGTGTACTGAACAGAGGTATTCAATTTATATCACACTCGTCTATCCCCTGTGGTGTTACACATAGGAAGCCAAAAGCAAATGTTGTCTTCAGGTGAATTAGAGGTAGGGGAATAGGGCGATGAATTGAACAGGGTACACAGATGCAGTTTGGTGTTGATTGAGGTATAGGTGGTTCTCTCTGGTGCAGACTGAAGAGTGAGTAGACAAGGGTGGTACAGTTCACACTTGGCAGCTGAATGTAATAGTTTATGTAGGCAGCTTCCATTATAAATGGAGGTACAGGAATTTATAAATGAAAACTTGATTAAAAATGCTTGCAGATAAAGGATTTTTGTTTGAATTAATATTTTAAACTGGCCTAGGAATTTATTGCTGCCCAGAGAGGCTCATTAATCTGATGCCAATGACTGTTTTGGACATGGGCCCACCACTTGAAAATTCAGTAGTATCCAAGTAAGGCCTTTTCTTGCTGCACGAGTGCAAGCTGGATGGGGAGAAAAGGTATGTCTCGGGCCAGGTCTCGCTTCAGTTGGGTGATAGAGGGAAGAGGGGTTATAAGGACAAAGAGGTTGGGGGGTGGTATGGAATGGAAAGGGTTTTCGGGTGTGGGTTATCTAACCAGTGATGTGGAGGCCTGATAAGGCTCTGGTAAGGAGCGTGGGGTCACTTAAGGAAATCTCAAACTTAAGGATTTCTTGATTAGAATGGGTGTCAAGGTTTATGGGGAGAAAGCTGGAAAATGGGATTAGGAGGCAAAGATCAGCCATGATTGAATGGCGGAGTAGGCTTGGTGGGCCGAATGGCCTAATTCCACTCCTATAAACTTGAGAGATGTCCGTAGATTATAATGGAATGCAGTTAGCGTCTGCAGATCAGAGATGGGGCCCATGAGAGTGATAGGTGTGTGGTATCGCGCAAAGAGTACAGGGGTTATTTGGGATATAGTTTGGATTGGTGAGGGGATGCCGAAGGAGAATGGATAAGAGAAAAGTTCACCCCTTGGATAATTCAGGAGGCTCCTTTTAAATCCCACTGACTAAGCAGTAGTGTTGCAATCTGCTAGGGCTGAGTGTACAGCAGCAGGCAGGTTTCAGGACCATGCAAACTGATTTTTCTTGTTGGAGGTGCAGTCATCCAGGTGAATAGAGGGTATTCCATCGCACCCCTGACATGTCTCGTAGACGATGGAAATGCTGTGTGTATCAAAAGGCGAATCATTCACCACAAAATACATAGCCTCTGCCCAGCAACTCTAGCCACATTATTTGTGGCTGCTACAGTTGGATTTCTAGCCATTAATAACTGTCTGGATGTTAATGTTGGAGGATTCATGAATGTCAGGAAAAGGTGGTTTAATTGCAAGATATTCAGATGGAAACAAAAATTAATCTTGATGTGAGAAGCTGATTTATGAGAACTTTTGTGATTTGCGAAGCTCTTCCTCATTATCGTTCCGCTTTATTAAACAATTTATTGATATGATGCAGTTGTATGGAATGTCCTAATCTGGGCATGAGGCCATGGGAACTCTCAACTGCGGTGATAGGGATAGTAGGCATTGAAAATCAGCTGGCAAATTTACTAGAACAATTATGCAGTTCTGGGGTGAAGGTTTGTTAATATCAGGTCACAGATACCACAACTCATGCAAGTCATTGGTGCAAAGGACCATGGTTTTACTCAATGGGAACTCAGCAGAAAATCTATTATCCAAAGCCTTTCTGCCACCTGTTCCTAAAACAAAACACATGTGAATAAATTATGCCTGATATTTTGGCAAGTGTGCAAGCACCCTCTTAACATTAAGATTATGTGGCAATTACAATAAATGTTATTTAAGCTTCACTGAACAGTATCACTACAGCTGCCATCGTTAACATTTTTGGCCACATTTACAATCATATCTCCTCTCATCAATCTCTCCAAGACAGTAACATGTAGGTTAAAATTTAAAAAGCATTCATGATTAAATGTGTAGAAAGGAACTGTAGATAAATACAAAATGCTGGAGTAACTAAGCGGGCCAGGCAGCATCTCTGGAGAAAAAGGATGGGTGACGTTTTGGATCGGAACCCTTCTTCAGACTGGGTAGCCTGGGCTTTGGCTTCAGCCAGTCTGAAGAAGGGTTCCAACCTGAAAAGTCACCCATCCTATTTCTCCAGAGATGCTGCCTGACCCGCTGAGTTAATCAAGCATTTTGTGTCTCTCTTCATGATTAAATGATAGTTGCGATTAAATTATAGTTAATTGTATTTTTCCTCTTCAACAGATTGCATGCTTCATTTTTCAACTGTCAATAACTGTTAATACTAATGTTGAAATAACTCTAATTTAAAAAAAAACAAGTTTTCTTGCCTGAGACTGTTTGGAAAACCAGCAGGAATATTTGCATGTTTTTGAAATCTGTAAATGCGCTTGGGCAAGATGTCTTTTTGTCCTGATTGCTGGATCCCACTTTTCATTCCAACCCAGAATGATGGGATGAATTGCGTCTTTGGGGTGCAAGGGTTAAATATGGAATCATTTTCAAAACCGTAAACATGGTTTCTAGAGGCCATGAACCTACAGAGCTAACTCTCATAATTCAGTTATTTCACAGCGCTGTTCAAAGCAAGGATGACGGGTATCAGATGTTACACCATTGCATTGTAAGGTTCCCAAATGTTGCCAGAGTTAATATAACAAAGAGGAAAATGCACAGTGCATTAAACTTACACATTACCTGGACTGCGTGGGTCATTGGAACAGACACAGAATGTAGTTAAATACATCATTCCAACTTTGGTATATTTTACGATTGTGTTTATACTTTCCACCTGTTTAATTGAAGAATGTAAATAGTGTTTGGGTTTTTGAAGATTCATAATAATTAAATGAATGATCATTTTTATCAGAGCTACTCCAATTCCATCAGTTCTCAGTGATTCTCTTTCCTGTCACTTCTTTCCTCTTTCACTGAAGTGCACTCTTCCTCAGCTACTTACAGTAAAATATCAAAGGTGCTCTTTGCTCAGTTCTCTGGTGCATTGCCCCCTAATGCACTGCATTCCTCTTGATCCAGGATCTCCATCAATCTCTTGAAATTGATGAGTTCTTTCTCCCTTTCACAGTTGTTCTCCCTTCCACAGTTGTTCAGAGACTCCATAGTAGGAATTTGTTTCCAATGGTGTTGTGGATCTGTTGGTACAAGCTGTCCTGATTCAAAACACCGCTACATGTTGCTGCGGGTAGATTGGCAAGAACAGGCTCTGCACTTGAAGCGGGTGCAAAGGTCTTTGACAGCAACTTGAGCAATATCTCCTGGCGGTTAAATTTTAGTTTAGTTTATTGTTACATGTAGCAAGAAAAGCTTTTTTATTGCGTTATGAAAGTACTTGAATGTCCCTGATATGCAAAAGTATCGAAAAAGATTAAAAACTATTATGCATCAATGAAATAATGATACAAACTAAATCTATTAATAATTTAAGAACAAGATCTTCATAAGCAAAACACAAAATCTCTTCTAAAAAAGTAAAGGCAATGGTAGTAAGTATGGCCACATAAGGACTTCAAGGTTGAGTGTAGTAGGGGAGACAAGGGAAGGTGAAGGTAGAACCGGTAGGGACAGAGTGTCTGATGTATAAGACTGTGATCTACATATGGTGGTCTACAAATCTACTGAATTAATTTTTTAATTTCAAAAATAAAATGTATTCAGAATAGAAAATATATAAAAAGCAAACTGCAAGAAATCTTCATACATTCTCAGTGTCTAATGTTTAAACAATACAGCCTTGCTACTCGTGGCCCCCTGTGGTGATATCCATTCCCTGGTATGAGGGGTGTCCCCACCGGACTCTGCTCTTCGATGCCCAACAGTAATAGAAGACTATTGCATTTATATATTTTTTAAAATCCCTCCCTCTCCCCCCCCTTCCTCCCTCTCCCCCCCCCCCCCCCCCCTTCCTCCCTCTCTCACCCCTCCCTCCCCCCCCCTCAACCTCATGTTCGGGGACCAAACCCAACGGGTCTGCACTTGGTCTATTCTTTATTAAAAAACACCCTTGTAACTTGGGGCCCCCTTGAGGTGATGACCCTTCCTTTGTTTGTGGTGTGTTCCAATTGGACTCTGCCTCTCAGTGTTCAGCAGCCTCTCAGGACCCTAGACTGGTTCGCCCCAACAGTGTCTTGGCGTTGGCTGCACCAAGCATCAGTGAGTTTCTGGAATGGGCCAGTTGGCAACGTCCCCCAATGGACATCTCGTTCTGCTGGGACGCCAACAAGTTTCGGGCAGACCAAAGAGCATCTTTCACTGAGTTGATGATCTTCCAGCACCACTTGATGTCTGTCTCCAAATGTGTCCCTGGGAACAGTCTGTAAATTAGAGAGTCTCCTGTTACAGAGCTGTTTGGGTTGAACCATGCCAATGACCCTTGCATCATTCTCCAGACCCTATTGCATTTATTGCATCAAGCATCCAATTTTAATAAAAGCTAGACTAGTGGGCCCCGTTGGGTCCCAGTCACACGGGAGCCCTGGTCCCCCAATGCAACCCATTCCCCTGGCACAATATTCCACCACTCACCCATAGCCCCCACTGGAGGCCTGGTTCCCCAAAGCAAACCGCTCCCCAATGCAATATTCCATCACTCACCCGTTCCTCCACAGCAACCAGTTCCCCTGGCACAATACTCCACCACTCACCCATAGCCCCTCACTGTGCAGGGGCAGCTCATTTCCCCTCAACTCCAAACTCTCCCTCCCCTCCTCTTCATCCTCTTTCATCTTTCCCCTCCCCTCCTCGTCTCCCCCGATCCCTCCCTCACCTCTCCTTTACCTTTCCCCTACCCTCAGTCACCCCCTACCTCCCTCCATAACTCATCTCCCCTCCCTACCCCCCTCCTATCCCTCTATCTCCCACTCCTCTCATCCCCCTATCCCCCCCCCCAACTATCCCTCCCGACTTTCTCCCGAGCCCTCCTCGCCCTCTATTCCCCAGTCCCTACCTCCCCCACTCGTCTCCCTCTATTCCCTCTCCTCCCCCACTCTCCCTCCTCACCTCCCCCACTTTCCCCCCTCTCCCTCGCTACCCACTCCTCTTGTTCAATCCCCGCCACTCACCCTCCTCACCTCCCCAGGATCTCGAGGTTGTCGGAGGCGGCCTCAGAGTCAGAGTCGGAGTCGGCCTTGGAGTTGGCTCTGCTCGCTCCGCTCCTTCAGCTTTATTTTCTACGCCGGTGACTGACAGAGGACCCAGCCAATCAGTGCGGCAATGTTGCACCCGGAAGGAGTGTTGCCGTCCCGGGTGACTGACAGGAGAGGAGACCAGCCGCTTGCACGGTTTTTAAGATTTTTAAACCTTTAAAACCTTTTAAAACTTTTAAGCTATAACATCGATCAGAACAAAACTTGTTGCACTTGAGCACAGGAGAATGGCGAGTAAGGTGGCGAAAAATCGTAGCGCTATCATGTACCATTTTTGCGCAAATAGAAAAACCATGCAACCGGAAGAGCACAAGATCAGAGTTTTAGTTATTTATAGATAGATGTCATTGGTATACAGACTCGCAGATGAAGATCACTGCACTTCGTTGACTCATGGTGAGCACAGGTATCCAGTATTCTCTTGAATTATAAATACTAAATACCCATTAAGATTTTAGATTTATGAAAGACATATAGCGGCTTTCATAAAGTGATCTTATGTCAGCTCTCCAGTTGAAAAAAAAGTAGATGATGCTCTGTTCCATATTTTTAATGAGATTTCAATGTCAGAAAAATGTATAACTTTCTCCACAGCTGTTTGCATTCCATGCAATCTGCCAGTGGTTAGTCAAGGCATTGAGATTGTTGATTGTTGATTGTTCGTGGACCAAATGTGAATCATTGAGCATATACTTTTTAAACATGGGTAGTACTTTAGCAGGATATACTTAACTGGTGGCAGAAAACTCTCAACACTTTTTGGATGGTGCTTTTCTTAGCACGCACTATCGATATAAACAATAATATTTTCCGCTGGGACATCTGAAATGTAATGAGTTCAATCCTGCTTCTGCCTCTTCCTCCAGCTTGTACAGGAAGACAGCAATTTGCTGGAGTGCATTCCTGTGCTAGTGGTCTTGCCCTACCTATCTGTAAGCAAACTTACCTTTGCTTTTTTTTTACTTGTGAGGAGAGTGCTATACTTCCTGTTACCTCTTACCATTGTGTCCCCACATTTCCACAGCAATTGGCAGGAAAGCCCAGCCCTTAAATTGTTGAGAAAACAGCCATGGGATAAATTCTGTAGAGACTAAACTGCCCTCCCCCACCTTTGCAACTGTAAAACCATCTGCATCTCAGTAGTGGGATTACTGTTCATTGTTTTCTTCATTCGTTGCGTTATCGAACCAAAGACCAAATGCCCAAAGCTTTTGATTAACTAACCATAGGCTGCTGCTGCAGTACGCCTTGTTTATTTCTGGTTGATGTATAAAGGAGTAACATGAAAGACTAACCATTTGTGGATTACAACAGTAATGGTTGTCAAAGTTGTGGGAACTTTGAAACTCTGCATGTCCTAACATTTTCACACAAATCCTCCCAAAGCGCAAAGCAAAAGCAAATGAAAATATCTCGTCTGTGTAGGCAAAGTGCATGGGTGCTCAAGCACTATTCAAGGTAATTTAAATGGATTGTGATTGCCTGTTAGATGAGTGAGCAGCCCTGTAACTATTCCAATTTCTTAATGTGTCATTAAAGTAGCATTGAGCTGCCACATCAGCACATGCAAAGGGGCTATCACTGCTTTTTCTGTCCTGGGCATCCTCCATTGTCAGAGTGAGGGCCAGCGTAAATTGGAGGAACAGCACCTCATATTTTGCTTGTGTAACTTACACCCCAGTGGTATGAACATTGACTTCTCCAACTTCAAATAGCTCTTGCTTTCCCTCCCCTTCCCAGTTCTCCCAGCATTCTTACTGTCTCTACTACATTCTATCTCTGTCCTGCCCTCTCCTATGACATCAGTCTGAAGAAGGGTCTCAACCCAAAACGTCGCCCAATCCTTCTCTCCAGAGATACTGCATGTCCCGCTGAGTTACTCCAGCATTTTGTGTCTACCTTTGATTTAAACCAGCATTGCAGTTCTTTCCTACACTTCCTAGCCATTTAGCTCAGTTGAGACATGCAGCATTGAAACAGGACCTTTGGCCCACCGAGTCCTTGCTGACCACCGATCACCCGCTCACACTAGTTCTATGTTATCCTATATTCTCATCCACTCCTTACACACTACGGATAATTCACATGGCCCAACTAATATACAAACCCACATGACTTTGGGATGTGAGAGGAAACCAGAGCAACCGAATGAAACCCATACAGTCTCAGGGAGAATGTGCGAATTCCACACAATCAGCACCCTAGGTCAGGATGAAAGCCAGGTCTCCGGTGCTGTGAGGCAGCAACTTTACTGGCTGCACCACTGTGCCGCCCTAATATGAGATATCTGTAGAACTGACCCATTGCCAAGCTCGACTAGACATAGTTAAAACTTATAGTGTTAATCAAAAATCAGTGCTGAAACTGCAACAGTTCTGTTTTTTAGTTTTGCTTAAGTTTGACAATTGAAGGGTACTTGGCGTTCCTCGTATTCCTTCCTATTATAATCTGCAAGCACAGCCAAGGAAGTTAGTAATGGCAAGTGAATTATATTCTATTGCAAATCGGCAACATTGAAAGCGTAATGGCCCAGTGTTAAATAACAGTATTGCCCTAAAGGAATACTCCAAGATAATGTTTTACAAATGGTCTTTTCCTTCAATTTTCATCTACAAAAATATATTATAGGACCCATAAGAAAATACTGTACACTGCTGGTTTCCTCAATGAAGTCATCGGTATCCTATGAGAGATTGCATTAACCTTGGCTTCCTGCACTCCCTCTATATTTCTTCTCTAGTTTCACAAAACCATACACTTAATGTAAGGATATGCAGATTGTTTCCAGACCTCAATCAGGACTGTTATGAGCTACTATCTAGGAGGTTTATGACATGTGTTTAGAGCACTTATTCCGACGGTCATTGGTTTGTTTGATTTCCATCTATTAGTACCCACAACATTGTGGCTCAGATGTGGAGGGTAGATTATAGGAAATGAACCAATTTGTGGTATCTTTTCCTTCGCTTCATAGATGCTGCTTCACCTGCTGAGTTTCACCAGCATTTTTGTCTACCTTCGATGTTCCAGCATCTGTAGTTCCTTCTTAAAAATCTCACGTATCTGTTGCTTTTTCACTGTTCCACAAGGGCAGCCATCCATCTTGTAATATAGAAAAAATTGCTAAGCAACAATAAAATCCGTAGCAAGGCCTATCCTTGAGCTTTACCGCAGGCAGGTCTAAATTCTACTTTAAGTAATACGTATCTTACTTTCAGGGTTTTATATTTAAATTGAATTCAGCTAGTATACATATTGAATGTGTGTCTTACTGTTCTTTGTTTCTTTCCATGTGGCCAAGATTAATTGTTATAGAATACATTTTATTTGAGGGCTAATCTCTTAATGAACCTATTATAGAAAATACACAGATTTAAAGTGGATATTCATACTGAGTGTGTAATAATGGTAAGAGATAGAAGCTATGCACTTAAGAAGCATGCGGAAATCAGGAAAATATTAGTCTATTTCTGTGGTGTGATATGTTTTGTCCAGGCTATTTTTTTTCAAATTAGTTCTTATTTATTTTATGTAGACTTGGAGCACTCCAATGATCTAAACAGGAACTGACTGCAAAACCATGTTGTAGCAAGATGACAGAAATATTTGTTGCAGATTGTGCAAATGTTTTTTGTTAACTTTGTTTATTACACATTGCTACAGTCACTTGGCTGGGTACACACAGTAACATTTAAAAAAAAACTCTTCTTAAATTAGGGTCTCCAGAGTGAGGCAATGCTAAAAAGTATCCTTACTATTTGTGGAGTTACATTTGAACATCTGTTTCTGAACACTTTGAGCACATTAACTATGAGTACTTCAAAGTGTGGTTATAGTGATTAAAATTCCCTTTAGAATTTATGATTACTACACATTTATGGATGGTAAGTCTTGGCATTTCTTTGTTTAGATTGCTATTGTTAACAGTACAATAATTAATGCAACCAGCATGCCATAATAGGTCAAGGCCTGGGTTCTAATTCTGGGAGCACCAACATCTGAATTGTATCTGAATATAATTTTGGAGAGGTTTATGGAATGCACAGGAATGGAACAATCTGTCTCCAGGGTGAAAGAGTTTTGGAACAAGAAGAACCAGCCGTACACTGTATAAGTGCATCTTGCCAGTCAGTTGTGGAACTGATTAGTGAGCAGAGGTCTTGGCCAAAAATTGAAACATTATTAGGAGTGGCGATGAGAAGAAATTAAAATAAATAAACAAATGAAGTACCAGTTATTTTCATGCAAGTGTAGAAACAATATACTGAAGTAAAACACACATATGTGAATTCAAATTTTGAACTATGAAAATTTACCAACAGCCTTTACTGCTCAAATTACTTCCATAATATTGCGTGACTGCACGAATGTAATGAAGCTTTATATATGACAAATCTAATCTTGGTGACTGGATGGCAGGAGGAACATTGGAACTAAGGGTGTGTTGCTTTCAATTAAGAAAACAAGCGAATTAACAAAATATCTCAAACTACTGAGGGTAAATAAAAGTAAAATTAAAAATATTTAAAGGTTTGAAATATTATTTTATATTGAATATTGTACTACTAAATTTTAATTAACTGAGAGATTTTCAATATTCACAATAGCATTATTTTAAAGAGAGATATATGAAACTGCAGATGTTGGAATCTGGAGCAAAAAAAGAAACCGCGAGAGAAACATGATTAAGATTGGTGTTAAAGAGTTTACGGGGAGAAGGCAGGAGAATGGGGTTAGGAGGGAGAGATAGATCAGCCATAATTGAATGGCGGAGTAAACGATGGGCCGAATGGCCTAAGTCTACTCCTATTCCTTATGTCCTTATAATTCAGTGGGTCAGGAAGCATCGATGGAGGCAGAGGGATAGTTGACATTTCTGGTTGAGACCCTGGTTCAGCTTTGTGGTGTCTCGTCTGTTTTTCAGATTAGACTTAGAAAAAATGACAAATGAATAAAAAAGCAACACTAACTTCAGAAACTAACTGCCCCTTTCTTTATCTCTTCAGTTTTATCTGCAGGCTCGCTTCACATGGAGAGGAGGCCGGCTCCTTCGACCCCTGCTCCAGTTCACCCTGGTGATGATGGCTTTCTACACTGGTCTGTCTCGAGTTTCAGACCATAAGCATCAT
The DNA here is from genome assembly GCA_963514005.1 of Raja brachyura. Next base: position 47,125,206 of record OY740790.1, read on the forward strand.
CCCACAGACGTTTTGGCCGGCTTTGTGCAGGGAGCCCTGGTGGCTTATTTCATTGTAAGTATTATGTCATTGTATTTTACAATCTTTCCGAGAAAAAAAAATTGTGTTTAAAGTTTTAAATGCAGCTCTTAAATGGCCACGATTCAACAATTCAAGTCCGACTCGCAATGATTGCAGCCGCCCTGGGAACCGAGAGCAGAGGAAGCGGAGAGTGGAAATTATTATCTACTCTGGTTAACCTGCCAATTTCTTTCTATGAGAAAGTATTCATGCTCCAAAATGTGTGCTTATCATTCTCCGGATAGGTTGATTACAGTTTTTGTTAGTTCAGGTCAGGATTAAATAAAAGAGTACTGTATAACCCTGCATTCAGTCAGTTGTAACACTATAATTTGTACTGGAGAAAGGCATTACAAAGAAAAAAAATAAGCAGCAAAAATTCAAACTTTGACTTTATGTTTGAATCGGTTGTCTTCTGCTATTATATATCTTTCACTGTCTTGGTAATGAGGCTGAAAATACTTAAAAGCAAGATTTTACCAAAAATGATAGCAAATAACAAACATCTTGATGTGGTTTAAGTTGAATCCACATATTGCTGTAAACTAATAACATTTACATAGAACCACTAACCTATTCCATCACCATAAAGTGGTACATGGATATTTAACTGTTTACCAAGGTACTGACTGCAGTATGAGCTTGTCCACTGAAACATTTAGTATATTAGTTTGGATAAAGAAATATAAAAAGAATCCAATGCATTGAAGGCATACTGGAACAATAGCAGCTTCTAAGTATATAATGCCCTTACAGATTGGAACGTGACATTAAATACCCGCTTACATTAAAACTCCACGACAGGGAGATTGCACTTCATTGAACTGCTGGAGGTGCCCATTAGTAGTTCAAGGCAAAGGCAAGACCATGAAAGAAAGATTAGGACCATGGAATTGGGATTTACATCAGTCATGTACACTTCATAGCCACACTTTATGTCCATTTCCTGCACACACCCTGTGAATATAGTAGCTGAGAGTCCCCATAAAGCTCTTGCAGAAATATTATTATTTGATGCATTGTCGGAGTGTGCCATTGCACGAACATGTGTCTTCAACATAAATATTTGAAATGCGTCTGTATCCAAATTTTGTTGGCAGCAATCAGTTCCAATATGCTGTTAAGATCCTGAAATAAGAACTGCTCACTTCAATAAGAGGTATTTCTAATGTTGATTCCTAAAAGCAGCAAATGTATTTAGCTAGTTAAAAAAGGGAATGCTAGAGTTATTCATTATTTGATTATTTTCATGTGCACTGATGTGGAATAACTAGGTGTCTGTGGTGAATGGCACAACTGTTATTTTTATATTCTACGTTATGCAGAACTTTCATATCAACAGAACTTTTAATCATGGATTTATGTTAGCACTAAAGGAGGCTTTTGGTTATTAAGCCCATTTCGTCTTCCATCGTTTAGTTTAGGGATACAGCATTGAAACAGGCCCTTCGGTCCACTGAGTCCACGCCGACCAGTGATCCCCGCACATTGGCACTATCCTATAGGGACAATTTAGAATTTTACCTAATTATTTTACCAATTGACCTACGTCTTTGGAGTTGTGGGAGGAAACGGGAACACCCGGAGAAAGGCCATGCCGTCACAGAGAGAGCGTACAATCTCCGTACAGACTGCACCCGTAGTCAGGATTAAACCCGGGTCTCTGGTGCTGTCAGACAGCAACTGTACCATTGTGCCACCGCACCACCCTACATCCTGTTGGAGTAATCTTAATTCTTTCACTGGTCTCTCGCTATAGCCCTGCCAGCTTTTTTTTCCTGCAACATTTCCCTAATTCTTTTCTGAAAGAGACAATTGAATTTTCTCCCTCTATTATTTCTGTGTAAGAATTCCAAATCATTAAAGTAATCAAGCTAAGTCAGGTGAATGATAAGTTAAATATTGTCACCTTAGACATTTATAAGCCGGTATTATTAAGTGAACTATCCTGACCTGCAGAAGTACTGAGTTTGTGCAACATTGGCTGAACCCACTGACCCAATCTGATATGTTTCATTGGAATACACACTCATCCTGACCCAAGCCTGGTGGGCTTGGGCCCGATAGCCAGGTGCCTGATAGCCAGGTGCTACAGTGATGTACCACACAGCAAGAGGATTCACTCCCTGAATGCAGCATAACCATCATATCCTGTTGGTTACTGCCCAGTATGAAGGAATGAGTTATCACACTTTCATTTCTCACCACTATTTTAGCCCTCCATTTTAGAGTCACCACATTAAATCAAAGGGTGGCTTTTGGGGATAGCAGCTAGCATCTGATCTCTTGACATTTCACTCCAATGCACGCACCAGCTGAACTAGGAGGTTTTGGACCACACCAGCAGCTGGGGAAAGGAATGGGCACAAGGAGATTACGATGTGTGGAAAGCGGAAAGGAGGCAGTAATGTAAGAAGCTGCCTTCTGCTCAGACAGTCCCGGCACAATTACTGAGTCTTCCTTTTCAATGAACATGGTCCTATTTCCGTTATCCACAGCGAGTCTCTTCTCACTCTCTGCCTATTGTTGACCACAGCAGCATCTCCATGACCACAGTACCAAATTAAAAGTCCAACAAATCCACATTGCAAATCACATTTATACAATCATGTATCATCAGATGCTGCCTGACCCACTGAGTGCTGGAGTAACTCAGTGGGTCAGGGAGCATCCATGGAGGGAATGATTGAGTGATTTTTTAAGTCAGGACCCTTCTTTGGACCTTTGAAGCCTGAAGAAGGGCCCCAACTTGAAACGTCACGTATGAGTATGAAGAAGGGTCTTGACCCAAAATGTCACCTATCCATTCCATCCACAATTGATATGTATTTAACCTGCTGAGTTACTCCAGCACTTTTGAGCAAGACACAAATTCCAGCATCTGCAGTTTCTTGGGTTATGCTATGAACAAAGCAATGCAGACATCGATTGGTTATCCTTCTCCATTCTCTTGGCTTTCTGACCCACTGAGTTACTCCAGCACTTTTGCGCAATACATAGGTTCAGCATCTGCAGTTCCTTGTGACTCATATTAAAAAAGCAAAGCAGACATCAACTGATTATCGTTCTCCATTCTCTTGGCATGTTTTGAGTATCATGGTTTCTCGCCAGTGCTACGACAATGTGAAAGGCTGCTGACTTTCAGCTGAGCTGGTTTTTGATTGATTTTGCGGATCAATTTGACCTGAAACCCTGGTAAGGGCTGCTTTGAACTAATCTTTCCTTGATCAGCGTAACCTGGGCTGTACTAACAAGTAATAAGCATTAGTTGAAGCATACATTCATCATAAATGATCTTAGCTGAGTTAGTGGCCATGGATTCTGAAACAATCGCTTTGAGGGCTAGCTCTTTCTCCTGCAGGAGTATCAAAGATCAACATCCCTCGACTATGGATTCTACAATCCGGATCACAGTCTCTGAATAAACATAATTTTGGGTGGCACAGCGGCGTAGCTGATCTGCTGCCACACTGCACCAGAGACCTGGGTTCAATCCTGACCTCGGGTGATATCCGTGGGGAGTTTGCACGTTTTCCCTGTGATTTCATGGGTTTCCTCTGGGTGCTCCGGTTTCCTCACACATCATAAATATATGTGGCTTTGTAGGTTATTTGGGTTTTGTAAATCCTCCGACTGTGTGGAGAATGGAATAACATAGAACTGGTGTGAATGGGTGATCGATGGTCGCCGTGGACTCGGTGGGCCAAAGGGCCTTTTCCATGCTGTATCACTAAACAACTTTAAACTTTTAGAACAAATATAAGGAGAAATGTATTTACTCAGCTGCTGGTGAACCTGTAGTCTTCACTACTATTGAATACTTGAATGGTCAAGTTGCTGAATGTATTTAAGAAAGAGGTGGTAGAATTCTAGACGGAAAAGGCATTAAAGGGTATAGGACCCACTGAGAATTTGGTACCGAGATAGAGAATCTGCCATGGTTGTATTGAATGGTGGAGCAGACTCGAAGGCTTAATGGTTTACTCTGGCTCCTATTTTCCATTATCTCTCTGTATACCCTGCTGGTTTGTTGCTGCTAGAACTGGCTCAAAGTCACTTTATCTTTCTCTCTCTCTCTCTATAGAGGAGGTGTTGGAGTCAGATACAATCAGCACGTTAAGAGTAATTTATTCAGGAACTTAAATAGGAAAGGCATAGAAAGATACAAACCTAACGTGAGCAAATTTAATTAGTGTAAGTGAACAAAAAGATCAGCATGGATATGGTGGGCTGAAGGGCTCACCTCTATGCTGCACTACTGTGTGGCTATGTGGCTATGACAAAATGATGCAAATTCTTTATTCAATAACAGAGTGTTATTAAATTAAAACAGAGAAACATAGAAACATAGAAAAAAGGTGCAGGAGAAGGCCTTTCGGCCTTTCGAGCCAGCATCGCCATTCATTGTGATCATGGCTGATCGTCCGCTATCAATAACCCGTGCCTGCCTTCTCCCCATATCCCTTGACTTCACTAGCCCCGAGAGCTCTATCCAACTCTCTCTTAAATCCATCCAGTGATTTGGCCTGCACTACCCTCTGTGGCAGGGAATTCCATAAATTCACAACTCTCTGGTTGAAAAAGTTTTTTCTCACCTCAGTCTTAAATGACCTCCCCTTTATTTTAAGAATAAATAAGAAGAAAGAAGAATAAATAAGAAGAAAACATCTTATATTTCTTAGACCCTGTCAAATTTACAGCATTGACTCCTAGGAAAAGCTCCAATTATTTTGTTAGGAACCACAAAGATTACTTTTGCAATATTTTTATAGGCTTTGCTTTCTTTCGAGTTACGACATTTTGAGGAAGTGGTAATTTGAAGATCAATAAATATATGCATAAATAGTGAAGGCCACAATATGCAATTTTACCCTACATCCTGTTATATTGATTGGGGATTATTAATTGACATTAATAGTCAAATTGAGCAAGGTAAGCTTGAGGAGCACCATGTTAAGTTGCGCACATTTCTACCATACATCATTCTTAAATATTGGGCTTGTTGTTTTAATATGTATAATTGACACTCAGACCTTCAAGCCATATATTTTCACTGAGATGTGCAATTCTCCCTCTGATTCCCTGCCTAATTGAAATGAAGAAAATAATTGCAAGTTGTTTATCCCAGAAGTGAAAAACTTTAATGATAACTGTAAAGAGAAAGGGAAATCTTTAGTAAGGGTGGATCTCCACATGTGCTTCACTAATAATTCATGCAACAGACTGGATTGTAACCCAATGATTGTGGTGACAGTGTGCTAAGGGAAATTGGACATGCAAATTAATTGACCAGCACAGCAGCGCATATATAACCATATAATATCATATGGTTAGCGAGTTGCTTTGCTTGATGAACCAAAAATACCAAAAACCTGTTGTTTCTTTAATCCTGAAACATGAACCCTCAATTATGTTTCAGGAGTGACTCAGAAGCAGGCTTATCATAATCTCTCATCTCTGATCCTCTCCTGATCTTTAAGAAAATATACATGAGATATCAATAATATCCTAATTGTTTCTCGTAATTCAGTTTGTTTGGACAGTTTTGGGTTGGGTGTTTGGAGATAGTCATTTCTGAGTATAGCGTTGTTGTGACTTACAGTTAACCAAAATTCCACTCATTTTCATCTTTCAATAAAACCTCTGTTTAATAACAGAGGTCATTTGAAGAATTCAGAATACTTTAATTCATAGATCATCGGATCCTGACTAAATGGTGCATTCTTCCTGAACACATTGTGGCTGCTTAATAATGAGGTTGTAAGCTGTGACCTTTATCCCCATGTCTATCTTTGTTAAACGACATGGCATTGTTCTCCTGGATCTGGGTTTGTAAAAGCTGACTCATGTATTTTTACCACCCAAATGTTGGAAGGAAGCCCCTTTACTCATAGCTGAATGGAATGATCATTTGCCATTCATTTGAAAGACTATTTCATGGTTACTACTACCTCAATATAATAGAAAACAGCAAATTACAGCATTTTCTGTTTAGAACAGAGAACAGTACAGCATTGGAACAGGCCCTTTGGTCCATAATGTCAAGTCAAGAGCATTTTATTGTCACATGTCCCAGATAGAACAACAACATTCTTATTTGCAGCAGCATAACAGAATACATGAACATAGCACTCTATAAAAAATATAATAAACGAGAGAAAAAAGTGTATACACAGGCACGCACACGTATGCACACACGTACACACGCAACTTACATGCACACACATGCGCGTGCGCGCACACACTCGCATGCACATAAAACAAACAAACAAACAATAATAGCGCAAAAGATAAAACCGATGCCCCCAAGTATATGGAGTTCAGAGCTTATCTGATCCGAACATAATGCAAAATTAAACCACTCCCATTTTCCTGCACAAGATCTATAGCCCTCCATTCCCTACGTATTCATGTGCCTATCTAATAGCCCCTTAAATGCCACTAAGATATTTGCTTCCAGCACCACCCCTGTCACAGCCACCTACTAGTCTCCGTGGGGGGAACAACTTTATCCTCGCATTCCCTTTAAACTTTCCCCAACGCACCTTAAAGCTATGCTGTATAATCCTTGACATTTCCACATCTCCACAAAAAATTCTGGCTATCTACCCTATCTGTGCCCTTCCTAAAATGTATAAATTTCTATCAAGTCTCCCCTCAACCTCCCAATGAGATGATTGTGCTGAGCAGCAAGGTTCGTAATAACAATGTAGGTTGAAGACAATAAAGCAGAAAGTAGGAGTATGTTACCAAACCCCTCAAGTCTGTTCCACTATTCAACATGATCATGTCTGTCATATGTTAGCCTCAGCTCCTCGTCTGTGCCAGTTTCTCATATTGCTCAATTCTACAATCTTTCAAATATTTATCTATTACTATCTTCAATATGTCCAACGATCTCGTATCCATACTCACCAGGGCAGTGAATTCCAGAAAGTCACTACCTTCCAAGAGAATAAATTTCTACGCACCTATGGTGCAAATGACTGGGCCCATATGTAGTAAATAAGTCCCCTTGTTCGTGACTCTCCCTCTCGTAAAATCTTTTTGTTAGAAGCTTAGTGGAAGGTGGAAGAGGAATCTAGGTTGAAGCTCTTTAAATTTCCAACTTCCAGTGGTGAAACAAGTAGTTGTTCATTGTGAATGTTGGGGGTTGGATGAAATAGGATGGAGCACGTAGACATATCTGTTAGTTGTTACCTTGTGCGTTTTGCATTTGATAGATTACAATGGTAAAGAGTTTTTTGGGGGGAACCAGATACAGATTGTTACTAGAGTATGCATTCTTGCTTGCCGAGTATTAGTCCGTTTCATGCTGCTCTTTGAATGAGAACCATAACTATAGGTTTATGATTGCCCTTGACCCACCATTTGAAGACACGCACACACACTGCTTTGCAGCAATGTGTGGGCAAGATTTAAAAAAACCTTTGTCATGGATTTCTGTTGAGTGCCAATGAGCTTGATAGTTACAATGTCCATGTTCCCTACTCTGAAAATGCGAATGCCTTTTAAGATAACAGATTCATAACTGCTAAAAAGAAATAGATGATTTTTAACAATTCTTTGCATTTGGATTGTGTAATCTAAGATGCTCCATTTCCTGAAGTGTATACTATGGGTACAGATTGTTTTGTAAAGGAAGCTGAACATGCTTAAAATAGTGTACAGCCTTTTAAAACCATAGCATTGCCTATAATAGAGAGAATAAAGATGTGCCTTGAACAGGATATTGTGTGAATGCACAGTAATAATAACATCTGGGAACAGGTATATGGAACAACATCTTGGGAGTGAACTATAGGATTAACGTGCGTCAGAAGCTGCTGTTTCTTTGGATATCCATAGCATTTTAAGAGTACAGGATTGTTCTTTCTTGTAAATGTGTTACTAATTTGAGCATGCAGGAAATAACTTGCATTGTTACATTTCATATCCGAAAATCGTTCGAAGCAGTTAACAGCCATTCATTTGCTTTGTAATCCATTTACTAGTATTACAGATGCTATGGCCAATCGGAAAAAGTTAAAAGAGCATTTACCATGTTTTGTGGATGCATACTGAAGTTCAATTATTGTGCACTTGGGGATCTTGCACTGGTGAGTGAAGGTTGGGTGCGACCTCTGTTGAAACTCTGTAAATCTGATCGCACAGCACCCCCTCAGTCATGAATTCAGCATTGAACCCCAACATGACTAAAACATGTAGGGACAAGATGCATATCAGCAATGATGCTGGCTGGTCTTGATAACAAAGTCACATTGGAAAGAGTCTTCATTAGACCTTTGTGAATTGTGATGGGTGGCACGGTGGCGCAGCGGTAGAGCTTCTGCCTTAAACTCTAGAGAGCTGCCTTACAACAGCTAGAGACTCGGGTTAGATCCCGACTATGGGTGCTGTATGTATGGAGTTTGTACATCCTCCGCATGACCACTTAGGTTTTCTCCGAGATCTTCGGTTTCTTCCCATTCTCCAAAGGCGTATGGGTATGTAAGTAAATTGGCATGGTATAAGTGTAAATAGTCCTTAGTGTGTGTAGGATAGTGTTAAAGTGTGAGGATCGCTGGTCAGTGCGGACTTGATGGCTGTAGGGTCTGTTTCCGCTTGGTAACTCTAAACTAAACTAAGAAGTCCTGTCAACACTTGTTGATGGGGAAACAAGGAGAAAACTCTTCACTGAGTGGAGTTGCATCTCACAAGAAGAAGAAAGGTCTTATGGTTGTCAGAGGCAAATCATGCTGGTCTCAGGTTATTAGCTTAGGAGTTCCTTGGGATCTTCCTGACCATCTTCATTTGCCTCTTTCCATCAAAAGGTCAGAAATGGGGATGCTCATTGAAGATTACACACAATTGAATTCCATTTTAACTCCTCAGATGACGAATAAGTGTGTGGATACATGCAACAATACCAAGACAATGTTTGGGCATAAGCTGATAACTGATAAGAAACATTCACACCAAATGTCATCATTGATCATATTGAATCTCTGAAAATGAAAATCAGTTCCAAACCGAATATATGACTTCCTCTCCCTCTCCCGAACATATATCTCTCCCTTTATAAAAAATGTAAACATTCCCACCCATCTTAATAATGTCTAGAAAGTGGGCTAATGCCCAATGCAGGTTTCAAATTTTTGGAGTTATTGTTAGGGATGAAAATAATGCCTTTAAGATTCCCAACACAATTGCAACATGTATAATGTATCTGCATTTTGCTGCCTTTACTGGGAAATAATTTTCCTTTGTACCTAAGGTTTTGCTTTAAAGCGGTAACAAAATTTCCTGTCGCACCAATGCCCTTCAAAATTTCCTGTTCCCTAGTTGCCTCCAGGGATTAAAGGGTGTTGTACTATCCTGATGATGTAATTGGGCAGCCAGGATGTGAGTTTAATATTGCATCCGCTCATTGACTGTCTCTGGCAGCTGTGCCTTCATATCTCAAACTGCTTTTGGTGTGGTGAGAATTGGGAAAATGGTATCAATCTGGACCCCGTGCCATTGGTCTCTGTAGGATTCATTGTGTGTGTGTGTGTATATATACATGTACATAGGTGTGCATCTGCAATTAAAATAATACACAGACATTTTATCTTATACTTTTTCCCTTTAAACTGCTTTTCATCTATACTCCATTTATCAATGCGAGATACTTGATTTTATATACCAGCATTCATGATCTTGGAATAGGCCAAAGCTTTCTACAGTCAATTATGTATATTGGAAATGCAGTAAAAAAATAAAGCAATATGTGCAAAACAATGTCCCATGATCAGAAATGTAATAACTAACAAAACTGTCTTGCCAAATATTGTATAATGTTCAAATTGGAAACAACATTTAGTTAAAAAGTTAATTATGTTATCTGGAACTTAAACCAAAGTACGTAGTTAATGAGCTTCATGTGCAGTGATGATGATGGAGCTGTTGATAGTTGAGGGAAGCTGCAAAACAATCTTACTATCATAGATCCACTTATAATAATACGTACACTGAATAGAAATTGCTCTTACGGAATCTGCTGTCAAGAAAATACCGAAGGGAAAGCAGTCACTAATAATACTAAACTAATGCAAACTCAGAATATAATTATCTTCATTCAGAAATTAAACGATGATAATGCAAAATGTCAAATGTTATGTCTGTGTAACAGCAATATTCTAAATAAATAATGTGCAGTGTGTAGAATTGAATTGCAGATAGTAGTTTATACTGTAGACACAAAGTGCTTGAGTAACTCAGCGGGTCACGCAGCATTTCTGGAGAAAAATGCTGAGTGACTTTTCGGGTTGGGGCCCTTCTTCAGACTGTGCAGTAACTAGAATATAAGAAATATATGAATGTAACCCCTTTTCTTGTGAGAGGTTAAATGGGAAACTCAATAGGGAGGAGCCCAAGGAACCAGAATTAACGTAAAATAGAGCCTGCACAATCCACACAACTAATGTTTACACCTCCTCTCACTAATTCGACATTCACGACCAGGGTGGCACAGCGGTAGAGTTGCTGCCTTACAGCATCAGAGACCTGGTTCGATCCCGACGACAGGTGCTGTCTGTACGGAGTTTGTACGTTCTCCCTGTGACTGCGTGGGTTTTCTCCGACATCTTCGGTTTCCTCTCAAACCCCAAAGACGTACCGGTTTGTAGGTTAATTGACTTAGTATAAATGTAAATTATTCCTAGTGTGTGCGGGGATTGTTGGTTGGTGCGAACTCGTTAGCCTGAAGGGCTTGTTTCCGCACTGTATATCTAAGCTAAATTAAACTAAACTAAACAGTTTCCAGTTCATCTTGTGCTTTGTTATTGGAGGGAATGAAAAAAATAATAGGTACTGGTGACCAATAAATAAATTCTGTTTAAATTATTTATAATGCTTTATGTAAGTGTTCAAACTCGTTCGTATTGAACAATACTAAAAATGTTGCTAAGTGAAATGGGATGTAGACCATTAGTGTTTTCATACAGTAGCTCGCTCTAATCTATAAACCCTCTTAACTTGCAGGCCTTCCACGTGTCCAATCTTTTCAAACCCAAGATGAAGATAACCCCTCCACCTGTGAGAAGAGAGATAATTACCCCTGTGGACATCATTGATAGGAACAACCACCATGGGATCTGATAATCACCTTTGCGATATGGAAAATGTGTTTTAACAGCAACAAATCAAAATGGACTGACTCTGGAGCAGAAATCAAAAGAGAAAATAGTGACTGCTGAACAGCAAGTTTGCTGCTCTAATCTCATCAGACAGTAGAATGTAGGGGGAAAGACATTTTATCCACCGTCCTGCGGGGATGTGTACCATAGCAGCATTTTAATCATACCACAAAAATCACACAGAAGGCATGAAAACTAAGCTTGTGAATTTGTTTTGAACTGGTCAATGTTGGCCACAAATGAATGAAAGCATTTGTTCAACAAAAGGAAAAGAAACTTTATAATAAACATCACACGCAAAAGCATAACAGTGGCCGTCTCATTGTAAGCGACGAGGACCATGGCAGCAAACTTTCATATTTTATATATAAATATATAAAAAAACTAAAACAAGATAACTATGTAAAATATTATTTCTGAGTCAATTTTTTTTAGATATTTTATCCACTGCAATTAAAACTGTTATGTGTCTCGACCTGTGTTACAAAGTGCTGCTTAAAAAAATAGCATTGATTTAAAAAAAACATATTTTGTATGTAGTCAACTAAAGTATTATAAGCTTTTTGAGGTGAGGGAATATTGTTTGATAAAACTACAGCCAGAGCCACTTGCATCAATAATAAACATCACACTAAGTCATTTGTTAGTACTTTATATTATGTTTTGTAAAAAAATGTTTAGCTTCAACTTATTTCTAGTAGAATTTGAATGTTAACATCTGACTATTTTTCTGATGTAATTAGCTGTATGTTTTGGTTATGTGCTTTTAAAATAAAAGCTTCTAATGGACAGCATGCTATGGTTCAGATTTATACCTTTCATTTTCCTCTCTGCTGCACAGACGTATTCAAATAAATAATGTATTTATTCACCTTGGTCTTATTCCCCTTTGTTGAAGAGAGGATAAAGAGCAATATAATTTACCAAACTACATTTAACTCTGACTTCTCTTTGGAAAAACGTGGAGGGTAATGCTTCCCGACCCGAAGAATGGATCCTAATCACCAGTCTTCCATCATTTTTTACCAATGTGACATATCAAATAACATTGTTATTTGCTGAAGGGGGAGGGGCATTTATTTTCCCAGGAATTCACCTCCAAACTGGTGCAGCTTCAATTCAATTCAATTCAATCTTTAATTGTCATTGTGCAGTGTAGAGTACAGAGACAACGAAATGCAGTTAGCATATCCCTAGAAGAGCGAACTCAGAATAATGAACGGTGAAATATCTATATGTACAAACAGTATCAGTAGTGCAATTATACTGGGGGAAGGAGTGTCCGGGGGTATGACTAGCAATCACCGAGGTCCGGAGTTAAGTATTGGAACAGCCGCAGGGAAGAAGCTGTTCCTGAACCTGCTGGTCCGGCAACGGAGGTACCTGTAGCGCCTCCTGGTTGGGAGGAGGGTGAACAGTCTGTGGCTATGGTGAGACCAGTCCTTGATGATGCTGCGCGCCCTTCACATACATCGCTTGCTATGGACAGACTCAAAGGAGGGGAGTGAGGAACCGGTGATGCGTTGGGCAGTTTTCACCACCCTCTGCGATGCTTTCCGGTCAGAGACAGCAGTTGCCATACCATCCTGTGATGCAGTTGGTAAGGATGCCCTCAATGGTGCAGCGGTAGAAGTTCACCAGAATCTGAGGAGACAGGTGGACCTTCTTTAGTCTCCTCAGGCAGAAGAGACGCCGGTGAGCCTTCTTGACCAGTGTAGAGGTATTGTGGGTTCAAGAGAGGTCATCAGAGATGTTGACCCCCAGAAACCTGAAACTGGAAACACGTTCCACCTCCGTCCTGTTAATATGGATGGGGGTGTGCGTGCAGCCCCTTGACCTTCTGTAGTCCACAATGAGCTCCTTGGTCTTCTTGGAGTTAAGGGCCAGGTTGTTGTCAGCGCACCATGCTGCTAGGAGCTGAACCTCCTCCCTATAGGCCAACTCATCGTTGTCGCTGATTAGGCCAATCACCGTTGTATCATCTGCATACTTGATGATGGTGCTAGAACCATGTACAGGTGTGCAGTCATAGGTGAAGAGGGAGTAGAGGAGGGGGCTCAGTACACAGCCCTGTGGTACGCTGGTGTTCAGGGTGAGGGTTGAAGAGGTGTGGTTGTCCAACCTAGCAGACTGTGGTCTGTTAGTCAGGAAGTCCAGTATCCAGTTGCAGAGGGAGGGGTTGATGCCCAGGTCGCTGAGTTTGGTGATAAGTTTTGAGGGGATAATGGTGTTAAATGCTGAACTAAAGTCAATGAACAGCATTCTCACGTAGGTGTCTCTGTTGTCGAGGTGGGAGAGGGTGGAGTGGAGTGTCGTGGAGATGGCATCCTCCGTACTTCTATTCTTGCGGTAGGCAAACTGATAGGGGTCCAGTGTGGGAGGTAGGCAGTCTTTGGGGTGTGCCAAGACCAGCCTCTCGAAGCACTTAGTGATGATGGGAGTAAGTGCAACTGGTGTTAACTTGTGTTATTTGCAAAGTGCACCTTAAAAAAATAGCAGCACGGTGACGCAGCGGTAGAGTTGCTGCCTTACAGCACCAGAGACCCCAGTTCGATCCTGATGATGGGCACTGTCTGTACAATGTTTGTATGTTCGCCCCGTGACCTGCGTAGGTGTTCCCCGGGAGCTCCGGTTTCCTCACAAATACCAAAGACGTACATGTTTGTTTGTAGGTTAATTGGCTTGGTATAATTGTAAATTGTCCCTAGTGTGTGCAGGATGGTGTTTGTATGCGGGGATCGCTGGTCGGCATGGACTCAGTGGGCCGAAAGGCCTGTTTCCATGCTGTATTTCTAAACTAAACTAAATGCATCATATAGTATGTTGTATCTGGCATTGAAATTTAGCTCCATTGACTTCAACAAAATGTATTTTGAAGCCAGATTTCAACACAGCAAAGTAATTCCATCATATTCAGTACTAAAAAATGAAAATGAAATTCTAGATTCTTGTGTCTTGGCCAACTTCCTCCTTCAATGGACATTATCAAAACATATTGATTTTGACAGTCATCCTTAAGTATGTGATATTAATATACAATCACTAAAAGCTGTTTCATTTTCCCACAATTAAGTTCTGTTAGTTTGTATCATGGATATTCCTCATATTTTGGAAATCTGGCCTGATGTTCGAAGTACTTATGAAATACAAAGGCTCAAATATCTGTTCCATTAGACAAAGGGATGGTGTAGTTACATTTCTATATGGGGATATTACGGACATATTAGAAGGGATATGAAAGTCATCATATAATTACAAGATACTCTGACTGCTTAAACAAGTGACCAAGTCCCACTTGAGCTTGGAACAGTAGCTACAGCAGACACAATTGTATAATACTGCTCAACCTACAGTTTATTGTGTGGCAATAAGTAACAAAGTATTGTGTATGTGATTTGTGCAGCACTGATAGCTCAGTATAGTTATAAATGCTTCTGCACCCTTTCTGTAAATCATGACAAAAGTCACTTTACTCAGGATGCCATTGTCAACAATCATTACTGAGACAAATTGTATCCTTCTGCAAAGGGCACAGGGCACTTCCATGTGTGAATCACCTGGGTATGGGTGCCATTTGCTTGTTGATCATGCACCCAATGTCATCTATTGGGGACACCTTTTTTTTTCTCCATTGCTCGTAATCCTAAGAGTGCATTGTTTGACAATGCAGTGGTAGTTACAGTATTATGTCTACATGGTCAAATCAAAGGTTTGTGTACAATATTTGCCATCCTCACTTTACAATGGTATGTGTAATGGAGAATATAGCATAGGTTTTTCCTCCACTGAATGTAATGTCATTGTATCTCTGAGTTGCATGTTGCAATTTTTAGCACTATGATCAAACTTCTTGCCCTGGAAGCCATGGGGGCCAGCCACAACGGAGATCACCACATCACCATTCCTGCAGGTTTCCCCTCCATCTCACGACAATCTGTCCCGTTGCTGTTCAATTACTGCTGTGGAGATGATTCTATAAATATTGAGTAGGAGGAACTGCAGATGCTGGTTTACACCAAAATAATAACTACCGTATTTCCCGGCGAAGAAGACGCTATTTTTTACCCTAAAATAAGGCCCGGAAATTTACCTGTGTCTTGGAGGCCGAAGGTTACGTTGTTAGCCAAGAAAGATAGACTTGGCTATCCCTCAGTACAGCAACATCAAGAACGATGTTGCTGCCCTGAGGAATAGCCAAGTCTTTTCCCCCATTGCTGGCAGTTGATTTACATTCTCTGCCTGGGTGGCTAGGTCCAGTTTGCTGATGGCGACATTCTACCAGGACTCGGGTCCAGTCCCCAGGGCGGGAAGATGGAGCAGCTTTCTGCCGGGTCAGCCGGGACAGTGGCCATCCGCTGGAGTGGAGTTGCTGAGCAATGCCACTTTTGTAGCGACTGCTCCGCAGAACCTGCCACGCCTGCTACCCTGGAACTGTGAAGTGGGAAGAGGCTGTAAAAGGACAGCGCCACTGGGGGGAGAGTTCCTTTGCACAGCGTGTGGGGAGTCTGGCCCGGGTAAGCACGGCCTGGGCTACACAAAGTAACAAACTTGGCAGGGCCGCCAGGGGTAAAGATGCGGGGAGGGCCAGAGAGTTGAGAAAGAGGGGGTCGGGGATCATGCCACCAACTCACTCACTCAGTAGTCTGCCCACCAGCCAGCCAGGTGTCCTTCGGCACAGGTGCAACCGGTGGAGGTGGTGGTTGGCGGGTAGTTACTGGCCAGAAGGCTGGCTGCTCCATCCCGGGCTCTCTCTCTCTCCTCTCTCTCTCTCCTCTCTCTCTCTCTCTCTCTCTCCCCGTTATGTGATCTCCCTGAGCCAGGAAGTCCCCGTCCCTCAGACCTGAACCGCACAGCGCACTGTGGGACAGGCGAAGATGGAGGCTCTCCAGTCATCATGGCCTCCTTGAAGGAGTTTCACATCTTCCTTTCTACTGACTAAACCAAAATGGGGGTGCCTCAACGCAGGTGCGTCGTCTTTGCCAGGAAATACAATATTAATTAAACATTGACTTGCTTCTCAGTGGTCAGTGTGCCAATGATGTTGTGATTGCAACCTCTTCATGCTATCCCAAAGATCAATTTCCAAAGTCTTAAATGTAAAGGATAACGAACATTTCAACGTGACAAAGGTGTTTAATGTACAAGGCAGAATGAATTTGTTCCTGGTTGACAAATTTATTGTAAAAAATGAAAGATAATATCCCTGAATTTGAAATGAGAGCTTGCACAGACTAGATAATCACTGAATAGATTGTAAATATTGAACAGTTTTTAAACATTAAATTGGTAAATGCGTGACCATCCGTGGCAGATCATAAGTGATCTACATGCTAAATAACATAGTGGCCAAGGGCGGGCTCTATCATTCTCTCCGCTTCTCTGTCTTTTAAGCCTTTCTCTGTTTGGTTAAACTTTAGGTTATCAACCCTCCATAAGTGGCTTGGCATTGCCATGTATTTGATATCTTTTAAAATATCTAAGATGTATATTTGTTTTACGCAATAATGAACTACTATATAAGAAGCATTTGTTTGGTTGCTCTTACTTTAACAGGTTCTTTAAGGCTTAATCTCTTCTCTATTCTTGGTCAAAATGTAGTGGATGCCGAGACCAGGCTCGTTGTCACTTGCTCTGAAGCATGCTGCACCTATGACTACTGGGGGATTACTGTGTTTCACCATTCACCTTGGGGTAAGACTTGTTCCGCAATTTTCCGTCAGTAAATTAATCAACTGATGACTTTTATAAAGTTGAGAAACATTGTGCAACTGCTTCAGCAGTTGTGCAAAGTCCCAATGAATGCTGGCTATGACTAGGCCACAGGTGGTGGAAAATAAGGACCCATCCACTAATTTCCTTGATGGTCTATTGATAGCTAACAGAAGGGAGATTGACTGCTTCCAAATGACAACATTGAAAAACATTTAAGGCCATTTTATACTGCCACAGAATAATTTAAAATATAAATACATAGTGAGCTGTAGAAAATAAACAATAATACTTGATGGCTTTTTAAATGAAGGTCAGTGTGGCCTGCAGCACTGATAGCTCAGTATAGATATAAGTACTTCTGCACATCTTCTGTAAATCATGACAAAAGTGACTCTACTCAGGATGCCATGCTAACAATCATTACTGAGACAAATTGTGTTATTCGGGAAGGGGCACTTCCATGCGTGAATCACCTGGGCACGGGTGACATTTGCTTGTCGATCATGCACCCAATGTCATCTATTGGGGACACCTTTTTTTTCTCCATTGCTCGTAATCCTAGGAGTGCATTGTTTGACAATGCAGTGGTAGTTACAGTATTATGTCTACATGGTCAAATCAAAGGTTTGTGTACAATATTTGCCATCCTCACTTTACAATGGTATGTGTAATGGAGAATATAGCATAGGTTTTTCCTCCACTGATTCTAATGTCTGTGTACAGATCACCTCTGAGTTGCATGTTGCAATTTCTAGCACTTTGATCAAACTCCTTGCTCTGGAAGTCATTGGGGCCAGCCGCAACGGAAATCACCATGTCACCATTCCTGCAGGTTTCCCCTCCATCTCACGACAATCTGTCCCGCTGCTGTTCAATTACTGGTGTGGAGAAGATTCTATAAATATTGAGCAGGAGGAACTGCAGATGCTGGTTTACACCAAAATAATAACTAATATTAATTAAATATTGACTGGCTTCTCAGAATGAAGGGGGACCTCATTGAAACATACAGAATAGTGAAAGGCTTGGATAGAGTGGATGTGAATAGGATGTTTCCACTAGTGGGAGAGTCCAGGACTGGAGGTCATAGCCTTAGAATTAAAGGGGGTTCTTTTAGGAAGGAGATGAGGAGAAATGTCTTTAGTCAGATGGTGGTAGAGCTGTAGAATTCTTTGCCACCAGGCTGTAGATATTGGCTGCAGATAAGGCTGGAGTCAGTGGATATTTTTAAGGCAAAGATAGATTTTTGATTAGTACAGATGTCAGGGGTTATGGGGAGAAGGCAGGAGAATTATGTTAATAGGGAGAGATAGATCAGTCATGATTGAATGGCAGAGTAGTATTGATGGGCCGAATAGATTAATTCTGTTCCGACCACTTATGATCTTATGATCTTATAACTCATTAGAGTGTAACTCATAGATCAGTGTGACTCGCACTTTGTCTATATTAAAGAGAACTCCACTTCTATGGCGAACTTGCTATATTGCTTCACCATATAAACATTAGATCTCCGAGTGTAAGAGGATATGAGTAGGAAGGTTAGAATTTTTGAATAGACAGCGTGATGAGTAATAGATGAGCAATGTAGAAATTCAGAAATATTGATAGTAGCATGTGTGAACAGCACTTTCTGTGTTTATTAGACTAGCAAAGAATACAGCCTCAGGCCAAGGATATTCTCTTTCACATTTTTACATCTCGGTATCATAGGCTAATCAAGTACACTTGAGAAAGCAAAGGGATTTTCTCTTCTATGGAGAGAAATCATTTTAGAAACCGCAGAGGATATATGCCTATGTAAACGTATTGGCTTTATAAATTTAGAACAAATAATTCCCTCCAATAGTCTGCCCCCTCTTTACTTTTAACTCCTATTGGACACTCTTTCAAACCCACCCTGACTGGTTTTCAGCAAAACATAAAGTGCTGGAGGAATTCAGTCGGTCAGGCAGCGTGTGTGGAGGAAATGGATAGAGGATGTGTCGGGGCGGAACCCTTCTTCAGAAAGATTGTAGTAGGGCAGAGAATGCTGGAAAAGAGATGGGGGGGACAAGATAAAGCCAGGCAAGTGATAGATGGATACAGATGAGGAAGTTCTGATTGCCAGAGTAAGTGACGTTTGAGACAAAAACATGACAGAAGGATGTCGGATAAGGAAAGAAGAGTGAAATGTGAAGTGAGAGGGCGTGACATAGGTGAAAGGGAATGGGGAGAAGAGAGAGCGGCGATAATAGGGAAATAAGGGGCTTGGGGATGGGAGATGAGTGTAAGAAGGAAGGGAAAGGAATGAGATATAGTGGGAGACTGGGTTAGGTCAGGGTAGGGTAGGAGGGGTATTACTTGCGATTGGAGAATTCAATGCTCATACCATTGGGTTGTCAGCTTCCCAAGCAGAATATGAGGCGTTGTTCCTCCATTCACTGGCAATAAAGGAGGCCCAGGACAGTAAGGTCGGTGGGAAAAGAAAGGAGACTTCAAATGGTTAGCAACTGGGAAACCCAGCATGTCTGAGTGGACTGAGCAGAATGGTTTGGCGAACCAGTCACCTGGTCTATGCTTACTCTTGCTAATGCTTTCAGGAGCCGCGGACTCCGGTAGGAAGTGGCCAATTCGGACGTCCAAGCCATTGAGGTGGTTCTCCCATTCCAAAGGACAAAGGACAAGGACAAAGGAAATTTATTATCACATACACCAATTGGTGTAGTGAAATTTGACTTGCACACAAATAAAGATAAGACACAACATCAAGAGTTTCACAGTAAACATAAAAACATCCCCCCACAATGATTCCCACTGTGGGGGAAGGCATCAAAAGTCCAGTCCCCATCCCCTGTTCACCCATAGTCGGGCCTATTGAGGCCTCCGCAGTCGCCGCTACAGCAGCCCGATGCTTCAGGCCCTCTCACCGGATGATGAAGCTCTGGCGTTGGGTGAACACTCCTCAGCAGCTTGGAGTGTCTGGAGCGGCCGCCTCCTCCCCGGAGACCGTGGCTCCCGAAGTCCACGGGCCGCACTGGTCGGAGCTCCGACTCTGGAGACCTCGTCGTGAGATCCCAGGCTCCGTGGTGTTCAAAGCTCAGCTCCGCCCGCAGCTGGAACCTCCGCAGACCGCAGCTCCGTGTTGTTGGAGTCAGCGGTCCCAGCCCTCCGGAACCCACCGCATAGATAGGTTGAATGCACACAGCCTTTTCCCAAGGTCTGGGGCATCAAGAACTAGCAGGCATAGGTTTAATGTGGTTGGGGAAACATTTAATAGAAATCTGAGGAGAAACCTTTTTATCAATAAGTGGTACATATATGGATCAAACTACCAGAGGAATTGGTTGAGGCAGGAACTACAACAATATTTAAAAGACATTTGGACAGGTACGTGGATGGGAGAGATTTAGAGGGACTTGGAACAAATGTGGGCAAATGGTTTCTGTGCTGTCTGATTCTATGACTCTGACTGCTTGGCAACTGCAAAAACTTTAACCTTCCAAGAAATAATGGTTTACCTCGACTATCCACTCATTCATCTTCCTGACCTCACTCATATGCATTTGATTTACATCACTCCTTCTGTAAAGTTACTTAGTAGATGCTATCACTTTAAACAATGTGTCACGTAAAAATATTGCATAACTATATGACTTATTATTCAGACATATATAGATTAGTCATAAAAATAATAGATCGTCACTTTTGTAGAGGGAATTAGTCTAAGGAGAATGGTGGAATCAATGAATATCAAAGGTTCTACAGAAATAAATAAGACATTGGTTAAATAAGTGCACTGACGCTATGGGAATGAAGCTCTTTATCTTATCACCAAGATAGAAGGTAATTTGCAGTTTTTCTAATATGAGTCGATGAATAAAATATTACAGAAAGGTTACAAGATGGAAACCCTGAGGATTGCATTGTAGTTCGAATAAAATTTGTATCTATGTCTATTGTTTCTTTCCACAAGTATGAATTCTGAGAGTAGATGTGGCATCACAGAGTGGGAGAATTCAGACTGAAAACACCCCTTTTCAAAAGCAGACACGTATCCACAACACATACAAAAAAAACTAAATCTTTGTATCTCACGACTACTAAATGTGTGCTCCGAATATGAGTAAAGTGAGTGTTTATTTTTAATCTGGACAGAATCTTTGACCTGTTCCAATTAGAATGCACATCAGAGGTCAAATGGCTTTTGACCGCTCTTTTGCTTGAATTCAAAACAGTCACTTAGAATGCCATCAAGTGGTTTCTTGCGGGAGGTGCAGTTTTATAAAAAATGGTGTCAAAAATAACTTAATTTCGGGAAATGACTACCGAGCAGGTAGAAAGGTGATGGCGTTTATTTGGTTCATGCTTCATTTCTCTCCATTGATTAGAATGGAGTACTTAAAGGGTCCACTATTTGTTGTGGAACATTACAATTCCATTTTAAAGTGGAACTCCTCAAACCTCCTCTCACACTCGTGATAGATGCCAAGTTTTAGTTTTAAAAGCAAATGCGATATCGAGTTCCCAGCAATCAGCCAAGGATTGTGTGTTGCATAATTGATACCATAATTTTGGGTAACTTTCCATGAATGTGCTTAATGCAATATTTATATTAAAAATATAACAATGATACAGCTAAAACTGAAGAATATTAGGGAAGATAATTAAGAAAGGATACCTTTCTGACTTTAAAAATATATTGGTTTTGGAAGATGCAAACAAAAGTATCTTCAAAAGTATATTCAATCTCAATGAACACAAACTATCTCTGCCCTTTCACTTGAACTTTTCAAACTGCATCCTTTATTCTCTAGAATAATAAATGGGAATGATCCATACCACAGAAAATACACTTTGTTGTCTTTTGCAACTAGTATAACTTTGCTCAAATGTCTTACATTTTACAAAAAAATCCACTTCTTGTCACAAACTAAATTGCAGTCTACTTATCTACAGCAATATTTAAATAATTTATATCTCAGTCAAGTAAAGCTAATGGGAACAAACTATTCTTGGAATAGAGCAAGTAACAGTTGAGTTTTGCTCCTCAAATTTTTCATGTTTTATATATATATATATATATATATATATATATATATATATATAATATTCTCACAATGCTATTTCAAATTCAACTCACATCACGATGGTGAATTTCTGTGTTCTCTCTTACAAATTTCACACTTTGTGGATTGAGTTGAGTTGTTCATTCAATTTAGCTCAAGTCAATTGTGAAAAACCAATCAGATTCTGCCATAAATTGGGAAAATAACGGATATGTGGGTGCCCTGGGGTTGTTTTAGTGAGTTTACTGAGTTACAGATCAACATATATTGCTGAAACAGCATAACAGTGTTGTCCCCGTGAGAGCGTGTACTACACGTTACACTTGGACGATGACATACTGTAATAAATTCCTAAGGAAACTCATGAAGTATTCTATACAGCAACTGTTGCTATGGAAAGCAAGTCTGACTCCCTTTCACATGCTGAAAACAAGCAGTTTCTCTATGGCATATTCTGACAATAATAAAAATGAAACTAATTGTAGTTTAGTTTGGTTTGGACATACAGCGTGGGAACCGGCCCATCAGTCACCTAGCCCACGCCAACCATCGATTACCTGTGCAGAAGTTGTATGACTTCCATTGCATTTGAGCATCTTTTTGACAAAAATTAATGGATTGTGTTTGAATTCCTTTCCCTTCCTGATGTCAAGCATTCTTTTAACTATGGCAAAGTTAGAAAAACTATGATAAACAAACTATAAAAAATTTTATAAAAGGAAAAAAAAGTTTAAAAACAATGTGGATTCCTAAAAAAAATGTTAACCATTGGAATTAAAAAAAGTATCGAAAAATTAGCTTCATGGGAGACTGTCAGAGTCATGGCAGGTCGCCGAAAAACCGGCGACTGTACTCCCCTACGACAATGTCTACGACAATGTCTACAACAACCTACCACCTATTCGACGTCAAGCTACGACAAGCTACCAACAACCGGCGACCCATAAGGACGTACACCTATGACCACACCTACGACAACCTACGTCCTCCTGCGACAAGCTATGACAAGGTAAGATAATTCAGTCGCCGGTACCTGTCACCGGTTGACATAGGTTGATGTAGGTAGTTGCCAATGGAATTCACCGAAGTTAGCATCTGCGACAACCTAAGTCATCCTGGCGACAACCTATGTCACCTGTAGTCGCCTAAAACATCGCCTAAGTTAGACAGGGTCATCACTCTACTTTCTCAACAAGGTTGGAAACTCCAGTCAAAGAAGTGGTATGAATTAGAAGGGATGAATGTAAAGTGTATCCAGTGTCTCTCTCCAGCAGGTCAGTGCTCTGCCACTGGGGGGCAAATAGTGAGTCTGGCAGCAGAGAGGGAGATCATGTCTGTCGGCTCCCGCACCTCGCGTCACTCCGGATTTCTAAGTTCTATGGTCTATGGAATCGTTGTCTATCACTCAGCTTGATCTTTGCATCTCTAGGTATGTCAATCAGGAAGAGCTCCTTGGTTGGATGTTCTAGTTAGAAACTAGTTAGATGGCACCCAAACTTATGAAAACTATTTGTAGAGCAATTGATGAATTTTATTTCCGGCAAAAAAGTGCAGATTCTGGAAATCTGAGACAGTAACTGAAAATGCTGAAAGTGTTCAGCAGCTCAGCATAGAAAGAAACAAGTCAACATTTCAGGGTTGAGGATTCCTCCACACAACTGTGAAAGTACGAAAACATGCATGTTTTCAGTTGCAGCAAAGGGTGGGGTGGAGAGGACGTCTGTGATAATGGCATAAACCAAACTTGTCAAGTTAACTATTGCTTGAAATATAAGGAGTTTGAAACTGAAGAGAAAATAATCAAAGGAACACAAATTGAACCTAAAATATCCAACAAAGAAAAAAGCAGCTTTTTTGGGGGTATTATTGAATTTAATATCGGGTACCAAGAGGCCAGGCGGAAGATGAATTCCTATTTCTCAAGGTTACATTGGGAGTCACTGAGAGACTTTAGCAGGTCAAAGAAAGAGAGCTCAGAGTGGGAGTGGGACAGAAAGTTAAAATAAGAGGTCACTAACAGTTCAGGGTCACCCATACAGACTGAACTACGCCTGAAGTACAATGGGAGACACAAGAAACTGCAGATGCTGGAATGTGGAGCACAAAATCAATCTGCTTGTTGAGCAGGTTGGGCATCTATGGAGGCGAAGGGATGGTCAGCCTTTCCGGTTGAGATCCTGTTTCAGGACAATGTTCCAGGAGTTCCAGGAGAGAAGTGGGATGCTTGCTGATAATTGCGCAGTGTAAACCTTTTGCAACTCCTCATAACATGAAGCAGTTTGTGCCGCATGCAACAAGGCTGCATGACATTCAGGCTTGGTTACAGGCCTGGTAAGATAAAGAATAACATTTAGTTTAGTTTAGAGATGCAGCATGGAAACAGGTCAACATAAATTCCCAAAGGAAATGATCCACTTTTTTAAGGTGGGGGGGGGGGGGGGGGGGGGTGGTCAAAAGTAGGCTTGTATTATATCTGATATTGGCAAGGCCAGGAGGATGTTGAGTGCATCCAAATTTAGAAAATATGCACCCATAGAAAGGAAGTTGTGTTTATTTACTTCATGGAAAACAATGGCTACTCCGTACGTATGGAAACAAAAGTTATTATAAGAATGTTAATACATATCTCATACCTTGAGGGGAGATACGAAAGGGAAAATAATGTTTAGATCTCTTTATTAGACAAAAACAGATTAAACTTGCCTGCCCTTGAGACCTGCTGCTAATTGGAGCAAGACACTGTGTGCATTCTTCCACTAAGGAGCCTGTTCTGAACCGATTAGTACATCACCATGGGAATGTACTGATCAGTACATTGTAAATGTGCTTCCCAAATGAAAATGACTAACCCTACCCTGCAGAGTTGCTTTCAGGGATGGACAGTCGGTCTCACAACAACTTACTGTCAGGACAAGACAATTGAAAGCCTGTGAAATCCTCTGCGATTCATAAAAATTCTAAATCCCTCAAAAACTATTAAAACTCAATACAATTAACATTTTAATTACAAAATAAAATATAAAATTCAAAACATTTGAATACATTTCAATCGGACCCGAGAGAATCATAGAAGGGTTAGTGCACAGAAAGTGTCTAATCGGCCAATCACGTCAACATACCGGCTCTCTATCAGAACAATTCAGTAGATCAACATCCCTTTTCTCTAGCTTTGTAACATTTCCTCCCCCATATATTTCTCCATTTCTCTCCTTAAACATACAAATGGAACCCGCCACCACCATGACGACAGCTAGTGCATTCCAAATTCCAACCACATACTGTGTCGAAAAGCTTTTCCTATGTCACCCTTAATTCTCACCATTATTTTAGATCTGTGACCTCTAGTCCTCAACCCTCTATCAAAGGTAACACCTTCCCACTATCCAGTTTTTACAGACACTTCATTATAGTATATATTTCTATTGAATCTCCCCATAGCCTTCCAAAGAAATCATTCCCATCCTCTCCAATCCACCCTATTTTACTTCGGAGTCACGTGAGTGACTACGTGAAGAAGCTCTGCCAGGCGCTTGCTCGGCATTACGTCGACGCATGTCGGTAGGAACGGGCTGCAGATCGCAGCTCCACCAGCGGAGAGTAACAGGTCCTCAGGTAAGTGGTTTAAAAAACTACTTCCTGGGTATTTAAGCTTCATGACGCTGGCTGGCTAGCCAAGAGGAGTTTGGGAAAAAATGGAGAGTAGTGGAAAAAAGTCGGCGCAGGTTAAGCGCGCGTCCCGGGTGGAAGCAGGTCAACAGCGATCGGGACTACAGATCAGTGCGGAGCTGGTTCCGATACCGGTAGCCGTAGACCCACCCGTCAATCAGCCTTTAGCTGCTCCACTGCTGCAGGCCACTGAGGGCACTCCAGTGGGCAGGAAAAGCAAGAGGAAGTCTATCAGGGCCATTATATCAGACGAGTCTGATGAAGAAGATTCTCCTTTGAGCAAGTCTCAGGAGTATCAGGGCGGCAGGAGACTGACCCTGAAGGTGGTGTTTCTGGTCTTGAATATCCAACTCCAGGTGTACCTGATGTAGCACAATCCTTTGCTATACCAGAAGGGAGCGGTGAGGCCATGGAAGAAAACGTGGCGGCCAACATAAACTATTTGGTTTCTCACCAGCTTCAAGAGACTGTCATGGTTGAGACAATACACCTTTATAAAACACCTGTGAATTGTGCATCACTCAGGGTGCCGACGGTGAATCCGGCAATTTGGACACCCATGAGTTCAACGATGCGAGGACAGGAAATACGTTTCCAGCGGGTCCTCAAGCTTATTGCGATTGGCATCACTGCTTTTGGGAAGCAGGTAGAAGGGTGTGCAATGTCTAAACTACAAAAATACATGTTGGCATTGTTTTGTAATTCTTATTTTGAGATCAATTGTATGAGGAAAATCGCCATTCGGCCCATACTGCACCCTAGATTTGCAGGTCTGTGCAAATCAAGTAATGTTCAAGCTCCCGCTTATTTATTCGGAGAGAACCTGCCCAAGCAAATTAAAGAAATTGATGAGGAGGCAAAGACTATCAGCCTCATGAAACCTTTCATGTATGGCCAAAGAACTGGCTGGATGAGAAGGGGGTTTAATTTAAATGAGAGTGGGAACAAGCAGAGGCAGGGGTATGGTGAGAAGGTATTATTACCCATCACAGCCCAATGTCCACCCATATGTTGGAAGGAGGAGACCGTCACGGTCATTTGCTGAGGTACAAAAACTTTATTCCATCACCGAGAAAACTTTTGGGGAACCTCCGGTTGGTGGTAGATTACAATTGTTTTATGATGAATGGTGCTGTATAACATCTGATCGGTTTATATTAGATACTGTGTCAGGTTCTATAATAGAATTTATGGAAGGAGTTGATCCACCTGTACAGAATAAACCTTATCGTGTTTTGGTGTTTTCTGCACCTGAAAATTCTCAGATAAAAGAAGAAGTAAAAATTAACTCAATAAATACCCGGTGGTGGGATTAGATGAAAAGATCTATTCTGAGATTTGCATACACGTCTCTATAGATATTGTTATGTGAAATTGTTCCATTCATTGTTAAGATGTATACTTCAATTTCTTTTTAAATATAATTGTTTGCTTGTATTATTATTATTATTTTTAAATATAATCATAATCAATATTATTTAATCATAATCTTCATTGATTATACACCTATTCTTTCACCTCTTTACTTTCTTTACTTTCTAAAAAAAATAGAAGCTTATGTAAATAATTCCGTAATATTTGTATAACTTTTGAAACAAGTTCAATGTGTATTTTGAAAAACTGTTATATCATTGGCAATATGCATTGCTTCTAATAAAAATATTAATTAAAAAAAAAAAGAAGTAAAACATTTATTTGAAAAAGGAGTTATTGAAAGTATGGGGAATCATCCGCAACAATTTGTGTCAAATATTTTCCCCAGGCCAAAGAAAGATGGGGGTTGTAGAGTCATTCTGGAACTCACAAAATTGAATTCATATGTCCAGTATAGACATTTCAAAATGGACATCTTCAACACTGTAAAGCTGTTGTTGTCCATAGGCTGTTACATGGCTACTATAGATTTAAAAGATGCGTATTATTCAGTGCCAATTCATCACCATTATCGCAGGTACTTGAAGTTTAATTGGATGGGTCAGCTGTGGCAATATAAAGCATTACCTAATGGGTTAAGTTCAGCTCCCAGGCTGTTCACAAAATTATTGAAACCAGCACTTGCATTATTAAGGGCTCAAAATCACATTGTCATGGCTTATCTTGATGATATTTTAATTGTTAACACCACTCAGGAATCAGCTGAAGAATCAGTTTCAGCAACTATAAACCTGTTTGAAAGGCTAGGGTTTCTGATCTATCCAACAAAATCAAAGCTACAGCCATCCTAAACAATTGATTATTTTGGGTTTGTCATTAATTCAGTTGCTATGTCAGTAACTTTGCCAACAGATAAAGTTGTGGATATTACAAATGCGTGTAGTTGCCTTGCTGACAAACCTTATCCCTCCATCCGAGAAGTAGCTAGGGTTATTGGTAAGATAGTAGCAGCATTCCCTGTTGTTGAGTTTGGTCCTCTGCATTATCAAAATCTTCAAAGGGCAAGAGCACAAGCACTAAAAGAACGTGCAGGTAATTTTGATAGGTCCATGCAGTTGCCAACGGAAGCTTTAGCTGAATTGGGGTGGATTGGGAATGTTGCTCAAGCTGCTAAAAACATTTTTGTTCAGCAACCTTCAGTGGTATTGCAAACTGACGTGAGTGCTCTTGGATGGGGGGCTACGGACAATGACACCAGTTGTGGTGGTAGATGGACTGTCCAGATTTAGATTCAGATTCAGATTCAATTAATTGTCATTGTCAGTGTACAGTACAGAGACAACAAAATGCATTTAGCATCTCCCTGGAAGAGCGACACAGCAAATGATTTGAATAAATAACAATAAGTGTCCGGGGGGGGGGGGGGGGGGTGATTGGCAGTCCAAGAGGATTCCAAGAGGATTTAATTCTCCAAACATATGGTATCAATTATTTGCAGTTATTGGGGGCATTTTTTGGATTGAAAGTTTCTTGTTCTACAATGAATGACTTGCATGTTCAATTACAAGTAGACAATACCACAGCTGTAGCATATATCAATCACATGGGTGGAGTAAGATCAGTATCATGTGATTATCTGGTCAACCTGATGTGGTATTGGTGTGTAACTAGGAATATCTGGCTTTCAGCTATCTATCTCCCAGGGAAAGACAATATTGTGGCAGACAACAGATCACGAAAGTTCAAAGACAATACAGAATGGATGTTAAATCCACAAGTTTGAAAAAAGATTGTCAGTCGGTATGGGTTACCAGACATTGATCTGTTTGCGTCCAGATTAAATCACCAGTTGCCTAAATACGTCTCATGGGGGCCTGACCCAGGAGCAGTAGCATTGGATGCATTCTCGCTACATTGGGGAAATATGTTCTTCTATGCTTTTCCCCCATTCTGCCTGATTAGGCAATGTCTCACCAAATTAGAGCAAGACTCCGCCATGGACGTTTTGGTGGTTCCAAACTGGCCTCCACAGCCATGGTTCCCATTGATGCTTAGAATGATAATTGAACCATTTATGACGATTCCTAGCTCCAGTGATTTGTTGGTACAACCAGTGACAGAAGAAATTCATCCATTGCATGATCATATTAATTTGTTAATCTGCAGGTTCTGACCAGACCATTACAAGGGCTTGGACTGTCGGATAGGACCATGGATGTCATAACTGCAGCTTGGGGAATAGCACTAAGAAACAATATATGTCTCATATAAAGAAATGGGAAGCTTTTTGTATTCAGTCAGATATATCTTATCCTACTGCAAACATATCGGATGTATTGGAGTTCCTTGCTATGTTGCATTTTGATCAGCACCTCAATTATAGCCATTAATAGTGCTCGTAGTGCTTTGTCTTCCTATTTATGCCAATTTTCAGAACATCAATCTATTGGGTCTCATCCATTAATATCCTGATTTATGAGAGGAATTTTTAATTAAAATCCTCCCAAACCCAGATATACAGAAATTTGGGATGTCAGTATAGTTGTTACATTGCTTTGGCAATGGGCTCCAATTACATCACTGTCTTTTCAGAAGTTAACATTTAAAGTGGTAATGATCATGGCATTAGAGTCAGCACAAAGAGTACAAACATTGCAAATGTTACGTTTAGATTGTATACATTGTAATGCAGATAACATTACTTTTTATGTTTATGATCTAATCAAACAAAGCAGACCGGGGAAGTCTAGAACCAAGGTAATCTTTAACCCTGTCGACCAAACATTGTGTGTGGTTAAGCATCTGACTCGATATATTGAAGTAACCAAGAGTCTCCGGGGTTGTGAGACAGCAATGCTTATTACCCATAAAAAAACATATAAAAAAGTGTCAGTACAAACTATTTCTAGATGGTTAAAACAGGTTTTGGATTTAGCTGGAGTAGACACTG
Source organism: Raja brachyura (assembly GCA_963514005.1). The sequence goes on from OY740790.1 coordinate 47,155,175, forward strand.
ATGTGTTTAAATCTCACTCCACCAGGGCGGCATCCACATCTGCGGCGAAGGCACAGGACGTGCCGCTTGACAAAAGTTTAGAGGCCGCAGGATGGTGTAACGAAGAAACTTTTTCCAAGTTTTACAATAAACCTGTTCTCACGGTGCCAGGGTTTGGACACGCAGTGTTGGGTTCTGTTTGTTGTTTGCTTTGTTTTATGTAATGGTTTTATATCTTTTGTTGTAATCTCCCCCTGGGATAGAGGGGTTATTACTTTTATTTTCTTTTTTATTCTTATTATTAAAATACTTATTGCATAATTCAAGCAATGTTCAATATATATTATTTACTCACTACTGTGTCAACTGAAGCAATGTGTCGTATGGAATGAATCTACGGCATGAAAATCACAGAGCTTCAAAATCTTCACGTAGTCACTCACGTGACTCCAAAGTAAAATAGTAAGATTAAACGGGAACTTACCTGTTCGAAGATTGATCTTTATTTTATGAGGAGTTACGATGAGGGATTACGTGCCCTCCGCTCCCGACCCTCATAATCTAAACGATCATCTGGTAGTTCTAGTCTTGTGCGAGCTTTACTATCTTACTTTGGCTATTGGTTCTGTGTTTTTCACGCCGCTGCTTTGAAGTATGCCGAGCATGCGCCTGGCGGGGCTTCTTCACGTAATCCCACATCGTAACTCCTCATAAAATAAAGATCAAACTTCGAACTGGTAAGTTCTCATTTAATCTTACTATTATCTATCTGTTACCTCATCAAAAAATTCTATTAAATTAAAAAACACATTTCACCTTTAAAAAAAATCCATGCTTGCTTACCTTATTAAGTACATTTTCCTCTCAGTGCACAACAATCCTGTCCTAGATGTATGTTTCTATAAGTTCCCCCAATGCTGAGGTTAAACTGACTGCTCAGTGATTGCCTTGCTTATTCGTACACCCTTTTTAAACCAAAGAAGTAACATTTACTGTCTCTGGTCTCTGGCACCAGTTCCATTTCCAAAGAACAAGGAAAGATTATGGTCAGCGTCTTCTCAACATGTATTAATTATGCCCCTGTACCACTTGGGAAACCTGAACGGAAACCTCTGGAGACTTTGCGCCCCACCCAAGGTTTCCGTGCGGTTCCCGGAAGTTTTTGTCCTCCGGCAACCACCTTCAACGAGCATCGCAACCGGCTTTGACTAAAAAATTACCGATTTTTAAAACGTAAACCACTTTTGACCATTAGGGACTGACAAAAACCTCTGGGAACCTCCGGGAGCCGCACGGAAACTGTGGGTGGGGCGAAAAATCTCCAGAGGTTTCCGTTCAGGTTTCCTAAGTGGGACAGAGCATATTACTCACTAAATCTTAGGATGCATCCCATTCCTTGCTGGCAACCTATTGAAAATCTTCAGTTCAGCCAACTTCTCTAATATCCATATGTTATCAATTTTTTCATATCAAGTATCACTATTATTTCTCCCTTCACTATTGGAAGCACACTGAGAAAATGAAGATAGATGCAGAAGCTTAGAATTGCCCTCAGCATGCATGTGCAAGGACTTTTTTTTCAGAATGGCCCCCCTTCTCCATATTTTACCTTGTACAATTTATATGTCGATAAATGACTTTTTGTTTCCCATTTATGTTAGCTGAAAACCTTTTCTCATGTTCTCTCTTTGCCACTCCTACTTACTTTTCACTTTACCTCTGATTCTATTGCACCCACTTGTCATAAGCAGACTTTTGCTTTATCTTCCTCGGAATCTCTTTCATTATCTTAGGAGCTCTGGATATGTTTGTTTTTCCTTTATTTCTCATGGGAATGTGCCTCAACCTAATCCATCTCTTGCTATAGTTCTGCATGACAACTTCTGGTTTTATTTTACCTGGGCCATATTCAATCTCCTCTCATCCTCTAATTAATGATTTTTTACTTTGGAAAGTTTGGATTGATTATCTCCTTTTCTATTGTTAACCAAAACCTTACGGTTTTATGATCACCATTCCCCAAATGCTGCCTCACTGAAACCTAGCTACACTTGACAACTTCATTCCCTGGACTCTGATCTAGCTGCTTCTCCACTTCCTTCCTTGTTGGGATCTGAAATATACTTCTTTCAAAAATTATCTTAGACATAATTTAGAAACTCTTGAACTCCTCTGCCTTTAGACTTAAGACTTTAGACTTTAGAGGTACAGCACAGAAGCAGGCCATTTGGCCCACCGAGTCCGTGCCAACCACCGTACACTAGCACTACCCTACACACTAGGGCCAATTTACCATTTTCTTACTGAAGCCTATTAACTCTCAAACTTGTACATCTTTGGAATGTGAGAGGAAACTGGAGCACCCGGAGAAAACTCATGCGGTCATAGGGAGAACTTACAAACTCCATACAGACAGCACCCGATGTCAGGATCGTTCCGGGTCTCTGGCGCTATAAGACCACAACTCTATCGCTGCGCCACTATCCCGCTCTTATACTTTGAATATCCCAGTTTACATTAGGATAAACAAAGGTCCTGTTATAACTATATTCGTACCACTGCTTCCGAGCTGTGACCAAACAAATTCTGTCATTCTCTTTTCAATTAAACTCAAAGAAATTAAATGAAATGTTACTTACCATTCACACTCCAGCCAATTTGGTTCTTGAAATGAATGCAACCACTAATTTGCAGGATATCCTTGCCTAAGGCCCTTTAAGGGGTGACCTTAGGGTGGGTTATGAATTAATGAGGTGCACAGATGAGGTGGATGGCCAAAGACTTTTTCCTAGGGTAGGGGAATCATTCATATTTAAGTGAGAGGGGTAAGGTTTAAAGAAGACCGGAGGGGCAAGTTTTCCATGCAGAGAGTGGTAAGTGGTAGACATCCAGGGGAAGTCTTAGAGGCAGGAATAACTACGGTATTTAAAATATGTTTGGATGGGTTCTGTATAAGAAAGGTTTAGAACGATATTGGGCAAATACAGGCAAATGTGATTGGCTCAAGAGAGCATCCTGGTTAGCATGGACAATGTACGTTGACGGGCCTGTTTTTATGCTGTATAATTCTAAGACCTTGGAACATGGCAACCAGTACTGAACACATTAGTCCAACCATGGCCGAACTATTATTTTAAATAAGTGGACTGTAACCTCCCTGTTCTATTGTCTGTACTCTGGCTAATGAAAGTACGTATTCATTCATCATTTTGTGGTGCTACTGCCACGAGGGATCCCTGGATATGTCCTCAGTGCTTCCTAAGGTGCTACATTTCATTGTGTATATCCCAAGTGCAATGTCCTCTCCACACCCGCGTCCTCTAAATGCATCACCTCATTGAACAGTATAGAACAGGAACGGACCATGAAACCCATCCAATTGGAAAGATGCACGTGACCTGTATCTCTGTATTCCCTGCTTGTTCACCTGTCTGTCTAAATGCCTCTAACACATACAGTAGCTATCATCCTCCAGACTGTACGTTCCAGGCATCTACCACTCTCTGTGTAAAAAAACTTGCGATTCTTGCAATTCTTTAAACATACCCCCTATCAGCTTAACCCTCTAGTATTTGACATTTCCACCCTGGGAGAAAGATTCTATCTACTCTATCAATGCATCTCATGATGTTATATACTTCTATCACATTCATAAGGCTCCAATTCCAGGTGCTACTTCTCAGTCCTCCATACCGACTCATCAATATCATACTGTAGTCTAAGACTACCCTTCTTCTTGTGTATGGTGTGCACAGCCTAAAGTTGTAGGACAACTTGTTCTATTTGATCTTATTTGATTGTGCACGCCAGGTTGATTGCATTCGTTGAAACAGGGCAGACCACGTGAAGGTTGCAATCTCCCACCCTCACTACTACCTCACTACTACTTCACGACCACCCTCACTACTATCAACAAGACCGCCAAATTTTGTGCCATCTGTAAATTTACTAATCTTGACATTTACGTTCATGTGCAGATTGTCAATGTACAAAACATAGAGCAACAATCACAGAAAATGACACAAAGTGCTGGAGGAACTCATCGGGCCAGGCAGCATCTCTGGAGAACAAAGGTCTCAGCACTGATTCCCTGTGATATATTACAGATTACATCTTCAAATCACAAAAACAATCCTTGACCATCACCCTCTATCTTCTGTCACCAAACTAACTTCCAATCAAATTAGCAATTTACTCAGGGTCCCATGTGTTATTAACTTATGGCCAGTTTCCCAACCTTACCAGCAGTCTGACGGAAGTCTATGTAGATTACAGCAACCGCATTATCATCATCAGCATAATTACCTCTTCAACAGTAAATCCTCCTCCTTTTCAATAATAATTGTGAAGACATAAACTGCTAAATATTCTATGCCCAATTTCAGAAACTGTTTTAAATTGTAAACTTTTTTGAGACGATTATTCAATATTATATACTCAAAGAGAAGTACTAACGAAGATCTAGCAATTATTTCGTTAGATGCTGAGAAAGCATTCGACCAGGTGGAATGGCCCTATTTATTTTCGGTCATGAAAAAGTTTCAATTGGGCGAGAAGATTAGTACATGGGTAAAACTTTTATATACTAATCCAACAGCTAGAATGTCAACAAATCAAATGTTATCAGCTAAATTTAATTTATCTAGAGGCTGTAGACAAGGATGTTCGTTATCCCCGTTATTATTCGCACTCACAATAGAGCCACTAGCAGAAAGCGTTAGGTCCCATCCTGAAATACATGGGTATAATACTAAAGATACTGAAAATAAAATTTCCTTGTATGCAGATGATGTATTAATCTATATTACAAAACCTGAAGTTAGTATCCCAAACTTATTAAATTTAATAACTCAATATGGCTCATTTTCAAGATACAGAATTAATTGGAATAAAAGTGAAATCATGCCAATAATGGAAAGTAATCCACATATATTACAACAATTTCCCTTCAAAATAGTAAATTAAAAATTTAAATATCTTGGAATTTATGTAACAAAGACATATACATCTTTATTTAAACTTAGCTTCCCGCCTTTATTGAACAAATTACATAAGAATATTTTATATTGGAAAACATTACCTATCTCAATGTTTGGCAGAATTAATGCAATAAAAATGATTTTTCTCCCGCAATTATTGTACCTCTTTCAATCAATCCCGATATATCTCCCAAAAACTTTTTTTTAAAAGGTTGACTCTATAGTCACTAATTTTATCTGGGATTATAAGAACCACAGAATAAATAAAAAGCACTTATGTAAATCAAAAATATATGGAGGTTTAGCCCTACCTAATTTTATACTATTTTTGGGCAGTTAACATTAAAAATATGAATTTTTGGTTGGAAGAACTGGACCAACAACCAGATTGGTTAAAAATGGAAAAGGAAGACTGTTTACCTTTTGAAATTGGGTCGATTTTATTTGTTATTACTAAATTAAGCAAAAAAACCTACAGTGAAAACCCCATAGTATATAGTGGAATACGCATTTGGAAACAATTAAAAAAGACACTAAAATTGGATAATTTACCACTTCTTCTTCCCTTTGTAAACAACCCTACATTTAAACCCTCAACGATGGATAAAGATTTTTTACATTGGAAAAATCACGGAATTACAAAGATGGGTCATCTTTACAGGAAAGGTACATTCCTCTCATTTCAGGAGCTACAACAAATTTATGGGCTTCACTCAAATGACTACTTTAGATACCTATAACTTAGAGACTATGCTAAATCAAATACACAGGACTATAGAAATAGAAAGACAGAAATTCTTGATGAATGTTTCAACAAACACCCTAACACCGAAAAATTGATATCTTATATTTATAATATCCTATTAGATAACGATGCACCCATGACGGAAATATATAGGCAATCATGGGAAAGATGAACTAGGCCAACCAATAAGGCAAGATATTTGGGACGAAAGCTTACAACATATACATCACTGTTCGCTAAATGCTAGACATTCTTTAATACAGTTTAAAGTATTACATAGATTGCATTATTCAAAAACAAAATTAAATAGAATTTTCCCAAGCATATCTCCTATTTGTGAAAAATGTCAGCACTCAGAGGCTAACTTAACGCACACATTTGTAAGTTGTATAAAAATTAATAATTTTTGGACGGAAATTTTTAAGATAATTTCGGAAGTTGTCAACATCCAATTGGACCCTGATTCAAAACTAATAATATTAGGAATACTAGAACAAAATCAAATATTTACAACAAGCCAAAGAAACTTTATCGACTATAGTTTAATAATTGGGAAAAAATTAATATTAAAATTATGGAAAGGCCCTATAACCCCCACAATTAAAATGTGGATTACGGAAATGTCGGAGATCCTACATTTGGAAAGATTAAGATTTGTCTTAATTGACAAACAAGAACTATTTACTAGAATATGGTCTCCATTCATTGACTATTTGAAGGGGCAAACCGGTTCGGCACGAGAACCTGACTGAAACCCGAATCAAGGATTAGATGAAGAATTACATTTTATAATTCACGGACATATCTCCAATGAAGTATAATTAGCTGATTATTCCATTCTCTTTTAATTTTTTTGGTTTATTTTCTCTCTCTTTCTATTATTTTCTATCAATATAAAAATTAAAAAATATATATATAGAAGTACAATTATTATATAATTGATAATATAAACAATATTAATAATGTATGACTACTACAAACACAATGTTTTTTATTATGTATTTACTTCTAATTAAAATAAAAAAATAAAAAAAAATTAAAACATTTGTAAACTTTTGACCACCCTATCAATCAAACTAGTCGTTAACATTTTACCCGGCCCTACATTTCCATGTGCAAAGAACCTTTGAAGGAATTATTGACCCCTACAATGTTTGTAATCTCAAGTTTATTTTAGATGCACATGGTGTACTTTTTTATTTCAGAAAGATATGCATCTTGCTACCTTTTTCTACGTTAAATTATATGAAATCGTTCTCTGGCAAGTATCCCCGCACATCACTTCAGATAGAGATGAAAGTAATTAAAATGTTAGAAATAGGATCAATGCACTGACTGGGTTAACACATTTGGGTTAGTCTTGGTCACTGGTTGGGTGTGTGAAAGAAAAACAAATACAATACGAAAAGAATCAATAGGGGTTAAAATCTGTGGAGTTCATAAAAATACCAAAAACAAAAGGGCTTTTTCTTATACTTAAGCTGGAGAAGGTTGACATTCCTTATAAGTAGAACTTAAGAAAAATGTTTCCCACAGCCTTATTCAAACACCGTCTATACACACAATTTCTGATTAGTCAGACTCAATATTAATCAAGTCCAGCTGTAGCTGCATGTGCAATAGACTGAATTAATTCAGTATTTCGTTCCACCAAATAACTGCCCTTTAAAGAAAGTCAGCTTTTTATTAAAAAATAATCATTGGGGAATTTCATGACTGACAGGCCAGTTGTTGACCTTTGTGCAGTGATGGGAATCGGAATAAAGCCCTTTAGAAAAAGCTCACTCAAAGCTCAAGAGGCTTTTCGCAATTATGTTTCACAATGCCTTTGATTACTTAAATTTTAAATAGTTCAGAATAATGTTGCAGAAATATGTTTTTGTAATAATCATTGTTATCAATCAACTAGTTATTAATCGCATTTGTGTGCTGGAATGGGATTTTCTGAATGAGGATGTGAAGATGTCATTGTCTCATTCAGCATGATGAGTTTGATGCATAATTCTTTTGGTCAGTCCACGCTCTAAAGCAGTGAGGAGCATCACTCTTTCATATGTTTATGTTGGTGACAAAACATAACCAATACTTCAAAAGCCTGATTTTCTCAGTCACAATTGTAATTTTGATTTATTTTGTCCAAAACATTTTTGTAGCAAATTTATAATTCTTTGATTCCCCAAAAAACGTTTTACTGCAAGTTATTGAAAAAATAACCATTTGTCTAATTTGGATCAATGATGAGAATATTAAACTGTTGACTGAAATTAAAATGAATGGACAGGAACAACAATGGTCAAATCGACTAAGACACAGGCACTCCAAAGTAACATGTATAGAACAGCAATAGGAGTTGAACAAAAATCATATTATCAACAATGTACGTGAAGCAAATAAAGAAGTTTAAATAAAACTATTAAATGAATGAGGAACTTACACTGTTTCTTGTCAGGATTACCCAGACCTTGAAATCTGCAGCTTTCTGCATGTTGAATAGTGCCCTAAAATATACAAGGAAAGCTAAATGTATTAAACTACTATAAACATTTATATGCATAAACCTAGCATGCACTTCCTGTTAACCTTCTCCCATTGTATCTTTTGGTATCCATGTTTATAATGAAATTTTCTAATTAAATGTCACACTGTAATTGCCCCCTTCTATGGCACTTGACATCTTAGTTTTATATCCCTGAGAAGAAAAACTTCATAATTCAATTATATTATTTGATATGTCAAATTTCTATTTCAAGTTTGCTAATTAATGACAAATATAAGAGTACATAAATAAATACAAAGAACACTATACTATATGGTTTTGATGTTTACTCCCTGATGACCTGGTCCAAATATCCTTCCTTTGCAAACCCTTTTCATTAGAACACGTTACTCGGCCTTGTATATTACTCTATGGCAGATCAACATGCATGTCTCTAATCAATCCTCCTAGGTTATGTTGAAATGTTTCGCAAGTTTTCCGCAGTGCCTGAGAGAAAGAAAAGGATTTAATTATCTTCAACTGAAACTGAGAAGAACTTTCAGAAATCGAGTAGCTTAACTTGATTTTTATTGAGACCAAACAACATGAGAAAAACTACTGGCTAAATCTGGTGCACCTCTGTTTTCCAATATTATTCATTAAAGCACACTTCAATAAACAAAATAAGTAGTAGGTGCAGAATATGGGATAAAGTTAATAGTTGAGAATATGTCCAGTTCAGCAATGATTCTGTCATTATAATAAGTAAAATGACAGCTGGAAGAGCCATTATGAGATGTTGCATTAACAGGTCACCACAGACCAAACAACACAGTCAGTTCTATACTGTTGTCATTTGTTGAAGTGAGACTCTAAGAACCCCAGATAGAAGTGCTGCTGCCAGATGTGGCCTCACTGGAGACTATTTTGGGTTTATGAGCTGTGTAATGAAAATCTGGAAGTATTCTGCATTTGGCAAATACTCTTGGGCTATTAAGTCAGGCAAAGCACGAATGCTGCAGAGAAAGGGATATATCAGTAAGTGTGTTGTGTTAAACTGACCCAAATAACGTAGATCTTTCAGGAATTCTTCAACACTTCTGCAGTGTGGATACATTTCTCATTCACTGTACTGATAATGGAAAAAAGTAAATAAGAAAGATTAACTTGTTTATTTTTAAGTTTCTGAAATAACTTATCATAACATACGAAATGACACAGCACAGCATGTCGCTGGTAAAATGAGAACTATGATTCACAGTTGGAAGGAACTGAATGTTGAGAACATTGGCTTAACAATGGTATTGAAATATACTTTCTGTACAGATTATCAAGTGCATTCTCCCACACAAATCTAGTGCAACGCTTCCCCCAACCCCCCTGGTCTATAGTGCAACCAAAGGCACAATTCATAGCAGTTCATAATTGAGTTTAGTGTTGTGTATTGCTCAAGAGCTTGACAGTTGCTAGGAAGAAACTATTCTGAACCTGGTGGTCACGGTTTTCATGCTCCTTAGTCTTCTTCCTGAAGAAACTGAAGGAACTGAAATATGAGCATGGTCAGGATGTTTAGTTTTGATTTAGTTTAGTTTAGATATACAGTGCGGAAACAGGGCCTTTGGCCCACCGAGTCCGCGCCGACCAGCAATCAGCACACACTAACACAAGCCTAACACACTAGGGACAATTTATATTTATACCAAGTATACAAACATAAGTCAATTAACCAACAAACCTGGACGTCTTTCAAGTGTGGAAGGAAACCGAAGATCTTGGAGAAAACCCATGCGATCACAGGAAGAACATACACTCTCCGTACAGACCAGGCATGTGCCGTGAGTAATTACTCAGGGTAGGCAGTCAGCCGGCTTTCAAAAAATCTTAAAACCGCGCATGCGCAGATTGTTCTCTTCGTAAACAATAAAAAATAAGTAACAATTCAATTTTCCCAAGGGTTCTAAATCTCCTTTATTTTTTAATTACTGAATGGGTGGGGGACGGAGGATGAAGGCAGATGGAGAGATCGTGGGAAAAACGGGAGCACATCGGGACGTTGAATCAGTTGTCATCTTATGGAATGACAATACTAATTCAAGGGTCCAATTGGAGGGGGAGTTCCTTTCACAGCGTGTGGGGAGCCTGCGGCAGGGGTTAAATATGCGAGAAGGCAGAAGTTTTGAGAAGGAGGGGGACAGAGATCATATCAAACTCACTCACCGCTGCCGCAGCGCTCCGGGCACGGACAGCAGAACTGGCCGCCACTTCCGGGGATAGAAGCAGCTCGGGTGCGAGCGGCCACCGGGACCCAACACCTGAACCGGCTGCTCTTCAGCGTCTTCTGATCACCTCTGGCAGTGCTCTTCGTCTGAACATCTCTCACCTGCCGTTCGCCGGCTTCGTTCATGTCAACCGTGCCCCGCAAATCCTTAAATTCCCACAGCCAAGTAACCTAAACTGGACCCGTGAACGCGCTGTCGGAATTTAAAGATTTGCGGGAAGCCGTCCGGCGAGCGGCAGGTGAGAGATGTTCAGACGGAGAGCACTGCCAGAGGTGAGTATGGGACCAGCAGAAGGGGCTGAAGTGGCATGGTCCCGGCGGCCACTCACAGTCACCCGAGCTGCTTCCTTCCTCGGAAGTGGCGGCCAGTTCTGCTGTCCGTGCCCGGAGTGCTGCGGCTACCACCCGAGCTGATCCACTCCCCGGCCACAATAAAACCATATGGCAATACAGCACGGGAACAGGCCATCTCGGCCCTTTTAGTCCGTGCCGAACACTTACTCTCACCTAGTCCCATCTCACCTGCACTCAGACCGGAGCGTGGCAAGTGGGTTACTGACCCCAATCCCCTCCTTCACAAAGCCAGACTGCCCAAACACTGTGAACGGAGCTCTCCCCCCACCCCGGGAACTACAGTATTTAAAAACATAAAGCACAAAGAAATGCACTTACCACATTATTGGTACATTAAGTCCATTCTCCATTTGTTTGCGAAAATACTATTAAAATAATGGCAATCCATATTTGAACATCCCGCCAAGAAACTCGCGCTGCGCATGCGCAGAAAGATGATGCGCATGCGCAGTGCTGCAAAGGCAGAATTTCTGCTGCCTTCAGCTTCCATTGAAGCTGACGGCTTCAGGCAGCGCTGACGGCACGGGGGCTGCACAGAGCTTCCCGTGTTACAAGCGCTGCGGATGAAAGGCACGGAGAATTATGCCTACCTAAGAGATCGATCTCTTAGACAGGCATAATTCTCCCATGCCTTTACTATTTATATTTAAAAATTGCCATTTCATAATTTTAGTCAGGGTAGGCAGTGCCTACCTTGCCTACCCTGACGGCACGTGCCTGGTACAGACAGCACCCGTAGTTGGGATCGAACCTGGGTCTCTGGCGCTGCAAGCGCTGTAAGGCAGCAATTCTACCGCTGCACCACCGTGCAGCCCACAATAGTTGAATTTAGTTTAGTTTAGAGAAGCAGACTGGGGAACAGGCCCTTCGGCCCACCCAGTCCAAGCTGACCAGCGATCACCCATATACTAGTTGTATCCTATACACTGGGACAATTTACAGAAACCAATTAAACTACAAACCTGCACCTCTTTGGAATGTGGAAGGAAACTGGAGCACCCGAAGAAAACCCACATGGTCACAGAAAGAACTACAAACTCCACACAGCCAGCACCAATAGTCAGGATCGAGCCTGGGTCTCTGGTGCTGTAAGGCAGCAACTCCACTGTTGCGCTACAGTGCCGTCCTGTTCTGGGTCATTCATGGTATATATCCTATAGATCCCTTCAATGGTAGGGAGATCAGTATCTGTGATAAACCGGGTAGTGTCTGCCACTCTCTGTTATCTCCTTCTTTCCTGGGCATTTCAGTTGCTGACACAAGGCCGTGATGCAAACAGTCAGCATGCTCTCTACCACACATCTGTAGAAGTTCAATAAAGTACTCATCCACATTCTGGATGTCCTCATAATTCTAAGGAAGTAGAGGTGTTGATGAGCTCTCTTTGTCATTGCATGAATGTGCTGGCCCAAGGACAGATCTCTAGAGTCATAGAGAGATACAGCATGAAAACAGGCCCTTCAGCCCAACTTGCCCACAGCAGCCAACATGTCCCAGCTACACTAGTCCCACCTGACTGCGTTTGGTCAATATCCCTCCAAACCTGTCCTATCCATGTACCTGTCTAACTGTTTCTTAAACATTGGGATAGTCCCTGCCTCAACTACCTTCTTTGGCAGCTTGTTCCGTACACCAACCACCTTTTGTGTGTAAAAGTTACCTCTCAGATTCCTATTTAATCTTTTCCCCTTCGTCTTAAACCTATGTACTCTGGTCCTCAATTCACCTGGGCAAGAGACTACTCTTGGGCAAGAGACTCTATGCATCTACCTGATCTATTCCTCTCATGATTTTATGCACCTGTATAAGATCACTCCTCATCCTCCTGCGCTCCAAGAAATAGAGTCGCAGCCTACTCATCCTCTGCCTATAGCTCAGACCCTCTAGTCTTGGCAACATCCTCGTAAATCTTCTCTGTACCCTTTCCAGCTTGAAAACATCTTTCCTACAACATGATGCCCAGAACTGAACACAATACTCAAAATGCGGCCTCACAAACGTCTTTCACAACTGCAACATGACCCCCCCACGTCTATACTCAATACTCTGACTTATGAAGGCCAATGTGCAAAAAGCTTTTTTGCCCTGCATTCCTAGATCCCTCTGCTCTACAACACTTCCCAGAGCCCTACCATTCACTGTGTGTGTCCTGCCTTTGGTAGACTTCTCAAAATGCAATAGCACACATTTCTCTGTATTAGATTCCATCAACCAATCCTCAGCCCACCTGGCCAATCGATCAACATCCTGCTGCAATTTTTCACAACCACCTTCACTATCTGCAAAACCACCCACTTTTATATCATCAGCAAACTTGCCATGTTTGTTCTCATCAAAATCATTGATATAGATGACAAACAGTAATGGGCCCAGCACCAAACCCTGAGGCCTCCAGTTTGAGAAGCAACCTTGCACCATTACCCTCTGCTTCCTTCCATGAAGCCAATGTTCTATCCATTCAGCTATATAACCATATAACCATATAACAATTACAGCACGGAAACAGGCCATCTCGGCCCTTCTAGTCCGTGCGGAACACTTACTCTCACCTAGTCCCATCTACCTGCACTCAGACCATAACCCTCCATTCCTTTCCCGTCCATATACCTATCCAATTTATTTTTAAATGATAAAATCGAACCTGCCTCCACCACTGGAAGCTCATTCCACACAGCTACCACTCTCTGAGTAAAGAATTTCCCCCTCATGTTACCCCTAAACATTTGTCCCTTAATTCTCAAATCATGCGACCTAACCTTACAGAGCAGCCTACCATGCGGAACCTTGTTGAATGCTTTGCTGGTCAATACAGTACATATGCAACATCTACAGTTTTACCTTCATCAACATTTTCGGTCACGTCTTCAAAAAACAATCAGATTTGTGAGACGTGACCTCCCACGTACAGAACCATGCTGACTATCTCTAATCAGCCCTTGTCCATCTAAATGCATGTATATCCTATCCCTCAGAATACTGTATAGTAACTTTACAACTACAGTTGTTAAACTCACTGGCCTGTAGTTCCCAGCATTTTCCCAGCAGCCATTTCTTACAGAGGCACAACATTTGCCACCCTCCAGTGTTCCGGCACCTCTCCTGTATTTAAAGACGTCTTGTAAATTTAATCCAGGGGTCCCGCAATTTCCTCTGTAGTTTCCAACAATGTCCTCAGATATATCTGATCAGGCATGGAGATTTGTCTACAGTCATACACGATAGTACCTTCAGCACCTCAGAGATATGCTCGCCAGGGAAGTGGAAGCTGTTAACTCTGTCCAGTGTTGTTCCATCAATGAGGACAGATTTATGGATGCTGGGCTTTCCCGTCCTACAGTCAAAAAACAGCCCCTTGGTCTTGCTGACATTGAGAGTAAGATTGTTGTTCTGGTACCAATCAATCAGATTATCAATCTGATTCCTGTACTCTGACTCATCATTACCTGTTATTTGTCCAAAAATGCTGTTATCAATGGCGAATTTAAGGATGTTGATGGAATTGTGCCCCACTACACAGCCATAGCTATAGAGAGAGTAGAGCAGGGGACTAAGCACACAGTCTTGAGGAATGGCACTTCAGGTCCTTGAATCTGTTCCAGTATTCTTTAGTGTAGGAAGGAACTGCAGATGCAGGTTTAAACCAAAGATAGACACAAAATGCTGGAGAAGGGTCTTGACCCAAAACGTCACCCATTCCTACTCTCCAGAGATGCTACCTGTTCCGCTGAGTTACTCCAGCATTTTGTGTCTATCTCCAGTATTCTTTAGGTTATGGTGATGTATCTCCACTCCACCATTCCTTTTGGGATCTATAACCATTAATATGCTTGGCTTAATAAAATCAAATCAAAGTGCAAATTTTCCAATAAATGTGGCCTCAATGGTTTTAGAGGGAATGGTTTGAATAATTTAATTAGTTCTTTTGTAAAGAAGAGCTTTCTAACATAGAACATAGAAACATAGAAAAATAGGTGCAGGAGTAGGCCATTTGGCCCTTCGAGCCTGCACCGCCATTCAATGTGATCATGGCTGATCATCCAACTCAGTATCCCGTACCTGCCTTCTCTCCATATCCCCTGATCCCTTTAGCCACAAGTGCCACATCTAACGCCCTCTTAAATATAGCCAATGAACTGGCCTCAACTACCTTCTGTGGCAGAGAATTCCAGAGACTCACCACTCTCTGTGTAAAGAATGTTTTCCTCATCTCGGTCCTAAAGGAATTCTTCCTTATCCTTAGACTGTGACCCCTTGTTCTGGACTCCCCCTACATCGGGAACAATCTTCCAGCATCTAGCTTGTCCAACCCCTTAAGAATTTTGTAAGTTTCTATAAGATCCCCTCTCAATTTTCTAAATTCCAGTGAGTACAAGCCGAGTCTATCCAATCTTTCCTCATATGAAAGTCCTGACATCCCAGGAATCAGTCTGGTGAATCTTCTCTGTACCCCCTCTATGGCAAGGATGTATTTCCTCAGATTTGGAGACCAAAACTGTACGCAATACTCCAGGTGTGGCCTCACCAAAACCCTGTACAACTGCAGTAGAACCTCCCTGCTCCTACACTCGAATCCTTTCGCTATGAATGCTAACATACCATTTGCTTTCTTCACTGCCTGCTGCACCTGCATGCCTACTTTCAATGACTGGTGTACAATGACACCCAGGTCTCGTTGCATCTCCCCTTTTCCTAATCTGCCACCATTCAGATAATAGTCTACCCTCATGTTTTTGCCACCAAAGTGGATAACCTCACATTTATCCACATTATACTGCATCTGCCATGCATCTGCCCATTCACTCAGCCTATCCAAATCACCCTGCAGACGCCAAGCATCCTCCTCACATCTAACTATACCCCCCAGCTTGGTGTCATCTGCAAATTTGGAGATGTTGCATTGCATTCCCTCGTCCAAATCATTAATATATATTGTAAATAGCTGGGGTCCCAGCACTGAGCCTTGCGGTACCCCACTAGTCACTGCCTGCCATTCTGAAAAGGACCCGTTTACTCCCACCCTTTGCCTCCTGTCTGCTAGCCAGTTCCCTATCCACGTCAATACTGAACCCCCAATAACATCAGCTCCTTACCATCCTAACTTTAATTGTAAGACTATAATTTCTTGTTCTCTGCTGCTTCATCAGAGGAAATTATTTATTTCCACCTACACCTTTCATCAACTAAAACATCTACATTAAATCACATTTAATTACCAACATTTAAGAGGATATGAACCTAACTAATGCAATTTAATACCATAACTTACACCACCATGAATAAAGGGCCTGTCTCACTTAGGCTATTTAGGCTCCGGTGACAACCTACGTCTCCTCGCGACAACCTACGTCATCTGGCGACAACCTGCGTTAACCTAGCAATATCCTACATTAACCCAGCGACAACTATGACAGCACTTACGTCAGGAGAAGTCAAGCTCCGCTCATTGGCGTCAAACAATAGACAATAGACAATAGGTGCAGGAGTAGGCCATTCGATCCTTCAAACTGGCACCGCCATTCAATGTGATCATGGCTGATCATTCCCAATCAGTACCCCGTTCCTGCCTTCTCCCCATATCCCCTGACTCTGCTATCTTTAAGAGCCTTATCAAGCTCTCTCTTGAAAGTATCCAGAGAACCGGCCTCCACCGCCCTCTGAGGTTAGAGAATTCCACAGACTCACAACTCTCTGTGTGAGAAAGTGTTTCCTCATCTATGTTCTAAATGACTTACCCCTTATTCTTAAACTGTGGCCTGTGGTTCTGGACTCCCCCAACATCGGGAACATGTTTCCTGCCACCAGCGTGTCCAAACCCTTTATAATCTTATATGTTTCAATAATATCCCCTCTCATCCTTCCAAACTCCAGAGTATACAAGCTCAGCCGCTCCATTCTCTCAGCATATGACAGTCCCGCCATCCCGGGAATTAACCGTGTAAACCTATGCTGCACTTGTGACTACCTCAATAGCAATAATGTCCTTCCTCAAATTAGGGGACCAAAACTGCACACAAAACTCCAGGTGTGGTCTCACTAGGGCCCTGTACAACTGCAGAAGGACCTCTTTGCTACTATATTCAACTCCTCTTGTTATGAAGGCCAACATGCCATTTGCTTTCTTCACTGCCTGCTGTACCTGCATGCTTACTTTCATAGACTGATGAACTAGGACCCCCAGATCCCGTTGTCCTATCCCTTTTCCCAACCTGACACCATTTAGATAATAATCTTCCTTCCTGCTTTTGCTACCAAAGTGGATAACCTCACATTTATGCACATTAAACTGCATCTGTCATGCATCTGCCCACTCCCCCAACCTGTCCAAGTCACCCTGCATTCCCATACCATCCTCCTCACAGTTCGCACTGCCACCCAGCTTTGTGTCATCTGCAAATTTGTTAATGTTACTTTGAATCCCTTTATCTAAATAATTGATGTTTATTGTAAATATCTGTGGTCTCAGCACCGAGTCTTGCGGTACCCCACTAGTCACTGCCTGCCATTCTGAAAGGGACCCGTTAATCCTTACTCTTTGTTTCCACTGTCGCCGACTGTCTCCGAAACATTTTCAACATGTTTAAAATCCAGCGACAACGAGAAAGACTTTATGACTCTTTGGGCGACTGAGGAGACTACTCACGGCCATACAGGCGACGCCCCGACGACCATGTGGTGACAGCCTAGTCACTTGTAGTCGCTTAAAAAAATCACCTAAGTGGGACAGGCCCTTAACACATAATTTTGGTTAACTTGTGTTGTACTGCTCCTATGTCCTATGGTTTTATGAGAATGGATACAAAAGAAGCTAGATTATACAAATGTGGTGATCTTGTACTGTTATTTGCCTTGGTAAATACATCTATTAGGAATAAGGGATATATCCAGACTTGCTAAAGAAAATTGGTACGGACATCCTTCCCTTGTCTTTAAGATACCGAGAATTGCACCATTTACTTCAATCTGGTAATAACCTAAACACTCAGTTAAAGGTGGCATTGTCTATGGATGTCAAGGTCACTTCAGTGATGGGAATAGTTTAAACTCATGCCAGCAGAATCATCATTCATTCTATGTTCCATTGATGCATTCATCAAGTGATTCAGGTCAGGCAACTGCTACAATGCTTACATATGCAAACAAATTTAGTTCTTTCCTTATCCAGAAGCATAAGAAAGATGTGAAACCACTGGTTTCACCTAGAGCCTTACAGATTCCCCCTAAACCCTGTATGGTGATCAATGATGAGATGAAAGAATTACACTCAGTCAATGTGCATGTGCAGATGCCCTATTTTCAAGTGCGCAAAATAGCACAAAAGATTTGGAAGAGCTTAAAATTTCTATTGTATTTTCTGAATTAAGTGGCTTCTGTTGTTTCTTGATCCCGGTCTTTCTAGAATTCCCATTGTGAAAGGTACAGGAGGAGGGGAAAGTGAAAGAAGATAGAAGGAGAAAAAGAGCAGTAGTTGAAGAAAGACCAAATGGAAGGTGTTTCTGGAGACATTTTTTGCCAGAGATTTTATTGAAGGCGAACATTCTTGCAATTCACAGAAGAGCATTCTTTAGGTAAGATTCACAGCTCCAAGAGCAGAGAAAGTTGGCATAACCAACGACGGCTACAAACAGTTGTTACAGCACTGGATGCTGAGGCATTATCCACTGCACCGCTGAACTTCACTGCATCTGGTCTTTCCAGGTTGTCCAAGGCAATACCAGTCACATTAATTAGTTGCCAGTCCATGCAAGCAATGATTGATAGCTTGCCTGCTGTAGCAAATGCATTAAACACTTCCCCATAGGCATCCCAAAGCAAAGGAAAAGTGATAAATGTGTTTGCTTTCAGCCAGAGTATAGAGTTTCAAGCAGGCGGCAGGGTTCCCCCTAGTGCAGGGTGTCATTTATCCTGCCTACTCATTCACACAATACAATTAACTACCTTCATGATTTGCAGCGGATTGCACTATTATCATGACCCTGTGACTCGTCACATTGGGAAGATTTGTGCTGACCTTCTTAACGACTGATTTCCCATTTTGTAAACCGTGCAATGCTCACTGATTGTCCCTGGTTTGCAAGCGAGAGGATGACTTCTTATCCTCTGCTCGCCAGACTGGGGGATGCATGCAATTACTTACAAGTATACATCCTTTGAGTCAAAAGGTCGTGGATTTAAGTCCCACTCGAAGAAGTGAATATGAAATCAAAGCAGACATGCCAGTGTCGTACTCAAGGCCTGTTGCACTGCTGGAGGTGACTTCTCTCTTTACCTGCAACTTATCTCCTGTAACATTTTCTTTATTCAAAGTTTCTCTTTGCCATTCACTTTCCACAGAATGTATATTTTTTGGGCTGCACTAAACATTGTTTTAAATGTTCATGACAATTCAACACTCTTGCCTTCCTATATTGTTGCTTTTAATTTAGGTTTTCACCCACTTAATGTAGACTTTTCAAATCGTGATCGTCAAGTCCTTCTGGTATGGTATGGTACTTTATTTGTCACATGTACAATGAAATTCATTTTCGAATACAGTTCAGTACAAGTATCACTATACATAAGCACTTAGATACATAGTAGGTAAGCATCTCAGATACAGTACAAGTATAGAGCAGTAGTACACTGAGGCAGTATACAGAGCCCTGGTTATTGTAAGTGCAGGGATCTTGATCTGACCATGAAGGTCTGTTGACCTTATGCCGTCACGGTGTCGGCCTTGTCAAGCGTAGCCATGTTGCTGCTGCTCCATCATTGTAGGCTGTGTCTGGTCCACGTGCTCGGCCTCATGGAGTGGCACCCAGTCCAGCCGAGCTCCAGGCAGCTGCAGGGCCTCTGGCACTGTTAATTAGGGTCTCAATGAAAGGACACGTTCATTCCCTACTTTACATGTTGCATGTTGTGTTAGAAGGAACCCTGTTCATGTAGCTGTTCATGTATCATGTAGCTGTTATAGCAACAAAGTTCTTATCTATTTCCTCTAAATTTGGAAGGATTCCAGGCCATTAATGTCATAGAGTCATAGATGTATCTCTATCTACATATGTTATTGATGGATGTATCAGAGTCCCTACTGGAAAGTATGCACACGTGAATGGCAGTCTCAGGTCACTAAAAAACTTACAGATAGACATATAATCGGTAAATTAAATTTATGCATGTCAGAGGTGAGGTATAGCATTTGGTAACAAAAATAAGGGATTATTATTTAGTGAATTTGGGCAGCACAGTGGCGCAGCAGTAGAGTTGCTGCCTTACAGCGCCAAAGACCCGGGTTTGATCCTGACCTCGAGTGCTGTTTGTACAGAGTTTGTATGTTCTCCCTGTAACCACGTAGGTTTTCTATGGGTGCTCAGGTTTCCTCCCACATTCCAAAGACGTGCAGGCTTGTAAGTTAATTGGCTTTTTCAGAGGGATCTAACTTAAATATAGAGAAGTTGCACTGAACTTGGATTAGGCCAGACTTGAATGTGCATGTAATTCATGGGAATACTGGAGAGAGTGTAAACATAATTTACAGGATGGGTTCCAGAGATACAAACTTTTGGAAGTGGTAAGTGGTTTTGATGAAATGTCATGAATCTGAAACTTTAACTTTCTTTCTTCACTGGCGCTACCTGACATGCTGAGCATCTCCAGTACCTGTAATACTTTGTTGAATGATAAACAGGTTGGATCTCTTTTCTTTTGGACGAGGCTGAAGGTATATTCAACAGTGGTCTTCAAGGTTTAGTTTAGTTTAGTTTCAGTTTTGGAGATAGGACCTTCGGCCCACCGAGCCCACGCTGACCATGATCACCCATACACTCTACATGCTCGGGTCAATTTAAAGAAGCTGATTTAGCTTACAAACCGGCACGTCTTTGGAATGCCAGAGGAAACCGGAGCACCCAGAGAAAATGCACATGATCACAGGGAGAGCGTACAAACTCCATAGTCAAGGTCAAGCCCGGGTCTGTGGCACTGTATGGCAGAAGCTCTACCGCTGTTCCACTGTGCTGCCTAAAAGGTACAAGAGGAAAAATGTTTCAAAAGTTTTTAACAGAATAAACACGTAGTGCACTTGGATCTTTGGGAAATGGAAGGCTAAGTGTTTATTCATTGACATTAATCACAGAGCGAATTCTGAAGGAACTTCTTTACCCAGAGTACGTCAATAATATGGAAATTGTCATCTCAGGGAGAGACGGAGGAAATGGTCCAGGAGTTAAGAGCAGACTTGTTTAGCATTAATCGTGAGTTAAATAGTAGGTTACTGATAAAAATAGTGAGTGGAACGTAAAAGCTAAATTCATCATGTTTTTGGATGCAATATCCTAATTCTGTGTAATTCAAACTATGATCTCCCAGGGAGGAATAATTGAAAGAAATAGAGTTACTATGGAAACGTGATTTGCCTTTATATATTGGGGGTTTATTGTACTGCAATAAAGAGCAATAGAGAGTTTACCCACGAGTTTCAAACTATTCCTTTGGCTATTGAAAGGTTCAGATTAAACAGCAAGGAAGCGAAAAAACATGGGAACATGTCACTTGGCTGTGGTTTGTGGTTTTAGGGCAGCATTAGTGGAGATCTGATGTCAGGCCTTAGGCTGTTCTCCTAGGTCAGCAAAGGTGCTCCACTCATGGGATCTCTGGAGAAACACCAGGAGAAAACTAACATTCAAACAGAAAAAATATCAATCACTGTGTATCCCAAAGTTCGACCAAAACAACATTAAAAAAAAAGCACCATTTATCTGAATGTTTAATGTAGATTGGTGGAATTTTATGTTTGAAACCATTAATTAGTTATTGCTTCCATGAAAGAAAATTATTTTCTGCACATCTGCTTCAGTGTATCAATGACGTTGGCTTCGGGATATCATTATAACTTAATATTATAACCTGATATCAGGTTTCATGTAAAAGGCATGGATCAAACCTACATTTTAGAGGTGACCAACTGCTGTTTTTAGAGTGCAGATGTTGGAATCTGGATGAGCAAGCAATCTGCTGGATGAGGTCAGCGGATCGAACAGCCTTTGTAGACGGAAAAGAATTGTTGATTTTTTTGGGTCTAAATATTGCCGTGATACTGTGATTCGACTCAAAATGTCGCCAATTCCTTTCCTCCCCCGCAGACGCCGCTCAACCTGTTGGGTTCCTCCAGCAGATCACTTGTTGTTGCTGATTTTATCCCAAGCTAGATTGTTCTGAAAAAGATGATTACTGATATATTGGTGACATTATTGCCATTGCTACACTACATGAAAAAAGCCTTTGATGCTTTAATATGAGCATAATAATGTTTAAACAATAACGATACTTACATTTGCATCCTTGGTAAGTTTCTGATGTTCTGACTTCATGGACTAACTGCAGTACAAACCTTCTGAGATATACCACACCAGAGCATTGAGATTCTGCGTGTGGTAATAAGGCGTTGACACGAGCCCCACATCTGTGCCACTCATGTATGGAAACAAAAGAATAAACAATAATGGACAATTTCTGTTATCTTGAAGATAGACACAAAATACTGGAGTAACTCAGCGGGTCAGGTCTCATCTCTGGAGAAAAGGAATAGGTGACACTTCGGGTTGGAACTCTTCTTCAGACTGAAGAAGGGTTCTGACCCGAAACTTCACCTATTCCTTTTCTCCAGAGATGCTGCTTGACCTGCTGAGTTGCTCCAGCATTTTGTGTCTATCTTTGATATAAACCAGAATCTGTGGTTGCTTCCTACATATTTCTGTTATCTTGTCTGTTTAGGGATGCATTTATTGTGAGTTCTGATGTCTGGTGCATATATCTGCACATCTTATTTGTTTTGAGCATTTTTATGTTTTTTTGTGATATCATGATGAAGCAACTGAGGAATGGAATATTTTCTCCTTTATTAAGTAATCAGGATTAACAACCAGCTGTCTTTGCACAGGCTCTATCAACAGAGAATCAGACAAAGAGCTGGATGAATTGCTGCAAAAATACTTGCATTACCACACATCATCAGGTTGGTGTGGTGTATGCATCACAGTCTGTGTTAGTTTTTGCACGTCTTGACATATTGGATGACTCTATGTAGAACTTAACAATAACTCTTGCGTAAAACAGTCTCTTTACAAGTTCATATAGTCAGGGTTAGGGTTAGACCGTCTAGTAATGGAGTGTTGAGAGTCCACATGACAAATACAAAATGATGGCATCATCACACATATCAATATATCATTAACTGTCTTAAAGCTGTAGTTTTATATACACGAGCTAGCACAGCAGTGGTCAACAATATCCTGACATTTGACTACAGTTATCTATGGCATGGCACAGTGGACTGCATCAAGGGGAAACCCTTAACATACAGTATCACATCATAATAGACACGGTTTGTACTCGCTAGGATTTAGAAGATTGAGGGGAGATTGAGTGTATATAAACTTACAACATTCTTAAGGGGTTAGACAGGCTAGATGCAGGAAGATTGTTCCCGATGTTGGGGAAGTCCAGAACAAGGGGTCACAGTTTAAGGATAAAGGGGAAATCATTTAGGACAGAGATGAGAAAAACATTTTTCACACAGAGGGTGGTGAGTCTCTAGAATTTTCTGCCATAGAAGGTAGTTGAGGCCAGTTCATTGGCTATATTTAAGAGGGAGTTAGATGTGGCCCTTGTGGCTAGAGGGATCAGGGGGTATGGAGAGAAGGCAGGTACGGGATACTGAGTTGGATGATCAGCCATGATGATATTGAATGGCGGTGCAGGCTCAAAGGGCAAAATGGCCTACTTCTGCACCTATTTTCTATGTTTCTATGTTTCTATAATAGACACAAAAAGCTGGAGTAACTCAGCGGGTCAAGCAGCATCTCTGGAGAAAATAGGTAAAGTTTTGGATCGAGATTCTTCTTCAGAGGGTCTAGACCGAAAAACATTGCCTATTACTTTTCTCCAGAGATGCTGCCTAACCCGCTGAGTTACTCCAGCCTTATATGTCTATCTTTGGTTTAAACCAGCATCTGCAGCTGCTTCCTGCACATCTCCCTCATGCCACACTACCTTCACTTAAAAGCAGCGATCAACAAAGGCTGAGTTCATTCACTTGCAGACTCATACCCGAATCTTGTGTTTTTTTCCCCCTTTATTTTTCCTGTTGCTTCTTTCCTGCTTTTTCAGCCTTGGCTTAAACTTCTGCTGAGCTGAGGCGGCATCTGATCTCCAACAACATCTGGAATGTCGGTCCTTCTTAAATTATTCTTATCCATCAAAGCCTTGCTTATATTTAATTTTCCACTCCTACCTCTATTTCACTGCATATAGCCACCTGAATCGTCACCAGAAGCTGTTCTAACTAGCTGACTGAGAGAAAGAAACTGCTAACGGTGCACTTCCATTACAGTTTCCACAAAGTCCACCAATAAGAAACTTGGAATAAACTGAAATTCCAATTTATGGCACAGTGATCAAACCGTCTTGACTGTTGAACAAGCCAAAATATGTACGACAGGTCATAGTACAGAAACTCCAAAGGGAACTGGAATTTCACAGCAATTAATATGATTTAATAAAACTATGCCACACTTCTCAAGAAGCAGGTAAGGGAAGAGAAACACACATTTCCTGGCATAGAAGGGCATTCGCTTTTTCCAACTTGTCCTTGACTGCACTGTACTTGCAATTTGTTGTATGAATAACATATTAATGCAAGGGTTCCCAACCTGGAGTACATTTCACCTACCCAGGGGTCCAAATTTGTTGATTCCGGATTTGTACATATTTTTTCTCATTGACTGACTGTGTTTGGTTCTGGTATACTGGTATCTGTTCATCATTAGTTGTTCATAAATAAGTGAAATAACATTGTTATGTGCTATTAAAGTTGCCAGGGGTAAACGGTACGAAAAGGGTTGGGAACCCCTGCATTAATGTATGAACATATATACACTATTACAGACTACTCTTGTGAGACAGTGCAGTACATCCAGAACTGCTATAGTACTGTATTTATTGTATCCAGTAACAATCAACCTTTTATGGTTATTTTAGCAATGCATTCACCATGGGTCTTAACCCTGAAGCAGGGTATGGCATGTGGCACAGCTTCTGAGAATATTATTCATAACATTACCATCCACGGTATAAACTCAGTAAAGAATCATTAAGCTACACTGGCACATTTGCATTTAAAATTAAACTTACCTTCATGTTGCTGGGTGAAATTACTCTGATTTTTTTTCACTGGACTACTTTTCCCTTCCCATCTAAACCCAGATTTCCATCTCAAATTCCCATCAAGCAGCATCATTCTCCTGGATGGCAGTTTCATGCCCTGTAATGTTTCCCAGCAAAGCTAAGGCCCTTTATACGAGTTTGGATTCTGTAGTGTAGTCTTAGAGTCTAAAGGTTCTTGCAGATGTTTTATGCAGATATCTCTTATGGTCCTTGTCTCTAGTCACAGATTGTCCAGTCTTTCCTAAAGAGTTTTGGCTGCTACTTGATGTAGTTTCTTCGATATTAGTTCCTGCCAGTACTTTACCCACATGAAACTTGCAGTTAGACCATGGTCATCGGTAAAATATTAAAGAGTAAAATATAAAATGCTGGAAGACCTCAACGAGTCAGGCAGCATCTGTGAAAGGAAATAGACAGATCACATTTTGGGTCAGGAACATTCTTCAGTCTGAAGAAGAATTCCAACCTGAAAATGTGTCTGTCTAATTGTTACACAGATGCTACCTGACCTGTTGAGTTCCTCCAGCAGTTTGATTTTTGCACAAGATTCCAGCATCTGCAGTCTATTGTGTCTTCACATAAAATAGTAAATATGGGAGCCAACTGGTTGTACCTCTCACTTCTGAGGTCTGAGGTTCCCACCTGCTTCAAAAGGGCATCAATAATACCAGTGCCCAAGAAGAGCAAGGTGACGTGCCTCAATGACTATCGACCTGTGGCGCTTGTGGTGATGAAGTACTTCAAGAGGTTGATCATGGCGCAAATCAACTCCTACCTTGACAAAAACCTGGACCCACTGCAGTTCGCTTACTGCCACAATAGATCAACGGTGGATGCGATCTTGCTGGCTCTCCACTCCGCTCTAGACCACTTGGACAACAAAAACTCATATGTCAAGCTGTTATTCATCGATTACACAATTTAACACAATCATCCCCTCCAAGCTGGTTACCAAACTCGCAGAACTGGGTCTCTGCGCATCCCTCTGCAATTGGATCCTCGACTTCCTCATTCACAGACCACAGTCTGTTCGTATTGGTGGAAATGTGTCAGACTCAATAACCATCAGCACGGGGGCACCTATAGGCTGCGTGCTCAGTCCTCTGCTGTACTCACTCCATACTCAAGACTGCGTAGCCGGTCATAGTGCGAACTCCATGATCAAGTTTGCTGACGACACCACTGCTGTGGGACGTATCACTGATGGGGATGAGTCAGAGTACAGAAGAGAGATCGAGCAACTGTCCATATGGTGCCGGCACAACAACCTGGCCCTCAACACCAGCAAAACCATGGAACTGATTGTGGACTTTGGAAGGAGTAGGATGGGGACCCACAGTCCCATTTATATCAATGGGTCGATGGTTGAAAGGGTCAAGAGCTTCAAATTCCCGGGCATGCACATCTCTGAAGATCTTTTCTGGTCCGAGAACACTGATGCAATTATCAAGAGAGCACATCAGCGCCTCTACTTCCTGAGAAGATTACGAAGAGTCGGTTTGTCAAGGAGGACTCTCTCTAACTTCTACAGGTGCACAGTAGAGAGCTTGCTGACCGGTTGCATCGTGGCTTGGTTCGGCAACATTAATAATCTATTGTCTGTTATTTGCACTTTATCAGTTTATTTATTCATGTGTGTATTTACGTATATAATGGTATATGGACACAGTGGTCTGTTTTGTAGTCACTGCCTACTATGTTCTGTTGTGCTGAAGCAAAGCAAGAATTTCATTGACCTATCAGTGACACATGACAATAAACTCACTTGAACTTGTATCATGAACAAATGGGCCCCATCTCTCTGTCCTTCGGATCTAATCAGATCAGTTTAGATAGTCCCTTCACTCAACATTAAAGCACATGGGCATAACTTTCAGGACTGATGCACTTGGCTGTATTTTAGGTGTTTCCCCTGATCCATCTGTTAGCCAGATATATAACTTGCCAGGCAGAGAACAACTAACTCAATACAGAATGGGTCTCAGAAATAGTGTGAACAAGAACTGTGTACTTCAAGATTTTATTGGATATACCTTTTGGACCATTATGAAAATGTGGTGTTTTTAGGAACATTTCATTTTTCCCATACAAATAAATATAAGGGTGGAGAAATTGGATTTATGGAAATAGAGCCAAACCTCAGATTTCCATCCAATTTTCCTTTCCTTTATGGCAGAAATCACATGAACAGATATTGACATTAAAATACTTTCCAGCCTACATATATGTTGGGTTTCATGGCCGTGTAGCAGTTACTTTCCATAGCAGCCTTCTAAAAATGTGATTGCTGTTAATTAATTATGATTATATTTACAGTAACTAAATGGACAAGTATGTATTTGAGAGATTTGTGAGTTGTTGACCCTTTCGCGTTTTCTCTCCGAAATTTTGGATGTCTTGAACTGTCCCCCTGGAGAAGAACAGAGTAGTTGACTGAGAAAAGGAAAGGCTACTACTTTCATGACACCTTTCACATTGTGAACTGTGGTCCCTGTTATAGAATGGGGAGTGTGACGACCTGTGTATCAATGACGTTGGCTTCAGGATAACATTATTGCAAACGGCAGAGAGCATTGTGTAAACAACCTCTCGATCTGGGGGTGTTGAGTGAGGAATTGGTATTGGCCAGGATGGGAGAATGTGAATTCCGTGATCTTCATTCAGATATTATTTTTTAACTTTGATGCCTCAGTGGCGCAGCGGTAAAGTTGCTGCCTTACAGTGCCAGGGACCCAGATTCGATCCTGACTTTGGGTGCCATGTGTATGGAGTTTTTACGCTCTCCCTGTGACTGTGTGGGTTTTCTACGTGTGTTCCGGTTTCCTCCCACACTCCAAAGACATAGAGGTTTGTAGGTTAGTTGGCTTTGGTAAAATCGTAAAATTGTCCCTAGTGTGTAGGATAGTGTTAATGTACGGGGTGATCACTGGTTGGTGCGGACTCAAAGGACAAAGGGCCTGTTCCTATCCTGTTTCCCTAAAGTCTAAAGTCTAAAGGACAGGGTGCTGTCAGGGTTGGGGTTAGGATCTAAAACTCATTTTCTGAAAGGGGAGGCGCAATTCCTCACCACATGTAAAAAAAATATTTGGATGTGCATCGAAAGAGCCTTAACTTACAAGGCTATGGAACTAGAGTTGGAAAAGAGGATTAATCTAAAGTCTACTTTTTTGGTATCACATCCGGGGGGGGGTGTCTCGGACTCTGCAGCTCAATCTAGCTAAAGAGGTGCCCTGGTTTTTGTGCTGGTCTCTGGACTTGGACTTGAACTCCCAACCTTCAGACTTGGGTGTGAGAGCGATATTCACTGAACAATATTTGCTCAGCTGCAGAAATTGGATTGGTACAAACCAAAGGCAGGCTTAAACAATAACATTTAAATTCCTGATAATGTTGAAATTGCTGTATATTTGAGGTTATTGCCAATGTTGGGGCCAGCATGTCAATAGACAGGTTCACAGGATAGAAGGGGGAGTCAGTGAGGAATTGGGAAAAGCACCACACTCTGTCTGAGGCAGAGAATACAAGAGGAGGGTTGCCATGATACAACTTTATAAAATATTAGTTAGTTCACAGCCTGGGTACTGTTAACAATTATGATCACTGAAACACAGAAACAATGTGATAGTACTTGAGAGAGCATAGAGGACATTTATGAAGATGTTACCAAGGCTGGGGAATTATAGCTGAGGCTACTTAAATTGGGAAACTTTTCTTTCAAGGATAGGAGCCTGAAGGAAAATTTATTTGACGAATAAAATAATGGGCATCAAAAATGAGGAGTATCTGTCTATTTCCTTTGTGGAAGGTCAATAACAGGGCACCAATTTAAGTTAATTCTTGACAAAAAAGATAATTTCGCATAAGAGGCTGTGGGATCTAGGATTAGCTTCCTGAAATGGTGATGGAGACAGAAATCCTCATCACATTTAATAAGTACTCAATCTATGCCTCTCATAATTATACATGCTACTGTCAGGTTGTCCCTTAGCCTATAACACTGCAAGAGAAATGATCCAAGTTTGTCAAACCTCTCCTTTTATCTAATGCACTCTGGCTATGGTTGGGCAGAAGATATAGACAATAGGTGCAGAAGTAGGCCATTCGGCCCTTCGAGCCAGCACCGCCATTCAATGTGATCATGGCTGATCATTCCCAATCAGCACCCTGCTCCTGCCTTCTCCCCATATCCCCCTACTCTGCTATCTTTAAGAGCCCTATCTAGCTCTCTCTTGAAAGTATCCAGAGAACTGGCCTCCACCGCCCTCCGAGGCATAGAATTTCACAAGACTCACAACTCTGTGTGAAAAAGTGTTTCCTCATCTCCGTTCTAAATGGCTTACCCCTTATTCTTAAACTGTGGCCTCTGGTTCTGGACTCCCCCAACATCGGGAACATGTTTCCTGCCTGTCCAAGTATGTCCAAACCCTTTATAATCTTAAAGGTTTCAATAAGATCCCCTCTCAACCTTCTAAATTCCAGAGTATACAAGCCCAGCCGTTCCATTCTCTCAGCATATGACAATCCTGCCATCCCGGGAATTAACCTTGTAAACCTACGCTGCACTCCCTCAATAGCAAGAATGACCTTTCTTAAATTACACTCCAGGTGTGGTTTCACTAGGGCCCTGTACAACTGCAGAGGGACCTCTTTGCTCCTATACTCAACTCCTCTTGTTATGAAGGTCAACATGCCATTTGCTTTCTTCACTGCCTGCTGTACCTGCATGCTTACTTTCATTGACTGATGAACAAGGACCCTCAGATCCCGTTGTACTATCCCTTTTCCCAACTGGACACCATTTAGATAATAATATGCCTTCCTGTTTTTGCTACCAAAATGGATAACCACACATTTATCCACATTAAACTGCATCTGCCATGCATCTGCCCACTCCCCCAACCTGTCCAAGTCACCCTGCATTCTCTTAGCATCTTCCTCACAGTTCACACTACCACCCAGCTTTGTGTCATCTGCAAATTTGCTGATGTTACTTTGGATCCCTTCATCTAAATCATTGATGTATATTGTAAATAGCTGCGGTCCCAGCACCGAGCCTTGTGGTACCCCACTAGTTACTGCCTGCCATTCTGAAAGGGACCCGTTAATTCCTCCTCTTTGTTTCCTGTCTGCCAACCAATTTTCTATCCATGTCAGCACTCTACCCCCAATACTATGTGCCCTAATTTTGCCCACTAAACCGTGTATCAAATGCTTTCTG
Organism: Raja brachyura; assembly: GCA_963514005.1. The sequence goes on from OY740790.1 coordinate 47,185,403, forward strand.
TACGTCCAGTTACACTACATCCCTTGGCTCTCCCTTGTCCATTTTCCTAGTTACATCCTCAATTTCATCTAAATTTCATTTTTGCTATTTCATCTTTTATGATTGACTCCAGCATCTTCCCCACCACTGAAGTCAGGCTAACTAGTCTATAATTCCCTGTTTTCTCTCTCCCCCCTTTCTTAAAAATTGGGATAACATTAGCTACCCTCCAATCCACAGGAACTGATCCTGAGTCTTTAGAACATTGGAAAATTATCACCAATGCATCCACGATTTCTAGAGCCTTAAGTACCCTGGGATGCAGACCATCAGGTCCTGGGGATATATCAGCCTTCAGTCCCATCAGTCTACCCCACACCATTTCCTGCCTAATGTGGATTTCCTTCAGTTCCACCGTCACCCCAGATCCTCTGGCCACTAGTACACTAGGAAGATTGTTTGTGTCCTAGCTAGTGAAGATGGATCTAAAGTACCTGTTCAACTCGTCTGCTATTTCCTTGTTCCCCCATAATAAATTCACCTTTTTCAGTCTTCAAGGGTTCATCTTTGGTCTTTAAAAAGCTTTAAGGCACGTATCAACATATCCAAGAACAACTTTTCCCCCCCACAGTTATCAGACCATTAAACATTACTCTCATAAGCTAAGGGTGTATTCACAATCACCCAATCTACCTCGTTTGCAGTTCTTGCACTTTTTTATCTGACCTTTCTCTGCTGTTGGTATTGCTTTATTATTGTCACACACACTGAGATACAATGAACATTTTGTTTTGCAGGCTGTCCAGGCAAATCATACGATACATGGGGACAATCAAACCATACATGAGGACAATGGGCAGTGAAAAAAACAAAACGAAACAGAGTGCAGAATATTTTGTTACCATGAGAAAGAAATTATAGATTAAAAAATGTAAGAGCTGCAACAAAGTAGATTGTAAGATCAGGAATACATCCTTAGCTTATTAGTGATCTGTTTAGTAGTCTGATAACTGTGGGAAATAATCTGTCCTTAAATCTGGTGATACCTACTTTCAACGTTTGTATCTTCTGCCTGACCATAGTTGGAATGTACAAGATAAAAGGAGATGTTAGACAAAGTTGGATTGTTTTCCCTGGAGTGCCAGAGGCTGCGGAGTGACCTGATAGTAGTACAATAATAATGGAACAAATGGGTGGGGGGGGAGAGTGATGTCCATTATTGCTGATTGTCTGCAATAACCGAGTAATGGATTACTGGTTAATAGGGTATCATTGCATCAGTAATAGAAACAAAGTACTGCAGATGCTGGTAAATACATAAAAGTTCACAAAGTGCTGGAGTAAAGGGCCTGTCCCACTTGGGCATTATTTGTGCGTCATTTACGCGACATCATTTACGTGTCATGACACACGACGCACGCATGGTGTGCATTACGCGCGCATGGCACATGGTGAGACGTGGTGGCGTAGGTAGTGACATGCGGTCGCGCAGCACCCCAGGATTTTGGCATTCTCATCATCACGCTACCTGCGTGATGCACAAATGGCGCCTAAGTGGGACAGGCCCTTAACTTAGCAGGTCATGCAGCATCTCTGGGGAACATGGAAAGGTAACCATTCGGGTCGAGACCCTTCTTCAGGCTCTCGGTCAGGGAATTGGGCATGGAATCCAGTTGAGTTGACAGCCCCAGCTTGCTGGTGGCCACGGGAGATGCGAGGATCAGTGGAGTCATTTGTCGTGGACAGCGGGTGGCCGTAATGCAGGTAAGGGATGGTGGTGGTGGTGGTCGTAGTGGCAGTGGTGCTGGTGGTGGTGGTGGTGGTGGTGGTGTCCGTGGCCTTGGTGGTGGTGGTGTTGGTGGTGGTGGTGGTGCTGGTGGCGGTGGTGGTGGTGGTGGTGTTGTTGGTGGAGGCAGTGGCGGTAGTGGTGGTGGTGGTGGCGGCTGCAGTGGTGGTGGCAGTGGTAGTGGTGGTGGTGGAGGCGGTGGTGGTGGAGGCGGTGGTGGTGGCGGCGGCAGTGGTGATGGCGGCAGTGGTGCCTGTGGTGGTGGTGGTGACGGTGATGGTGGTGGTGGTGGTGGCATCAGTTGCTGCGACTGTCAGAGTGGAACACACACAAACACATCGCAAAGGCGGTGGCCAGGGCAAGTGGGGGAGCGCTTTCTAAAAAATTCCCACGGTGCAAAGCCAAGGTGATACAGGCACACACCATGATGAACAGGGAGGTTGGAGCTGTAATTAAGACAGCTAAAGCACAGTGTACGGTAAGTCCTTTAAAAGAGGGGGGGGGGGGGAGGGGGGGAGAGGAGAGAAAGGGGGAGAAGGAGGGAGGAGGAGGGAGAAGGAGTGGAGATAACTTTTAAGAAGCCAGAGATACATGGCTGTGATGTTCGAAGACATTTAACATTATCGGTCAGTTCCTTGGTTCCGAAAACTACTGCTTACCTTTTTTCCCCCCAATGAGCCAATGAAATTCATCAGTCAGTACCGGCTCCAACCTCCGAGAACCTTTGACCTCCTGGCAACCCACTAGGACCTCCTTGCATCCCATCTATGGCACGAGAATTCTCGCTACGCTCCATTCTAGTCGCCGCTAATTTTTCAGCATGTTGAGGCTGCGACTAGTTTCCAGAATGCGGGAACTCCTCACGACCATGAAGGCGACTCCCTGGCAATCACCCGCGAACATGTGGCGACCATGTGGCGACTGTAAAGTCTCCTGCAGTCGCCTAAGTGGGACAGGCCCATTATAATGAGGGTTTACTGTTTATAACATTTTGAGAGGCATAGATAAAGAGTCAGAATCTTTTTGCCCGACTGGAAATGTCAAATACTTGTGGATATCGGCTTAAAATGAAAGAGGAAATGTTTAAAGGAGATGTGCGTGGCAGGTTTTTTACACTGTAAATGGTCGATGTCTGGGGAGATAGGACCTTTGAGAGGCATTTAGACAAGCACATGAGCAGGCAGGGAATATAAGGATATGGACCATGTGAAGACAGATGGGATAGTTAGTTTCACAACATGGCCAAAGCAAACATGATGGTTCAAAAGGCCTGTTCCTGTGATTTACAATTCTACATTCACTTTACAGTCACAGTCATTTATGGGAGGATTAAGATTGAGACGTAATAATGCAGTTGATGACTATTTTTACATATTGGATTATTCCTGCCCTAAAAGTTGGCACAAGTTGAAAACTGCAGAAATAGCTATCAAGATTGTTATAAGTTTCCTCAAGACCAGCTGGCATTTGTTTCCATTTAAATTTACTTTATTGCATCCAACCAGGGACCCAGTTCTTACTTTATGCCTTTCTAAACCAAGCATCATGCTTTTGATCCATCTATGGGAGCACGATATCCAGAGACATCTGGCTAGAGATTGATACTGAAAGTGAGTGAAGGGTTCTGGAATGCTGATACTTATGGAGCAATGCAGCTGGAGCCAGGATACAGGGGGTAAAACTGTAAGCCGTGAAATGGTTTGCGAGATAAAGAAGGGAGACATCTGGAGAGTTAAACTGAATTCCCAGTTATGTTTGCATCATTGCGATCTCATTGTTGGCCATAAGTACATTGGTTCACTTAACTTACAATAAACCAAATGCTTGACAGTGTATTTAATTATTTTTTGGCATTTGGACACAGAACCTCAACACTCAGATTATCAAATTCCTGGTAGCTTCACTAGCAAACCTTATGACATTAATTTTTAGTGAACAATTTGAACAGCACATCTTTCAGAACATTCAGCTGTAGAACATTGATGATTCATGTAAATTGATCTTCTTGTTTATCAGCACTATTTTAAATTCTTTTTGAATTTTGAATTTGAATTTTCATTTCAACAAGCTCACATATTATTAATTAATGCATTTCAATTTTTTTCTATTTTCTTAACAATATTAGTAAATGCATTTTGTATGAAAGTTTAGAGATAACAAATTACTGCTCACCTGGCCTAGCATCATTAAAATTAAGAAACCTATCATTGTTAATGCCAATAATGAATAATCCTTCATTTAAACTATCTCTTATTGATAAAACGTATAATCAATGAGAAAGAATGGGAATTAAAAGAATCGGTGATATGTATAAGATGGGAGATCTGTTATCATTCCAACAATTACAATTAAAATTTAAATTGAAAAATAACCAATATTTTAAATATCTTCAGATCTGTGACTTCATGAAGAAGTACATACAAATATATCAAAACATAACTTTAGATCCACTGGAAGAAGCAATGAATATTAAGGCTGACACACAGAAATTAATATCATATTTATATAATAGTATTTTAAACATACTTACCATCGACAGAGGCACTTAGAGAAGAGTGGGAACGAGAATTAATGACAAAAATTATGAAGGAAACACGGGGAAAGTATTTGATATATATACACAAATGTTCGATTAATGTAAGACATAATTGAATTCAATTAAACATTTTACATAGATTATATTATTCAAAAACTAGATTGAATAAATTCTATCCAAATACTTCCCCCATTTGTGATAAATGTCTATCCCAAAATGCACCTATAACACACTCTTTTGTCTCCGGCATAAAACTTTATAAATTCTGGAGTGATATTTTTGAAATATTTACAAAATTATTCAAGATAAAAAATGGAACCTAATACTGAAATGATTATATTTGGAGTAATGGAAGATGGCAATAAATTGAACTAATCTCAAAATTTATTTTTAAATTATGGGTTAATAACGGCAAAAAAACGTATACTTAACTTTTGGAAAAATACATCCATACCAACGCTTAAAATGTGGATTTCAAACATGTTGGACACCGCACATCTTGAGGAATTGCGATTCCTCCTAATAGATAAATCAGACCAATTCTTAACGAGTTGGTCTCCATTTGTCGATTTTTTGGAAGCATACGGTGCAACAAAATTGTAGAAGCTATCTGTTTCAGGATTGGTTGAGGGATGGTCAAGAATATAGATAACGATCTCTTTAATCTCTTACTTCTACTCTTTCTCTTTCTACTTTCTTCATTTCAATTTTCTTCAATCACACTTCTTTTCTTTTCACACACTATATATCGCACTTTTCTCTATTTTTTATTATCTATTCTCTCTTTTTCTTTTTATTAAAAAAAAGAAGCTGTACATAAAATGTAATATGTCAATATATATTAGGTACCTTGGTGCCAAATTCCTGTACTTACTTCTAATAAAATAATTTAAAAAAACCAAAACTTTCAATAAACCGAATGCTTGACTGTGTATTTAATTATTTTTTGGCATTTGAACACAGAACTTCAACACTCAGATTATCAAATTCCTGCTAGCTTCACTAGCAAACCTTATGATATTCATTTTTAGTGAACAATTTGAACAGCAGATCTTTCAGAACATTCAGCTGTAGAACATTGATGATTCATGTCAATCGATCTTCTTGTTTATCAACACTATTTTAAATTCTTTTTTAAGTCTGTTTTCATTTCAACAAGCTCACATATTCTTAATTTAATGCATTTCAATTTTCTTCTATTTTCTTAACAATATTAGTTAATGCTTTTTGTATAAAAGTTTAGAGATAATGAATTACTGCTCACCTGACCTAGTTTTTGTTAATCCTTATATTGCTTTTTTGTGAAGAATACTTAGAAGTTAGCAGAAGGAAACAATGTGCTTCATTGGTCATCTTTCCACTGAACTCATCTTTTGCACTGGTCTTGTTCCTTTATCCTTTAAAACCAGTTCCAATGTAACTTGAATGCCATTGGTAAATATTAACGTATTTAGACTTTGTTTTATGCTTTTTGCACGACATTTTGTTTTTCCATTTATTCACTTTTTTTGTTTCTTTTTGCGTTTGCTATTGAGTACTGTGCTTACGAACCTGGTGTGCTGCTGCAAGTAAGAATTTCATTGTTCCTTTCGGGACCTATGACAATAAAACATTGTGGACTCTCTTAAAACAAGAAATGTATGAGAAAACTTGTTTTGAGTATCACCAACCTGCATGGACATAACAGGTGACATTGATCCATGCTGTAGGGAGGGCTTATATTTCACATTCTATTGCTCACTATTTTTGTAATACACTACATATGGTACCCATTGGCACAAGATCATTATTGAAATCCATTTTTCCTAATAACGTTTTTGAACATTTTGGCAGCACCGATGAAAATGGATTTGAATATCAGCTAGTCCCACTGCTGCACTCAATGCTTTAAAGCAAAGAATATAAGATATTTTCTAGAACCTTGCACCTGGATTATAAAGTAGGCCCAGGTTTGACCCTGACTTCATGTGCTCTCAATGTGGAGTTTGTACGTTCCGCCTGTGGCTATGTGTGTTTCTCTCGCATGCTCTGGTTTCCTCCCTCATCCAAAAGATGTGCAGGTTGGTTGTTTAATTGGCCGTTGTATCTGGTGAGAGTTGAGGGAAATGTGGGAGAAAAAAATAGGATTAGTTAAAGAGGATGCTTGAGAGTTGGTGTTGACATTATGGACTGAAGCTTCTGTTTCCACAGTGTGTGACTCCATGACTTTCACTTCAGGTGCTTCATTTAGAATTTGATCATTTTGTAGGCACTACCTTTCAGGTGATATCCTCTCAGGTGAACATAGAAGATCCAGTGTCCATATAGGTGAGGGTGGAATAGTGGTGCATTGGTTATTGCTGCTGTATCACAGCTCCAGAGAATGACTTGACCATTTGATCCTGACCTCAGGTGCCACCTGTGTGGAGCTTGCACATTGTGTCATGACTCCGGTTCCCCTTCACGTGCTAAAGATGGCAAATGGAGTTTAAATATGAGCCATTTTATTTTGGTAAGATAAAACAGGACAGGACTTACACAGTAAATGGTAGGGCCACAGGGTGTGCTATATAACAGGGAGACCTTGGAATGCAAGTACATATATGGAATGAGCTGCCCGAAGAAGTGGTAGAGGTGAGTACAATTAAGATGTTTGAAAGAGACTAGGAAGTGTGTGGCCATTACACAGGCAAATAGAACCTGTTCGGCTAGGTGCAGTTTTGCTTTATGAGTCCATGACCACATGGCAATAAACGTTTACCTCTGGTGCCCACCCTTAATGTAAAATTAGGACAATTGTACTCTACAACTGACCATGCAGGGCTTAGAATCAAGGCTCTATGAACCACATTTCTTGAAAAAAAATTGAAATCCTCTCAAACTGACTGATCTATTCAAAGCCTAATGTTTCTTATATCATGGACTAAGTTTTGAAATACAATTAATTTGATATTTTGCATGATATTTTGAACTTCATGTGTAACATGCACTAGTTCTACATTCCTTATAGGGAAACAGCTATTTGTGAGCCAGAAAATATTGATACAGAATATTAATAAAGAAGTGTTCTGTCTCCATCTCTTTCGCACAATATCTGATTTTTTGAGATGATGGCGTTATAGTTTCTACCAGTATTGTATTAGAATAGAAATCCACGTTTGGTACTACTGTGCAAATATTTAACACTTTCCTAGTAAATATTTATTCATAATTTTTGTTGAACAAAATCCCCCACTAAATTAGTGGTGAAAATAATGTGGAGATCACTTACCAGTCTTGCACATAATCAAAGACTAATGGGCCTGTCACGGTGCGAGTTGACCCACGAGGTACCCCGAGTGAGAGACTTGTGGTTGTGTACCAGACTCCAAGTTTATGAACAAGAGTTTAACCGAGTTCCCACGGGTATGACTAAGTTTGCCGTTTACTTCTAATTTCTGCGATGTTCCAAGTTCCTCTCCCGAGTTACCAAGTTCCTCTCCCGGGTTACTCTTGAGCCAACCGTGAATGAAAGCCTGCTTTAAGTATCAAATAGAAGAGCTGGACAGCATCTCATACAGTAAGTATATTCTGATTCAGTATTGAAAGTAATTCAATTTCAGAACTTTAAAAAACTAGGCAGGATCTCGGCCCTGCACTTGCTGCCATTATGCAGCAAGGAGGAGGTGGCAGCGAAGCAACAGTGTAAAAACAGTGTAAAAACGGCAAAGCAACTCCATCCTATGGCTTTGAGTTAAAGATAGAATTCAGCGCGGCCGCATCTATTGATATGACCTACAAAGGTAAAATGCACACCGTCCAGTGCCAGAGCTAGGCTGGGATCATTCTCTGCTCTCAACTCTCTCTTTCTGTGTGTGCATTAGCAGGGGGAAGAGCGGTCTACCTTGCTGGGGCACAAGACCACTGCCGCCTGCCCCTTGCAGCCATCAACTTGTTTGTTCCTTTGGTGCGCCTCATCTGCCCTGCTCCCATCCCAGCGCTGCCCCAGCTCTCTGCCCCATTCTCTTGGAAATGTCGCTTCCGCCGCTGTAACGAGGAGGGGTCTGGCTGGCTGGCTTGGTGGGTGGGTGGTTGAGCAGGGAAGGGGAATGGGTACAAACCACCAAATCCATTCTCAAAAGTCGGGCAGAGCTGTGTAGAACTCACGTTTCTCTCTGCTTCATATACATGGGAATTCCCTCAGTATGGTCACTCAGCGGGCAGGCAGCATCTCTGGAGAGAAGGAATGGGTGACGGGATGACGTTTAAAATTCAAATCATGGGCAAACCATCTTGCCCCAGGCTGCTATACATTATTTATTGTGTTGAGTTGTTTGTGAGGCTGGGCCTTCTCTGAGGGTGGAGACATATGCGTGTGCCTTAGATCCTGTAAGCTGGCCTCATGGCAGAAAGGTGGAGGGGGAGGTCCCTGACAAAGCGCTGCCCAAGAAGATGACCTCAGTGGAACTGGCCGATGATGGTGTTTGGCCGGCGGCTGAGAAGGTGGAAGAAGGCTGCAGCAGGGAGAGACTCCAAACCGTGGTGGAGCCCATATCATTGGACCCGGGACTGTCATTGAATGTTGTTCGAAAAGTGTTACCAATCTCTTTTGTTGGAGATGGTCATTGCCTGATAATAGAATTACAGAGTCAAACAGCACAGAACCATCCCTTCACATCCTTTTTACCCATCCGCACTAATCGCATTTGCTCAAATTAGGTCCTTATCCTTTCCCTGCCTTGTCTATTTAAATACTTTAGAGAATACAGCGCAGAAACAGGCCCTTTAGCCAACCGGGTCTGTGCCGACCAACGATCCCTGTATATTAACACCATCCTACCCACACTAGGGACAACTTTTACATGCCAATTAACCTGCAAACCTGAACATCTTTGGAGTGTGGGAGGAAGCCAAAGATCTCGGAGAAAACCTACGCAGGTCACGGGGAGACATACACACAAAGTCATTCACATCAAGATCCTTTTTATTTTGATGCTCTTTTTTTGAGCTGATGAAACTGCAATGTTACAATTCCATCACAATCACAGGAAGCACAGAACACATTGTGAGCTTACCAAACCTTGGTGCAACAAACAATGTGAAATCAAAAGGGTAATACAGAGAGTGACAGTAATAATTCCAATCAGCACAATCTAAATCAAGACAGGATCAGCCTCCACACAGGGACTTTCCCACAGTCCGTGTCTGCCCATCACCACCACCCCCGTGCCCCTGACGCTTTCTTGTCTACCTGTGTGTGTCAGAGAGATGGCACCAAATGCCATGGACACCACTCTGTACTGCTGCACTTTTTAACTGGGATGCCCAACTGTTCCCAGTGGGATTTGAGGAAGGGCTCCAGCAGAATGGACGAGGAGGGCAGTCAGGTTAAAGAGGGCGGACTTGTCTGTTCTGAGCAGTCCCTGGGCTTCAGTCAAGGGTCAGTGTGTGGGGCAGTGCCCTGGAGTTACATCCTTTAGACATCCACCATGGTTCCCCGCTCCCCGTCCCTCTCTCAATATGTGACGGAGAATGGCCGAGAATATCACTGATTTCGCATCCAATCCTGTAAAATGTGAAGAGTTAAGATTGTCATATGTCAGTTTAAAGTTGCAGCTTTACCATCTGAGATGGAGCACAAAGACGCAGCAGAAATTTGGAAACGCCATCCCGTCACCCATTCCTTCTCTCCAGAGATGCTGCCTGCCCGCTGAGTTAAAGAGTGTTCACGGTAGACTCACGAGTCACTAAGGTAAACGCACGGGCCACCACGTTATTACGAGTTTAAATGTTTCAATTTTTAACTTGAACAGTAAATTTGACTCGTGGAAAACCTCAAACATGTTTAAATTTTTTCACGAGTTAACAAGTTTCATAGGTACATGCCGTTAGTACCACGAGTCGCTAAGTTGCGCACGTGAGTTCCCACGTTCCCACTACGTTAATTGTACGTGATTACCGCGAGTGAAAACTTGGGGACCCTCGTGGGTCAACTCGCACCGTGAGACAGGTCTTTTAAGATACGGAAGCTTGAAAGCTCGCAGCCTCAGACTCAGGAACAGCTTCTTCCCCTGTTGTCAGCATGCTGAACGGTTCTTTCATATGATAGGGTTCTGCCCGATTCACCTCCACATTGGATATTGGAAATCGGACTTTGTCTCTGGAACTGGTGCGTTACAACTCTGTAAACTATATTCTGCTAGTATTATCTGACATTAATAGTAAGATTAAACGAGAATTTACCAGTTTGAAGTTTGGTCGTTATTTTATGAGGAGTTTCGATGAGGATTACGTGAAGAAGGCCGTCCCCACGCATGCGCGTCAATCTTCAAAACAGCGGTGTGAAATCACAGATAACAGTTGTTGAACTAACATAGTAAGATTATAGATGACTAGAACTACCAGATGATCATTATGTTACCAGGGTAGGGAGCGGAGGGCACGTAATCCTTCATCGTAACTCCTCATAAAATAACGATCAAACTACAAACTGGTAAATTCTCATTTAATCTTATTATTTTACTTCGGAGTCACGCGAGTGACTACGTGAAGATTTTGAAGGTCTGTGATTTCATGCCGAGGAACATGTCCACGCGTCACAACTGCATCAATTGACCAGGACGAGTGAGAAATTAATGCATTCAGCCTAGACACAGTTTGTTAAAAAGCTGATGCGTTAATAATCAAAGGAAAATTAATAGTGACCCCTCCCATCCTGGGGAAAACTATGAAACAAAACATAAATGGAATTTGGCAAATACCCCCGGTCTGGCAATGGGTTTTATAAATACACAAATGCTCGTTCGTTTGACCATCCTGCAGCAGCTAGGTGTGGTCCAGTGGAACGTACATGACCCTTGCTGCTAATGTAGTAGCAGCCCTAGTGGAGTGAGATAGAAAATATTAGTATCTACTCCTGCATAAGCCAAAACCCCGTTTGACCACCTAGAGATGGTCTGGATAGATACCTTTTATGAGGTTGTTAGTAACTAACAAACATAGCTAGTTTCTATAAGGCTTCTTGGTAACCTTGACGTACTGCTGTAAATGAGTGACCACAGACAACCAAAGGTCCATGGGGTATGCCATGAGAATAGGTTTTTGGACCTGATGCCCATGGTCTGCCCTGCTTAACTACAGCATAAACATAAAATATTAAATTATTAGCAGATGTAACTATCCTGTCCAGTCACAATAAGTAGTGGCTGTACCCGGTGCGTTGAGACGAGCACCGCGAGCATAACCACTTTGTAAGTTAGTTTGACCAGGGATAGAGATGTCGCTGGGCCCTACTGGCGAAGCAGTTTAAGAACAATGCTAACATCCTATATCTCCGAGTACCTGGGCCTGGGAGAGTTAGTGTTAAAGATATCTTAATAAATCTGGATATCAAAAAGTGAGACCCGACAGAATGGGTCCTGATCGCTGCAGCAACTATAATGAGAAAGCACATTGGCACTGTTAATGGTATTATAACTTAAATAATTGTCAAGACTCATCTGAAATGAACTCTGAGACATTAGTTATCTGTGCCATACATATGGAACATTGGCATTAAAACAAAACACTTCCCCTCTTCTGATGAGGGAAATAATGTGCTGCTTTCTCGGTGCTATCCCTGCACTCTGCAGTGGGCATGTACATAGATCGGCTCCTCAGAGACTTCAACTCTATAACTGATTTTATCATGCAGAGGATGGTTTCCTCAGGCATGGGGTGAACCACCAAATTATTGTGTTAGGATCACCATATAAGGTCCTATAATCATTCCCAACATTTAGCAGGAACCATGGCTGCATAGGCCAGTCAGGCATTATGACATGCCTGAGGCGAGATCTTGCTGAATTTTGTGCAACACCCAACTGATGAGGCAAAATGGAGGAACGACATAAAATAACATTCCTCCTCATAGCGAAAATACATCGATTATCACTGTGCCACATATGTTTGCAACTGGTGATTGAGCCTGGATGCAAACATATTGATATTTGGTGTCCAATCGAACCACAATGTCATTAAATACATTGTGATACAACATCCATAATGTGTTGTCATAGATTCTTACGTGATGATACACCATCGTCAAATGAGGTTAGGTAAATTATTACAGGACATTTAATTTGACTGTACCCATGTAATTAATATGCCACCACTATAGTGTATCAACTTGGAGATGAGCATGCAGATTATGCATATTCGCATAGACTTTCAACTCATAGAATACAGCTAGTGTCTTATACGTAGTTGACACCATATAACTGAAAATAGTTAACTCATGCAAAGCCCATCTGCCTCCGTAACTAGAGATGGGATTCATAAATTTTGCATCTTTTAGTACTAGTATCAGTTTGTAATATAATGAAAGAGTTACTGAGCAAACGTACAGGAGCAATGTTGAATATAGCTCGCCCACCATTGTGACTTTGATAGCTTCAGCTGGTAATAGGATAGGTCATGATGCTTATAACGACCTATATGGCACTGAAAACGTTAATCCTTTGTTCGTTATAGTGCCTGATAATGCAAAGCCCAAACATACAGCTGAAACACGGCTGCTATATTGCCAATTATACTTGATGAATAGAAGACTGATTGATAACAAGGTTGTAACAGGCTTCTATTGATTCCAATCTCTTGCAACAGGGCAGAGTCACAGATAAATTTATAGTTAAAGGTAAACCGGAATAATCAATAACTATAGTCGGGATCAACTTAAAGTAACTGGATGAATGAGGACCTCAATTTCTCAAATATAGTTGCGGCTGAAATAGTTGATTTTAGCCTTTAGAATATCATCCAGATAAGCCATAGCAAGTGTTTTTGAGCTCTCAGCAGTCCCATAGTAATGTTTAGTAATTTTGTAGATGACCCAGGAGCCGAAGTAGCTCATTTACAACGCATTAACTGTTATCATTGCCCCACCCAGATCAATTCCAAATGTCTCCTAGTATCCCTGTGACTGGGACCTGAATGGAATTCATCTTCAAAATCGATGCATGTCATAAGAGTTCACACGGAGAGTGGTGAGTCTCTGGAATTCTCTGCCACAGAAGGCAGCCTTGGCCAGTCCACTGGCTATACCCATGATCACACTGAACGGCAGCGCAGGCTCGAAGGGCCGAATGGCCCCTCCCGCACCCACTTCTCTATGTTTCCATGTTTCTATAAAGATCCTAAGGAAATAAGTTTGTTAGTCTGGAACGAAGTTCCACACTGCAAATCTATGGTGTACATGCAAGTTAAATCTAGTATAAATCGACATCCGGCATCTTTCACAATGAACAGGCCACACCTGCCATAATTCCGTGTCTGCCTTGAATGACAACTCTGGCCAGATTCCAGTAGCTTGTCTCGAAAGGTGATCCTGGCCATAATACTGAGCCTGCCTTGAAAAAACAACTCTGGCCATAATATCTGACTCTCACATGTTATCAATAAATCTGAATCTTATCATTGTCATTTGTACAGAAAACAAACGTAAATATTACCACTTGTAAATGGTCTTCCATGTTTTGGAAGAACCAGACCCACCTACCTCCATGGCTACCAGTGGTCGTATGGTAAGCCCAAAGGCCCCTGATGTGGGTTCTATTCCCGTCCTTGAGTGAAGAGTAGGACTGGTCGGGTGTGTGGTTTCCATATTTCCTGAGACCGGCTTGGACTTTGGCCAGCTTTCAAGCTGCCACCAGCTTCAGTAAACTGCTTACTTGCCAATGAGGCGTGGGGTGTGTTGTCACCGAAAAGGGGAAGCTTTGTTCGTCGCCTGGATTAGTCCGACAGGTTTTGCTTCCTCATCCAAGTATACCTGTTGGATAAGTCTTACCTGAAGAGTAGCTTTGGCGGCTTGTTTCTTTCCACCAACATCAACCCCGATAGCGCTGTTCACTGCCGGCCGTGAGGGGAACGCTGGTCCCTTCTGAGTTTTTTGCCCACGGCAGTAACCCTTTTGTTTGTGAGAATTTCCTTGGAGCCATATGCATGTGCTCCAGTATGTTCCACGGACATACTTCGAATTTGAAGTCAGTTACATACTGACCATTTGCACTCCCCTCCACAGAGAGGGAGATTCATAGGCAGCCATGAAAACAGGTGCTACCGCAGGCCCCTGAGGATACTTGTGCTGACATGGCCCCTCCAGCGGACCTATATCAGGCTTATTGCTCTGGGTCAGACTGAAAACTGACCCGGAATGCTCCCCTCCTCAGAGAGGGAGACATTGTGCAGCCCTGAAACAGGTGCCGCTGCCCGTGGGTTCTCCATAATACCCAGGCTGACTTCCTAACTCCCTCCTTTGGAGTATATCATTGTGGAGCACCTCTCCATGTGGTGCTCCATGTGGGTTTGAACGTTTAAAATGTTACCCATAAAGGAGGGGATCCTCTCCTCCTCCTGGCCCGACTCGTTTGAGTCAAAGGGCCTCATCTCTACACTCCCCTCCTCAGAGAGGGAGATAATAGTAAGATTAAACGAGAGCTTACCTGTTCGAAATTTGATCTTTATTTTATGAGGAGTTACGATGAGGGATTACGTGAAGAAGCCCCGCCTGACGCTGGATCGGCATACTTCAAAGCAGCGACATGAAAAACACAGAACCAATAGCCGGAGTAAAATAGTAAGGCTCAAGATAGACTAGAACTACCAGATGATCATTTATATTATGAGGGTTGGGAGTGGAGGGCACGTAATCCCTCATCGTAACTCCTCATAGAATAAAGATCAAACTTCGAATAGGTAAGTTCTCGTTTAATCTTACTATTTTACTTCGGAGTCACGTGAGTGACTACATGAAGATTTTAAAGCTCTGTGTTTTTTATGTCGTAAATTCATTCCATGCGACTCTCTGTTTAGTCAAAACAGTAGTGAGTAAATAGTATTTTAAGACATTGTTACAATTTATGTAATAAGTCCTTTAATCATAAAAAAGAACAACTTTTTTAATAATAACCCCTCTATCACAGGGGAAAATTACAAAAGAAAAATTGATAAAAGATGTCAATGATAAAATAAATCGATAATATAAATCGATAATATAAAACAAAGCAAGCATTTAAAGAGAACCCAGTACTGTATGTCCAAATCCTGGCACCGTGACAACAGGTTTATTGTAGAACTTTGAAAATGTTTCTTCTCTACACCACCCTGCGGCCTCTAAAATTTGATCGAGTGGTACGTCCTGTACCTTCGCCGCTGACATAGCTGCTGCCCTAGTGGAATGAGATTTAAACACATCAGTGTCTATTCCTGCTAGACCCAAACCTGTTTTAACCATCTAGAAATGGTTTGAACTGAAACTTTTGTATGTGGCTTTTTGTGTGTTATCAATAACGCTTTCTCAGAACCTCTGAGATTTTTGGTTACCTCAATGTATTGAGTTAAATGCTTAACTACACACAATGTTTCATCAATAGGATATGCTTTAAACATTACCTTAATTCCAGTTCTCCCTGGTCTGCTTTGTTTGATCAGGTCATAAACATAAAACACAATGTTATCTGTAGTCACATGCATGCAATCCAACCGTAACAATTGCAAAGTTTGTACTCTTTGAGCTGATACCAATGCCATTAACATAACCACGTTAAATGTTAATTTCTGCAAAGACATTGAAGTAATTGGAGTCCATTGCTTTAGCAAAGTGAGAACAATGCTAACATCCCAAATTTCTGTATATCTGGGCTTGGGAGGATTTTTATTAAAAATACCTTTCATGAATCGGGATACTAATGGGTGAGACCCTACTGAATCCCGATCAGAAATTTGTCCTAAATAGGATGACAATGCACTAAAAGCACAATTAATGGCACTAAAACTCAAATGCTCATCAAAGTGTAGCCCAGCAAGAAACTCCAATACATTTGAAATGTTTGCAGTATGATAAGATATCTTTGACTGTGTACAAAAAGATTCCCATTTTCTTATATGCGACATATATTGTTTTTTAGTGCTATTCCTCCAAGCTGCATCTATAACATCCATGGTCCTGTCCGACAGTTCAAACTCTTGCAATGGTCTCGTCAGAACCTGCAGATTAACAAATTCATATGATCATGCAATGGATGAATTTATTTTGTTACTGGTTGTGTCAACAGATTGTTGCAACTGGGAATTGTCATACATGGTTCAACAATCATTTTAAGCATCAATGGAAACCATGACTGCGTAGGCCAATTTGGCACCACCAAAATGCCTTTGGCAGCATCTTGCGCTATTTTCTTGAGACATTGCCCAATCAGACAGAATGGGGGAAAAGCTTAAAAGAACGTATTCCCCCAGTGTAGCGAGAAAGCATCCACCGCTACTGCCCCTGGATCGTGTTCCCAAGACACGTATTTGGGCAATTGGTGATTCAATCTAGATGCAAACAGCATCAATTTCCAGTACTCCATACCGACTGACAATATTTTTGAACATTTGTGGATTTAACATCCATTCTGTATTGTCTTTAAATATTCGTGATCTTTTGTCTGCCACAACATTGTCTCTCCCTGGGAGATAAATAGCTGAAAGCCAAATATTTTATCAATACACCATTGCCACATCTGGTTTACCAGATGATCACATGAAATTGATCTGACACCACCCATGTGATTGATATATGCCACAGCTGTGGTATTGTCTATTTGTATATGGACATGTAAATCTTTTAATGTAGAACAATAAGCTTTTAATCCATAAAATGCTCCCAGTAGCTCCAAATAATTAATACCATATGTTTGGAGCAATAAATCCTCTTGGACAGCCCATCTGCCCCCACAGCCGGTCTCATTATCCGTAGCCCCCCATCCGAGAGAACTTGCGTCAGTTTGCAAAAACACTACTGGCTGATGAACCAAAATGTTCTTAGCAGCTTGTGGAACATTCTCAACCCACCAATGTAATTCTGATAAAGCTTCCTTTGGCAATTGCATTGGCCTATCAAAATGGCCTGCTCGCTGAATAAGCGCTTGAGTTTTTGCCCTTTGAAGATTTTGGTAATGTAGAGGACCAAATTCTACTGCTGGAAATGCTGCTACCAACTTACCAATAACCTTGGCAACTTCTCGGATGGAGGGATAAGGTTTGTTAATCAGGTTCTGACACATATTTGTCAAATCTATCACCTTATCCATTGGTAAAGTTACCAACATGGTAACTGAATTAATCACAAACCCCAGATATTCAATGGTTTGGGATGGCTGTAACTTAGATTTTGTTGGATGAATCAGGAATCCCAACTTCTCAAACAAGCTTGTAGTTGCTGAGACTGATTTTTCAGCTGACTCCTGATTAGCATTGACAATTAAAATGTCATCTAGATAAGCCATAACAATGTGTTTTTGTGCCCTTAGCAGTGCAAGTGCTGGCTTCAACAATTTAGTGAACAATCTAGGTGCTGAACTTAATCCATTAGGTAATGCTTTGTCTTGCCACAGCTTTCCCATCCATTTAAACTTTAAATACCTGCGAAAACTATGATGAATTGGGACCGAATAATATGCATCCTTCAAATCTATTGTAGCCATATAACAACCTGTTGATACCAGCTGCATTGGTATCAACAGGTGTTGAATGTGTCCATTAAAATGTTTATACTGAATAAATGTATTCAATTGTGTGAGATCTAAAATGATTCTACAACCCCCATCTTCCTTTGGTCTGGGGAAAATATTTGATACAAATTGTTGTGGATCCTCTCCTGTTTTCTCAATAACTCCTTTTTCACACAAATTCTTACCCTCTTTGTCAATTTGAATTTTTTCAAGAGCTGAAAACATCAAAGAATGATTAGGCTTATTCTGTCCCAATGGATCCATACCTTCTACAAAATCAATGGTAGATCCTAACACAGTATCTAATACAACACGATCAGCTGTTATACTGTTCCATTCATTATAAAACATTCGGAGTCTACCACCAATCTGAGGTTCATCCAAACATTCTTCTTTAATAGGATAAATTTATGTACCTCTCCAACTGGATGAAATGATCTCCTTTTCCCAATAAATGGGTGTACATTCGGCTGTGCTGGCTGGAAATTCTTTCTTATCATACTCCTGCCTCGCCTTGTTCCAGCTCCAAAATCAAATCCCCTTTTCATATGGCCAGCCCTTCTCTGGCCAAAAGTGAAGGGTTTCATAAGGCCAATAGTTTTTGCCTCTTCATCCATTTCTTTAATTTGTTTAGACAAATTCTCTCCGATATAAACCAGGAGTTTGAACATTGCTTGGCTTGCACAACCCTGCAAATCTTGGATGTAACAGAGGCCGAATGGCAATCTTCCTCATACAATTTATCTCAAATGAGTTGCAAAATAAAGCCAACATATGCTTCTAAACTTTGGTCATTCCACAACCTTCCACTTGTCTTCCAAAGGCAGTAATGCCAGCTGAAATCAGCTTGAGGACTCTTTGAAATCGAATCTCCTGTGCCCGCATCATCGATGACATTGGCGCCCAAACACCCGGATTCACCGTAGGTACCTTCAATGAGGCACAATTAATAGGTGTTTTATACAATTCTGCTATCTCAACCATAACAGCATTTTTGAAGCGGGTGAGAGACCATATAATTAATATTGGCCGCCAGGTTTTCTTCCATGGCCTCACCGCCTCCTCCAGGTATAGCAAAACTTTGTGCCACATCAGGCACACCTGGATCAATATATTTGTATTGTGGTGTGTACTCCGGACCTCAATCACCACTTTCAGGGTCTGTCTCATACAGCCCTGGTACTCTTGAAACTTGTTCAAGGAGACTTCCTCCAGTCCAATCCCAGGCACTGGAGTTTCAAATTCCCAATTCAAACTGGCACCATATTCATAATATGGAACCCCCTCAGGGGCTGCCTGGGAATATTCTGGGTACTTAGACCCTTGGTTGATTATAGTTTGGAGCATTTCTCCATTTGATCCATTCTGAGCCATAAGGCTTTCTTTCTGGACCTTCTGAATCAGAGTCCTCAGAAACCTCAGGCCTTTCAGCTTTTCTTTTACATTTTTTAGGCACTGGGTTTTCCTCCAAAGTTTCTGTTTGTGGAGCAATTAAAGCCTCACTAACGGGAATTTCAACGGCCACCGGTATCGGAACCGGCTCCGCAATAATCTCCTGTCCCGACTCTTCTC
The DNA here is from genome assembly GCA_963514005.1 of Raja brachyura. The sequence goes on from OY740790.1 coordinate 47,204,763, forward strand.
CCCGGAACGCACGTTTTACCCGCTGTTTTTTGGCTTACTCCATTTTCTTTCTAACTCCTCCTGGTTTACCCACCAGGCTACGGAGTTCTGAAAACCGCCCTAGAAACGAAAATCTCTCTTACCTGCGGGCCGGTTCCTTACCGCTGTGTGGAGCTGCGCTCTGCAGCTCTTTCCTCTGCCGACAGCGACGACGTAATGCCGATCCAGCGTCAGGTGGGGCTTCTTCACGTAGTCACTCACGTGACTCCGAAGTAAAATTTTGTGGCTAACCCTCCAAGCGGAGTTGCCTAGGTGCTTCTGGCCCGAGTTGTTTGAATGAACGGGTCTCGTCCCTACGCTCCCCTCCGCAGAGAGGGAGATATAATTTAGTGGCTGCCCCTCCAAACGGGGTTGCCTAGCAGCTACTGGCACCAGTCTGAAGCCGCAGGCTCCACCAACAGCGACTCAGAAGGCGAATTTGACCAACGCCCGCCAACCGCACTTCCGCGGTCTCCGTAACGGGTTTCCCGCGGTCCGTTTCTGGGATTCCCCGAGGTCATGACCGGGATTCCCTATGGTCCATGACTGGGGTCCCCCGCGGTCCATAAAGATTCCCCGCGGCCCGTCCGGACATCGCCCCGAATCCAGCAGGCAAACTCTGTAAAGAGCTTCCTGCAATACAAAAAACAGCCCTAGAAATAAGTTTAAACTTACCTTCCAGGTTCAAAAACTTACTGCTGGCAGGAGCAGCGTGCCCACCAGTCAGTCGGTGCGCAATGCGATAGATGTAATGACGCGCATGCGTGGGGATGGCCTTCTTCTCGTAGTCACTCACGTGACTCCGAAGTAAAATTGGATACCATGCATATCAAAGCTTTTCACTGTATTTCAGTATGTGTGACAATAATAAACCTAAACCTAATGTCAGCTCTGTATATCTGGAGTTTGCTGCACCATATTGCCTCATAAACCCATTCTATCATTCAAAATGAGTCTGCAAAATAGGCTCTTAGAATGGGAATGCTGATGCCAAAATGTGCACCTGATCCGTTCCTGGAGTCATTTGCCTCGTCAGGATTGGCCAAACTTGGTACTGAAATATTGGTACAGAAAATCTTGTGTAACTACCTTCCGGCTATTTTCTCTTACAATTCTATCTAAATGACAATGCAAGGAGGTTCGAGGCCAATATAAATTTTACGAAGCCAAAGTAAATGTGTTATTATTTTACAATTAGCAGGATGTGCGTAAATGAGACATTTTTTTCTTATCGGTAGATGGTTTATTTGTGAGTGCTCCCTACAATCAACCCAAAACCTGTTGCAATAATATTAGGAGGCAACATTCAAGACTACTATCTTGTAAGGATATTGTGGAAAATTGTAAATGGTGTGAAATCCAGTTGCACTTGTGAATCAGGTTAGCCTACCTTGACATGTAAACAAAATTACAATTGCAGCCAAATGACCAGCACCTCTCACTTCACTAATGATTCTGTACACATTTTACAGTACTCTGGCTGATTAATCTGCTCTTAAATGCTAGCCATTAATTTATTTATTACACTATTTCAATGAAGGATATGGTCAATATTCCACCCATACTTTTGTGGCCATGCCATTTTGAGAATGTGACATCACTTGTTAACAAACTCAGCATAAACATTGAAAGTTTGCAGAGTATGTAGTTTATGATGAAAATCCTTGCACAGCATTGATTTGACACAATTTTAATAAATTGGGCCATCCCCTAAACAACAAGTGTAAACACACACAAGGGCCTTTGTGGTTAATAAAATGAAGGACCCAATCCACTCAAACTATCTGCACTATTAAAGACATCCTCAATTAATTAAATTGAATTGAAAGATACAGCCGTTTGGCTCACCGAGTCCACACGTTCACAGTAGGTCTATGTTATCTCACTTTATCCACAACTCCCAACTCCCAGGAGCAATTTACACAGACAATCAACCTACAGACACGCCGTCTTTTCGGGTGCGGGATTAAACTGGAGCAGCCAGAGGAAACCCATGCGGTCAGGGAGAATGTGCAGAAACTGGGAGAACCTGAGGTCAGGGTTGACGCCAGGTCTTTAGCGCCATGAGGCAGCAGCTCTACCAGCTGTGCTATTGTGCCGTCCCTTTTAAAGTCATGAAGGAGAACTTTGCCAAACGTTGGCAGCATGGTAGCACAGCGGCGATCTGGGTACACTACTCTAAAGATCTGGGTACAGTAATGACGTGGGAGTTTGCCGTTTATCGTCTGCAATTTCTACCAATAACTGTATGTGGCTTTCTCTGGCTGTTCCTCTTTCTTTACATCCCAAAGATGTTGTGGGAGGTTAATTGGTTATTATAAATTACTCCTTAACTTAGATTAATAACAAGTTGAATTAACAGGGAACATAGAACATAGAACAGTATTGCACAGGAACTGGCCATTTGTATTACGATATATGTGATGATTATTATGCAAAATTAAACTAACCCTATCTGCCTGCACATGATCCATACCCTTCCATTCCCTGTATATTCATATGTTGTCTAAATACCCTTTAAAGGTCAGCAGCGTGTTCGTTATTTCGGCTTTTTTGTATATTTTTTGTGTGTCTAATGTTAGTTTGGGTGTCTCTTGGTGTGTCTTGTGTGGGGGGTGGTGGGGAGGGGAAAAGGGGGAACTGTTTTCGGTTGCATCCTCAATGGAGAGGCGACTTTTTCAATGTTGCCTCCCTCACAGCCTAACACCATGGATTGGAGCGGCCTTTCCCGGAGTGTGGCCCGGAGCATCGGCAGCAGGCGCAGCATGGACTTTCCATTGAGGAGCGGGCGAGCCCTTGCTGGGGGTCGCCAGAGAGGAGTGCTCCGATCGCTGTCCTGGTGTAGTTGACATCATTGAACTGTGGTCTATGGAGTTTTTAGACGCGGGCATGGCGTGGACTTACCATCTGGAGTCTGGGATCCCTCTCTGGGGATCACCGGAGAGAAGCTCCGACCACCGGCCTGCGGCCTAAAACATCCTCGTCTCGCTTTAAAGCTATATTAGAAACATAGAAACATAGAAAATAGGTGCAGGAGTAGGCCATTCGGCCCTTCGAGCCTGCACCGCCATTCAATGTGATCATGGCTGATCATCCAACTCAGTATCCCGTACCTGCCTTCTCTCCATACCCCCTGATCCCTTTAGCCACAAGTGCCACATCTAACGCCCTCTTAAATATAGCCAATGAACTGGCCTCAACTACCTTCTGTGGCAGAGAATTCCAGAGACTCACCACTCTCTGTGTAAAGAATGTTTTCCTCATTTCGGTCCTAAAGGAATTCCCCCTTATCCTTAGACTGTGACCCCTTGTTCTGGACTCCCCCAACATCGGGAACAATCTTCCAGCATCTAGCTTGTCCAACCCCTTAAGAATTTTGTAGGTTTCTATAAGATCCCCCCTCAATCTTCTAAATTCCATCGAGTACAAACCGAGTCTATCCAATCTTTCCTCATATGAAAGTCCTGACATCCCAGGAATCAGTCTGGTGAATCTTCTCTGTACCCCCTCTATGGCAAGGATGTCTTTCCTCAGATTTGGAGACCAAAACTGTACGCAGTACTCCAGGTGTGGCCTCACCAAAACCCTGTACAACTGCAGTAGAACCTCCCTGCTCCTATACTCAAATCCTTTCGCTATGAATGCTAACATACCATTTGCTTTCTTCACTGCCTGCTGCACCTGCATGCCTACTTTCAATGACTGGTGTACCATGACACCCAGGTCTCGTTGCATCTCCCCCTTACCTAATCTGCCACCATTCAGATAATAGTCTACCCTCATGTTTTTGCCACCAAAGTGGATAACCTCACATTTATCCACATTGTACTGCATCTGCCATGCATCTGCCCATTCACTCAGCCTATCCAAATCACCCTGCAGCCTCCAAGCATCCTCCTCACACCTAACTATACCCCCCAGCTTGGTATCATCTGCAAATTTGGAGATGTTGCATTGAATTCCCTCGTCCAAATCATTAATATATATTGTAAATAGCTGGGGTCCCAGCACTGAGCCTTGCGGCACCCCACTAGTCACTGCCTGCCATTCTGAAAAGGACCCGTTTACTCCTACCCTTTGCCTCCTGTCTGCTAGCCAGTTCTCTATCCACATCAATACTGAACCCCCAATACCGTGTGCTTTAAGTTTGTATGCTAATCTCTTATGCGGGACCTTGTCGAAAGCCTTCTGAAAGTCTAGATATAACACATCCACTGGTTCTCCCTTATCCACTCTACTAGTTACATCCTCGAAAAATTCTATCAGATTTGTCAGACATGATTTACCTTTCGTAAATCCATGCTGACTTTGTCCAATGATTTCACCACTTTCCAAATGCGCTGCTATCCCATCTTTAATAACTGACTCTAGCAGTTTCCCCACTACCGATGTTAGACTAACTGGTCTGTAATTCCCCGCTTTCTCTCTCCCTCCTTTTTTAAAAAGTGGGGTTACATTAGCTACCCTCCAATCCTCAGGAACTACTCCAGAATCTAAGGAATTTTGAAAAATTATCACTAATGCATCCACTATTTCTGTGGCTACCTCCTTGAGTACTCTGGGATGCAGACTATCTGGCCCTGGGGATTTATCGGCCTTCAATCCGTTCAATTTACCCAACACCACCTCCCGGCTAACCTGGATTTCACTCAGTTCCTCCATCTTATTTGACCCCCGTTCCACTGCTATTTCCGGCAGATTATTTATGTCTTCCTTAGTGAAGACAGAACCAAAGTAGTTATTCAATTGGTCTGCCATGTCCTTGTTCCCCATGATCAATTCACCTGTTTCTGACTGCAAGGGACCAACATTTGTTTTAACTAGTCTCTTTCTCTTTACATATCTATAAAAACTTTTGCAGTCAGTTTTTATGTTCCCTGCCAGTTTCCTTTCATAATCTATTTTCCCTTTCCTAATTAAGCCCTTTGTCCTCCTCTGCTGGATTCTGAATTTCTCCCAGTCCTCCGGTAGGCTGCTTTTTCTGGCAAATTTGTATGCCTCATCTTTTGTTTTTATACTATCCCTGATTTCCCTTGTTATCCATGGATGCACCACCTTCCCCGATTTATTCTTTTGCCAAACTGGTATGAACAACTTTTGTACTTCATCCATGCAGTCTTTAAATACCTTCCATTGCACATCCACTGTCAACCCTTTAAGAATCACCTGCCAGTCTATCTTGGCCAATTCACATCTCATACCTTCAAAGTTACCTTTGTTCAAGTTCAGAACCCTTGTTTCTGACTTAATTTTGTCACTCTCCATCCTAATGAAGAACTCAACCATATTATGGTCACTCTTGCCCAAGGGGCCACGCACAACAAGACTGCTAACTAACCCTTCCTCATTACTCAATACCCAGTCTAGGATAGCCTGCTCTCTCGTTGGTTCCTCCACATGTTGGTTGAGAAAACTATCCCGCATACATTCCAGGAAATCCTCTTCCTCAGCACCCCTGCCAATTTGATTCACCCAATCTACATGCAGATTGAAGTCACCCATTATAACCGTGTTACCCTTGTTGCACGCATTTCTAATTTCCTGTTTGATGCCATCCCCAACTCCAATACTACTGTTAGGTGGCCTGTACACAGTTCCCACTAGCGTTTTCTGCCCCTTAGAGTTTCGCAGCTCTACCCATATCGATTCCACATCCTCCACGCTAATGTCCTTCCTTTCTATTGCATTAATCTCCTCTCTCACCAGCAACGCTACCCCACCTCCTTTTCCTTTTCGTCTATCCCTCCTGAATATTCCTGTATTTGACATATCTACCCTGGGAAAAATAATCTGACTGTCTACCCTGTCCATGTCTCTCATCATTTCATAAACTTCTATCAAATCTCCCCTCCGTATCTGACACTCCAGAGAAAACAATCCAGGTTTGGCCAAACTCTCCTTAAAGCCAATACTCTCTAACCCAAGCAGCATCTTGGTGAATATTTTCTTCACCCTCTCCATAGCCTCCATAACCATGTAATGGGGTGGCCAGAACTGCCCACAAAACTCCAAAGGCAGAATAACCAAAGATTTATACAGCTGCAACATGACTTCCTGACTCTTTGACTTAATGCAAGATCCATGAAGGTAAGTGCGCTATTTGCTTTCTTTGCCATCCTATCTACTTTTGTTCCCACTTTTAGGGACTTAGATCCCAATATCCCTGTTTGTGTCAATACTGCTAAGTGTCTTGACATTTACTGTATATTGAGTTGGTGAGAATGTTTGAAGAATAATACATTTCAGGGATATAAGGATTGCAAGAATAGAACAAATGGGGACTGCTCCTCAGTGAGCTAGCATAAATGCAACGGGCTTGTTCTGTTTCATTTAGCAATGTTACAAAATTTTGAGATTTAAAAAATCAAGTCTGCAATTTATCCCATCAGATAAAGCATAAAAATAAGTTTAATTTGACTCCTAATTCACTTTCATATCTTCAGTATTAAAATAGTTATGGCCATTTTCATACTCTGAAATTCGCATCTTGTTCCCCATTGCCTTTCCATTGACTTAACTCAAAAGCTGTGATCTAGGACAGTCAAAAGCCATAACTTTCTTAAAAATTAATAGAACTCAATGACATTTTCAGTTGTTATAGATTGAAGCATTCTGAAACAAATATGAAACAATCTTACTTGGATGACCTGAAATTAAAGCATATAATTAGTTAGTTACCTAATTGTAGCTAATTACAAAATTCAATTACTAGATCTAAACATCTATCCATTTCTTAAGAGATGATAAACATTTTTAAATTGCCTAAGTGTCCAAATAACATTCACACAATTATCCACAATGTACCATGATTTTTAAATCTCATTTTCATGAATTTATAGGCCAAATTGAAGGAATTTAGTGTTTAATTCCTGTAAATTAATGGCCATTTAAATCAACTTGCGAGTGGGTTTTAGTGGAACGCGGTGGATTGGAACATTGCGGTTTGTGGTGAATTTACTCCCCAGTTGGCAGGAAAATGCAGCCGGTTCGTATATTTTTTTGTCCCCTTTTCGCATTATGAAAATTTGATTCAAGGCTTCCTAACAAGCACATTTTTAATGTAAAAATAAACTGTGTAGCTTCTTTTATCGCTTACGTTAGGTCCGTTCCGCTGTCGGCGTTCACGGCTTTAGAAGATGATTTTTAAACTACTCTAGCTAATAAATGATCTAGCATAGTTTAAAAATACCTTCATGAATGAAATGTAGGAGCGATTTCTCTTTAGCAACGAAATCGCCTGAGATTGATCGATTTGGCCTGTCTAGGGAAAAACGGCATTTTAAACCCGCCCCCTTCTGAACGGCACCAAAGTCACGCACACGGGGAGTGGCAGAACTGCAGCGCTGCTAAAGGTAGGTATTGTAACATACCTATTTCATTATGAGTTTGAGATGATGTAAGTAAAGAGCAAGAAAAATAATTCTAGACTCATCCAGCATGACCTATACATATTAATCTCATTTTCTGGTAATCGGCTAGGTAGTCTTTTATGCTACAATGGTTGCAGTACTTATATAAATATTCATTCAATGTTGTGAGAGTACCTGCCTCCACTGCCTCCTCAGGCTGTACTGTTCAGATTTTAAGCTTTGGGTGAAATACTGCTTACTTGAACACTTAAGGCCCCAGCCACTGAGAGGCATGAACTGGGGTAGGCTTGTCAGGGCAGAAATGTTGTGAACACTTGCTGGAAGGAACACTTTGAAAACCTCTTCTACTACAGTTCTATCATTGACAATAGGACAATCCACCTCAAACCATCAAGTATTTGGACCAAAGATGGCTATTATATTGCTGACAGACATGCATTTCATGGCTGTCAACAACTATCCTTAGATAAAAATATTAAAAACAAACTGGGTGGCACGGTGGCACAGCAATAGAGCTGATGCCAATGGGCTTCTATCAATGGCACCAGAGGCCCAAGTTCAATCCTAACTGTGAGTGCTGTCTGTACAGAGTTTGTATGTTCTCCCTGTGACCACTTGGGTTTTCCTCGGGTACTCTGGTTTCCTCCTCCAACACTCCAAAGACGTACAGGTTTATAGATTAATTGGGTTTGGTAACAAATATAAATTGTCCCTTGCATGTAGGGTAGTGATAGTGTACGGGGATTGCTGGTTGGTGTGGACTCGGTGGGCCAAATAGCCTGTTTCCACGCTGTATCTCTAAAATAAACTATCTAAACAACTTGCTTCTTCTTCTTCTTTCATGTGGCATGCACAGCCTAAAGTTGTAGGACAACTTGTTCTATTTGATAACAACTTGCTGAGTTTCCTGCAGTCTCTCTGTTCACCATCAGCATAGGTGCCCATAGACTGGTTTCTTTCAATATAGGAGGAGCTTCCATTCCAGGATTGCCTCATGTTAACATTTGATTACCTCCTCAATTTCTATGACATTATCATCAAACTGCTCCTCCCCGATAGAGCAGCAAAAGTCCTTTCGCATGGGGCTGCCATGAAGTGCACCATTTACAACCTCTCTGGTCATCCAAAGTTCATTTACTTTCCCATCCTTATCCCTCCTCCTTACTGGAACATGTTGTCCCTCACCTTCAATAAACTTCCCATGGGCGCAGAGCTGATTTCCAGAGCTATTGGTAATCTGTTCCATATATTGCTACTATATACTAGAACCAAGCTCATCCAAATTTCAGTAGTCGAGCAGTGTGCAGAAAAATCTTGCACCTGCTTGCAGATTGAGTTCTAAAATACTGTTCACCGAAACAAGTTAGTCTTAGGAAGGCCAGCCTATTATATGTGACTGTGTTCCCTCTTTGACTACTGCTTGAAAAGTGTACTTGTCAAAATCCAAATGAACTACAATCACAGCAGTGTGGTGATGCAATGTGGTGGTGCCCTGTGACAATGTGCATAACTGGTATGACCAGAGTCATACATGCGATGCCATTAATTTCTATAGCCAATTGATTCATTTCATTTAAAATGTTGAGGTCATTATCTGTACAGTTTGATATGATCAATATATGAATTTTCTTTTTCCTGAAAGAGAAAAATTGTGGGGTCCCCAGCGAGAGCAGTGACAGCCAAAAGTTCTGCCCTGACTTTGACCTAAATGTTTAAATTCATCTTAATGATCTACAACTAAGGGCATGGGATGGCAGGTGATCAAATGTCCTTTAAATGGAGACACGAGATTGCAGATGTTTCAATCTGCCGGCCTGAAGTAGGATCCCAACTTGAAATGTTTTCTGTCCACAGATGCTGCCTGACCCGCTGAACTCCTCCAGCAGTTTTTTTTTTTTTTTACAAACATGTCCTTTAAAAGCTGATATGGGGAAGTTACTGCATTTGAAATACCTAATTCGAAGGAAAATTTGGGTCTGATCGACAATGCCATGCAAATTTATCGTTTGCCCATTTTTAACTTTCTGTGACCTTGTATTGTTATCCTGATGTATACTGTTTGATTTTCATAGTATCTTAGTGTTAAGGTTTTCACAGAAGCCCATAGCATTATAAATATAACAACCTGCCCTATTCTTTGTAAAGAAGCAGCAAAAGCCTGCTCTATTCATCCTCCAAACTTCATTTGATACTCTGTCTGTTGAATGGATTCATACAGAGAAACAATGGCTGATTTAGACATTTTAATTTTGGCTAATATCCCGGAATGTACCTCTGGGAATCTGATCCCATTAACATTCCAAGATGTTCCGCAGAATTTGTCCAAAAGCAGGGTTTAATACTAGAGGGTATATAAGCACATTGACTTATTAGATGATATAGTTGAAGGGCATTGGCAGCTTACTGCTAACTTTCAGTCACTGTTGTTATTAATTGTTCTATCTACGAGACACTTGCATGTGTCAGAGTGCATTTGGCAGTCATCTAATAAGCATAGTGCAAAGTATTAATGGCTTCAAACAGCAGAAATCATGCAGAACATCCATTTTGTTCATGTTCATAGAAGGACACCAGAACCAGAGGAAAGTATCTGAGATGAGGCTTCTTAGTCAACATGGACGAGTTGGGCCAAAGGGCCTGTTCCTGTGCTGTATGACCCTGTGACTCTAAGTACTGGACAAAACAAGGGTTTTTGAAAAGGATTAAGGAACACAAAGTACTAGTTCATAAAGCTAGTGTCTCTATTCTCCTCCTACCATGCTTGAAGAATGTGGGTTAAGTCAAAAATGAAACCCAACAGCATAATTAACTAATTAGATGGGTAAGAAGGGGAAATATCGATTGAAGTCAGTTATTATTATTACTGGTTTGATATTATGACATATGCTGAGATATAATGAAAAACTTTGTTATGCATGTTAATCAGTCAAGTCATGCCATGCATGAGTGCAATCAAGTCATATACAGTGGCTTGCAAAAGTATTCATACCCCTTGAACTTTTCCACATTTTGTCACATTACAACCACAAACATAAATGTATTTTATTGGGATTTTATGTGATAGAACAACACAAAGTGGTGCATAATTGTGAAGTGGAAGGATTATGATACATGATTTTCAAATTTTTTTACAAATAAAAAACTGAAAAGTGTGGCGTGCAAAAATATTCAGCCCCCTTTACTCTGATACCTCTAAATAAAATCCAGTGCAACCAAATGCCTTCAGAAGTCACCTAATTAGTAAATAGAGTCCACTTGTGTGTAATCTAATCTCAGTATAAATGCAGCTGTTCTGTGAAGGCCTCAGAGGTTTGTTAGAGAACATTAGTGAACAAACAACATCATGAAGCCCAAGGAACACACCAGACAGATCAGGGATAAAGTTGTGGAGAAGGTTAAAGCATGGTTAGGTTATAAAAAATTACCCCAAGCTTTGAACATCTCACGGAGCACTGTTCAATCCATCATCCAAAAATGGAAAGAGTATGGCACAACTGCAAACCTACCAAGACATGGCCGTTCACCTAAACTGACAGGCTGGGCAAGGAGAGCATTGATCAGAGAAGCAGCCAAGAGGCCCATGGTAACGCTGGAGGAGCTGCAGAGATCCACAGCTGAGGTGGGAGAATCTGTCCACAGGACAACTATTAATCGTGCACTCCACAAATCGGGCCTTTACGGAAGAGTGGCAAGAAGAAAGCCATTGTTGAAACAAAGCCATAAGAAATCCCGTTTGCAGTTTGCCACAAGCCATGTGGGGGACACAGCAAACATGTGGAGGAAGGTGCTATGGTCTGATGAGACATAAATTGACGTTTTTGGCCTAAATGCAAAACGCTATGTGTGGCGGAAAACTAACACTGCACATCACCCTGAACACACCATCCCCACTGTGAAACATGGTGGTGGCAGCATCATGCTGTGGGGATGCTTTTCTTCAGCAGGGACAGGGAAGCTGGTCAGAGTTGATGGGAAGATGGATGGAGCCAAATACAGGGCAATCTTGGAAGAAAACCTGTTAGAGTCTGCAAAAGACTGGGGCGGAGGTTCACCGTCCAGCAGGACAATGACCCTAAACATACAGCCAGAGCTACAATGGAATGGTTTAGATCAAAGTATATTCATGTGTTAGAATGGCCCAGTCGAAGTCCAGACCTAAATCCAACTGAGAATCTCTGGCAAGACTTGAAAATTGCTGTTCACAGATGCTCTCCATCCAATCTGTCTGAGCTTGAGCTATTTTGCAAAGAAGAATGGGCAAAAATTTCAGTCTCTAGATGTGCAAAGCTGGTAGAGACATACCCCAAAAGACTTGCAGCTGTAATTGCAGCGAAAGGTGGTTCTACAAAGTATTGACTCAGGGGGGCTGAATACTTTTACACGCCACACTTTTCAGTTTTTTATTTGTAATAAAATTTGGAAACCATGTATCAGTTTCCTTCCTCTTCTCAATTATGCACCACTTTGTGTTGGTCTATCACATAAAATCCCAATAAAATACATTTATGTTTGTGGTTGTAACGTGACAAAATGTGGAAAAGTTCAAGGGGTATGAATACTTCTGCAAGCCACTGTACAAGTACAACCGGTACTGCAGTTCAAAAAATAACCAGTGTAGAATATAATGCAACAGCATTAGAGTAAGTGCAGATTAAATTTTTAAAAAGTGCAAGGGTCACAGAGAGGTGGGTTGAAAGGTTGGCATTCCATCCTTACAGTAGCCCATGAGAGGTTTGTTCGTTATTATGAAAAGAGCAGAGAAGAAGCTGTTTCTAAATCTGACAGTAATGCTTCCAAAGTATTATATCTCCAGCAATGGGAGAGGGGGAGAATAGAGAAGGGTTGAGTGTAAGCGGTCCTTGATAATGTTGGCTGCTTTTCCGAGGTCCCACGAAGAGTTGATGAAATCAATAGGAGGGAGGTCAGTTTGTGTGGTGGACTGGAGTGCATCCAAAACCCTCTGCAGTCCAGTCCCTCTGCAGTCCAGCCCATTTCTTGCAGTCTTGGGCAGAGCAGTTGGCAAACTAAGTTGTGATGCATCCCAATAGAATGCTTTCTGCAATACATCTGTAGAAATTGGTAAGATTTGTTGAATACCTACCAAATTTCTGTTGTCTTTTGTCGAAGAAGTGGCGTTGTCATAACATCAATGCAATTGGACCAGAATGAATTATTGGTGATATTTACACGCCACAACTTGAAGTTCTCGGCCATCTCCACTTCAGCTCCATTGATGTTGACTGGGGCAGGTACACCATCCTGTTTCCAGAAGTCAATGATGAGCTCCTTCGTCTTGCTGACATTGAGGGAGAGGTTGTTGTCTTGATACCATGTTGTGGAGCTCTCTATCTCCCTCCTGTTCTCCATCTCATCCTTATTTGAGACCCAGCCCACAATGGTGGCATTATCTGCAAACTTGTAAATTGAGTTAGGGCAGAATTTGTTTGCACAGTCATGAGTGTATAGGGAGAGTAGTATGAGACTGTGAACACATCCTTGCGGGATACCTGTGTTGAGGATTATTGTGGAAATAATTGCTTCCTTATAATACACTTATGCTTCCTAATTGTGGTCCATGGGTCAGGAAGTTGAGGATAAGACAATGCATATCACATGGATATTTTCTTTATTAACCTATTCAAAAGTCATCTAGTTTTAAGAACCATTGACGTGATAGTCGCAACATGAAACCTCCGGTGGTCTCTGAGCTGGATTCTTTTTGCCAGAAGTATGACTATTCCCCAGAAGTATGAATTTTAAAGCATATTGTTTAATCATTGGCCAGTGTTCACAACCAAAGCTCTATGTTTCTTTACTTTTCTGGCTGACCTCCCAATGATTCCCTGAACTGAACAGCGTCACTATGTAAGAAGGAAGATCAATTTTACTGATTGTTAGGAGCAGCGATGTAAGTGGATTTTGTTGAATTCCTATCTTCATGCTCTTCATTAGTCATTGGACCCATGCAGATGCAAAAAATTATTTGGGAACAGCTTTGTGCATTTTTTGTTTATTAGCTATTTGTTTCCTATAGAGAATCCGATTAAAAAAAAAAGGCTGCATTTAGTACAATGTTACAATGTGTGGGTTAAAATGTAGACACAAAGATACAGTTTAAAACATGCAGGGTGTTCAATATTTTTACCTGATCAGCTCTGTTGTAACTTTATTCAGGATCAGTGCATTATAAACAGTATTTTTGGCAAATTCCAAAATTTTCTTGAGAAGATGGAAGTATGGCACTTCCAACTGATTGACTTGCTAGGCCATTTTAGAGGGTATTTACGAGTCAACTACCGAGGTTAGGACTGGAATCACGTATAGGACAGGCTGCTTAAGGATGGTAGATTTTCTCCCCTATTTAGTGAATCGGATGGGATTGTGGTTATTGTGATTAAGATTAGTTGTTGTTCCAAATTATTAATGTGACTGGTATGATAAGATTTGGATTCAGATCTCTTGTTGGTCTAGGCAAACCTGGCCAACTTTTTGTATTCAGAACTTGTTGGCATGGGTAGCCAAACACAATGACAGGTGAATTTGGAAGGTATGATACGATAGAACTTTATTTATCCCAGGAGGGAAATTGATCTGCCAACAGTCATAAAAACAAAAAAAAACAAAATACAAGGCCACCTCCCATGAATCTGACTCCGCCCCCAGGACGGAGCCAGGCTTCCTGATGAGTTTGTTAATTCTATTGCCGTCCGTGGCCTTCACCCTGCTTTCCCCAGCACACGGCAGCAAAGAAGATAGCACTGGCTACTACCGATTGGTACAACACCTGCAGCATCTTACTGCAAACGTTGAAGGAGCAGTGCAATCTCAAAAAGTACAGCCGCCTCTGTCCCTTTTTGTAATGGGGCCTCAGCGTTCCTTGTCCAGTCCAGTTTACTCTCCAGGTACACTCCAAGGCATTTCTACTCCTTGATAAACTGCCCATCCACACCATTGATGGAGACAGGGGACAGGGGTTTTCCTCTCCTCCTAAAGTTCACCATTAATTCCTTAGTCTTGTCGGTGACAGTGCCATATCTGCCGTGTTCTGCCGCAATGCTTCATGTCGATGACTCTTTAAAGGGTCATTAACGGGAAAGACACTATTAACATAACACTATTTCCTGTTCCATAGGTGGCCTTTTTTTCTGAGAATCTTGGCATTCTCTGAATTTATTTCAGATGTACAATAACCACAGCAGTTTGGTTTTGTAATAGTTTGGTATTGCCATTCAAAAAACATGACCTCTCTGAGTAATCTGTTCACTGGAAATCCCACATCAATCTGGCAACCAGGAGTAACTGGCGTTTACAGCAGTTCAGTCATGTGTTTACACTATATAGTGATCCAATATTGCTGCCCATATATTTTTAAATATCAGAGGTAGACAAAAATGCTGGAGAAACTCAGCGGGTGAGGCAGCATCTATGGAGCGAAGGAAATAGGCGATGTCTCGGGTCGAGACCCTTCTTCAGACTGATGTGGGGGTGGGGGGGGGGCAGGAAGAAGAAAGGAAGAGGTGGAGACATTGGGTTGTGGGAGAGCTGGGAAGGGGAGAGGAAAGAAGGGAGAAAGCAGGGACTACCTAAAATTGGAGAAGTCAATGTTCATACCGCTGGGGTGTAAACTACCCAAGTGAAATATGAGGTGCTGTTCCTCTAATTTACGGTGAGCCTCACTCTGGCCAGAAAGGTCGGATTCAGAATGGGAGGGGGAGTTGAAGTGCTGAGCCACCAGGAGATTATGTTGGTTATTGTGAACCGAGCGGTTGCTATGGAGAGGAGACGTTTGCCCACCTCTTTGCAAAGTGTGGATTCACAAAGAGAGTCTGGAGAGTTCTGCAAGGGACCCTGTCACGGTTTATTCCAAATAGCTCCGTCACAGAGGACTCTGTGACTTACGGGCTGTACCCAAGGATGCATTCAGAGACTGGCATCGAGTGCTGCTGGAAGATCATCAATTCGGTGAAAGACGCCTGAGCGTTGTTCACCACCCAGCGGAGCGTGATGTCTGTCGGGGAATGTTGTCGACTTGCCCGCTGCAGACTGCAGGAGTACGTGCTGAGGGACGCACTGAAGCTCGGTGCAGCCAATGCCAAGGCTCGGTGGGGGAGGACCACAGTTTAGGTTCCTTCCGCTGCTGAACATGGGGGGCAGGGTGTGGTGGAGATGCCCCTCAACATAAGGGAAGGGATTCCACGCCAGTGGGCCACATGAGTGGCAAGGGTGGGGGATCAATTTGTGAAATTTGAGCAATGTATGTAGACTGTATTGAATATTTTGTATAGCCTCCGAAAATGTCGGATGAATTTTTTGCATGGTTCATGTATTGTATATATTTAATACCTGAATAAAGTCTATTTTGAAATTAAAAAATGAACCGAGCGCAGGTGTTGGGCGAAGGAATCGCCAAGGTTACGCTTGGTCTCACCGATGTAGAGCAGGTGACACCTAGCGGATGCAATAGATGAGGTTGGAGGAGGTGCAGGTGAACCTCTGCCACACCTGGAAAGACTGCTTGGGTCCTTGGATGGAGTCAAGGGGGGATTTTTTTAAATATCACTCCGTTTAATGGTTTAGTATTAGATCTCTTAAACTATGAAGTGAACTAAATAAATGTTGTTTTATAACACAGAAAGCCTATCATTCTTAAATGCATCTGGGGAAACTAATTCTGCAATGCGTTTCAGACAATCTATATTGTTTGCACAGCTTTATGAATTCAAAGGCATGAGCGCATAAATACAGGTGTCCGAGGTTAAGGGGAGAAGGCAGGAGAATGGGGTTAGGAGGGAGAGATAGATCAGCCATGGTGGAGTAAACTTGATGGGCCAAATGGCCTAATTCTACTATTCCCAATAACATACAAAATGGGAGAAGGAATAGGTCATTTGGCCTTTGGCCTTGGTCCATAATTCATCAAAATCGTGCCTAATAGTTTACCTCAAAGCGATTTTCCGGCATTTCTCCTTATCCATGGTCTCTGTTAATATCCAGAAATCAATGTCTCTATTTTGAAGAAGCTCAGTGATTGAACTTCCGCAACCATCTGGGCAGGAGAATTCAAAAATTCATCATCCACTGCATCCTAACCAGGCTATCCTCAGAAAGAGGGTGCCGATCTGAAGAAAGTTCCCAAAGTAAATGTTTTAATGGTACACATTTGTATGGCTGATATGCAACATGAAATCTGAAATGTAGGCTAACATTTTTTTTTAATTGAAAAACATACTGCCTTATTAGATTGCAACAGGTGATGGGAGAAATCTGCGGAATTATAGGGATGACACAGTGGAAGAGCTGCTACCTCACAGCGCCAAAACCTGGGTTTGATCCTGCCTATGGGTGCTGTCTGTGAATGCTTGGGTTTTCTCCAGGAGCTCTGGTCCCTCCCCCCCCACCGACCCATTCTAGAGGTGTACATGTTTGTAAGTTACATACCTTCTGTAATTTGTTCCTAGTGTGTGGGATGTGAAAGTGGAATATGGGGTGATCGATGGTCGGTATGGACTCGCAGGGCTGAAGAGCCTGTTCCCTCGCTGTAAATGTAAAAACGAAAAATAGCAAGAAGAAACTAAAAAAAGTCTACATGCCCTTGTCCTTATGAATCTACTTTTTGTAGATGAACATGAACCCAAGCTTCACCATGGGATATGGTACCAGACTAAACACTGTGCTTAAGCGGGAGAGTTTAAGGAATCATCTAATAGTTCAGAACTGAGCATCCAATAGATTCAGTTGGACATTAGCAGCAGTAGAATTTTATTCCACCACTATTTTGTTCCAAGGTCTGGTACATTCCTCATTCCTCCAATACTATTGCATCAGATGGTAATCTGATGAACTGAGAAAGGACATGCAAGGGGAGTATCAGGTGAGATGCAGCCACATGCATGCTAAACAGGGAAGCATCCTTCCACAGCCAGGTTTAAACTGTCCCACATCCAAACTGTGCCTCTAAAACCCCACCACTTGCAATGAACTTCAGTCCTTTTACACAAATGTATAAAGAAAAACTGCAGTGGAACTAAATCATAAATTTCCTTATGAAAAATAGGTTATGATTATATTACACATAGCACACAAAGGGAAAGTATGCCTAACTGCTGGTAGCTAGGCTTTCCTTTGTAAAACCTAATTCTACAAGGAAAGTTGGTCTTAAGTAGGAATTATACCTCTGGGAGCAAACATCTCACAGGATCTCAGAGACTTTTACAACAGCTGGCCCTGCAGCATAGAATAAGTTGCTATGTTTAATGCATTCCAATCATTGTTATTTCATGATCATGGGTGTTAATTTGGATAGAAACCCAGTTATTGTCAGTTCTGCCTTCACTGCCAAGGACCAGTTAGTAGATGCTCCAAGTTTACAATTATGTAAGAAAACAATTGAGGAAGCCTTGAGGTCGCAATTTACTCCCAGACTTCAGGAAGAACTAAATACATAAAAAAAAAAATCCAGGTGGCTCAGCGAGAGCAAAATAATCAGACCACAAGGATATGAAACTGTTGAGAAACTTCCTCAATAATAAAATGGAGTGAAAAATGACTATTATAACCAAAGGGATGACTTAATTACTGAGTATTGGTATCACTTTAAAAGATTTTGACCCTCAATACCATGTGGTATCAATAAGTCCCCAATTTATAAAATCCTGGAGAGGCTGTCAAATTTTTAGAGAGAACACTGAGAGCATTTTACTCCATTCAAATCCCTTGGATTTCAAACAAAAAAAAATTGAAATTCCTCCAAATGACATGTCCAAAGCAGAAGAATTAATTACGTTCTACGACTACCAGATTCATTTATACTTCTACAAATGTTCCAAAATGTTAACATATCATAGTTTTTAGTGACTTCCTTTAAACTGACCAAAGTTTCAATAAAGGAATAAATATCCTGGTCAATGTGTCATCTCCGTAAGTTGTGCTTCTCTCTTTTCAGTTCCAGTAGTCAGATACACTGTAAATTTCTGACAAAAGCAACCATGAAACTCCTAAGGGATTCAAAATATATAATCCACCTTGTATAGATTGGCCATGCTTCTAGGTCAGTTAAATGACCAATAAACACAAGTGATGTGTATTGATGCATAGGGTTTTGTTTATGAGTTTTTCCCAGAACAGGATTTAATCCAAATCCACAGTTGGTTTCCTTTTCACTACATCCAATTCTCCTGCAACAAATGTCTTATTCAGCTGGAAGACTAATGCACATGGGACCTTTGATTATACTCTAGTTAGTTTGCATGATTGGTCAGAAATGACTGCATATCAAATATGCCATTTCAGGCAGTATTAAATATATATTATAAATGTTATTATTATAAATATTATAAATGCTATTTCTACCATCATAAAGACTTTGCTTATTTTTTTGAAAAGTATAATTTGTAATAACTGTCTTGAAAAAAACATTTACTTCGAATTGTTGGGGAGCAGCAATGTTGTTACTGGACGGATTTATAATTTTTAAATTAATTAATTCAATTAATTAGATGAAATACTATAGAACAAGTGAGAAATCTGACACAATTAACACATTTTATTTGTGACTGAGCCCATACTGTCGTACATTTCAGTGAAGGAAACAATGTTGGTTTGAACTGCGGTCTCTGAGTGTGGATATGTTGGAATTGGTATTGGTTTATTATTGTCATCTGTACTGGGATAAAGTGAAAGGCTTTTGTTTGTGTTCTATCTAATAAAATCAGATAATACAATACATTAACATAATGAAGCCTTACACAAGTGCAACAGTGTGCAGAATGCAGAATATATATTTTCAACATTGTAGCATTACCGTTCCAGAGAATAAGTCCAATGTCTGCAATGAGGTAGGTTGGAAGATTAGAACTACATCGTAACATATTGGAGGACTGCTCAGAAGTCTGATAACAAAGGGGAAGAAGTTGTTTCTGTATCTGTGGTACATGCTTTCAAGCTTTTGTATCTTGTGCTGGACTGGAGCCGGAGATGAAAGAATGACCAGGGTGATAAACGTCCTTAATTCTGGTAGCTGCTTTCCTGAGGCAGTGAAATGTAGATGGAATCAATGCTGGGGAGTCTGGTCTGTGTGATGGACTGGGCTACATCCATTAATCTCTGCAATTTCTTGTGATCTTGGGCAGAGATGTTTCAAAACGAAAATGTGATGCCACCTGATAGAACGTTTTTTGTGGTGCAATTGTGATAAAGTTGATAAGAATTGTTGGAGCCATGTGAATTTTCTTCGCCTCCTGATGAAGCAGAGGTGTTGGCTGGACATTTTTTTTTCACTACAGCTTCAATGTGATTGGTCCAGGACAAATTGTTGGTAATATTAATGCTGAGGAACTTGAAGCTGTCAACCATTTCCACACTGCACATCGTACGGCAGAAGCTCCCAGCATGGCACAGCTTCAGGGGTAAACCGCCAAGATGTTGGATGACCTGGCAGACCTCAACCTGCAGGGGGCAGGCTGCCGAGCCAGCTAATGGTTGGATGACCTGGCCGACAGGAGCCTGCAGGGGGCAGGCTGCCGAACCAGCCCGTTCATTCGATCACAAACTGGGAGGATGGAGCCAGTAATCACAATTACAGCGGATGCCAAGGGTACAAAACTGGAAGGGTGAGGAAAGAGACGTTACTTCCAAGGAAGGTGATGGCTGGAGGCCCACAGCAGCCTCGAACTTGCCTGGATCAGGCACCACTCATTAGAACTAAGGCACGGACTGGGCTTTGAAAAAAACAAAACATGGCACCTCTTGCATGTGGGCTCAGAAGACTATTTCTGTACACTTTGCTAATCGAAGATGTGCTTTGGTATGGCAATACTTTACTGGCAAAATAATTTTGCTTAGTGTTTTAGCGAGACCAAAGCACCATTGAACATTGAACTATTGTACCATTGGTGCTGATTGATTGGGATATATATTCCACTATGCTTCCTGGTCCATAATTACCTCCTTTATTTTACTGACATTGACAAAAGCTTGTTGACTTGACACCATGTTACTAAGCTCTCTATGTGCTTCCTGTACTCAAGCAAGCTTACTATAATTTGATGGCTGAGGCTGAGGTGACTGGTTTTGGAGCAGAAGTGAAGACATTTCCAGTTTCTCACTTGTCTTGTGGTTAACTCAATTTCCGTAGGGGAACTTGTAAGAAGTGAAGTGACATATTTCAGCAAGGAAGACTGAGAGACGGATTGATGTGATGGCACCCACTTGCTGAACCGCAGCCTGCCTTGGGATTGGGTCTGTAGTGAATCCATTGCTGAGAGTTGTGGCCTGCATTATCATAGAGCAAAAGGAGGGCAATGCTAATTTCTCAGTGCAGTAAAAATTGAGAAGGATCCTTTGTCATCCTTCATAGTTCATGGAATCAAAAGCTCCTGTGGGGTTAAAAATACTGTATGCGCAGTCTGCTGTGTTTCGCTTTGAATTGTCACATGGTGAACAGCATGGCTATGAAGTTCTTAATGGATGGATCTGCACTGACTGTGAGGAGCTCTTTGCTAACTGGATGGAGGCCACGGAGGAGAATCTTCCTGGTGGCGTTCTCTATTAAAGACAGCAATCAAAGGACCCATTTCCTGTACCTGATCATGATTATGGCATGTCTGAGATCTCTTGGCATGCTCTCCACTTCCCAGATGAAGGAGATGCAGTTATGAATTGTGACAGAACATTTTCTTTGTCGTGTTTTAGGAGTTACGCAGAGATTTCTACTGCCCCAGATCTTTGCTGTTTTACATTAACTTTTGGATGGCTCTTTCAGCCTCATGTCAGGCTGATGTAATGCTGAAGTTGTGTCAAGGACAGAGGCTTAGTTCAGGAGGTCTTTGAAATACTCATTTCAGTCTGCTTCAACCACCTCATTGTCCTTAATAATTTCTCTCACATTTTTGGAGTTCTGGCTTTCAGCAGGATGGACACCTGAGTGTTTAGGCTGGAGATGGTCTTAACAAATGCAGTGTTAACAAATTCATGTATGTTTTTATTGTTGACTGATTTTTGCCTCCATCATCTGTTCTTTAAATCTGTATTTTTTTGCTACATCTTTGTTTTCAAATACTTGTAGCTCTGTTTCTTATGCTTGTGGATTGTGATGGTTTTTCAGGCCAAGAATACCTTGTACTTATGAGTAATTAGCTCCTGCATTGCTTGATCATTCGCATCCAACCGGTCTCAGTGGTAGAGAAGGGTCTTGTTACAGGTGTTAATTATAATGTGCTTCAGGGAGTTTAGGCACCATGCACACTCCATAGCTCCATATCATATTGTCGATCTCAACTCCGCAAAGGATTTGATCCAGAGTTCTAACTCTGTAGCCGTTTCTTTTCTCTGGTGTTGTGTAGTGAGGGAGCTAAAAAGCAAACAGCTGTTGGATTGGAGAAGCATACACTTACTTCATGATAAGATATTGTCCAAATTACATTTAAGCAAGTTAGTTTCAGTGCAAACATTGAAATATAATATTATTTTTTATCTGTCATGCTAACAATAAATAATTTGCTTAATTGACTTACTGTTAAGTAAAAAGTCTCAGCATTGCTCATCACTCTACCAACAACATGGTAAGAAATATCAAAGGAACAAGGCATGAATTGCATCCTTCTATAGGAAAGATAAACAAGCAGAAAAAGTCTTACCCCAAAACCAGCCCAGTTAATTTACTAAAAGAAAACAAAATGATGAAAAACCTTGTTTTTTTAACTTATTCGGTGAACTAGCTCGGATTTAAAAATGTGACAATCCAGTAATTTCTCAGAGTCATGCGCCTCAGACATAGATGCAAATTCCACTGACTGTGAAGTCTGTTTGTATACTTTAGGAACTATAAAATAAATGCATCACCAAGTCAATTGATAAACCAAGTTTTAACAGGCCTGATATCCATCAGCAGTACCTGTTGAGATAGTTTTCAATACTGTGTGCAATGTTAATGACCCATTTACAGCAATCTCACGGATTGTTAATATGTCAAGAGATAGAGGCAGAGAGGGAGAGAGGGAGAGAGGAAGAGAGAGTGAGAGAGGGGAGGGGGAGAGAGGAGGGGGAGAGAGGAGGGGGAGAGAGAGTATTGTTTGTTATGTAATATTTCAAGTGGTGTCAGGTCTCGCGTTTGATCTAGTTTCTGTTTCTTTGGTTTTTAGTATTTGAGTTTGCATTCTTGTTTTATTTTGGTGTCTCACATCTCCTCTTGTTTCAGGTCCCATTTCCTGTCAGGTCGTTTACCCTCATTTGATTGTTGGCCCCACCCTGATGTGTTTCACCTGTGTCTCGTTATCCCCTTAAGTCTGTATTTAAGCCCTTTGTGTTTTAGTTCTCATTGCCAGTTTGTTGTGTATGCTACTTGGTATCACCTCGTTCCAGCTCTAGAAATATCGTGACTTTGTGAACTCTACCATTGCCTGCTTTTTCGACCACTGTTTTTGCCTACTCCTAGATTATACTGTTGCTTCTGTGCTTGCTTACCTGTGCACTGACTTGGACTGATTAAACTCTGAATATAGATCTGCCCTGTGTCTGAGCCTGCATTTGTGTCCTCCTCCTCGTTCAGTTCTGACAAGTGGAGGAAAAGCTTCATCCTTCTGTGCTTGCTGACAGCTGCCTATTGTCCTTTATGTATTTCATCCTTAAATTTATTGCAGTTTCTTAAATAGATCCCCATCTTTCCAGGAACTCCTTGTTTGAATCCCTCTAAATTATTTACTACTTCCGTCATTGTGCTAAAATGCTAAAATGGAAGATAATCTCTCCCTTTTCATTCTCCTTGTACTCTCTGCAGCCTTTGATAAAAGTTGAACATAGCATCATCCTCCAACCTTCAAACAAAGGGGGAAACTATGTTCCACTGATTTCATTCTTATTCAACCAGTCACCTGCAGCACCATTTCCAGGTCCTTGGTCCACTCCACTCTATCTGGTATCCCTTACATCTATTTTTGGCCCTGTTGATCCCTCTGCTCCATGCTGCTTCTGGCTACATCATCCAGAAGTATTGGATGTGTTTCCATGTTTACTGGTGGCGTTCATCTCTACATTACCTTCACCATTCTACACTTTCTGCCTAAAGTCAACATGCATTTTGCTGATCATCCAGCACTGCAGAATATTTCTTGAACTGAATATTGAAATAACTATTAAGTTTGGTGCCTTAGAGCCATTGACTTTGTTCATTGTCCTGCTAATTGATACAGAGGTTTCCGAGAAGTCCACATGCGACCTTGGTAAGGCATCAAAAAGGCCAAAAGGAACTTTTACTCCAAGCTGGAGGATAAGACGGATGTTTGGCAACTGTGGCGGGGCTTGAATGCCATCACTTCCTACAAGGCGAAATCGGGAGGCAGCTCAAATGTCAGCGAAGCATCACTCCCTGACGAGCTCAATGTATTCTACGCACGCTTTGATAGGGAGAATTCTGATGTGCCTTCCTGAGCCCCCATTCGCCGTGATGGTATTTCGGTCACAGTCACAGCAGTCAACGTCAGAAAATCCTTCAGAGGGGTGAACCCTCGGAAAGTGCCTGGACCTGATGGTACATCTGGTCGTGTTCTGAAAACCTGTGCGGACAAACTGGCTGGAGTTTTTACGGACATTTTCAACCTCTCACTTCTGAGGTCTGAGGTCCCACCTGCTTTAAAAGGGCACCAATAAGACCGGTGCCTAAGAAGAACAAGGTGACGAGCCTCAATGACTATCGACCAGTGGCACTAATGCCTGTGGTGATGAAGTGCTTCGAGAGGTTGATCATGGCGCAAATCAACTCCTACCTCGACAAAAACCTGGACCCACTGCAGTTCGCTTACCTCCACAACAGATCAACGGTGGATGTGATCTCGCTGGCTCTCCACTCCGCTCTGGACCGCTTGGACAACAAAAACTCTTATGTCAGGCTGTTATTCATTGACTACAGCTCGGCATTTAATACAATCATCCCCTCCAAGCTGTTTACCAAGCTCTCAGAACTGGGTCTCTGCATATCCCTCTGCAATTGGATCCTCGACTTCCTCATTCACAGACCACAGTCTGTTCGTATTGGTGGAAATGTGTCAGCCTCGATGACAATCAGCACAGGAACACCTCAATGCTGTGTGCTCAGCCCCCTGCTGTACTCACTCTATACTCATGACTGCGTAGCCAGTCAAAGGGCAAACTCCATCATCAAGTTCGCCGATGACACCACTGTTGTGGGACATATCACTAATGGAGACAAGTCAGGGTATAGAAGTGTGATCGACCGACTGACCAAATGGTGCCAGCACAATAAATTGGCTCTCACCACCAGCAAAACCAAGGAACTGATTGTGGACTTTGGAAGGGGTAGGATGGTGGCCCACAGTCCCATTTAGATCAACGGGTCGATGGTGGAAAGGGTCAAGAGCTTCAAATACCTGGGCGTGCATATTTCGGAAGATCTCCAAAGAAAGCACATCAGCGCTTCTACTTCCTGAGAAGATTATGGAGAGCCGGTATGTCGAGGAGGACTCTCTCGAACCTCTACAGGTGCAGAGTAGAGAGCATGCTGACCGGTTGCATGATGGCTTGGTTCGGCAACTTGTGCGCCCAGGAGCAGAAAAGACTGCAAAAAGTTGCAAGCACTGCCCAGTCCATCATCGGCTCAGATCCCCTCAATGGTAGGGAGGTCAATCACAGTCGCTGCCTCAAAAAGGCTGGCAGATTCATCAAGGACCCACACCATCCTGGCCACACACTCATCTCTCTGCTAACTTCAGGTTGAAGGTACAGTAGCCTAAAATCTGCAACATTCAGGTTCAGGAACAGCTTCTTCCCCACAGCCATCAGTCTATTAAACTCAACTCAAACAAAAATCTGAACTTTAATAGTAAGATTAAACAAGCTTACCAGTTCGAAGTTTGATCCTTATTTTATGAGGAGTTACGATGAGGGATTACGTGAAGAAGCCCCGCCAGGCGCATGCGCATCATACTTCAAAGCAGCAGCGTGAAAACACAGAAGCCGATAGCCGAAGTAAGATAGTAAGACTTTCTGAAGACTAGAACTACCAGATGATCCTTTTGACTATGAGGGCCGGAGGCGGAGGGCACGTAATCCCTCATCGTAACGCCTCATAAAATAAGGATCAAACTTCGAACTGGTAAGTTCTCGTTTAATCTTATTATTTTACTCCGGAGTCACGTGAGTGACTATGTGAAGATTTCCTGCGGCCTCGAGGATTTGGTCGAGCGGCACGTCCTGCGCCTTCACCACGGATGTTGATGCCGCCCTGGTGGAGTGAGATTTAAACACATGAGTGTCCGCTCCAGCGTAATCCAGAACCTGTCTTAACCATCTAGAAATTGTTTGTGCTGATACTTTTTTATTTGTTTTTTTGTGGGTAATGAGCATTGCTTTCTCAGAGCCTCTGACACTCTTAGTTACTTCAATATATTGACTCAGATGCTTAACCACACATAACTCTTGGTCCACAGGGTATGCTTTAAAGATTACCTTGGTTCCAGCCATTCCTGGCCTGCTTTGCTTGATTAGATCATAGACATAAAAAGTAATTTTATCTACAGACAAATGCATACAATCTATTCGTAACATTTGCAATGTTTGTACTCGTTGTGCTGATACCAATGCCATAAGCATAACCACTTTAACTGTTAACTTCGGAAAAGACAGTGACGTAATTGGAGCACATTGCCAAAGCAGTGTGAGAACTATACTGGCATCCCAGATTTCTGTATATCTAGGCTTGGGAGGATTTTTATTAAAAATTCCTCGCAAAAATCGGGATGCTAACGGATGAGAACCAATAGACTGTTGTTCTGAAAAATGTCCTAAGTAAGAGGACAAAGCACTCCGAGCACTATTAATGGCATTATAACTCAGGTGATGATCAAAATGCAACATAGCAAGGAACTCCAATACATCCGGCATACTCGCAGTATGATAAGATATATCTGACTGTATACAAAACATTTCCCATTTTTTTATATGAGACATATATTGTTCCTTAGTGTTATCTCTCCAAGCTGCAGTTATGACATCCATGGTCCTATCCGACAGTCCAGGCCCTTGTAATGCCCTCTGGTCAGAATCTGCAGATTAACAAATTAATGCGGTCATGCAATGGATGACTTTCTCCTGTTAATGGATGTACCAACAAATTACTGCAGTTGGGGATCGTCATGAATGGCTGAGTCATTATTCTGAGCACTAATGGGAACTATGGCTGTGTAGGCCAGTCTGGATCCACCAAAACACCTGTGGCTGAGTCCTGCTCTATTTTGGTGAGACATTGCCTAATCGGGCAGAATGGGGGAAAAGCATAGAAGAATGTACGTCCCCAATGTAGCGAGAATGCATCCACCGCTACTGCTCCTGAATCCGGCTCCCATAAAACATATTTAGGCAACTGGTGATTTAATCTGGATGCGAACAGATCAATATCTGGTAACCCATAGCAGCTGACAGTCTTTTTAAAAACTTCTGGATTTAACATCCATTCTGTATTGTCATTGAACTTTTGTGACCTGTTGTCTGCCACCACATTGTCTCTCCCTGGTAGGTAGATAGCTGAGAGCCAGATATTTCTGGAGATACACCAGTACCAAATGAGGTTGTCCAGATTATCACATGATACTGATCTTACTCGTCCCATGTGATTGATATATGCCACAGCAGTGGTATTGTCCACCTGGAGTTGAACATGTGAATCATTCATTGTAGAACAATAAGCTTTGAATCCATAAAATGCCCCCAATAACTCCAAATAATTTATACCATGTGTTTGGAGAATTAAATCCTCTTGGACACTCCATCTACCACTACAGCTAGATTCGCTGTCCGTAGCTCCCCATCCGAGAGCGCTCACATCAGTCTGTAAAACCACTGAGGGTTGCTGAACCAAAATATTTTTAGTAGCTTGTGCAACATTGATAATCCACCATTACAATTCAGCTAATGCTGTAGTTGGTAACTGCATGGACCTATCAAAATGACCTGCACGCTTTTTTATTGCATGTTCTCTGGCTCGTTGCAGACTTTGATGGTGCAGAGGTCCAAATTCTACAGCAGGAAATGCTGCTACTAATTTACCAATAACCCTGGCTACCTCTCAGATGGAGGGATAAGGTTTCTCAGCGAGGCAAGTTCAGGCATTTGTAATGTCCACAACCTTAGCTTTTGGCAAAGTTACTGACATATCAACTGAATTAACGACAAACCCCAAATAATTAATTGTTTGGGATGGCTGTAACTTAGATTTTGTTGGATGGACCAGAAACCCTAGCCTTTTAAATAGGCTTGTGGTTGCTGAAACCGATTCATCAGCTGTATCCTGAGTGGCGCTTACAATTAAAATATCATCTAGATAAGCCATTACAATGTGATTTTGAGCCCTCAGTAATGCCAGTGCTGGTTTCAATAATTTTGTGAACAGCCTGGGAGCTGAAGTTAATCCATTAGGTAATACTTTAAATTGCCACAGCTGACCCATCCAATTAAATTTCAAGTACCTGCGATAATGATGATGAATTGGTACTGAATAATAAGCATCTTTTAGATCTATAGTAGCCATATAACAGCCTTGTGACAACAACTGCTCTGTAGTGTTGAAGGTGTCCATTTTAAAATGCCTATACTGAACATATGAATTTACGTTTGTGAGGTCCAGAATTACTCTACAACCCCCATCTTTCTTCGGTCTGGGGAATATATTGGACACAAATTTTTTAATTAAAAAAAAATAATTTTTTTTTATTAGTGGTAAACAATAAATTGGCAAACACATATTATGGTAGAAACATTTCGTATACATCAATCATACATTATTAATATTATCAATCGAGTCATTCTGCCTCTAATAGTTTTTTTTTAATAGATTAAGAATAATAAAAAAGAAAGAGAGAGAAAAAAAAAATCATAAGGAATGGAATAATTTACCATTAATACATCAATTGGACACATTGTTGAGGATGATTCACCATTCTTTCAATTACCCCTTTCTGGAATAAATTTTTAATTTCTTCTTTTACCTGACGCGTTTCTGGTGCAGCAAACACCAAGATTCTATTAGGCCTATTCTGTACAGGTGGATCAACTCCTGCCATAGATTCTATAGTAGAGCCTGACACAGTATCTAGTATAAACCGATCAGATGTTATACAGCACCATTCATCATAAACAATTGTAATCTACCCCCAACCGGAGGTTGTTCCCCAGAAGTTTTATCTGTGATGGAATGAAGTTTCTGTACCTCAGTAAATGACCTAGAAGGTCTTCCTCTCCCAATATAAGGGTTGATGTTGGGCTGCACGGGGTAATAATATTTTCTACCCATTGCCCTGCCTCTGCTGGTCCCTGCCCCGGAATCAAACCCCCTTCGTATCCAACCTGCTTGTTTTCTCGGAGCAGGGATAAAAGGTTTTATAAGGCCAATCGTTTTCAACTCTTCATCGATATCCTTAATTTGTTTTGGCAGATTTTCACCAAATAAATAACCTGATGCCTGGATATTGCTTGCCCTACACAGTCCTGCAAATTTTGGGTGCAATGTTGGTTGAATGGCGATTTTCCTCATACAATTAAGTTCAAAATAGGCATTGCAGAACAATGCTAGCATGTCCTTTTGAGTTTTGGACATTGTCGACCCTTGTATGTGTTTCCCAAATGCAGTGATGCCTGCTGATATCAGCTTGAGGACACGCTGGAAACGCATTTCCTGCCCTCGCATCGTTGCACTCATAGGTGCCCAAATAGCAGAATTTACTGTTGGCACCCTGAGCGAGGCACAATTGACAGGTGTTTTATATAGTTCAGTTGTTTCAGTCAAAACAGTTTCTTAGAGCTGGTGAGAAACCAAATAATTAATGTTGGCAGCCAGGTTCTCGTCCATAGCCTCATCAGTCCCATCCGGTAGCAAAACTCCTTGCTACATCGGGAACACCCGTTGCGTGGCTCTTGTGCTCTGGTGTATACACATAAGTAGGGACACCAGCTTCCTCCTGCCCTGGTACTCCCGGGTCTTGCTGTAGGGAGACCTCATCCAGACCCAAACAAGGCACTGGAGAGTGAGATTCCCATTCTTAATAGGTACCATACTCAGTGTATGGAACTCCTTCAGAGGCTGCCTGGGAAATCTCTGGGTCTTTGGACCCTTGACTGATTAAAGTTTGGAGCATTTTCTCCATTTGTTCCAGTCTCCCCCACATTCTTTTCCGGTCTGGAGGAGAGTCCTCTTTATCAGACTTGTCAGACAAAACGGGCCTGACAGACTTTCTTTTACATTTCTTCTCTATAGTTGTGGCCTCAGTGCCCTGCGACACTGGAGCAGCTGAAGGCTCGTTAATTACGGGAATAACGGCCACCGGTATCGGAACCAGCACTACACCTATCTTTACTCTGGATCGCTGCGATGGGACTGCATCGCTGCACGACCCACGCTTGCTTCGAACTGGCTTGCTTCAAACCGACTTTCTTCCACCGCTCTCCATACCACAAGCTCCTCCTGACTCACAAGCCAGCCTTACGGAGCTTAAATACTCACTGTAAAGTTTTTTAAAACCACTTACCTGCGAGGTTTCTACTCACTGCTGGTGGAGCTGCGCTCTCCAGCCCGTTCCAAGCGACATGCGCCAACGTAATGATGTGCATGCGCCTGGCGGGACTTCTTCACGTAGTCACTCACGTGACTCCGAAGTAAAATAGCCTATTGCACTTTATATACTCATTTATATGTGTATATATAGGTTCAATGGTATATGGACACACTGATCTGTTCTGTATTTATTTATACCTACAATATTCTGTTGTGCTGAAGCAAAGCAAGAATTTCATTGTCCTATCTGGGACGCATGACAATAAACTCTCTTGAATCTTGAATCTCTTGAATCTCTTGAATCTTGAATCTTGAATCTAATTGTCCAAAAGTGAATCAGATGGTTCACAATCTTAGTTTTATGTCTGACTCTGAGATAAGCATTGGACCATACATCTGTGAGGGTTCACAAAAGGCTGGAGAAACTCAGCGGGTGCAGCAGCATCTAAGGAGCGAAGGAGATAGGTAACGTTTTGGGCCGAAACCCTTCTTCCAGCATCTGCAGTTCCTTCTTTAACACATCTGTGAGGGTTATTTATTTGCACCTTTACTTCTGCCATTGTAATCTCTAGTTTTTGCCATTCTGATGGACTCCTAGCCAACCTTCCTCATTCTACTTATTATAAACTTGAGGTTACCCAAATACTACTGTCGATATCCTAACCCATATAACCCTTACTAGTAGACATTCATCCATCATCCCTACGTATGCTCACATATATTGGCTTCATGTTAAGAATCACTTGGACTTTTACATTCTCATCCTTGGTTTTAAATCTCCCCATTCATCTCTTTCTCTGTAGTCCCATCCAGATCTGCAATCCTTCAATAAATTTGCCTCCGCTTGATTATCCTTGATTTTGATCACTTCTTTATCAGGAACTGTCAAGTTTCCTTCTAAATAAGCCTTTTTGTTTTCCAGTTTCCTTTTAAAACCTTAAGAACCTTCTTAAAACCATGAAGCTTTTATGACTGGCTATTAGTCACCTGCTGTGATATTTTAAAACATCACG